>CM053399.1:82566434-82621133 GCA_028644305.1 Xerus rutilus | reverse complement strand
TAGATGCCCTTCGATAGATGAATGTATGAAGAAACTGTGGTGCATATACACAATGGAATATTACTCAGCAATAAAAGAAAATAAAATTATGGCATTTGTAGGTAAATGGATGGAGTTGGAGAATATCATCCTATGTGAAATAAGCCAAACTCAGAAAACCAAATGCCGATGTACTCGTTGATAAGTGGATTTTGATCCATAATGTGGGGAAGGACATGGGAACCATGGAGGAACTCTGTTCTCAGGAGTGTAAGGGGGGAGGTGGCATGAGGACAGTAAAGGTGGTGGAATATGATGGTCATCATAGCCCTAACTTTATGTATGACTGCATGTTATGTTGTGATTCTATATCACTTACAACCAGAGAAATGAAATGTTATCCTCTTTGTACAATGAATCAAATTGCACTCTGTTATCATGTAAGCCTAAATAGAACAAATAAATAAATATGAAAAAAAATATCTCTTGGATAACTTATAGGTTTGGAGCACAAAGAAATGCTTTAAATTGAATTTGACATAAGTACTTCAGAAGGCAACATCCTCAAGCCACACAACAATTATGTTTAAATAAGAAGATTAAAAAGTTTACTTTGAAATTACGAGTCATTTAAAGCAGACACTGTAGAGAAACTTGATCGTTCCATCATGTATTTCTTCTTACATAGCATAAAACTTCAGTTCTCCACCCCTTTACCAATTCTCTTCAAATAACAAGTCCGTTTCCAAGGGGAAACTGAAAAGTCAGGAGAGCTTTCATCTCTGGTCACTTTCATTTGAGAAGCTGGGTGCAGAAAAACTGGTTCAAGACACTTCCTTAGGATCTATCAGTGAGCCTGAACCTCATACTTCTGCCAGTTCTCAGAGTCTTGAAGAATGTTTTTAGTCTTGACTACAAACTGGCCACTCAGCCCTCTGGTATCACCATTCTTACTAGAGGGCACCTGTCTGCACACTCAGAGGAGGGCTGTGAAATGGAGGCAGCTGAACTATTCAGAGAATAATGAAGTATAGCCTCTATCCAAAGCTCCTGGCTAAACAACAAAACCATGTCATCTGCAGATACTCTTTTTGTTCCCAGTACAATCCTTAGTGGTTATACAAAAATTACACCTTCTCTTGACAAGAAAATCCCTTTATTTTTCTGGATGCCAGAAAATAAACACACAGTAAAAACATGAAAGGGGGAAAGGACAGAAGACAGCAGCTTGTCTCAAGCAGTTCACATCTGAATTCAGCCTCAATGGAAAAATGAAACTCGTATGGCCTTTACAGTTTATTTCCCCAGCTGAGACAGTATTAAAACCAAATACAGTTGGGCAGGATGGTGCATGCCTATAATCCCAGCAACTGGGAAGGCTGAGGCAGGAGCATCAGAATGCATTTTGATTCACTGTATATAAATAGAGCACAACTTTTCATTTCTCTGGTTGTACATGATGTAGAGTCACACCATATGTGCAGTCATACATATACCTAGGGCCTGGGCTGAAAAATCTGCTGAGATCCGTAATGGTCTCCCCACATTTGTAATCTGATTCCTCTCTCTCACAGCCTTTAAAATTCTACCCTTATTCTATATGCTAGGCATTTTCATTATAATGTGCATTGGTGTAGATGTAATTTTGTACATTTGGTGTCCTGTAAGCTTCTTGTATTGATTTTCCAATTCGTTCATCATGTTTGGTAAATTTTCTGATATTACTTCATTGAAGAGATTCTGCATTCCTTTGATAAGAAACTGTGTGCCTTCTATCCTGATAAATTTTAGATTTGGTCTTTCGATACTATCCCATAATTCTTGTACATTCTGTTCATGGTTTCTTACCATCTTCGCCGTGTGGTCAACTTTGTTTTCATGATTGTGTATTTTAACTTCATTATCTGAGGTTCTCTCTTCCCAGTGATCTAATCTGTTGGTAATGCTTTCTATTGAGTTTTTTAGTTCATTGTTTCCTTCATTTCAAGAATTTGATCCCCATTCCAATCTCTAGTTCTTTCCTAAAGTAATCTTTTGCTACCTGTATTTGCTCCCTTATCTCTTTGTTGGTGTGATCAATGGTTGCCCATATTTGTTCTCTTATCTCTTTGTTGAAATGAGCAATTTTTGCCTGTATTTGCTCACTTAAGTCATTCTTTAATTCTCAGATCTATTAATTATGTACATTCAGATTCTATTAATTATGTACAAGGCCTGACCTTGGCCTACATTCTGAATTCTTTCTCTGACATTTCATCAACTGCATTGTCAATGGATTCTATTATTGTAGTATCTTGGTTTCTTTGGGGCACTTTCTTCCCTTGTTTATTCATGTTGATTATGTGTCTTCCTTTCTTGCAGTGCCAATCTGAGGTATTGTGGTTTCTCTCCTATAATCTTGTAGTGACCTTACCAATTACCTGTACCTCACCTTGGAGTTCACTTCCAGTCGCCAGACAGATGCTACTACAACTAAAGATAGTGGCAGTGGTAGTGGAGGCAACTCAAGATAGCAGTGCAGGTGGCTCAAGATGGATGCAAACACTTTCAGAGATGGGGCTGAAAGGGTAAGACTTAAAATGGCTTTGAGTTGACTGATGGGAGATGCAGCACTGTGGCATGCTGAGCTGTGGTGGGCAGCTGTCTCCAGGGCCTGTCTGTTGTCCCAAGGTGTTGGCTACTACATGAGGAGGGCTATGTTGATGGCTGCAGTGTCCCAAGATGGATTCGGGAAGCGAGCGACACTGTGGACCTCCACTCTGTACAGGGGTGCTCCTGGGCCTGGGCTCTCTCATAGGTCTGCATGGTCGGTCCAGGCCTGACCTTAGCCTGGGCTCCCATGGGGTTCCCCAGAGGCAGTCCTGTGCTCCTAAGGGTAGGCAGGGGATCTTGTGCAGAATGGTGGGGGGTTTCCTGGGCCTGAGTTAGGCTGGGGCTCCCACAGGGGTCCTTGGAGGCAGTCCTGGGCCTGGGTCTAGGTTCTGGCATGGGTAGTTCTGGGCCTGACCTTGGCCTGGGCTCCCGCGGGGGTCCCGGGAGGTGGGCCTGGGCCTGAGCCTGGGCTCCTGAGGCCAGGAAGGGGCTCTGGCATGGAATGGTGGGGGCAGTCCTGTGCCTAAGTTAGGCCCGGGCTCCCGCAGTGGTCCCAGAGGTAGTGGGATCGGCAGGGGCAGTCCTGGACCTGGTCTTGGCTGGGCTCCCACGGAGGTCCCTAGAGGCAGGCCTGGCCCTGTGCTCCTATGGGTTATCAAAGACTCTGGTGTGAAACAGCAGGGACGGTCCTGGGCCTGGCCTTGGCTCCCATGGGGGTCCCAGAGGTGGTCCAGGGCCTGGGCTCCCGCAGGTAGGCAGTGGCTCTAGTGGGGAAGCACACATCTCCATTTTAAAAGCATATGCAAAGGTCACCACCTGCTTTAGCAGTCAGGCTGTACATACTGGGGCTTTCATTTTGGGGAACACTGAAGATACAATGATATTAAATACTGAATATAAGCAGTCTTTCCATCTTACATTATAGAGTAATTGCTTCCTACTTCAGAATTATAGCATGAGTTATCATCTTTGAGTTACTTTCTAAGTGCTATGGCCAGCATAGGAAAAAAAAGGACAAAGAACTTTATGGGCTTATTCAAGGGAGTCGGATCTTTGCTAACTGCCAGGAAGAAATCATGGCTAGTCAGGCATAGCACAATGCAATACAGCATGAGAAATGACATACATTATTGGGCCCTGGTTCCAGGACATCATTTCTACTAAATGTCTTTAGAATGGAAAAGCTGCACCGTTCTTAGTGTGAAATACCCCAGATAAAAAATCATAGCATCTCATGGATGGTGTTTATAATTACATATTTCAAGGAAATTGTTCATAAATATTTGCTGAATATTACTTGCAGAATACAGTGAAGATGAAAAATACAGAGCATTTTTAACTATATTCTGAGAGCTAAATTGTAGCAATCAATGCTCTAAGAGTTACTTAATACCAAGTTGAGTTCAAATAGATCATCTACCTAGTCTAGTGATGACAAACATGAAAATCCTATCAGACTTGGACCACAGAATCAACTGTATTCTGTATGTATCAAGGCAAAAAATATAATGGGAAAAAGTGGTTTGGAAATTCTAGCAAAGCCCAATGAACAAATTACTATAGGCATGTTTCATTCTGCATCACAGAGGAAACATGAATATGAGAAAGTAAATAGCCTATAAGGGCTTAAATCCAACTAGAATGTCCTGATGTATAAATAAATACAAAATGCATACTAAAATACATGGATTTAAACTCTATTTCAACATTACAAACATTGTTTTTATCAAATATAAATCCCTTTCAATTATATCTCTGGAGAGCTGGCAAAAAAAACAATATCCATATATATAAATCCTTACCTTTGCTTGTCTCTTGTTGGCTTCTCTTCTGGCTTCCCTTTCTTTCAGTCTTTTCTCCTATAAGAAAGATGAGGGAAATTAGCAACATATGAACTTTTATCTATTAGACATAAAACAGATTACACAATTATTACTGTTTTATTTTTTAAGCCAACTGATATGTGTCATTCATTTTTCAGTGAACACTTACTGAAACACTTACTATGGAACTGGCATAAGTATTAAAAATCATTAAGTACATGTCAGACAGATCTGGATTCAAACGCTAGTTTCACCACTGACCGGTAACTTATTGTGCTGTTTTGAATTCTTTATATTTTCTAACTCAAAATAGAATGGAAATAATTAGAGCACACATTTTGTGAAGTTGATGTAACAATTCCAGAAAATACCTGAGTGGTTAGCACAATGTCTGATACACAATGTCAGCATAAGAATAAAGGAAGAAAAATATGCAATCATACCTATTTCCCTTGTCCTCTATTTAAAATGGAATTTAAAGAAGATATGAAATCCTCACCCTAGAGGTTCTTAGGAAATATTCTTGTAAGACATGTTATTTTCATACTTTGCTTTATAATTTCCCCATTAGTTTCCCACCAATCACAAAATAGGAAATGTACACCAAGATTTTTTTTAAAAAAGAAAAACATGTATGACATTAAAATTCAAAACAGGAGCTGAGGCTGTAGCTCAGTGGTAGAGCACTTGCCTCGCATGTGTGAGTCACTGGGTTCGATCCTCAGCACTACATAAAAATAAATACATAAAATAAAGATATTGTGTCTATCTACAACTAAAAGAAAATTTTAAAAAATTAAAAACAAAATTACTTAGCTAAATAATAAAAAAAGAATGCTAAATCTAAAATGCTAAAAATCTTTTGTTTGTTTTAAATCTAAAAAACAAACAAAAACCTATCTTCCTCTCCAAACAAAGTATTAACAAAGAGGCTATTCCTAAGAGCTTGTTTGGAGGGTCTAGAACCTTGTCCTAAAAATGGTTCTTCCTCTAACTGGGAACATGGTCCTCTTCAACTGAGCACACTTCTGGAGGGGTGTACCTAGAACAGTCAGGAAAGAGATACCTACCTAGCCAGTCTGATCAGCCAAATCAACAGGGAGACAGATATAACAGCCAGATCACCTTCATGTCCAAAGAAGCTATTCTTAATCCTAAATTCCTCAGAGTTTGTTTTTTAAATGTTAATGAGCTACTAGGTCAAAGCAAAAAGTAAATAGTTTGCAGTAGTAAGAATAAAACGCAATGAATCATGATTCACTATTGCATTAAACTATGTCATTAACATGAGCATGAACAAGGGTTCTATACTGGGCATTCTTTCATTTCCATTATGTTTTAGACATAAATGACTTCCTTCAGATTCAAAAAACAATCCTAATCCATCACTCTAGAGGTAGAATTGTTAATATGTTGTCTAGATTTATAGATTCCTTTATGATAAAGTGAGAACATAAATGTTAAAAGCCTCCTAGAGGATCAAACACTAATATCAAAAAGAATGGAGCTGGGCCTGGTGGGGCACGCCTGTAATTTCAGCACTTTGGGAGGCTGAGACAAGAGAATTCCAAGTTCAAAGCCAGCCTTAGCAATGATGAGGTGGCTAAGCCACTCAGTGAGACCCTGCCTCTACATAAAACACAAAATAGGGCTGGGGATGTGGCTCAGTGGTCAAGTGCCCCTGAGTTCAATCCCCAGTACCAAAAAAAAAAAGGAGTCCACCAAGCTTGTAGATTCAGTTTCTATAGCTTCAGATTACACAGTAGAAAAGCTAAATTCTAAGTAAACTTAAAAATTCAAATTCAAATGGCTGTTGGTTATGTATTATGTTCCTAAGCAATGCCTTATGTTAAATTCTTCTTCTGTGACTACTGTTTTTCTTTCTCAGCCTTGGAAATTATGATTAGTACTCTGATTTCCAAATACAATGTACAACTAGCAGGGACATTCTACAATTACACAATTATACCATAATATTCTAAAGATTACTTGGAAGTTGCAGAAATCAAGGTCAGAGAAAGGAACAAGAGAGCTAAACAAAAACTCAAAAAGGATTTGACTTGCTTATTGTAAAGAGTTCAGTTACAAGGCAATTAATCCGAAAGCTAGGTCTTCATATGCTGTATCTAGTGCTTTTCCCAATACATTATAATAAAAATAAAAATGTTCACATTTGGGGTTAAATAGGAACAAGTGTGATTTTAACATCCCAAGAAAATAATACTAGTATTTTAACAAGCAGCCAATTAATGTAGTTATTATCAAACTCTATCCCTGAATGGGTTCTCTAATGAGATTATGACAAATGTCCTGCCTCTAAAATAATCTTCAAATTTCTTCAATTTGTGGGGGGGGAAATAGGTTAATGGATGACTGTTTCTAAACAATTTGCACTCAAGTTTTTCATAAACCTGGCACCAATTAATGATTTTCTTTGAACATTAGCAGACTACAAAATACATAAAGTAGCAAAATAGTATTAGAAAAAAATTAAAATAACTAATATTAATTTTGCTTAGTTGCTGCCTCTAGTTTGTGGATGAATGTATTTATAATTTTATATCTCTTTTTCTCTTCTCATAAAAGGACAATTTAACCCTATTATCAAAAAAGTTTTTCTGCTTTAGATACTAAAATTAAACATAACAGTAATTTTACGCTATTCTACAGTAAGGATGACTTTCAAGTTTTTGTTACTTTTAAATCTACAGCTATAAAAACACTAACTACAGAAATCAATAAAATTGTACTTTCCACAAATATGTACCTGTCCATAAGTATATTACCACCACTTTTGTTATTTTCTTACCAACAGCAATTCTCAATAATTATCAGCAATGTGTTATGCATTTCACTATAAACTTGTCTTTCAAAACCCATGTAATATAATTTATGAGATATTATTTTCTCCATTTTATCGAGGAAAAAGTGGAAGGCCAAAGAGGCTATTGTCATGTACACAGTGAATGATGGGCCTGGGACTATCCTGGGTCCGTGGAGATACTGCAACATACTACTTCACTCCACATTCCTTCATTAGAATGTTCATTTAACCTTGTACAGTCATATGTAGTATTTTTATCCCATCAATATGGTTTAGACAAGTGGTGCTGTTTTTCTTATTACTAATAGCCTGCTACTATGAATCTTTTCATTCTGGTATCATGTTTTTCCTGACATTTTATAGACTTTACTTAATTTTTGCCAGTCTCCTGTGGCAAATAATTGACCACACTTAACAGTTACAAAATTTCGGGTTGTAATTATTCAATAACTAGCCTTCTTCTAACATATTAGAATATCTGAAAATGACACTTCAATTGGCAAATAACTTCACCCTCAGAAAAACCTTTTCTATACAACTAAACAATCTCTATTCTGAGCATTGCATCTAGCCATCTTAATCATACCAGAAAAAAATATTGGCAATTCTCTACTTCTACTGAATTTCAAAATTCAGTACAGTCACTAAAAGGTATCTTAAATTTCACATTTCAACATCAGAATTCACATATGAATGCAAATGTAATCATTTTTGCTCTGTGATATTTTCTGACTCTAATCTCAAATAGATTAGTGACATCCACAGACATTTACAAAATGGCCAAGACATGAAAGGAAAGTGCATTAAGGACAACCATCTTTCAATACTGGATGAAACAAAAGGATAATAATTTGAAGTACATCATTAGAGAAATTTTCATTATTGTAAAAGGTTATGTTAGTACTCTGCCTGAAAAAGGTATGAGTAAACAATTCTCTTTAAAATTAAAAGAAAAGGAAGGAAAATTACAGGAATTCAAGATTTAGGAAATAGATATAGGGAAGAAAGTATCTTTTTTCTTTACTAAAGTAAGATAAAATTTTACAAAGTTTGTGATATGTCAAAGATAAAAGGTCAGAGTACTTGAGGCCAAAATATAATTTAACGTTATTATTTTCAGTAACTTAGGTTTCCCACTCAGTAGCATGTGGTTCAGATATTTTAAATACTTTATTTTTCTATTTCATTTCTAAAAGAATAATGTCTCCCAAAACTATTTTCCTATTTCTAGGAGAGTACTAATACCAAAAACTATATACCACACAAAAAGACAGAATTTTATCTTAAGTTCTACCATGCTACAAATGATTAAATATAAGGATAACATGAAATTCAATAATGAACATCAAATTCACAAGGGAGAGAAAAACATTTCAAGGTACAAAATACTCCCTTTATAGCTATTATAAAGCTTTTGGCCTCACACATACTATAGGTCCTTATCCTCCAGAAAAGAAAAAGTCATGAAATATGAATTTCATCAGCAGCCAGGACAATGTATTTAAACCGTTTTCATTCTCTGACAGTACTTAAATCTATTTGTAGATCTGGAAATAAAACTCATTTTAAAGGAAGTAATGGAAACATAACCCACTTGGATGAGTTTCAGGCAACTGTGACAGTTTGGAAAGGAGTAAAGTAGCAACTATCACCCAGAGGTCAAGGGGATATCTAGCTTTATTTAAGTAGTAAAAGTACCTCTTTCAGGCAAGAAAATTGACTCAATAAAAGTGCATAAAAGATTTTTTTGAGAATTTTAAAGCCTAACAGGATCTCCTACTTTCCAAGGATAAAATCCTAGAAAACCTAAAACCCTGCCGGGAACTCAGAACAGCACAAGATTCTTTCATCTGTTACCTATTCTTTGAAGTTTCATTTGAACAATATAAAAAAGTAATCTTTTATATATAAATCTGGAATAATTACAATAAGAATATGAAGATAGGTAGAAAAAAATCAAATTGGTTTGGAAACAATGATTCACTAGTTAGTTCCTTTGAGTATTTGATGAGATGCTCTGTGCCACGTGCCTGCGGGTATAAAGCAGCAGTCAAAACAGATAGCTCAGCCTCCTGTGACCTTTGTTGTCTATCACTCTCTATCCTATTATACTGGATATCATCAGCACCAAACCCTCGCTCTGTGCTCCTCAAGCCAAGTCTCCAACTATCCTCCATCAATATAACCATAAATCCTTTTAAACATCATATGGTATTTTAAAAATCCATAAAAAATTAAAATTGAAGTTATAAAAATCTCAAAGACTTGTCACAAATATGATAGATCCAATGGTGCAAGGAAGGGACATTGGTCAAAGAATGCAAAGTTTTAATTAGACATCGGAAATAAGTTCTAGGGATCTATTGCACAACATGGTGAACATGGTTGATAATACTGTATTATATATTCAAAGTAGAGATGATTTTAAATGTTCATACCACAAATACATAATAATCATTTGAGATGATAAATTAATTAGCCAGATTTGATCACTGTACAAAGTATACTTGTAACAAATCACAATATAAATATGTATAATTTGCATCAGAACACAAATACAGATTAGTAAAAATCTTAAAATAAGTTAAATTTTTTTAAACGAAAAAATCTTCATATCCCACTTTAAGACAAGTATAAATATTAGAGTCATGGTAGAAATTACATAGCTTCCAGAATTTGGTAGGTGAAAATAGAAGTCAAAGGCAGGTGTGATGGGAGGGAAGAAAAAATAAGAGAAACAAAATGAATATCTGAGTCCTACATTATAAAGGCTGAGAACATATCTAAAACTATGATTTAAGACTGTTAACTTCATAAGCTAGAGGGAAAAACTACTATCAGGATCACTAGGAACAATTCACTTACATATTAACTACCTTTTTAAAACAAAAATATCATCATGAAATATTTTAAACAAGCTGGGTAAAAAAATCTTAAAGTTTATAAAACCTAAATTCCAATATACATTTTAAAAATATATGTGAAATAGAGAAACATGCCATCAGTTTTATGGAGTTTCTTTTTTTCCATGTAAAATTCATCAGGCACATCATTATTCATAATTTTGTGTCAAAAGTTTCTTCACCTTTTTCTATCTTCATGAAGTAAAGCTATTCTCAGATTCTAATGTTAGTATTTTCAAAATTCTTTGAAATATAACTCTTCTTACTACAGTTTCATAGACGTAACAAAATCATGAGTGACAGCCTCCAAGGGAGACAAAATTACATTTGCCCAAAGCAAAACCTCATGCTAGAAGAACTAATATTGTCATCATGGTAATATTCTCAATTAGTAATACAATATTATTTTAACATCAACAATGTATTCGGCAATTAATTGGAACAAATTACTAATAAGATTTTTAAGTAAAATTTTATAACTACTGGGAAACAAAGTGAACAAGAAGAAAATGTCATCAAACAAAAAAAACAATATAATTTGTTACAGAGAAAAAATTATAAATCAAAACTACATTTTCCCCAACAGTAAAGGCAATTTTATTCCCATGTCTTGACTAGATCTATACAGCCAGATGATCTCACTGATCATCTAGGACTAACTCATGGGCTGCCATATGGAGGATATACCTCTTTTAGCTAAATAGACAGCTTTCACTGATTTTTAAAAAGACTGACTCTTTTAGGTACAGAGGTACTGTACTCTCTCTCTCCTAGTACCAGAACTATGTAAAGGTCTGGTGATTTCTCTGGAGTTTGTCAGCTCAAAACTACTTTGTTCAATCTAGTTTTGAAATAGTCAACGAGATGTTTAAAACTATGCTGTATTTTAACAATGGTGCAAAGAAAATTAAAAAATGTAAACTAAGTGAAAGCAGAAAAGCATAAACGGTACATGCAGAAGGCTATTTCTCAGATAAGAAAAGGAGAAAGTAAAAATATGTATTTCTATTTACTCCTCTTTGCAAAAGGAAAGGATACATTAAAAGGAAATAAAAGTAGACAACTATCAGAGTAGAGGTATGAAAAACAAGCATAGGCACAAGTGAAAATTTTGAACACACTTATATCTTGATTTTGGAATTATGTAAATATATTATTCATTACAGAAATTAACATAAAGTAAAGATACAGATTTTGAACACTGGCAGTATATCCACAGTTAACAATGATTTATTTATAATCTTCTTAAGAGGACTCATGTATTTTAACAGATGACCTTCACAGTCTAGACTGTGTAACACATGGACAATTACACTTGACACTAAGTTTCTAAAAGTTTCAGAAATAATATTCCTAACTGGAAATAGTATAACTTCTACAACTGGAAGAGAAAAAAAGTAAAAGAATGGAGAAGGATGGATAAATTTACTTTATGTATATTCTTCATATTTGTGTTACTGACTATAGCTTAGAAATAATAAAGGGTCAAACATTCTTATTCTCGATTTGCCCCAAGATAAATACTCTAAATAGAATGTGAGCCAAAACATGGCAAGTTGCTGACAGTCTTAGTATTTCCAAATATTTTAACAACTTGTTAACACCAAATTTCAATTTAATTTCAAAGAAATTTCAATCAAATTTCAAAGGAAGCAATGCAAGAAATGTTTCTCTCAATAACATAAATATCCAAAAATTACAACCAGTATATTTTCAGTTGATTTGTTCTCCACACTTTTGGATGTTTTTCACAACATTCATTTTCCTCCCCGAAGGTATGTTTAATAATTACTTTTTTCATTTTCTGCCAAATGCTATTGTGAAATGTATCAAATAGTCAAAAAGTTGTAATTATTGCTCTCTTTTAAAAAAAAAAAAAAGTGTTCTAGCCCATTAAAGAGTGATAAGGTCAAAGAACAGTGAAAAACTACAAGAATCTCTCTAGACATGCTGCTAAAAAGGTCCATATCCAAAGGCTTCAGCGGTTCTTAACACAGTATCTAGTATTATGGCAGTGATTCTTAAGCATGATACTGTGCTACATTGAAATTACAGTCTCAAGGGCATGCTACATAAAGTTATTTAAAAATGTAAATCTGCCTTACTTCATTAAATGATTAATCTAGTGAAATGTCCACTTTTATGGAAGAAAGTACTATGTATGATAGGGCAATAATATGTACAACCACAATTGAGGATAAAAGAAAACTGCCCAGTTTAAGGCTACCAGGAATAGATCTATTCAGAAGTATTCCCTCTTAAAAGGTTTCCACTATTTTTAATACAGTGAATTTAATTTTATATTTATTATCAAGTAATTGATATAAAAAGAAATTTAGCTGAATTAATTGAATCTGGAAGTAACACCAATGTCCCTCAATGTGTATTGAGGGACAACAAACCTTGGTAAATCCAAACATGGAATACTACAAAAAATGTCAAACTATAAAAATCAACCCCTAAAGGTTACATATTGGGACTAAGGATGTAGCCCAGTAGTACAGCAAATGCTAGCAACATAAGGCCCTGCATTTGATCCCCAGCACAGGGGGAGAAAGGTTATATATACTGTAAAGTTTCATATATAGAACATTCTGTATTGACAAAAGTCTAGAAATGGAGAACATGGGATCTCTCTGTATTATATCCTACAACTATACACCAAACAAGAATTATCTCAAAATAAAAATTTTAATACAGTCAGGTGTCAGTAGGTGGTTTAATTATTGTGCAGACATTGTAAATACACTCACACAAACTGAAACGTCTACAACATCACTACCCAACATCATCTTATGGGACCACTATAATATATGTGGTCCATTATTGATTGAAACATCATAGGACTGGGAATGTAGCTCAGTGTAGAGATCTTGACTCATATGTACAAAGCACTAGATTCAATCCTCAGCACTGCTTTAAAAAAAGGAAAAAGGAAAAAAGAAAGAAAAAGAAACAATGTTAATGTGGGGCATGACTATAATTTAAAAATCCACTAATATCACATGAGTCACCTCAGACCAAAAGCAAACTTACATGATACTGTCAGAGAGTCAGTATTATAAAGACCCCTCCAGCAGAAGGACCAAATGAACAGATTAAATGATGATTGCCACAGAAAAAAAGCATCAGGAAACAATAAGAAAGTCATGTCATTTTTATCTGAATATTTATATTTAGGCGCATAATAAATTTAACTTAGTACTAATTCAAAATAGAATGCTTACCCGATGCTTTGCCTTAATTTTCTTCCTATATTCTTCTTTGTCAAATTTGTCCTCTTCCTGAAGCCTTTCCTTTGCTTTATCTAAGTTGATACCACCAGTGTCATCATCTTCCTCCGTATCATTCATGGTGGATTTCTGCATCTGTGGCCACTGTTGAACCAACTACAGACAAGAAAATGGGAAATAGGGAACATCCACAGAAACCCTTTTGTGTAATGACTTTAAAAGAGACATATACTCACTTTCTGCCTTATAACTACATTTCTTAATCTTTCTCACAAACTTCATAATTCAAGTAAGCAAGCCCCCGCGGCCAAAAAAAAAAAATTCACAGTAAGGGTAAAGTAATGCTGCCCTAACTTAATAAGAACACAATAAAAGGAAATTTTAGAAAATTATTTAGAGAAGGTAGGATCAAAATAGAACTGCTTCTTAATAGTGTTCCTAATACCCTATTCTCCACACAACTCAGAAAAAAATTATCTGTGTAGAGTAGGACCTGAGTTGACCAACATGCACCTCCTTCAGGCTACCAAGGCACCTGTACCTCTATATCTTATCATACTGTACTAGTTTACTTTGTTTCTCTTACTAGAATTAATCTCCTTGAGGACAGTTGTACCTCAGTACAGTATGGGATATATAGCAAACATCTGCTCAAAACAGATCAACCAATATTACAACCTGTTAGCCAATATTACACATAAGCAATGAAATGCATGTAAAGGAGGAAATTAGTTTGGATTTCATGAACTACTCATATTCACATGATTCTTCTATATGCGTAATTTATGGACAGGAACAAGGTGCCAGGCAGGCAAGGCACTAATCTAAGATTTGGGGAGCCTAACTGAATGTCTTGGCTTTTTCACTAGCCTACTGCATGATGATGAATAAATTAATCACCAGTAGTTTGTGTCCTTTCCAGAAAAATAAAGCCATTACTCAGTAATTTCTAGGTCTAACATAAAAATATAAAACTCAACAGTTTAGACAAAAATGTTCTTTTATTTAATAATTGGTTGCCAGGAGGATTTGAGTAGGTGTCACTGTTTGGGAAAGACTAATTAGCATGCAGACACATGGAAATTGAAGGCACACACCTCACAGACACTCATGCATCCTTGCCTCCTCTCACTCTTCTGGCCACCACAGACATTCTTTGAGGTGAGATACCTACAGTCTCAACTTCTGGCAACCAATGGGAGTGATGAACATTACTGAATGACAGGCAACACTAGCAGTTATTGAGCCTAAACCTGCCAAGAGAGGGATCACTTGTGACAAGAACACCATCCATTACTCAGAGCCCTCATCCTAATTTGTATTAAAGAGGATAAAAAGTGTGCCTTTCTATGGGCTACCCCAAAAGCAGCACTTTTAGAGCTTCAGATCACAAGTTTCAGTGTGGTGGATGACCACAAACAGCTTCTATTAGCAATAAACATACACTGAAATATTTTACAGTTAAAGATTTATACTCATCTTGAAGCTAAGTGATGTAATCTGTGCAGATAAACTGAGTAGCATACTAAGGAACCTCATTACTGTAACAACATTCACTTTATTTTACAGTGAACACCAGATGTAATAGGTCTACATTCTAGTTTAGCCTGCTTCTCAGATGTTTATCACTTTAGTAATTTTGGAACATTAATTATTTATCATATATAGTATCTTTCTCTTCCAGCAACTCTGAGTCACACTGTACTGTTATTTTTCATCTGATTCATATATCTCAAAATAACTTTCCAAACTTCAGTAATTTCAAAACAAAAAGGAAACACTGGCTATAGACTGCTTAAGCAGCATTTATATTAGTGATGATAAAAGATATGATGTGATACTTTAGTCAATATGAAAAGCTGTTATTTTATTGGAATAATAAAGGATTCATTCAACAAATTGTTCCGAGGTTTTAATTCCTGTTAGGCACCGTTATAGGTGCACTGGGGACTGACAGTGAACAAAGTGAACAAAACAAATATCTTCCTTCACATCCACTTTTCCTTTACAGAAAGTGGAGAAGAAGAAATTGACAACAGTCTCAAATAAATGGACTGAGGTTACAAACCAAGCACTGTGAATAAAAGTTAGAAAAGATGAAATAAAATTATGATGGATGTAAGTTGCTGTGTGGTCAGGAAAACTTGCAAGTGGTGAAAATGAGGTCATCTGAAAATATTCAGAAGAACCTATTGTACAGTTCACTTCATACATTGTCATGTTCTGGATCTATTTCATCAATTAAAAACAAAATAATTATTATGTCAAATAATGACCTTCCTGTGAAAAGCTATGAGTTATAATCCCTTCCCTAAGATATAACTATTTATTTAAAACCAGGCCACAGTAAAGGTGAGAAAAAGGCACCTTTTTCTGTGTGTCTAAGAATACTTAAAGGCAGATAATTCCCTCCTGTAGCCATCCCAGCAAGAATGTACATGAACAGCATCTAAAGCAAAAGACACCCTGGCAAGGAAGTAATTATTAGTATTCTTATCCTTGTTCCCATAGAACAATTTGATAAAAACCATGATGAGAAAATCTTATAAAATTAGAATTTAGAAAGTTCAAACCATTTTTGTGTCAGCATCACCAGGAAGTATTTCAGTTCATTGCCAGGAAGTCATCCTTCTCCAGAGCTGTAGAGCTGATCAAAAGGCTGCAGTAGCAGCTACAGGAACTGACCACTGCTATAAAGAAACACTGGCTTTTTCAAGAAGTAATCATCAGGAGAGTCAAACCTCTTAATATTTGGAATGCATCTCAGAAATGAAGCTTTCAGACTCTTACCTCTCCTTCATCAGTAAATGTTATTTTCTTATTCACTTTAAAATTTCTCTTCATTACTTTTTTTGCTTCTGCAACTTTAGTTACTTTTTTCTTGACACTGGATTTAGAAGTTTCTTTCTTCTATAAAACAACAACAACAACAAAAAAAAGAATTAGGGAAAAGATTGCTTTATATTAATTTAACCCTGGCAATATACTTTCCAATACTGAGTACATTTATTGCTCTTCTTGGTAATGAGAAGCACCAAAAACACTGAACAGAAACAGAGTTATTAGACTTATTAACTAATGACTCCTCCAATACTAAAAGGATTTAAATGTGAATTCAATAGGTATTAGACATAAATTAACTTAACATTTCCTTCTATTGCTAGAACTGGGCTATCTGAAAATGCTGAAGCACCAGAAACCATATGACAAGCTGGGCGCGGAGACACACGCCTGTAATCCCAGCACTTTGAGAGGCTGAGACAGTAGAATCTCAAGTTCAAAGGCAGCCTCAGCAACGGCGAGGCACCAAGCCACTCAGTGAGACCTTGTCTCTAAATAAAACACAAAATAGGGCTGGGAATGTGGCTCAGTGGTTGAATACCCCTGAGTTCAATCCTCAGTACCAAAAAAAAAAAGAAAAAAGAAAACACATGGCAATGTAATTATGTACATAAGATATAGCTGTCTCTCCCAGCTAAAATAAAAATGTATTTTTAAATTTCCAAGCGCAAACTTAAATTTCTATACTATGAAAGGGTATACTTGGAAAACAAAATAATTAATGCATTGTTTGCAACTTGATATTCTTCCACCAATTACAGTAACTTATTCTATGTGTCCAGGAAAACATCTGTGACAATTAGACTGTGCCAGAAGGTAAAATAAAATAACTACATAACAGGATAGACTGATCAGGACCAAGCTAATGTCCTAAAACCTCCACGGAAAGGTATTAAAAATTCAAAGCCACTGCTTTGAATGCTACCTGAGATGCAGAGTTTAAGAGTGATCACAGCATAGTCTGCTTGTCATGAGAAGGTAATAAGAAGTAACCTGTGTCTCAGGAGGATTTTTATTATTCTCCTTGAAGAGTTCCCATTAATGGTGTTTAGTTAACTAATAGCTTCCATTAGACTGTTAGACAGAATGAGCTGAAGTCATTGGTACAGTGGCTAAGAAAATGGATTTGTGCTCAAGTTGTACCACTTACTAGGTATGTAGGGAGAATTAGGTAGTAGATGTAAAACATAAAAAGAAGTGTTCAATAAATCTAAAATTATCATCAAAACATTGATTTTATGTTGCATAATGTGCCAACTAGATAGGATCTTACTTTGCAAAATACCAGACCCCAAGCTTCCTAGGTTTTAATTCTGTACCATAGGGAACCACCCAAGGAAAAATAAAAAGGGTCTGATCTAGAAAACCAAAAATTATCAGAAGCTCTGAAAAGACATAGGTTATAACCATTATACTATGGTAATAAATATGCATAAAAATTCATTTCTTAAGTAGTTATTGTTAATGATGATGCATAGATCAAATGCTTAAAAATAAAACACCATAAAATTATAAACAACTTACTAAAATAGAGGTTGTGACAATTTAGTAATGTATTCTATTTTTAGATAATGAGGTTTGTTAGAAAATAAGCTAGTGCATCTGCAATAACAGTCCAAGTACAATAAAATTGTTTTGACACCCTGGTTCTCTTATGTATTACTAACAATACTTTGTATTTTCAATTCTTAATGCATGAAAGCTACAGCATTTAATCACATTTATTTATTTCTCAGACAATAATCAACTTATATTTAATAAGCTACTAACATCTTCAATCCATTTAAATCTTATAAAACACAACAGCCCATTCCTACAGAAAGGACAAAAAAGTCATAGAGTAATGATACCAAAAATTGTTTGAATAGTACAAACATCAGTCAAAGAAATGATGCTACAGAAGCAAACTCTAGAGCAAGGTAGTGGGCCTAGGTGAAGAGCTTCAAAGAAGTCCATGAAACCACTGAAATAGTGTGACAACATCTGGAGATATGTGTATCTTTGCCTTTTTATGGTTTATCTTGATTTCTAAAAGGGATTTGTGTACCAACCAACCCCCACCCCCGAAAATGAAGGTTATATTTAAATTTAAGTAAGCCACCCCAAAAAAGCAACAGATCTGCCAATGTACATGAGAACAGACCTAGCATACTTTCCTTATAGGCTGTGGTTTTTCCCTGAAACTATAGAATTATTCACTTATTCACATATACTGTCAACTACATATAATGCATGCTAGCCTTCTGTCACTGACAAAAATATGAGATTATCAACTTATAAAGGGAAAAGATTTATTTTGGCTCACAGATTTAAGAAAAACATTTCAAACCATGATGGGTTGACCCTGTTGCTTTGAGCAAGGCAGTACATTATAATGGGAGCACATGGTGAAGCAAAACTAGTTGTCCCCTACCCCAAACAAACCTGCTTGGCACTTTTGCCAGGAAACAAAAGAGAAAAACAGGATGAGGCTATGGTCCCACTATCTCCTCAAAGGATATGCCTCCAATGACCTCCCAATAGCACCTTTCGGGACCCAGCCCTTACCACACAGACTGGGAAACACCTAAAATCCAAATTATAGCAACATTGCAGTACAAACCAGGGACCCAGCAGTACACAATCGGTGGGCTCTAAACACTCTTGGAGCCTAAATTGATCCATGAAAAAGGATATAGAGCAAAAATAAAAATTTTTTTTAAATAATTAATCACAAATGTAATCATTTGCATTCAAGTATGACAGAACATCTACTCAAAAGCCTTATTTTTCTGTGCATCATCTATATTCTTTGTGCATGTTTCTAATGAATCCCTGCTATTTATCAACTTGTAATATCTCTTCATTTCTTGAAGATGATTCAATATTTTCCTCTGTACCATCAGTTATATTTAGACACTTGTCATAAGGTCATTTTGAAAATTCTTTTTTTTTCCTTGCCAAAGATTTTTATTTTTTATAACATTTTATTACTTTTGAAAATGTTCTCTTGGTTTGTGCCACATTTTCTACTTTTCCAACTAAAAGATTTTTTTTAAATGAATTTACCTTTTTAAAATGCAGGTTTTATTTTTCTCCCCTTTGGTACTTTCAACAATGGTTCTTAGTACTCGAGCGTTCATTGATATTTTGCATCTCTATTTGTTAAGACGTAAAAACTATGAAAGTATACTTATTATTAGGCAGGAGTTACACCGTAACTACAAAACTATTATGAGTACTAGAATAAAATTTGAGGCAACCAAAAAGCATTTTGCACACAAGACATGAAACATCAAAATGTCATGTTTGTTTCAATTTGCATTTCTTCGACAACATGTATCCTAGTCTTTATAAACTAAAAAGCTTAAAAGAAAATGTCAAATATGAAATTGATAAAGTATCAAGTGATCTTCAAGGTACAGTGCTATTCAAATAACTTAAAAAATAAAAGAACCACCACCAGTCCCAAAACGATAATGGCTGTAAAAAGCATTGGCTTTAAGAATCAAACACATTCTTCATATTAAACATCTTTATATGCACTTTCAATGAACAGTATATATATATATATATATATATATATTTTTATATATATTTTTATCAACCATCTTATCTGCTTATAATTTTGTGCAAAGTTAGAAAAATTATGATTGTAACAATTTTTTTCTATTTGCCTCAACAAATGTTTTCAGTGAATAGTGTGTACAGCTTCTGATAATTTGTTTTTTTCTGTTATGTTTGCCAACATGTATTAAAATGCAACTTTTGGGAAAAAAAATAAAATAATAAAAAAAAAAAAAAAGAATCAAACACAATCAATGAAAAACCACCACCTTTGTAATGCTAAGCATTAGTAATAGATATTCCAGAAGAGAAAATAAAAATATTGTTTTAAAAAATATTTTAATGAAAAGCAAAAATTCAGGTACATCAATATTAGAATTAAACTGAAAATTTGTGAAATCTTTGCAAAAACTAGGCTTAAAATCAAGAGCCACCTAATAGATTTAGTGTTTCAGTTTTATAAGATGAAAAAAACCTTCTGGAGATTGGTTGCACAACAACATGAATATACTCAACAATACCAGACTGAATAAAATGGTCAATTTTATGTCTCATGTCTTCTACCACAACTAAAAATACTATTAAAAAAGTCAAGTCCCACACAGAATCAGGCCATCAGGTTAAAATGTTAATTATAGAAACAAAGATTGTCTTTTCAGAATTCCTACAGACATTAAACTTGTTGAAACAAACACATGCTACAGTAACAGTTCCAGAATTATAGAACACTAGAGGAGGAAGAGGATGGGGAGTATGGTGTGGCAGTATGTGGGAAGCAAACAATGACCACAAGAAGGATTAAAGACTGGTAAATAAGATAAACTAAAATTATATGAAACAAGAACAGTTATAAATTATGAATTATAGAAATAATCTTAGAGTGGTATAAGAAATCTCAAGATTTTTCTTTTTACAAATGTCTACATTTACCCACGTAAGGTTTATAGAAGGCACAATAAAATAAACCTTGGCCATATGCATAAATTTGGAAATACAAGAATTCAGGAGAAAGACAAAAGTCCTATCTGGTCCACCCAGCTCATAGTTACCATTATCTCTGGAATGAACTGCATATTACAACAGCCTTTTAGGCTGACTCTCGGTATTTTGTTTGTTTGTTATACATAACAGTAGACTGTATTTGGGCAGAACACAGAGTATAACTTATTCTATTGAGGTTCCCACTCTTGTAGTTGTATATGTTGTGGAGTTACCCTGGTCATGTATACAAATAAAAAGCTAGGAAATTTATGAGCAATTAATTCTGTCTTTCCTATTCCCCTCCTCTATCCCTCCCTTCATTTCATTCTTGGGGTTGGAAGGCACCTGGGATTGAACTCAGTGGCCAGCGACCACTGAGCCACATCCCCAGCCCTTTTCTGTATTTTATTTATAGACAGGGTCTCAATGAATTGCTTTGTGCCTCACTTTTGCTGGGGCTGGCTTTGAACTCACAATCCTCCTGCCTTGGCCTCCCAAGCCACTGGGAGCTACTGGTATTATAGGAGCGCGCCACCATGCCGGGCCTCATTCTTCATCCCACAAGAGTAAACTCACCAAATTCCTTGTTTTCTTGCTTTGTTTCTAATAGATTTCAATCTTCCCAAGTGTAAGAACATTTCTGCTACATTTGTATCCATAGTGTATCACAGAGAAGGTGGCACACAGGGAACATCGGAGGAACAGTTCTTAAAAGAATTCATTAATAAACTATGTAAGCTTGCTTCTTTTTCTGCTCATAAAGCCAAATCTTGTTTTGTTCAAGGTTGCATCATGTTAACTGAAGTGTCTGGCATTCACATTCTACAATGCTTTGTTAATATCTGTTCCAACTGCCATAGAAGACTGTGCTATTGTGATTTGATTGTTTTTCACATTTAAATTTCTATCAATTTAGCAAAAACGTTTGAGAATTGCCAAGAAACTCTTAGTTTTTGAAACTTTTTAAATTGTCATCTAGTAAGATGGTTTTTGATTTTATTTTGATGCAGTTTGGTTTTTAAAATAATTGTTTTCACATCCAAATAGATATTTTCAATACTGAATACGCTATTTTGAACTATAATGCCCCAGCCCTACTTCTCTTCTGATGAATATTGCAGCTGTTATGAAATACTTATTACTTTGCATTAATACTTCATGAATTATATCTAGAAGACTACCTAGAAAGCTTTCCAGACATTGCAAATTATATAGGTAATTCATGTTTATTCTAAGCACAAGAGCAAACATGAGTGTCTGCATTTCCTCTTAAAGTCATTCTTCAGTCAAGGTTTGATTAGTCCTGATTATATTATGAAGCAAGCTATAAATGAATGTTAATCCTCCTCTTCTGTATTGTTAATAAGGCTATGCCCATTTTACTTTTAGTTTCTAAATTGCAAATCTAACATTTAATGTGATGAAAATGATTAGAGAATAATACAATATATTGAACAATGCCAAAATATTTAATATTTGTAATTCATTTTAAAATAATCTTCTACGAGCAAACATGAACAGGAAAGCAGATCATTTTGTCTTACATGCTTCTTTTCCCTTTTTCTCCACCCCACTCCAGACCAAATTATGTAGTGATTTGAAGTTGGTATGGACTTCCTTCCTTCTGGTTAAGGAGAAAGGCACAACCTCCCCTGGCGTTCCCAGTTCAAACATTCTACACAATGTTTTCTGATTGCCGGATTCCTGGGGCCTAAATTCACAGGCTTATTTTGGAGTACTTTCCAAAAAGAGCTTTGTAACCTAATAAATTTGAGAATATCTGCTATCGTAACTATTGAATGCCTTAAGAAAAATAACATTTAAATGTATCTCCAATACATTTTCTATTTTCCCCACAAAACCCTTAAACACCTGCAACATATTTGTCTGCCTTCTCTCATCAACTCCACCCCCTGCAACCTCCATCATGGGGATTGAACCCAGAGGCTCTCTATTACTGAGCTACAAACCTCAGTCCTTTTAATTTATTAATTTTATTTTGAGACAGGGTCTTGCTAAGTTGCCCAGACTGACCTCAAATTTGTGATTCTCCTGCCTCTGTCTCCCAAATAGCTTAGACTCCAGGCATGCACCACTGTGCCCAGCTAATTTCTTGTCAGAATGAACAAATTTCTTCCTTACTTTAAAAAGACTCTTTATAGGATTTCAGCCTAATAATTCTTTAAATATTTCATTGCCTCCAATTAATCTAGAAAAAAATTTACACTTCTGTTCTCCACATAAGACACATTAGACTTTGTTTTCATACCATTTTTAAGGCTCATCCCTATTTGTCATGATCAGCCCAATTCATCATAGTCTGCCTTGAATGGCTTCTTTTACCTTTTCAAACACTTACAATATTAGAACAGACGAGGGAAATTTTCATTGTCTTCTATTTATTCATAACCTTAGGACATCTTCTTTGCTTCATTCTAACTGTTGTAGGGGTTTGGGTTCACCTGACTGTAACCATCTTCATTCAGAACCACCAAGAATGCCCCTGAGTAACCCAGGCCTGTTCTTCCCCACAGTTTTCCAGCACACTGTATGTAGACAAAAACATTGATGTGGTATATGGAGCATTATGATTGGAGTGTGGTGCTGTCCACACCAGGAATGTTCCTCACATCTTTGATATTAGCTTGACATAAACCAGGTGCAATACAACTTGGATTGAATTCACTTTTGTCCTGACCATTATATAAGTCTTCTCTTTTATACCTAACTTCAAGGGATTCACTGGTCTTAGTACTACCCCAGACACACTTCTGTTCTTAAGTCCCTGTTAAATTGTACTCTGTGCAAACTGGTATCAGCCTACCTCTTTCTTCAATCTCAAGGAACCCTGCTACTGGTTCTCATACACTGGAACCAGGTTCAAGTTTTTCCAGAACAGTTGTAAACTGTGTAGCATCCAAGTTCAAGTCCAGGAAATATATATTTGCTCCATACCATGCTGGGGAGTGAAGGGGGACTATAGTGACAAAAATCCCAGATATTTTCTACTCTAATAAAATTATGGAACTACAGTCATATTTTGCCTTAAGAATCCAATTTTTAACCTGACACTTTCAATAAATATTTCTATACTAGGAAGCAGACAGCTGGAAGCCATTTAGAGACACAGAGCCTGATACATTTTTTCTTTTTTAGGTATCAAAAAATGACAGTATTGATTTTATTTCTAAGTTGTGTTTAAATTGGCCATATCAATTTCTGTTGTCTCCTGCTACTTTTGGAACTCTTTCAGAATTTATAAATCTGATAAGCTACATACCAAAATCAGTAACAACAAAGAAAGAGATGCTAATTTGTGTGATATAGCCATTTGGTTAACAAATGCACTACATAGTGGTAGGCAACAAGGAGGTAAAGAACTAAAAAACCTGAGGCAGAATTCATGAAACTACTGTAAACAATATGACATTAAAATGCTTTTCTCTGGGGTTAGCCTCTAAGTCATCTACACCTCTACAATCTTCCTTCCCAGGGATACCAGTTAGGAAAGTACCATAATTTCCTTGAACAACATGGAACGGTATCAAAATAACATTCAACAATATTTAACGATTGGTTTAACTGGGAATTCCAGACATGGCTTCACTTATAAGAAAAACAAATTGTTGATTTGGTTAGTGTGGCTTAAAGTAGAGTCTCTATAAATCCATTCATCATGAAAATCTAATAAACAAATGCAATATAATACTGGCTGTTCAGTGAACCACCAAGTTAAAAGTACATACAAATATGCACATGCATGCACACTCTAGACTACAGAATGTCTATATGATTTAAAGCCTTCACACAAGGAACTATTCTGACATAGCATTTTAAGACATGTAAGAGGTGTTGAAGCCATCTTCCTAACCCCCAAGATGAAATAATCACTGTTACTACTTATCCTTGATTACCACATATGGCATTTTTCTATAATGACTGATAGTATGAAATCACAAGACATACAGATTAAATTTTAACTGAACAAAAACAAGCATCACTATCACATACATTAGTTTCCAAACTCTACCTATTATTAGATACAAACATTAGCTAAGTAGAATGTACTAAATAAAAATTCAAAGGACAAGAGCTGAAGTTGTGGCTCAGTGGCAGAGCGCTTGCCTCCCATGTGTGAGGCACTGGGTTCGATCCTCAGCACCACATAAAAATAAATAAACAAAATAAAGACACTGTGTTCATGCATAACTAAAAAAGATATTTTAAAAAAAATTCAAAGGACAACCTACATGTACTGTTTTAACAAAATTTGAGAGAATGGTGTCCAATTATTCAAAACTGAATACTCTTAAAAAACAGCATTAGTAAAATAGTAAAGGTGAACAAGTGAATTAAAATACTGACATTATTAAATAAAACTTAGAAGAATCAAAGGACCCTTCAAGATCACCTTGAGAAATAGATAATACCATGCACAAGCGTGAACATATATACACACGCTCATGCAGAGTCATGAGCATGCACGCGCACACACACATACCACCCAAGGTGTTGAGAAAGAATCTCATGATCAAAACTGATACCAGAAAAGCCAGGGCTAGAACTTCAAATCATTCAAATCATTGCAAAATAACTATTTTAAATAGGAAATTCTCCAGACTAGACTTTCCTATGGGAATCATAATTTTCCTAAGCATTATTGAGATCTCATGAAATGTAAAAGAAAGAGCTGACTAACAGATTTTTTGTTTTTAATGACAAGAATCCTTCCAGAAATTAATTTTTTTCATGGGGCCAGAGGTATGATTCTAAATCTAACCTCTGATTTTTTCTCAAGTATTACCTCATAGAATGAAAAAAAAATTATTTCTCAATATTCTACTATTTTTGTCCCTCACAAATTATATGCCGAGCCTGTAGCAATCAATACAATTTTTTTCTGTCCCCCTTAGCACTTAATTATTTTTAAAAGCTTGACAGCCATGGGAAGCTGCTGATGGATTCATGCTCATTAGTTTGTTTTTCTTCCACCTTAGAAGAGTCCTTGCTGTTTTCAGTAAATCAGGCACACTAAAATATTTTGAAGAGGTACAACATTCACTACAAACTAATAAAAAAATGCAATTCCCAAAGAATTTAAGTTAAATTTTCACTAGTCTCCAAATTCCATATACTATATTGCCAAGAATGACTATGAATTTTGCTGGTAAATGGATGAATCTAGAGACTACTATCCTAAAGTGAAATAAGCCAATTCCGGAAAACCAAAGGTCCAACATTCTACTATGTGGATGCTAACACAAAACTAAGGGAGTCAGGGGAGAACAGTTCAGTACATTAGACAAAGGAGAATGAAGGGAAGGGAGGGGGTACAGGAATAGAAAGACAGTAGAATGAATCTGACGTAACTTTCCCATGTACATATATAAATACCCTAGAGTTAATCTCCACATCATGTACAACCAAAAGGCTGGGATCCTAATTAGAATAAGATGTGCCCCATGTTTGTATAAATATGTCAAAATATTCTCTACTGTCATGGATTACTAAAAAGAAACAAATAAAAATTAAAAAATAAATAAAATAAATCATTCTCCTTCCTGACCCATATAGACTAGAAAATTCAGGAGCTATCAACAAGCTTGGAATTCTTCCTCCAAAAGCAGCTTTATGTTAAGATTCATCACCAGCTATCTTTTGAGACTTCTTGTCACCTCCTAACCTCAGCCCACTGGTGATGTTTCTCATGGTACTTCTTAGACTCTATGTGTATTTTTAAATCTTATATTTCGTTCCTCTTAGACATTCAACTCCTTAAAAGTTATGAACTTTGTTGTACTTACCTTCTAATTCTGAGAGCAAGCAAATATACAATACCTAACAAACCAAAATTGTAGAGCTGAGTTGAGTCTGGGCTAATCAAGACCAAATTTCTTTGAAATATTCAGAAATATATTATCTATTCTATCAACTTGCTTAAATAGTACAGAAATAAAAAAATAATATTGCACTTATATAAACATATAATATTGCATTTATTTGACAATTACTTGTTGAGAAAATGAATTTGAAGGCTTTGGGGAAGTAAAACATACTTTGAGAAGCATACATGCCTGAAAATGACATCAGGAGTCACTCTGGGTTGCTCTAACAGTGAGTTTACACAATTGAATAATCACTCCATTGTGCTCATATCCCAACAGGGAAGGCTGCAAATACACTTAGCTTCTGACAGAACCATGGCCTCCTCCCTCAGCAAGGCAAACTCAACCTCCATAGGCCCTAAGTCACACATGAATATCCCAGATGGCCTCAGGAACATGTAGATATAATGTCTGGTTCCCAAGCAGTTTCTGTGTCTATGATCATACACTGATACCATTAATCTACCACTTGTTCTCTAGAAAGAGAGGATAAGAAACCTCAAAGAGAATGAAAATCTATGCTGTGTCCAATAGTTGTCAAAACTCCAGCATCCCTTCTTTTCCCAATAAAGCTTACTCCTTAATTCATGCCATATGAAACTATGCAATTTGTCCTCAATTCTGATGCATGATGTGTGTCAAACTAGATACTGCTTAACTTACAAGCAACAGGTCACAAAACTCCTTATAGACAGTAGTTAACTACAGGTGCCATATACCAGAGAGACACCATGCTAGATCTTTTATATTTCATTTACTCACCACAACTACCCTTTTGAGGGACTACTTGGATGTTATATATGATTTTAAAATTAAGGTAAAAGGGACAGAGATCGGCTCTAAACACAGGTCTACTAAACTTTAAAATTCAAACTCTCCAACTATGAAATCAGTATTCTCTGGAGTCAAAAATTCCACTGATTAAAATAAACTCCATGAGCACTGCTTATAGAAAGATTTAGTCTACTTCTCAAATGCTGGGTCCCATAATCTCCCTCAAAGACACACATGGTATCTACTTGAACAAATCCTTCAACACAGAATTCACTAAAAAAAGAAAACATGTTGAGCTGGAACAACCATTCCTACTTTTCTTGAATATTTTTAAAAGTATATCGATAAAAAAAAAACAACGAAGAACACTACATCTTTTACTGAAAAATGGGGGGGGGGTGCATGTCATCTCCAAACAAAGTAGGAAATTGATATCGGTCAAAATTTCAGTCCGAATCCCCCATCGCCCCCTACCCCCAAGATCTAGCCTTGTCCTCAAAAGGTCTATGCTAGAACTACAAAGACAGATTGAATCTTGTCTTGCCATTCTAGGAAGAAGACAACAGTAATCACAGACACAGGTGAAATAAAGTTAGGGGGGGAAAAAACAGGAAAGATAATAAGAATTCAGTGACAAAGTTTCAAGGATAACTATGAGTCAAAAGACAGCATATGCTGAACCAGACAGACAGGGAAAAGGACAGCTGTGCAGAGTTAAGACACTTCCAGTGACAAGGAAACAATCAGAAAACAAAATCACAAGGAAGGGAGAAATAAGGGAAAAGTAAAACTCTGTGAAAACAAATTCTTCCTATGATTAGTGATGTGTTGCAAAAACATTGCACCATCCCATCAAATTGTATTTCCCCACAAACTTCTAAACCACCAACTCTAGATCAAGAAAATAAAATAACACTGAGAAATATCTAGGACTTCTTAAACAGTATGCAAAACAATACTACCCATTTCCTAAATATCTTCTCTGTTATACAAACAAGGATGAAGATACAAATCTAGAGTGGTTAAGTCCAAAAAAAAAAAGTATATCAGAACATAAAAATGAAACTTTGGCACTCAGTGTGGTCACACCCAATTTCATATGCTATTACTAATCAGTATTGTTTGCAACATATTCTAGACTGCTTCTTTTCCAAATACTTTATTTACGACATAATAATTTGAAGGATTCGGGTGACATTTAGCAGACAAAAACATTAAACTTAAAAATGATCCTAAGAGGCTGGGCACAGTGGTGCACATACACTTGTAATCCCAGCGGCTCGGGAAGCTGAGGCAAGAGGATCCAAAGTTCAAAGCCAGCCTCAGCAAAAGCGAGGTGCTAAGCAACTCAGTGAGATCTGTCTCTAAATAAAATATTAAAGAGGGCTAAAGATGTGGCTCAGTGGTTAAGTGCCCCATTATCCACAAAGAACAAAAAAAAAAAAAAAGTTTTTGGAGTGCTGCCTTCCCTGAACTTCATCATCCTTCTAGTTTACTTTGAAGATAAGTATTATCATTACCAAATAAAATTTACTATTTCATGGTTTGTTGAACAGTTTGAAATGCTAGGAAAAGTTGTGATCCTGGAGTACAAAGAATGCTTTCTCCTTACAGACAAGCTGTTTCCCTTCTCATTTTGGCAGTAAAGAGACTTTAGATCCAAATTCCTGATCTATATTTAAGAAAGATGTAAAATCTTGCATGACCTGAATATCAAATTTCCCACCATTCATTTCTATTCTATCTACATTTTGCATACCCTGATGTTTTCTATTTTAACAGAACATACCAAAAGTATTTTAAACTACTTTAAACTCCTTTTGGAATTAGAAGGGATAAAATAAAAAAGCAAGCTCATTCATTTATCCAACAAACACTGTCTACTATACTCCATGTAATAGTTCTCTGTTACTGTAATAAATATCTGAGATTAATTCATTTTAAAAAAGAAAAGGTTTATTTTGTCTCACAGCTTGAGAGATTTCAGTCCATGAATGATTGGCCCTGTTGCTTTGGGCCTGTGGCAAGGCAGTAGTACATCATGATGGGAACACATGGTGGAACAAAACTGCTCACCTCATGGTAGCCAGCAAGCAGAGAGAGAAAGGGAGATCCTGTATCCCACAACTACCTTTGAAGGCATGCCCCAGTGATCCAACATGTCCCACTAAGTCCCATCTCTTAATGTTCCACCACTTTCCAATAGCATCGTGGGCAGGGAAACAAACTTTTAACACATGAGCCTTTAAGGAATACCTATTTACAACCATAGCACTGAACACCACACTAAGCACTTGGATACAGTGGAGCTTTAATTCTAGTGAGAAGACACACAATGAGTATATCAAGGAGCTTTTCAGTGCTAGAGACAAATAAAGACAAGGATTGACTGGGCAGTACAATGAAATAGTGTTAGATAGTTAGCGGAGGCCTCTTTAAAGGAGGAGGACTTGAGCAAAAAATCCAAAACACATGAAAGAACAAGTCCTGCAATTATCTAGGTAGAGTGCCAAGTGGAGTTGCCAATACATGCAAAGGCCCATAAACAGAAATGAGTTTACTCTTTTCAAGAAACAAAAAATTCAGAATGGCCAGGTAAGAGCAAGGTGGAGGGTGGTAGGAACAAAACCACAGGAAGATACTGGATTATATAAAACATTTTAAAAAAACATAGTAGAGAGTTGAACTGACCCAGAATATGACAGAAAGAACACAAGTTTTAAGCAATACACATGAAGTAATCTCATTTTTGTTTAATATGCTGAATAATAGACTGTATAATTGTAGGGGGCAATTAGAAGTTACACTACTGGTCTACATGGAAGATGATAGAAGGCAGGATGTAGGGCTTAAGTGAAGAACATTATGTAGTGTCTGGATATGTTTTGAAGGAAAAGCAAATAAGACTTCGGAAAGGGATAGAAACAGGAGGTAGATTCAGAGACAAACTTACAGGTTCTTGGTCTCGGTGAGTGAATAAATGATATTAAACATCCAGGAGATATTAAACAGCAAGTTAAGGGAATTCGGAAAAGCTAAGAGGGTTTAGGACATCTATTTGGATTTGTCAGTGTATAGTTTTTAACGTAAAAAGACTTACTGAACTTGCCTAGGGAAAATATGTAGATGGAAAACTAAAAGGGAAAGCCTTTAGGTACTCCATCATTCAAAGACTGAAAAAGAAGAAATCATAACCAAGAAGTAACCACCAGTTAAGGCAGGAATAAAAGCAGGGAAGTATGGTGTACCAAAAGCCAAGTGAAGAAGGCATTCTTAGAAAATGTTGATTAAGAGTCCTGATAGCTGATTAATGAATGTAGAAAAATAGGAAATGTTGTTGACCTCAGCAAGAGAAGTTTCAACAGACTGTCAGGTACAAAAATATGACCACTATAGGTTTGAAAGGAAGTATGAGGTGAGATAGTGAAAACTAAGTACAGATTACTCTTTCAAGGAATTTTCTAGCTTATCCCCTGTCATGGTAAAGGTCCAGAATTTAGTCTTGTGTTAATGGAGCTCAACTACATAATGAGTTATGTTTTTAATATGCTAGGCTGAATACTTAATCATCATATTTTACATTTTCCAAAAGATAATTAAGGATTATCAATGAAATAGTTTCAATAAATCAATCCATTTATTAGGGTAAAGTCAAAAAGAACCCAAAAGTATCATGAGAGTTATCTGAGTAAAATGTGTTAAACAACATTCATATACTGAGGTATAATAGATATTAAATTACTTCATTATATAAATACTTTTATTGAAATGGAAATACTTCCTAATATGGACTTTTTTAAAAAATTAAGCTTATAAATAAAAATATAATACTACATGTGCTCTGTAACCTAAAATGTGCTGGGGGAAGGAGAATATGACTATGATCATACAGGAAAAAAGACTAAGAAGTACAAACCAAAGAATTGAGTATGTGATAGGACTATGGTTGATCTTTATTTTTCTCGTTATATTCTTACATTGTAGTTCAAATTTGCAGCAACAGAGGAAATGACTAGCAAAAAATTACTAAAATAAAATTATATGCTAAGGAAAAAAATGTTAAAATAATGAAAGATAAACTTCCTACTTATCCTTCTAGATTAGCTCTAACATCAATTAAAGAAGTCTTTTCTCATTCCCCTTTTCTTTCTCATCCATACAGGCTGGATGAAGTACTTTCACCTATACTCCAAGATATTTTATTATTAAATTGTCAGTTTCACAAGATATATAATTCACCTGATTAATTAATGGCTGTAAACAAGTAACCATGGACATTCAGTAATTATTAGTTGGTTTCATTTATTCCTGTAACAAAATTATTGATGTATTACAATTTTCCTCCATTGATCACTAATGTATTATTAAGGATAACTTTTCTATTAACTGGTCTTTCAACAAAAATTTATGTGAGGTTTTTTTTACTGTACTCTAAAATTGCAGATTTTAAGTTCAAGATTTTATCACAAAATCTCTGATCCTATATTAGTATTTATACTTCTTCTTTATCATATTTAGTGTAATACAGTAATCTCTGATGCATTTAAAAGGCATAGATCATGGAGTGATGACCTGTCATCCTCAATTACTAAAGATCAGACCTGAGAATGAATTTCCTACACCTGGGGCTTATTAAGTGGTAAGAATGTACATTAAGTCACATTTGATTTAGGACCTAAACCATTTTTTAAAAATCAACATTTCAAAAGTTTCATTAATTAAAAATGAACAACTGACATATTTACAAGCAGGGATTGATATACAAAGAAGGTTCGTCAACTAGATTAGCCTATGAATAATCATTATATAAAAGATTTTATATAATCATTATATAAAAATTAAAAATTAGATGCCATCTTTCCTTTATGATACAAACACAAAATTACCATTTCTTATTCATTTATAAGACAGCTGGAAAAACAACTTTTCTGACACGTGTGTCTATCATCCTGTACCTCCTGATGAACCTTACAGAAGATAGTTCATGCTAAGTGACTAGGAGAAGGGTAATGAAGGAGTTTTTATTAAACTTGCATGAAATCATATAAAGAATATAAGTCCATTACAGCACTGAGGGATAGATTCCTAATTAGCAAAAACCTCCCAAAGGATTATATTAAAAAGCTATTTTAAAGACAAAGAGTAAATCCTAAAATTCTAAATACATTGGAATTTAATTGTCCAAGCATAGTATTATTCCATTCTAGACCCAATTTCTAAGCAAATAAAATTAAATTACAAAACTTTAAAGTGATATATAACAAGCTCCTTTTAACCTCATCTTCATGCTGTGATGGAGAGAATAACAAATCTGTTGATTATGATTCAGATTCAAGTTAATAAGAAAAAAAAATGTTAAGTGAGCCTAAAGAAATCTCATTTAAAAATTCAGATTTGATTCATGGTCCCTAGTCTGATTTAAAACCATGAAAGCAATTAAGCCCATTTTACAGAAGGGTATCCAAATCTTCTGAAAATCTTAAGCAGTATTAAATACCATTTCTCAGGAAGCTTTGGATCTTTAATAGTGCTCACTATTCTAAAACTCTAGTTTATCCAAAAATAATAGTAAGTTTTTTATTCTGTTTACCTTGTGTATTTTAAAATACCTCCCAGAATTATTCTGAAACACACACACACACACACACAAATATGATTAAGCATAGACTTTCCTAATGTCAAATCAGAAGATTTTATCTCCTAAACCTAAGAAGGTTGGCAGAGCATGGAAGGGTAACAATGATAGTGTTACCTTATTCCTCAGTTTAAGAGCTAGTTTGTTTGTATCACTAGCAGTGTTGTATTAAAAATCCCTAATAAAAAAATAACCTTCAGATACAGTGGGGCGAAGGGTGGGGGAAAGGAGGCTCACTGGGCTAAAAATACAATGTGTATTCAGGGATGGTTTGTTAATTTTTTATTGTTACTAAATAAGGATGGGGTAGAGAGTTCTTCTAGATGATGCATACAAAGACTTGATAAAAACATTGTGCAACTCAAGTTAGATCTAGCCAGTCACTATTTCCCTGTATTAAAGGAATCCAATTTGCTACAGTTTGAATCTAACAAATTAATTTAAAAAATCAATTCAAAAGACTTGCTTCATTAATAAGGCTGTAGAAGATATTAAGCATGAAAGTTAAAATATAAGTAAAATGCTAAGCAAACTGCCTCCCACAATAAATGGTCCATGTCGTCGTCGTCTTGTCATCATTACAAAGGCAGTCACAAAGCAGACTGTGTCAGAGTGCAAGAGCATCTATGTCCAACTCAGAGACCAGCAGAGGATACAGGTGGGCCAGAAGCTTTACCTTCACTTACCTAGTTTTCTGACCTCAAAGGTCCTAAGCCAGTTCTGATCAAAGATGTTTCTTTACTTTTTCTGTTACTTCCACTCTACCAATACATTGAGAATGGCATCTAGCAGTTTTACTCTGACACTGACTATTTCTCTTCTACTTTACATCAGTGTACTGCCAGCCTTACACTCATCTGTGGTATTAATACATTTCCTAAAGTTCATGTTAGAAAATTAATCCCAAAATTTATATGCTGATTGTAACTGAAGACAGGACCTTTGGGAAGGTGCTCACATATCACAGATAAAGTCTTCAGCATGGGTCCCCATCATGGCATTTGTGACTTTATAAGGAGAGGAAGAAAGACACTTGCTCAATCTTAGTTCCCTATGATGACCTCTGTCATGTTATGGTACATTAAGGCCTTCACCAGAGCCCAGTAACTGGAATTCTGTTCTTGGACTACCCACACCTCCAAGCTCTTGGACTTCTCAACCTCCAGAACCAGGATCCAAATAAACTCCTATTCTTTATAAGCAGGCATTGTGTTGTAGCAACATGAAGACACTCTCTCTCCCATATACCAGATCTGACCCCTCAATTTCAATTACCTGGTCGAAAGCCACACATACTGATTTGGCCCAAAATAAGAGTCACAAGCTTAGAAAATAAACAGCTGGCATTCGTAAACTGTGTTCAAGAAAATATAGAAAACAATTTGTATAATGTCAATTTAGAAATACCAACAGGCAACTTGTTTTTAAATAAACCTTTGCTTATTCATTACATGTAGCAAAGAGATGAGTACAAATACCAAAAAAAAATAGCTAAAAGTTCTTCAACCTTTCTATGCCACAACTAGTCCTGGCATAACAGAAAAATCATACATGACTATTTATAAAATCAATGGTTTTAAATGTGTACTATTTGGAGACTTCCATTTTCGGCAAGATGATGAAATCTTCCTCCTCTAGACATCAAGAAAAACTGATAAAATATAGTCAAAAAGTTTTTCAATAATTAAATATCTTGCTAAATTTACATGAGAGAATCCCTAGAGTCAGAAAAGGGGAATTAAGTAGTTCTGAGGTGTATTATCAACCCAAACAAATGCTATGATATTGAGTATTATGCTAACCCCTTAACAGAAGTTTGTCCAGAGCTGTAATACTGATTGTATGATACCCATAACTGGACAGAAGTGATGTTCAATTAGAACTATTAAAGCTCTAGGCAACTCTCTACACGTTCTATAACAGAAGGACCAGAAAAAATATGCCCAATAAGAGCTAACAAGAGGGCTGAGGTGTGGCTCAGTGGCAGAGCACTTGCCTAGCATGCATGAGGCACTGGGTTTGATCCCCATCACTATAAATAAATAAATAAATAAATAAATAGATAAATAGATAAATAAATAAATAAATAAATAAATTTTTTAAGATGGCAACATGTTTTTTAAAAAAAAGAGCTAATAAAACAAGAAGTTTTGTTTAGGCTCTGATCTTTGGAAACAAGGTAGGGTATAAGGGGAGAGAAATTTAGAACAGAGAAAAAAAAATTCCCAAAACAAAACTCTAAGGTGGAATACTTAAATTTATACCACCATAAATCTCCAAGTCAAGAATTTTTTTCAGTTTATGTTTAAATTCAAAATTTTAGAAATCTCTGGAAAAAGTAATGAGAAATACTCTGAAATATTTAAGCATATTATAAAAGAACTATATCAAAGTAACTGTATAAAAAGCACCGAATCAGACAGATTTTAGATAGAATAAAGGTAGCTCGTTAAATCAATACAAAAGTTTAATAAATGGAGTTGGAACACCTATATACTTATACAGAGAAAATAAAGCTAGATATATATTTCATACTTAGCAACATACTGAATTCTAAGCACTTGGAAGCAAAAGATTAAGCCACAGAAGTATCAGAATAAACCCTGGGAGAATTCTTTTAAAACTTAAGTGAAGACCCTTTTCAACTGTGACATGAAACTCAACAACCACTGAAGACAAAATTGGCAAATTCATCTATGTAAAAATTTTAAAACATGACTCATAATGCACCAATTAAAAAGTGGGAAAATTTAAAAAAAAAAAAAACTCAAAGTCAGTAAAACAAAAGTTAAAAAAAAAAAAAAACAGAAAAAGAAAAGCAAGTTGCTTACAACTCATCACTTTGGGAAGCAAAAGGCAAATTTTCCCCAAAATTAAGAGTACATATAAAGAATAAGGAACAAAGACCAACAGCCCAACATGACAAAGATGTCATCAGTTCCCAAAAGAGCCAACATAATAAATAGCTTGCCCATAATATGAAAAACGTAAAAGTAAACTCTACTAAGACACTGTTTCCCTCCTATCTAACTGGGAAAGATCAGATATTTGAAAAGATGCTATATTAGGAGAAAAGATAGTATTATTTAGTATGAAAGAAAATGTGAATTAGCACAAGTCAAAGGCTACCAAAATATAAAATTTACAATCTTTGACTTAGCAATTTAAATTCCAGAAATGTATTCTATAAGTATTTTTTTTCTTAAATGGATATATATACTCTGAAATCTTTTCAGTATCAGAAAGAAACATATAATTTTGGCTATTGTCTGTTTTCAAAACCAATATCGTGAATTTTATACTACTTTAGAAACATCTTGGAAAATCTATTTATAAACAGTAGATGTTTTTTCATGTAATTTTTATAACTTTTTATTACAATTTCAGATATCTCTTACTATATATTTTTACATATACTACAATCCATTTAGTGAAGTTTTTGAAGAAAATGTACAAGTAAGTGGAGTATGGTGGTGCACATCTATAATCCCAGCTGTTCAAGAGGCTGAAGCAGAAGGATCATAAATCCAAGTCTAGCTTTGGCTACTCAGCAAGACCCTGTCTCAAAATAAAAAATAAAAAGGGCTGGGAATGTATTTCAGTGGTGAAACCCTTAGGTTTGATCCCCAGTACCAACAACAACAAAAATACAAAGAACATATAAAAATAAAGAGTAGCCGGGTGCAGTGGTGCACACCTGTAATCCCAGCACTTTGGGAGGCTGAGATAGGAGAATCGTGAGTTCAAAGCCAGCCTCAGCAATGGTGAGGCGCTAAGCAACTCAGTGAGACCCTGTCTCTACACATAAAACACAAAAAATATGGCTGGGGATGTGGCTCAGTGGTCGAGTACCCCTGAATTCAATCCCCAGTACCAAAAATAAAAAATAAAAATAAAGAGTAAAATACTTAAGAACTACAAAACTGTGTTTCAGTGAAATGTAGGTAAAGAGCTCATATGTGTATGTCATCGAAAACCCATGACATACTAATACCCTCTTTCAAGTGCAATTTTCTAAGGTATACCTTTAAAATAAATATACAAAAAGACAAAAGTGAATTGAATATAAAGGTAGATAATTTACTCAATATACATACCAATTACAGTAGGATTTGCTGATGCTGGGTGGCAGAAATTAAGTTTATTTCAAAGGCACAGTATCAGTGTTTAGTGATTTGTTTAGCAAACTCTGAAAGATAACTAGGTTTGTTTTAATGTCTTAGTTATGGACGTTGTTGTCCACTCCAAAATAGTGTTTACTGTACTGGGTGAAATATCTAAACAGAGACAGGGAAATTAATGAACAGGCTGGTTGCAGGCCATTAATGCAAAGTGATCAATCATTTTCTTTTAAGAAAAACATACCAACATGCTTATACTTAACGACCATCAAGACAAAAAGGGATTTCTAGGATAAAAACATTAAAGGGGGGGAAGGAGGGGGCGGGCATTTTGCCATGTATGTAGAACTAGAATATACACAGCAAAGTATGGCAAAGGTATTGTAACAATGTTAATCTTACCAACTAGTCAGATCTCTCCCCCTATGTTTATAATTTCCATTCCCTGGATTTCCTGATAAGAACTGTACTTTGTTCTATTTGTCACAAATATATAAAATTCAAAAGAATCACTAGTCATTTCCAGGACATAAAGGCAATGGGAAACCAGTACGCAGTAAAATACAAAATGTAACTGGGTGGCAGAGCTACAGTTAGTCTTCGAAGGATTCTTTCCTACTCACTGAAAGAGGAAACACTCTGTGTTTGTTTTCAACAAACATAACTAAGATAATATGTCCAAGTTTTTTTCACTTTTTTAAGTAACAATGTGCCAACAGTTACATTACAAAATAACATTTAGTTATGTGCTATACATCAGACCATGAGATGGTGAAAAATGTTTTAGTTTTAAAAAATAAGTCCTGGGTGATGGGGATCAAGATTAGAGCTATGACATCACAGCCCTAACTTTATATATGACTGCATGTATGTTGTGATTCTACATCACATACAACCAGAGAAATGAAAAGTTGTGCTCCATCTATGTACAATGAATCAAAATGCATGCTGCTATCATGTATACCTAAGTAGAATAAATAAATAAAATTTTAAAAAAAGATTAGAGAAAGCTCACAGAGGAGATACCATTAGGATTCCTTTCTTAATAGGCTTCCTTATCTATACCACATCATTTTCAAAGTCTAGCTTTTTAAGTTCCACCTATTTCAAGAAGGCATCTTGTACCCAAGTTAATATGATCTTGAAACAATTCCTACCATATAATTACTACTTAAATTTATAGGACCTTGGATCATTTCCTAATTTGTACACACAGTATTTGTCTCCATAATATAACCCTGAGAAGTATGACAGGTGGAACATGTATAGAGAGGTCCACAGCCACCACAACCACCATCCCCAGGATACATACATACTCTATTGGACACGACACATACAAAACAGATGGTCCATATAGATTTATATGGCATATCAAGTGGCAAATTATTATACTTGACTCAAGATCTAGTAATCTTCCAAATAAACACTACAAAAGGTTAAAAGGGGGGGGGGGCTGGCGTTGTGGCTCAGTGGCAGAGCACTTGCCTAGCATGTGTGAGGCACTGGGTTCGATACCAACCAGATTCTGATGCAGACAAAATAAATCACTTACTGCCATAGAAAAATAATTGGTTACATAAGGGTATAACTTGAGGTGGCAGAAGCAGCCTTAGAAATAAAATCCATGTGGTTTAAAAATTTACATGTCTATTAACTAAACCATTTACCTACACAATTGAACCCACAAAGAATAAAAACATTAGCAGACACGAGGAAGGAGAAGGAAAGGGAAAAGGGAAATACTGGGGACTGAACTGGAATGAATTATAACTCCATGCTTGCATAATTATGTCAAAATGAATCTCGCTATTACATATGAGGAAAATACACTTATAAAAATATTTTAAAAATCAGCTCATTAGTTTGTTCAGAGTAGGATAGCATTTTGCTTTATACACATTGGTTGCATAATACAACTGTTCATAATTGTTCACAGTTCAAAACTTCATAGTACATGTCATTCCAAGTTCATAAACATAAGGAAGATCTGTCAATAAGTACAATTCTATATTCATAAAAGGAAAATTTTTCATCAACTCAACAAAATCACCCAAGTCCTTTATGAGATTAAGGAGGAACATAAAGAGAAAATCTGATTTTTTTTATGCAGGCATTATGCTGTTGCAAAATCAATCAATGCATGGACATAAACAGAACATGACGACTTTAGAAAAGTTGATGAAGGGGAGTAAATTTGAGAAACAAATATGGGGAGAAAATACGCATAAATGTAACTTTTTATAAAATGAATAATCACACCATGAACAGAAAGTGGTAAAGTCTGAAACAAATCAGTAGTAATCAATACAAGTACCAGTTGCTTACAACTGCTATTCATGAAGAAAAGGCTTTAAATCATCTTTTCAGCAAACCAGTACTTGTCCCAACCATCAAAGTCAATGTGTGAAGAACCTAATATTAATACAAATACTACCTCAGTGGTGGCTTAATAAAAATCTAAGCTTAAAGCTGGGCCTAAGCATTGATTAGGTAGAAGTCCATTTTCTAAAGAAATTTTCATTGCAACCTAAAACAAACGGACTTAAATTTTTCCAGCCTAAATAAGACCTAAGAGAATATTTTTTAGCTATGTTCATTGGGAAATATTAAAATAAGTAACTTTCTCATAGCTAAATTATTTTAGCTTAAGCATCCTTTAAGGTCCTACTACAGTCTATTCCTGAGTATATAATATGGCCAATGAGATATTAACACGAAGATGTCCTGAAAGCAAAGTGGAGCAGTGGGTTTATTTTCCATTACAGAAATGATTAAATAACTCCATAAAACTGCAAGAGTGAAATTAAAAAATTGGTGGGGGAGGGAGGGAGACTGCCTAAAGTACTTCAAAGTCCAACAGCTCATTATCTTTAAAAACTGAAGCTTAAAAAAAAAAAATGCAGACCAACACTGGTCTACCAGGTAGAAGAAGTGAGGCAGACAGAACCCGGCCCATCACATGAAGGAGGCGGAACAGACAGACCCTGACCTGATGAGCAGAGGAGACAAAGCAGGAGAACGCGCTGCGACCCCCTACCTACAAACGTGCTACCTACCTACAAACGCGCTACAAACACGAGGCTAAGACAGTCTACTTCCATCTAGAGATAACAGCCAGGACCAGGAAGACTATCACCAAGATCCCTGCAGGCTTAGTTACACCACAAGTGAGGTATTGGTAACCTGCTAGTACACTGCAAGATCATAGGGTAGAAACTGTAATGCCTCAGATTCACACTGCTAAAGAGGAAAAATAGAAACATTAAAAAACAAGAGAAGGGCTGGGGCTGTAGCTCAGTGGTAGAATGCTTGCCTAGCATGTGTGAGTCACTGGGTTTGATCCTCAGCACCACATACAAATAAATAAATAAAATAAAGATATTGCATCCATCTACAACTAAAAAAAATTTAAAAAAAAAAAACCAAGGGAAGAAAATGCCTCAAACAATCCAAGATGCTACAATAATAGAATCCATGGACAGCACAATAGATGAAATGTCAGAGAAGGAGTTCAGAACGTACATAATTAAAATGATCTGGGAAGCACGGAATAATATAAGAGAGTAATTACAGGCAACAATTGATCAATCTAACAGAGAGATTAGAGAACACATAAGGCAACAATTGATTACTCCAACAAAGAGATAAGAAAACAAACATGGGTGGAAAAATATTACTTTAAGGAAAAGATATAGACTCTGAAAAAGAAACCAAACAGAAATCCTTGAAATAAAGGAAATACACCAAATACAAAATTCACTAGAAAGCATCACCAACAGACCAGATCACTTGGAAAACAGAACCTCAAGCAATAAAGACAAAATATATAACCTTGAAAATAAAGTCAAACACACAAGAAGATGGTAAGAAACCATTAACAAACGTACAAGAATTATGGGATAGAATCAAAAGACCAAATATAAGAATTATTGGGATAGAGGAAGGCACAGAGATACAAACCAAAGGAATGCACAACCACTTGAGTAAAATAATATCAGAAAATTTCCCAAACATGAAGAATGAATTGGAAAATCAAAACAAGAGGCTTACAGGACACCAAATGTACAAAACTACAACAGACCCATACCAAGGCACATTAGACTGAAAATGGTCGGCATAAACAATAAGGGTAGAATTTTAAAAGCTTCAAGAGAAAAGTTTCAGATTGCATACAGGAGCAAACCAATTCAGATCTCACCAGATTGCTCAACCCAGACCCTCATAAGCCAGGAGATCCTGAAACAACATATACCAAGCTCTGAAAGAAAATGGATTCCAATCAAGAATCTTATATCTAGCAAAATTAAGCTTTAGGTTTGATGAAGAAATTAAAAAAGCCTTCCATGAAAAACAAAAGTTAAAAGAATTTACAATGGGAAAGCCTGCACTACAAAACATTCTCAGCAAAATATGCCATGAGGAAGAAATGAAGAACAACAATGAAAATTGACAAAAGGAGGAACTACACTAAAGGAAAAGCCAATCAAAGGAGAAACCAAGTCAAGTTAAAAACCAAAAATGAACCATAATGACCAGGAATACAAATTACACTTTAATAATAAACCTGAACATTAATAGCAAGAAATCATCAATTAAAAGACATACTAGTAGACTGGATTTTTTTTTTAAAGGCCCAAAAATGTGCTGCATTCAAGAAACTCAACTCACAGAAAAAGACATCAACAAACTGAAGGTGAAAGGGTGAGAAAAAACATATCACTCACATGGACCATGGAAACAAGTAGGGGTTTCCATCCTCATATCAGATAATATGGACTTCAAATCAAAGATAGTCAGAAGGGGTAAAGAAGGTCATTTCATACTGCTTAAGGGAATTATACATTAACAAGACATAACAATCACAAATATCTATGCCCCAGACAAAGGAGCATCTGCATATATGAAACAAACCCTTCTCAATTTTGAGAATCAAACAGAACACAACACAATAATACTGGGTGACTTTAACACACCTCTATCATCACTGGACAGATCTTTTAAACAAAAAATAAACAAAGAAACCATAGAAATCAATAAAACAATCAATAATTTAGAATTAAAAGACATATGCAGAATATTTTATCCATCAACAAGTGAATACACTTTTTTCTCAGTAGCACAGAGATCCTTCTCTAAAATAGACCACGTTATGCCACAAAGCAAGTCTTAGCAAATTACGAGAAAAAAAAGATACTACCCTGCATTCTATCAGACAATAATGCAATAAAATCAGAAATCAATGCTAAAATAAAAAACAGAAGCTACTTCAACATCTGGAGACTAAATAATATGCTATTGAATGATATATGGATAACAGAAGACACCAGGGAGGAGATTAAAAAAAATCCTTAGATGGAAATGAGAACTCTGATACAACATACCAAAATCTCTGGGACCTATGAAGACTGTGTTAAGAGGAAAGTTCATTGCACTGAGCTCGTTCATTAAAAGAATAAAAAGTCAACTAATAAACGACCTGACATTACATCTCAAAGCTCTAGAAAAAGAACAAATCAACACCAAAAGAAGAAGACAGGAAAAAAATTCAAATCAGAGTTTGTTTTATTGAAAACAATAAAATAGAAACAATTCAAAAAATTGACAAAACAAAAAGCTGGTTCTTTGAAAAACATAAAATTAATAATCCCTTAGTCATACTAACATAAAGGAGAAAACTCAATTACTAAAATTGGTGATGAAAAAGGAAATATCATGACAGACATTATTGAAATACAGACAATAATTATAACTATTTTGAAAACTTATACTCCAGTAAAATAGAAAATCCCAAAGACACTGACAAATTTCTAGAGGCATATGATCTGCCCAAACTGAATCAGGAAGATGTACACTAAACTTAAACAGATCAATTTCAAGGACGAAAACAGAAGATGCCACCAAAGTTTACCAACCAAGAAAAGCCTGGGAACAGACAGATTCTCAGCCAAGTTCTACAAAACCTACAAAGAATTATTAATACCAATACTCCTTGAATTATTCCATGAAATAGAAAAGGAGAGAACCTTTCCAAACTCATTCTATGAGGCTAATATCACCCTGATTCCAAAACCAGGCAAAAATATATCAAAGAAAGAAAACTTTAGACCAATATCCCTGATGAACACAAAAATTCTCAATAAAATTCTGGCAAATTGCATACAAAAATGTTTTAAGAAGATAGTGCACCATGCATGATCAAGTGGCTTTCATCCCAGGTATGCAAGGTTGGTTCAACATACAGGAATCAATAAACATAATTCATCACATCAACAGACTTAAAGGAAAGAATCATATGATTATCTCAAGAGATGCAGAGAAAGCATTTGAAAAAATATAACATCTCTTAATGTTCAAAACACTAGAAAAACTAGGGGTAGTAGGAACATACCTTAACATTGTAAAAGCTATGTATGCAAAACTGAAGGACATCATCATCCTAAATGGAGAAAAACTGGAAGCATTCCCTCTAAAAATGGGAACAACACAGGGATGCCCTCTTTCACCACTTCCATTCAACATAGTCCTTGAAAGCTGAGCCAGAGTAATTAGACAGATGAAAGAAATTAAAGACATACGAATATGAAAAGAAGAACTCTATCATTTGCTGAGGACATGATTCTATACTTAGAGGATCCAAAAAAAAATCTACCAGAAAAATTCTAGAATAAATGAATTCAGCAAAGTAGCAGGATATAAAATCAATATCCATAAATCAAATGCATTTCTATACATCAGTGATGAATCCTCAGAAAGAGAAATTAGGAAAACTACCCCATTCACAATAACCTCAAAAAAAAAAGAAAGAAAGAAAAGAAAATACTTGGGAATCAATCTAACGAAAGAAGTGAAAGACCTCTACAATCAAAACTAAAGAACACTAAAGAAAGAAATTGAACAAGACCTTAGAATATGGAAAGATCTCCCATGCTCTTGGATAGGTAGAATCAATATTGTCAAAATGGACATACTATCCAAAGCACTATACAGATTCAATGTGATTCCAATTAAAATTCCAATGTCATTCCTTATAGAAATAGAAAAAGCAGCCCAGCACAATGGTGCACACTCGTAATCCAAGCCCTTTGGGAGACTAAGACAGGATAATCAGCAATGGCGAGGCGCTAAGCAACTCAGTGAGACCCTGTCTCTACATAAAACACAAAATAGGGCTGGGGATGTGGCTCAATGGTCAAGAACTCCTGAGATCAACTCCTGGTACCAAAAGAAAAAAGAAATTAAAAAAGCAACCGAAATTCATTTGGAAAAATAAGAGACCCAGAATAGCCAAAGCAATCCTTAGTAAGAAGAGTGAAACTGGAGGCATCACAATACCAGACTTTAAACTATACTACAAAGCTATAGTAAAAAAACCAGCATGATACTGGCACCAAAATAGACATATAGACCAATGGTACAGAATAGAAGACACAGAGACAACCCCACAGAAATACAGTTATCTCATACTAGACAAAGGTGCCAAAAGCATACATTGGAGAAAAGATAGCCTCTTTAACAAATGGTGCTAGGAAAACTGGAAATCCATATGTGGCAAAATGAAACTAAATCCCTATCTCCACCATGAACTAAACTCAACTCAAAGTGAATCAAGGACACAGGAATTAGACCAGAGACCCTGCGCCTACTAGAAGAAAAAGCGAGCCCAACCCTTCATCACATCAGATTAGGCCCTGACTTCCTTAATAACACTCCTAGAGTGCAAGAAATAAAATCAAGAATCAATAAATGGGATGGATTCAAACTGAAAAGCTTCTTCTTAGCAAAAGAATCAATCAATGAGGTGAAGAGAAAAAGCCTATGTTTTGGGAGTAAATTTTTGCCACACACACAAGGCACTGATCTCCAGGATATATAAAGAACTCAAAAAAACTTAACACCAAAAAAACAAACAATCCAATCAGTAAATGGGTTAAAAAGCTAAATAGAGACTTCTCAGAAGAAACACAATCGATCAACAAATATATGAAAAAATGTTCAATACCTCTAGTAATTAGAGCAATGCAAATAAAAACTACTCTAAGATTTTATCTCATTCCACTTTTGCTAAGAATCAGAATAGCAGTTATCAAGGACAGAAGCAACAACAAGTGTTGGCGAGGATGTGGGGGGGAAAGGCATGCACATACATTGCTGAAGGGACTATAAATTGGTGTAAGCACTATGAGAAGTCATATGGAGATTCCTTAGAAAACTTGGAATGGAATCACCATTTGACTCAGCTATCCCACTTCTTGGTCTATACTCAAAGGACTTAAAATCAGGATACTACTTGTAACGGCTCAAGAGGCTGAGGCAGGAGGATCTCAAATTCAAAGCCAGCCACAGAAACGGTGCGGCGCTAAGCAACTTCTCTACATAAAACATAAAATAGGGCTGGGGATGTGGGTCAGTGGCCGAGTGCCCCTGAGTTCAATCCCCAGTACCAAAAAAAATCAAATGTTTACTGCTAATAGTAGTATCTTACATTCACTTAAAGTAAAAATGAGAACATAAAATTACCTATTAAATATATTTTACATGAGCTCAACAGATAACAGACTTACATGATATATGCCTTCAAGATAGAATGAGAACAACAAGGATACAAATAAAGATTCTTGAATGTTGCAAGGTTCTAAAAATATTGCTCCTGGGAAATACTATTCATGTGGTAGACATGACCCTGAGTAACAAAGGTAGCAGAAAACTTATAATATTGAGTCAAGTGATATATTGAAAGAAGGCTGCTGGCAAAGAATCATTTATTTGAAAAGGAAAAGAAACTAAAATAGTGGTTAAAAAAACTAAATAGAAAGTTTTTTAGAGACAGCATGTACCTATAATTGAGTATCAAGTTAACAGGAAATTCAAATTCAATTGTTCTTTCTTGGAACTAAGCTTTTTTTGTTTGCCTTTGCTATGTTAGACTTTTTGTCGTCCTCCCTCCCCCACAATTACAGCTATAGTCATTAGTCTTATTAGATTGCTTCTGCTGATAACACTTAGGAGTTGTAGTTACATTCAAGTAGAAGGACTGATATATTTACTTCCCACAAACAAAACTGGCTTAGGTCAAATCTGGATAGAAATTTATTAGAAAGGTCACACATTAGTATCTTCTCAATTTAAAACTATGTTAACAAGGAGTTGAGGTGGATTTTCACTAAATTGCACAGAATTTTTTTTTTTAAAAAAAAAGTACATATATGTCTCTATGTAAGGAATCTAGGAATCATTTTGGTTTTGTTTTGGGAGTTTGAGATGATAAAGTCTCATAGAAACTAAAGTTTCAGCAAATTATAAAAGAATAGCATGTCTCATAAGCATGACAACCAGATTTGGGAGAAATGACATATCCCTGAGAGGAAACAATTTGCTGGTATATCATAACCACAAAATTTGTTAAAGAAATAAGATGACTCATTGTTCTTATACATCAAGAAAAGAGGACTAATAAAAATCTAAAAAATTGTTCTAAATAAAACAAATATCTGACATCTTTAGAGTCACAGTGTTAAATTTAGTAGACTTTAAATTATATAAATTAACTATTACTTGGATATTCCAGACTTACACATACTTCTGAGTTTTCTGAAGTAATGTTGGGTTCCAACTGATTAGCCACAACAGGATACCCTACTCCCCACACACATACACATTCTTAATTCTTTATTTTTGAATATTTTTTTAAAAAGCATGCACACACACGCAAAAAAAAAAAAAACACTTACTGAAATAATGCCACATTGGGAATTTCTACACATATCTTCTTTTCAAAGCTTCTCTAACTTCCTTTTCATTAATAACTATTTGTAAATATTAATATTTACAATGTAACGATTCTGTTCATTGTGGTGAGAAATTGTTGATTACACACGTGATGGTTAAATGCCCAATCTCAGGAATAAGGATACTTGATTATGAATTCTAACTTTGCTATCTACTAATTGTGTGTTTTTAATTTAGGAAAGTGTCTAGCAACTATGTGCACATGCCAAAAACAAATTTTAAGAGGGGATAAGGACACTGTTTGGGGGATTGAATACATTTTAAAAGGGTGAGAAGAATGTAGAAGTAAACTTCACAAAGGAGAAAATGGAAATACTATCATATCAACACAGAAACTAGTGTCACCACACATGTGTACCACACAGGCTATAAATTTTTCCATTTTTATTCTTTCTTACTTTAAATTATTCTCACAAAAGGGTACATGAGAAATTTCAGGCTTTAAGAGGTAAGGAAATTTCCTAATAATCAGAAAACAGAGCACAGCATATTCAGGATTCACACGTCTTCTGATATCTAGTTGAGCAGAATTTTCTCTACACACACTCAAGCTACTTCCAGTCTCGAAATAGTGTAACATTTCACAAGTTCGGACACTTGGAAAGTATGTTCCTAAAACACACTAAAAGCATACACTGAGCTAAAGCTTTAGGGATGGAAAAAGATAAACTGACAGCACACAGACCTACTTGCTTATTCTACGGTAGTTTCCACATTAGCAAAGATGCCATTTCTCTTCTCAGAGAGCTAAGTAGCAATGAAGATAGAGTCTTTATTTTATCATAATACTGTTAGAAAACTATGGTTCCATTAAACATCTTCTTAACAAAATTGAAACAATCACACTCTGGCATTCAAAATCCCCATTCTAATATCCAAGTGCAGGGTTGGGGCTGGGGCTCAGTGGTAGAGAGCTTGCCTAGCACATGTGAGGCTCTGGGTTTGATCCTCAGCACCACATTAAAACAAATAAAATAACGGTATTGTGTCCATCTACAACTAAAAAAAAATATTTTTTAAAAAATAGAAGTAAACAAAAATAAAATCCAAGTACATACTCTAATAACTACAATTTTCTCTGATGCAAAGGAGATGCACTAATATCTTCTCAACTTGCTCAGTCTGACAATGTGAGAATTGGTACTTGAGCACAGTCAGTGGTTCTGCTAACCCAAAGCATTACCTTTTATCAACTTCAGCATATGCTTGACAAAATGATATATCACATAACAACAATATACATTTCCATCTGTACCTACTGGATAGGAATGCAAAAATGGGGAGGGGATTCCTTTATCACTTTGACAAGAAGCTAATTTATAGATTGGACACTTTAAGGGTAAATGTAATAAGATACAGTGAAAATCAACTGAGAAAATGGGAACAGATAGCAACTCCACAGAAGCAACATTACTATTCAAATAAACAATTCAACCATATTCTTGTCCAATAAAATTAGGCAAAAGCATCATCTTACACAATTTTCCCCATGACGGTTCGTTAATCAACAAGAATTTAATTTATTGTAAGCCTAGCACTAGATGTTCCAAATCATTAAAAGGTCACTAGGAGCATTAGCTATAGCTAGGCAGGCAAAGTACCCACACAGGCAACAAGGGAAAAGAAAAGTACTCAAGGCTGACACAGCCAACTAGAGAACACGACAGAAGATGTTAAGGTACTTGTTTTAAGAAAGAACATAAATGCATAAGTTAGAAAAGGGAATGAACAACATGGATAGGCAAACTGAAAAATAAAGCTGAACTCCTCTTAGGAAGTCAATATAATCCTCTTCAATATGTATACATATGTTCCACTAACCAACTCTGTATAGGGCATAGTGCTACATTCCAGGATATAAGAATAAGATAGACATTATCTCTATTCTGTAGTGTCCAGCCATAAATACAGAAGTTGAATATACAAATAATTACAATGTAATAAATGTTTCAGGAGTGTGAAATCTGTGCAAGAGCAAAAAGAGGAAACATTTAAGATTAGCCCTTTCTCACTGGGATTCCCCCCCAAAATTAATCCCTAATGCCCTAATGCATCCACTGAAGGTAATGAATTAACTCCTGTTACACATGTAGTATGTTAGTACCATGTATCAGTCTTTGGGTAAGAGAAAACAATCATTCTCAAATCACTGAATAAGGTTCCAATGAGAAACTCTGGCAAAAAAACAAAGGCTTAAATCAACTAGTGGGACTTCACCAGATAAAGACAAAGAAGAATAAGTTATGCCAAGGAAGAACATTTGTTTCATCAAGGAAAAGACACATGCCAAATTTGGAAAATTCTCAGTATTTGGTAGAAATGGAAGCAAAGGTAAGGAATGAGTAAACTGGAATTAGGCAAACTAGGGGATGATAAATTGAGTTTTGCATCAGATTGTGAGGTACTTAATATGGTATCTTAAGGACTTTGGAATTCATACATAAAAAAGGGTAGAGGAATACTATGGAGATGTGCTCAGACTTCTCCTGAAGAGCTTGTTTGGATGGTTCCAGTTGACAAAGGCCAAGACTTAACCCTTGTAGAAGACTATCATATCTAGTACTCAGAAACAGAAAACTGAAAACTGAATGTTCTATCCAAACTTGAGCCTGACATTTGCCACTGGCGACTATCATGCTAAGTGAAATGAACTAATCCCAAACAATCAGAGGCCTAATGTTCTCTCTGATATATGGATGCTAACACATTGTAAAGAGGGAGGGAAGAATAGAAGTTCAGTGGATTAGACAAAGGGGAATGAAAGAAAGGAAGCAGGGGTGGGAATAGGAAAGACAGTAGAACAAATTGGACATAACTTTCCTATGTTCCTCCTATATGAATACATGACCAGTGAAACTCCACATCATGTGTAACTGCAAGAATGGAATCCTAATTAGAATTATACTCTAGATATGTAAAATATGTCTAGATACATTCTACTGTCATATGTATCTAAAAATAAAAAAAATTGAGCCTGAGCATTTATTTTATATTTAAAAAATGTAACAAGTTGTCATCTACATTTCTATCGATGACTAACAGAACTCCAAAACAATAACTTAATTTTCAAATTAACTGGGTGATTAGAAGTTGAAAAAAGACATTTAGTTTTTGTTTTGTTTTGTTTTGGGGGGTACCGGGGCTTGAACTCAGGGGCACTAGACCACTGAGCCACATCCTCAGCCCTGTTTTGTGTTTTATGTAGAAACAGGGTCTCACTGAGTTGCTTAGCACCTTGCTGTTGCTGAGGCTGGCTTTGAACTCACGATTCTCCTGTCTCAGCCTCCCTAAGTGCTGGGATTACAGGCTTGCGCCACCGCGCCCAGCTACTTATATTAGTTTTAATAGGCCTTTGATTGAAACACCTATCACAAAGATTATAAAGAAAAAATGATTCCTCACATAGTAGATACAATTATTGAAACAGAATGTAAAGTTAAAACTTTAGAAGGCCCAAAATCTTTCCTTCCATTTATCTGAAATCTATAACAATTCTTCGCAGAAATTCAATATTCTACCATCCTAAACCCTCTTCTCTTAAAAATAAAAAATGCTCTTAAAAGAGATTTGACATTCAACCTTTAAAAATAAAGAAATTCTGACACAGACTAAAACACAGAGTACATTATGGTAAGTCCAATAAGCTAGTAATAAAAAGAAAAATACTATTTGATTCTATTTATATAGGGTATTGGGAGTACTCAAATTTATAGACACAGAAAGTAGAATGATGGTTGTCAAAGGACTGTGGGAAGGTGAAAATGGGAATTGTTTTTTTTAATGATTATAGAATTTTTTGCAAATTAAAAGAATTTTGGAAATTGGTCATGCAACAATATAGATATATATAAACCAATAAACTGTGCCCTTAGAAATGGTTAAGATGGTACATTTTATGTTCTCACAATTAAAAATACGAAATTAAAACTTAAAAAAATTAAAAATGAGAGATAAGAAGAAAATTCATTGAGACTGAAATAGTAAATAACTAAGGAAGTAGTCCGTGTCTCAAGAGGGTGAAATCAAAGGAATACTTATTAAAGAATAAGAGTTATATAGCCTCTTATTCTGTAAGCCCTGAATGTTTAAGGAGTCAAAACAATGATGCAATTAAAATGCTGGTTTAGGTAGATAAAAGTGACAGTGAAATATTAAAATAGATAGGAGTAAGAGCAGGAGGTAGGGACTTAAGTAAGCAAATCTGAAAAAAAATTAAAAAGAACTCAAAGGATGAGTTCAATACCTACATCAAGGTTTCTAACATGGACAAGAGGAAGGATGCAGCCCGCATTCTACTTCTTTGCAATCATTAACTGAGGTAAGGCTGAGCAAGGAGATAAATTGACAATACAGTGCAAAAGGTACAGAATAAGGCTCTTTCTCAAGTCTCAAGGCCATTTATCAGGGATCAAAGAATTGCTCTATTTATGCCTTTCCTCATTTAAAAACGATCTGAAAAAGTCAGCAAATAGCCACTGTTTTGTTACTTGCTATCGACCAAGCACAACAGAAATATTTATACTACCCAGAATTTTACCTGCTATGATAAAGACACAGTTCTCCTTGCAAACTGTATGATAGATGTAATTCTGGAAGGCTTCATAAAGAAAATTATGGAAACTCTACTCACATGTTAAAGGTATTAGAGAAACCCTATCTACTACATGGAGCTCTGTCTCGACAAGTGGGTCTTTCTATAAGAGAAATTATCTGTTATAGACTATAGTGGATTCATTGAATTCATCTTTACTATGGCTTGGGAGAAAGGCTTGGAGTGAAGTTAAAAGACAGCACTAAAAAATAGGGACTTTCTGTGATTGCTGCCACAACAGACTACCACTAATTACTAACTGGTAATTTGGGTTTTTTGCTTTTTTTTAATTGATATTTATATTTTTTTAATTTATGGAGTTTTATTTTTTCTTTTTTTATATTTATTTCTTTTTTAAATAAATTTCAAGTCATAGTACATATATACAGCTCAATTTTCCATCTCTCTGGTTACAAACAAGATAGAGTCACACCAATTGTGTCTTCATAAATGTACCTAGGGTAGTGATGTCCATCTCATTCCACCATTTTTGCTACCCCAATTCCCCCTTCCCTCTCCCATATCCCCCCGTCCCATCCAAAGTTCTTCCGTTTCTCCCATGCTCCCCACCCCCACCCTCCTTATGTATCAACATCTACTAATCAGAGAGAACATTCAGCCTTTGGTTTTTTGGGATGGGCTTACTTCACTTAGCATGATATTCTCCAATTCCATCCATTTACCTGAATATGCCATAATTTTATTCTCTTTTATTGCTGAGTAATATTCCATTGTGTATATGTACCACAGTTTCTTTATCCATTCATCTATCGAAGGGCATCTAGGTTGGTTCCACAGTTTAGCTATTGTGAATTGAGCTGCTTTAAACATTGAAGTGGCTGCATTACTATAGCATGCTGTTTTTAACTCTTTAGGGTATAGGCCAAGGAGCGGGATAGCTGGGTCAAATGGTGGTTCCATTCCAAGTTTTTTAAGGAATCTCCATGCTGCTTTTCAAATAGGTGGCACCAATTTGCAGTCCCACCAGCAATGTTTAAGTGTACCTGTTTCAAATCAAACTATCATTACGTGCAGACGACATGATATTATACTTGGAGAATCCAAAAAATTCCACCAGAAAGCTTCTAGAAGAAATGAATTCAGCAAAGTTGCAGGATATAAAATCAACACCCATAAATCAAATGCATTTCTATACATCACCAATGAATCCGCTGAAAGAGAAATCAGGAAAACTACTCCATTTGCAACAGCCTCAAAAAAAAAAAAAAAAAAAAAACTTTGGAATCAATATAACAGGAGTGGTGAAAGACCTCTACAATGAAAACTACAGGACACTAAAGAAAGAAATTGAAGAAGATCTTAGAAGATGGAAAGATCTCCCGTGTTCTTGGATAGACAGAATCAATATTATTAAAATAGCCATACTACCCAAATAATTCTAGCCCACTGGGGAGCGCAAACTCAGGGTAAGAGTCCCTGCAGAGACCCCAGCTGAGACAGCCCCACCCAACTACAGCCAAGGTCTGCCCCAGTTCCACTCCAGAGTTCCTGTGGACCAGCAAGAGCCACAGAGGGCCCAAATCCACCCTCAGGAAACTCCACGGATGTCCAACCAAGGGGTGACCAGGGACTGATAGCTACAAGCCACAGAGGAAGGCACACCCAGGGTAAGAGTGGCCTACAGAGATCCCAGCATGAAGAGGCCCCACCCAAGTGAGCTCTGGGCCTGCCCCAGTTCCACTCTAGAGTTCCTATGGACAGGCAAGACAGAAGGCCCAAAACCACCCTTAGGGAATGCCAGGGGTGCTCAGCTGAACGCAAACCAGACCCTGCTAACCTCCAGCCTTGGGGAAGCTCACACTCACTGTAAGGGTCGCACACAGACTCCCCTGCTTGTGACCCTGCCTAAGTGAGACCTGTGTCCTCCTCCAGATCCCCTCCAGAGTTCCTGTTCACCAGTACGAGTACAAAAGACAGGCAAATGGCACTCAGGGGCCGCCTCAGGAACCCAGCCAAGGCCACTCCCACTGTCCTCTAGAGGTACATCCACTACCTCCGCCACCAACTTTAGTGGCAGTAGTGCCCTTCTGAGGACACTGGGAGAACAGAAGTAGCCGCAAGGTGAGACACAAGTAATCTGGAGTGTCAATACAAGATTATAGGATAGAAGCCTTAATACCTCAGATCTGTATTTCAAGAAAGGAAGATACACAATCAACATGAAAAAACAAGAGAAGAAAGTGCCCCAAATACACCTCCATACCACTGTAACAGAATCCATTGGCAACGCAGTTGATGAAATGTCAGAGAAAGAATTCAGAATACACATAATTAAAATGACCAGTGAATTAAAGAATAACATAAGTGAGCAATTACAGGCAAATATTGATTAATCCAACAAAGAAATAGGAGAGCAAATAAAGGCAACCATTGATCATTCTAACAAAGAGATAAGAAAGCAATTACAAGTAGCAAAAGATTACTTTAAGAGCTAGAGATTGTGAAAAGAAACCAACCAGAAATTCTTGAAATGAAGGAAACAAAAAATCAAATTGAAAACTCACTAGAAAGCATCACCAGCAGACTAGATCATCTGGAATACAGAACCTTGGATAATGAAGACAAGATAAACAATCATGAAAATAAACTTGACCATACAGTGAAGACAGTAAAAAATCACGAACAGAACATCGAAAGACCAAATTTAACATTTACTGGGATAGAAGAAGGTGCAGAATTTCAAACCAAAGGAATGCACAATCTCTTCAATGAAATAACATCAGAAAATTTCCCAAATATGAAAAATGAAGTGGAAAATCAAATACAAGAGGCTTACAGGACACCAAATGTACAAATTACAACAGATCTATACCAAGGCACACTACAATAAACATGCTCAACAAACAGAATCAGGATAGAATTTTAAAGGCCGCAAGAGAGAGGAACCAGATTATAGGTATAGGGAGACCAATTCGGATCTCAGCAGATTTTTCAACCCAGACACTAAAAGCCAGGAGATCATGGAATAACGTATTCCAAAATCTAAAAGAAAATGGATCCCAACCAAGAATCCTATATCCAGCAAAACTGAGTTTCAGATTTGATGACAAAATAAAAACCTTCCATGATAAACAATAGTTAAAAGAATTTACAGCAAGAAAGCCTGCACTACACAGCATTCATGGCAAAATATTCCATGAGGAGGAAATGATAACCAACAATGA
>CM053399.1:82541216-82558723 GCA_028644305.1 Xerus rutilus | reverse complement strand
AAAAAAAAAAAGAACTTTGTAGACACCTTGGGCTTTCCATTAAAATGCCAGGAAATTTCTAGAACTTTAGTTTCTCGCAACGTAGGGTGAAACCAAAACAGACAGGACTTAAGATGGAAAATAAAGCTTCCACAAGTTTCAGGTGGTCTATCAGTAATTTAATCATCTGTTAAAATATTCTTCAAAGGAAGATAAAATCATATCTCTACAACATAGCATCTGAAGCATGTAATTAAAAAATTAGAAATGGAAAAACTAGAAAAACATGTCTCATAACCAAGAGAAAAAAATCAATAGAGACAAATTTGCAAATCACAACTTGGAATTAATACACAAGGATATTTGTTTAACAAATAGGTGAAAGAACCTATAGGAAAAGATGGATTTGGTGAGTTAAAGGGGGGGAGGTATTTCAAAAGAGATTTGCAATACTAAGGGGGAAAAATCCCAATAGAAAAACAGAAATCTCACATTTAAAAAAAAATTTTCCAAAATGAAAATTTCAGAGAAAACTAATTGGAAATTGGACACAAAATAAAGACCCAATAAACCTGAAGACAGACAAATTATCTATAAGTTAGAATTAAACAGGCAAGTATCTAGAAATCAAAACTGACTAGACTTAACACAAGGGAAAAGAGGGGGAAAAATCCCTGAATATCCCTATACATACCAAAGAACCTAAATTCCTAATTTAAAATTTTCACACAAAAATTCTCCAGGCATTAGTGGCTTCGTTAGCAAATTTTACTATACTTTTAAGGATTTTAAAAAAAAATTTACAAAAAACATTCAACTCTTCATATAGAGCAAGCATAACCCTGATGTCAAAACCTGCCATAGACACTATAAAATAATAGTATCACTCATGAAGATATAAGCAAAAATTCTGAACAAAATATTATTAAATTGAACCAAGATATGTATAAAAAGGTAATAGAATGATATATGATTAAAGGTAATAGAATGATATATATCCAAATTTGGATATAGCCCAGGAATGCAAAATCAATTAATATACTTCACTACATTAACAGACTGAAGGAGAAAAACTCTATAAAATTTTAATCAATGTATAAAAAGTACTTCACTAAATTTTGCCCCTTCATAATTTAAAAAAGCAAGCACTCAGCAAAGTGGGAATAGAAGGCAACTTCCTCAGTTTGATGAAAAACAGCTATGATGTAGGTAAAGAGAAATTGCACTAACTTTCTAGCTCCTCTATCCCCTTGGCAACCTGATAAAAGTAGCATGCCCATACCTTTGTTCTTCAGATTATGAGACTGATATGCTGTCCACTGTGCCAAGAGGGCCACTCATACCTTTATTCTTATAGTAAAAATGACCCCTGGTTGGAAGACTTCGTTTGGATTCAGAACTACTACTAATTTGATACAAAGCATAATTCAGACTTCCTTGTAATGGACATGTTCCTTGAAGGAACCCTGGAAAAGACATCTTACAGAGTTGTTACAAGACACAGTGTCTCCTAAGGTTTTTCAGAAAGGGTGGCTCTGCCACACATTCAATGGAGATCTTGTCTCCCTACACCTGAACTCTCACCTTGGGGCAAAAAATTAGTTGAAATAATGAGCAATACTCGCACAGAAGAGAAATACCTGAAACTATTCAGAAACCAAATATGGCAATCACATCTTCTACATCCCAATGTTTCGGCAAAGCTAAGACTCTTGGGTAGGTAAAATATAATTTTTAAATATCTACATTCTGAATGATACTTAATAGTAAAACATTAAATGCTTTTCCCCAAGACTGAGAGGAGGGCACAAATGTCTGCTACCATAACTCCTATTAAGCATTATACCAGAGGTCCTAAACATAGCACTAAGGCAAGGAAAATAAATAAATATCAGAAAGAAATGTGGGGCTCAATCTTGCATGTCCAATGACTCAGGAGGCAAGAGGATCACAAGTTTGAGGCCAGCCTAGACAATTTAGCTAGACCCTGTCTCAAAGTAAAAAATAGAAAGGGATGGGGATGCAAATCAGTGGAAGAGCACACCTGGGTTCAATCCCCAGTACCTAAATAGGAAAATGGGTTTTATTCACAGATTATATAATTATGTAGAAAATCCTCAGGCTTCAACCAAAAATTAAACTAACAAGTAAATTAACATATGCTACAGAATATAAAATCAGAACACAAATACAAATATAAAACATCAATTATATTTCAATTTGTACTAGCAACAGTGTGAAAATAAGTTTCCTCAAGCAACAGTTACATGTTATCAAAAGTCTTTTTTTTTTTTTTTTTTAGGAAGAAACACAAAACTCTAACACTGTAACAGAAAAATCCAAAATACCACTGTCAGACATTGAAGGTCTGAAGGAACAAATGGAGAAATACACTACATTTGTGAATTGATTAATATTGCCAAGATATCAAATCCAAAGCTGACCAATGCATTTGTAATTAAAATCCCCAGTTGTTTTTTCACAAAAACCAACAAGTACAATTTAAAATTTATATTGAAGTTCAAAGATTTAGCATAGGCAAAACAATATTGAGGAAGAATAAAGGTGAAGGCCCTACCTTAACTGTTTCCATGACTTAATATAAAACCATGGTAACTGAGGCACCTCATGATATTGGCAATAAGAATAAATATAGATGACAGTGCAGAATAGAAAGCCCAAAAATGGAGTTTAGGCAGAAGCCCCACTTAATCATTCATGGAAAGAGACTGGTAAAGAAATTTTTCATATATATATATATACACACACACACACACACACAGAAAATCTACATAGAAATAAATACATCTCAATCTCTACCTTACTGAAGAAATTCATTCCAATATGTTATAAAAGAATAAAATTATAAAATTCCTATAAGAACTAAGAATACAATCTCAATGATACAGGGAATGCCTTCATACAGCACAAAAAACCTAAAAAATAAACACTAGCAAAAAAATAAATAAACTCAAATGATACACTGGATTCCAAAGTTAAAACTTTCTCAACTTCCAAAAAAATCATTAAGAAAATTAATTTAACCAGATGCTTTTGCAAAAGACATAGAAAATGATCAAAAAGCACATGAAAAGATATCTGATATCATTTGTCATCAGAAAATGTCATAAGATGCCACTAGAATGTCTAAATTAAAAGACTGATAAATTTAGAAGAGCATGTAGAGCAAATAAAACTGTCATATATTGCCTATATATATTATAATACAGCCACTTTGAAACACTATCAGTTGTTTAAAACTGAATTCTTCAAATACAACATACTAATGTTGAACTATTTAATTCTTTGTTGTTAAGAACCATTATATGCATTGTATGGTTAGCAGTCTTCCTAAATTCAATCCATCTTCACCAATCGAGATAATAAAAAATGTTTCCAGATTGCCACATTTCCTGGGAAAGGGAGCTATTTCTAACCAACCCACAGTTGAGACCCTCTGCTTATTAACATAATCAACAATTCCATCCCCAGCTGTTTATCCAAATGATGTGAACAGGTAAGTCCATAAAAGATTTATGCATGAATAATTGTGGTAATTTCATTTGTACAAGCCAAAAAGTGAAAATAACCTAAACATCTGTCTACAATAAACAGATAAATTATATATTCACACAATAGAAGACAATTCAGCAATAAAAACAAACTACTGATACAGCAAGTAACATGAATTTTTAAATTATGCTGAACAAAAGAAACAAGACATAAAAGAAAACATGCTGTATATTTATGAAGTTCTTCAGTAGGCAAAGCTAAACTATGGTAAATAAAATACTAGTGTGGTTGTAGAGAATAAGGTCAAGGGCTGGAAAAAGCACAAGGGAACTTGCTTAAACTCTGGGCCTTCAATGCATGTAAATTATAGCTCAAGATGGGGAAAATTTGTGATACTGTACTAAAACTGCAAATATGCATATTGATGTTGAGAAAATGAGAAAACAAAAATAGACCATAAAAGTAATTGAGGTCATAATAATCTTTGATGTCACAGTTATATATTTAAATTTTAAACAAAATTTAGGGGAAAAAGTGAGAAAGCCAACAAGCATTCCTTGGTAACACCTGCCACAGGCACAAACCAAGACAGGCATTGCTTTGAGATGTTGTACATAACAGATGTTTAAATATTCCTAAGTTGATACAAATATCAAGGCTTAACATAAATTCCTCTTACTGTTTTCAGTAAGCTGGCCACTAATTCCTGAATTATATAGACAATGTCGTACTCATTTGTTTATACACTCACTCAATTGTCAAATGAATTATGTGCTTCCTTGGGAAGGTCAAAGTCTTCATAGATTCATGCACCAATAGAACATGTCACATTTACAAATCAGTATGCAGAGAAAAACCAATTTAAGATTATTAACTTTTTCATTTCCATTTAATTTCCTGTGACAACCGTACCCTCATAGTCACAATGTTTCCTTCATTTCACTAATGAGCTAGACAGCTTTCATATTTATTTCACTTCCTTCAAAATTGGGTGCATTGGGCAGCACCAACCATTTAAATAAGCCAATGTCTAACTCTAAATAGTTTTGAAAATGTTTCAGCACACTTTCTGTCACTCATAAAACTATCTGGTACTGGGTATTTTCAATAAAAGTACAGACTGGTAAGAAAAGTTGTAATTACCAAAGCACTCTATGCTACTGGCCATCCAGTTAAATAAATTATGTCTTCTGGATCTACCAAGTTAGATAATGATCTTAAGAAGTAGTTATCTCTTAAGAGTGAGCAGTATGTGAGTTTCACTGGATAGGAAAGGAAATTACATACCTAAATTCATCCTCAATACTCGCCAGTGAACAGTATGAAACAGCACATTTAATATCCCTATATTTTTCTACAATACAAACTATAAAACAGAGCAAAAATCTTCTTTGCTGAGGAAAATAGAACACAGTTTAAGAAAATCCACAAGGAGTTTGTTTGGAGGGGTAAAAATGCTACACAATGTTTTCTAGGTATAATTTGTTTTAGGTTCCGAAACTTAAGAAAAATTTAATACCCGAGATATAACTTGAGGCCAAGGTTTAAGTCAAGACAGAAATTTCCAGTTAAATTTGCCAGAAGATTGAGTCTGATCTGCTTCCTCCAGCAAGGAATAAATTTAAAAATATACAAGCAAAACTTTAAGCCCATTGTGAGGGCACACACCTGTAATTCCAACAACCCAGAAGCTAAGGCGGGAGGATCACAAGTTCAAGGCCAGCCTTGGCAAATTAGTGAAACCCTTTCTCAAAAGAAAGAAAGGTGAGGGAGGGTGGTGGTAGAGAGCCCCCGGGCACAATTCCCAGTACTGTAAACATCAATCATTTAAATTAACCCCCAAGGACCAAAAGAAAGAAAAGAGCACCAAACAACAGATTTTAACAAAATAATACACTGCATTAGTGTATTAACAAGGATAAATAATTCATCAAAATGAAGAAAACTAACCAAAGTGCCTCCACAGGGCAATGCACATATTGACCTGCCTAGTCATACTGTCAATGGACAATAAATAATTCTTGCCTTACCAAGGTGTAATACACCAAGGCAAAATTTATTCCCTTGTTGCATACAAAATACAGACTCAATTACTCCATACTTCCTACTAGTAATAAGTAAGACAACAAGTCTGATTTAACCTTTCTGATTGTCCATCAGTCCCAAAACAATTAGGGGTGTTGCGGGGAGGTTTGGGCATAAGCACAGTAGCATCTACTCACCCTCAAGGACACATTCCAAGACTCCCAGTAGATATTTGAAACCACAGACAGTACCAAGCTCTATATTTTTCGTACACATATTTGTTAAAATCTATAAGTTAGGCACAGGGAAAAACTGACAATAACTAATAGAATAATATACTATAATAAAACTTACTTAGAACTTACAGATTGTTTACCTTTGGAATTACCAATTAAGTATTTGTGAACCACAGTTGACCATGGGTTATTGAAACCACAGAAAGTGAAGCTATGGATAAGAGGGAACTTCCAAACTATTAAGTATTTTCCTTAATTGCCTATACCCTTTTGTTATTGTTTATGATGGCTTGTCATGAGAACACCTTTATTCTATTCATCCCATAAGTGTTCACGTATGGGCTCGCAACTCTGAAACATTCCCCATCCCAGCATTCTTTGTGTGTCTCTGAGAACCAGTATTTAACACTGCTTACATTTGACAAATAGAATCTTTAATGTTTGTCTAGGCCAAATTCTCATCTCCCCTCTAGCAGCTGCAGGGCTGGGTCTCCTTTCTGACCACTATGGAAATATCCCAAAACAATTTAATGAGAATATAAGGGTTGTTTTTTTTTTTAAGCATTTTATGTTTAAAATTCCTTGTTATAGGCAACTCTAAAAACTAAAAGCCTTTACCATATTTGGTACTACTTAGTTTGGTTATAAATAAACTAATGCTAACCCATAATACCTGTGGAAATCAAGACTTTTAAGGACAATTCTGCAATGATAGAACCTGATTCTATGAAAAGGCTGACAACCAGGTAACTAAGTGAAAGATACCTGTGAGTATGTATATGCATGTTTGAGTATGTATGCACAGTAGGAAGAATGGAAGGAGAAAAAAGGCTCATGGATCTCCTAGACATAAGTTTGTGAGAAAAATCAAACCATAAAAAATAAATCTGATAGCTTCCCAAACAAAACCATGACAGTTAAAGAACACACACAGACTACTCTAAAAGACAAGACACTAACAGCTGTAAAAGCAACTGGCAATTATCTTGAGTGAACAGAAAGTAAGATTAGGTTTCGGTCAATTTTTGTCACAGTAAAAGATCTACCCTCTTACTTGTACATCTCTCACTTGGATGATGAGAGACCATTCTTACTAGCTCATTTGTCCAAGTACCAGAAGGTTCATCATTAACAAGTTCTAATTCCAAAAATATCATATCTGCAAAGCAGTGCTACACTTTATATCTAAGTCATCTGTGAAAAAGAACATAATGCTTACTGTAAGAGCCTCAAAGAAGAAAGTTATATCTGGATTCTGCAAGGGTGTCAGGTTCTCCTAGCCACTGGTCCTGGAAACATGGTCCACAGACCTCAAAAACACATGATCTCAGGCATTTCCTCAAAAATGCAAAGTCAGGCTGTTAATTTCAAAGAAAACTGACAGCATTTGTTGTCAATGTGAAAATTCAGAAAAAAAAATCACCTTTCTGGAAAATGTTTACTTACTATGCACTGGATAGCTTCCCAATACTTCAAGATAATTCTAATGAAGCCATTGGTTCTATTAACAAATGTAGTGTTGATAACAGAAAGTGAGATAGGTCAATATCTGGAACTCAAAGAACAAAATTTTACAAAATCTTCAACTCAAAGAACAAAATTTTCCAATTAAACAAAACATACATAAGTTGAGCAATAATACATGAGTAAAGATCTTTTTAGAGTATGAGGCAGACCAATGGGTTTTATCATAACAAAGAAAAAAGGCTCTGTAACATATCTACACTGCAATTGATCTTTATTAAAATTATCACTGGTTGAGCTCTGGCACATTATCAAAGAAGAAAGCGCAATTATGTGAAACGAATATTAAAATATTCCTCCCTTTCTTACTGGCAATCTGTGTGAAGCCAGATTTTCTTAATATTCTTTAAAGGTACATGTTGCAATAGATTAAACTCAGAAGCTGCTATTATAATTTAGCTATGACTCTGTTAAGCCAGACATTAAAGAGATTTCAGAACTATTTGTTTTGCAAGACTTTTCATTAAAAAGTTACTTTCTGTTAGCATTTAATACATTTGTTAATAAACTAGGCTTTAAAAATTGCAGTGTCAATTTTGAATACAGTAAGTGTCAACAGATAAAGTATACAAAACAAAAGGTTTTCAAGGTCCTCAATTTCTAAGACAGTTCATGGTCCTAAGACCAAAAAGTTTGAGATGCTAGCTGAAAGCATTCCTCAGGCTTCAATAACGTTTTTGTTTTGTTTTGTTCTTTTTTTAGTTGTTGATGGATCCCTACCCTATTCATTTATTATTCATATGTCGTGGATCTTAAGTTTACAAAATAGTTATGCTTTTGTACACTTATAGTGGAAAAAGATGGAATCCAAAAAATAAATGGAAATATTAAAAATATTAGAACTACAAATGTAGAGGCCTATGGATTACTATATGGAGAAAATGCCTTAAAAGGTAATATAGCATCAATGAAATTCAAATAAGGATTTGCTGAAATTAGAAATAAAACTATGTATCACTGCCTAAGTTTTATATGTACCTACACTTCAATACTCCAACATACGAAGGACAAACTTTAAATTTTCTTAGAACATGGCAAAACTTAACAAATTAAGGTTCTTTACAAAATCACCTAATCTAGTCTTCCACATCATTTGACATTCTCTCACTTCAAATATATAAAGCACACAGTGGGCAATTAAATGAATGAACTGTACCTTTGGCTAAATTTTTTAAAAATCTCATTTATTTAGACGGAGATCAAAAATCATTTTGTGGTGCTCACTTGATAAAAAGTACATGAACAAATGTCAAACATCATGATTAGCAATGTACTTTGCAATGTAGAAATAAATTGATATGTATTAAATACAAAATAACTCTTGGATCTAATAGGAGGTTGTCAAATTTCTCAAAGTGCAGTCAAAATATTTTATTTCATCCCAGCAGCTGAAGTGAAACTAAGGCTACAAATATTTTTCTGAGCCAAATTTAAAAACAGAGCACCTAATTTACTTAAAAACTGGGCTGAGGTTGTGGCTCAGTGGCAGAGCGCTTGCCTCACACGTGTGAGACACTGGGTTCGATCCTCAGCACCACATAAAAATAAGTAAAACAAAAATAAAGACACTGTCTATGTATAACTAAAAGATATTTTTTTTAAAAAAAAACAGGATCTTGTCAAGACCTAAGTAATGTTTCTGAAAGAGCTGTAAGTAATCCTCTAAAACTACATTATATGAAACATCAATATGGTATTTGAATAGGGATAAGTGTAGGGGCAAAAAGATCAAAGGCGGCAGCAAACCATGCAAGTCATTTCAGGCTTTTATTCAGGAACAGGATTCATCTGCGAAGGTGGTGGTGGTGGACCCATTTTCCTGGTGGAAAATGAGCCACTGAACAAAGAAAGGGACTGGGTTTTATAGGTTTATGTTGGGGGGTGGCATAGTGGAGACATGCTGGTTTTCTTGGGCACTTAGGAATTTGGGGCTAGTTCCATAAATCAATGAAGTGGTCAGTTTTAGTGCCCAGAAATTTGGCCTCAGGGGTCAGGATCCAGCAAGCTGTGGACCCAGTGCCTCTGGCCTGGAGGAGCACTCTTCCCTTATCTGCAATTAGTCTTAGGGAAACATTCATCAGGGGAGGGAGGGGTGCTAGCATAGGGCTATTTGCCTCTTCCCTCAAGCTACACTGTTTTCAATTCCCATTACCTATTAATAAGAAATATACTGTAATTTTATTTTACTTAGGTTTATGAATTCAAGGGAGGAACAGGATGAGAACTGAGGATAAACAGCAGCAACCTACATTTTAAATTCAACACCACTACCACTGTTACAATGCTTCCATTTATTGTAAGCAAATTATGGGCTGTTAATATTTGTTTTCTTAAAGTCAGGATGCCAATTCCCTTTGGCACAGTATTATTGCTATAGATTCCTCTGCCTGTGTTTCATATCTATGAAGAAATTTTGCTCATTCAGCATAGTACTTAATTTGAAGGTCCATTAAAATCTTGCATAAAAACTACTTAGCAAAAACAAGAAAATGAATCTTAAATTGCAAAGCATGCGAATTTGTTTTCATTTACATGACCTAATTGTCTTATATAAAAATATATTTTTTTGAAAAAAGCTTGTTACTCCAATGTTCTACTTTTTATTCCCAAGTTTTATGTTGTAATTTATATCAGAATCATTACCAATGTCAACACAAAAATCATTATACTGAAGCACTTCCTTATGTTTTATGATCAGTTTTCAAATTATTATGGATTTTTAAGACAGCAAGTCAAGGAAATAAGATTAAAAAATACATTCTAGCCAGGCACAGTGGCACACATCTGTAATCCCAGCATTTTGGGAGGCTGAGACAAGAGAATTGCGAGTTCAAAGCCAGCCTCAGCGGCAAGGCACTAGGCAACACAGTGAGACCTTGTCTCTAAACAAAAACACAAAATAGGGATGGGGATGTGGCTCAGTGGTTCAATCCCTGGTACGAAAGAAAAGAAGGAAAGGAAGGAAGAAATACATTCTATGCCAAATCTCACTTGACATTACACTTGTTTCTGACATTGGTAGTATGAGGGCAACTTCTTTCTTCTGAGGGTTTGTTTTGTTTTTTGTTAGTTTATCCTTGGAAGGTCCTGATTTACAATGTCTCATTGCAAACATAGTGAAATTAATCTTCATTATAGAGAACTTTATTCTTTAAAAGCCACCTCAGGTTGCTATTTCTCCCTTAAATTCTCTCTCTTCATTTTACAGAATGTCCCACTAAGGGATTTTAGAGGTCACTCTAACACCAAGTTTTCCTATGACTTGTGAAAACGTACTGAAAAATTCAAAATAATGGGGGATTTTAATTCAGTTTAAATGCATATGGAATAAATCAGCTGTACTTTTAAAAACATACTTCTTGGGAATAGTTCATGCAGCAACTTGGAAAATTTGCTTAAAAGTGCTTGGAAGAAAAATCTGGGAATCTCGTGCTGTTAAGTAGAGATTTCAGAAAATGTTTCCTTTTTCCTTGTGTACTTGTAAAACCTCTCCCACAGGCAGAAGGAAAAAAAAAATTCTCTCTCACACACAAACACACACACACACACACAAATTAAAAACCTCTGTAAACATCTTTTGTTCTATTTTTGTTCTACTTGATTAAACCAAAAATTCACTGAAAGGGGTGATGTTCTTTTGATGTTGCGTTTGATGATTCCATGGTAGAAAGCTTTTTTAAAAATTGTAGGTCAATTTCATTTTGCTGTTGATCCAACACAATGCCTAGTACAACATGATCTGGGTTAGAACAGTCAATAAAATACAAACACTTTCCAACTACTAGAAGTTTTAGATGTTTTGCCTTAAAACAAAAGTGGTCTATTTCCACAATTCTCATAATTTTGATTTTTCTTTGCATACAGCCAATAAAATGAAAACCCCATATTTGGAATGGTTAGTCTTTGTCAATTTGTATTTTCCACAAGTAATTTGAAACCTGTTAAAAGAATATTTTCTCTGAATGCTAAAAATAGCATTTTCAGCTATTCTTATGTAAAATTTTAAACCTGAACTATTTAATGTAGCATTACAAGGTACAGAAGATTTACTGGAAATAGAAACCTTTTGCTTTTCTCCATACATACATTCTGAGCAGAATCAAATCTTATACCCAACTAATACTACAACTAAAATATAATCTAATACCCAATGATTCAATTAATTTACCTCTTCCTTCAGAAAATGACTTTGGTTATAATACAGCACAATGATAAAACACTTCAAAAATACAAGGTTTTCTAAGTCCATTTTAAAAAGAAGCACATTGCATTCAATACTGGAAAAGGCATGTTGTTCACTGACAAAGATACATATACATACATACAAAGGTACATATGTGTACTCAGATGTTAAATATCTCCCATATCTCTATGAGCACAGATGTCCTAACTCACAATTTGATTTCTTTTAAGTATATCCTTTAGATAATTTTTCTAAAAAGATTATGGATTCTCCTTGAGGTAAAAGGAGAGAGACTAGGTAAAAATAAGCCCAAGTGAGGATGACCTTCTTGAAGGCCTATGAAATTAAGTTACCAGTAGCATTATCCTCCACTTGAGGAATATCTTAGTACTACTGCTACAATGGACAGTCTGATCTGGCTGCAGTGGAACTAAAACCAAAGGAAGAACCACCACTAGACCTTTCTCTGAATCTGTTAACTAATCATATACTGTGCAAGTCACAGCAACATATATCAAAGATGCCCTGTCTCTGCTCTGCACAAGAAGCATGTATTATAGTAAAGTCTGCTCAAGAATTGATCAGAATGTAATTATGACATGTAATTTAATTTTAAGCTAGAAACAAAAAGAATCAAGGGGTGGAGAGCAAGAGGAAGATAAAGAGAAGATCCATATACTCTAGTCATTTTGTGACTAAAAGTCAAGGCATGATACAGAAACTCAAAGATTACTCTAATAGGAATCATATTCTACAACAGAAGGAAAGAGCCAAAACAGCCTATTATCAACATTTTAAGGAATACTTAAAAACAATTTCATTGTTCCCAAAAGAAACACAAATGGCCAACAAATTGGGGGGGGGGGGAGTTCAACATTCTCAGAAATCATGGAAATGGAAATCAAAACTACCCTGAGATTTCATTTCACTTGATAACAATCATCCAGAATACAAATAACAATAAATCCCAGCAAATAAGAAGGAAAGGTACACTTATACGTTGTTAGTGGGATTGAAAATTAGTGCAACCACTTTGGACATCAGTATGGAGATTCCTCAAAAGACTAGGAATGGAAACACCATATGACCCAGCTATTCCACTCCTGGAATTTATCCAAAAGAACTAAAATCAACATACTATAGTGATACACGCATACCAATGTTTATAGCAATGCAATAACTAAGTTATGGAACCAGCCTAGGTGTCCATCAACTGATGAGAAGATAAGGAAGATATATATATATACACAACAGAATTTTACTCAGACATACAGAATGAAATTATAGCATTTGCTGGCAAAAGGATGGAACTGGAGAACAATGAGTAAAATAAGCCAGACTCAAAGTCAAAAGTTTTCTTTTGATATGGAAGCTAAAGAGGAAAAAATTAATAATAAAAATAAAAAAAGGATCTCATGAAAACAGAAGGGAGACCAACAGAGGAGAGGAAGGGAATGTAGAAGAAGGGAACAGGGAAGGAAGGAGGGAAGCCCATGCGGAAGCACTGGGGAATAAATCAACCAGTTACCCTATGTCCATGTACAAATACACTGCAGTGAATCCCATTTTTATACATAATTACAACATGCTATTTTAAAAAATAATAAAGGAGAGACAAGTAAATTAAGAGGACTGAGGGAAGGAGAAGAGGAGGGAAAGGGAAGATACTAGGGAATGAGTTTAATCAAATTATGCTATTTATCTATACAAATATGGTATAATGAATCTCATTATTACATTTAATTATAATGCACCAACAAAATAAACAATTTATCCTAAAAAGAAGGAAAACATTAACTGTTAACCAAATAAACAGGTATTGTCAAGGATATAGGAAAAAATACATCATATGAAGGTAGAAATGCATATAATTTTATATACAAGTACTTTGATACCAAGGATCTAGACATTATTTTGGTTCCTCCTAACTTTAATTAGAATTACTTACTTCCAACAAGACCTGCCTTGCTTACTGAAGGAGACCAGTATAAAGATGTTTGAGAACCTCTGAGTCATATGACCTTCAATGTACTATCAAGTTCCCCTTAATCTAGAAAACCTCTACTTGACTAGTGGGTTGTGCTTTCAAGAACTCCCTTTTAAGCTGGGCATGGTGATGCACGTCTGTAATCCCAGCACTTAGGGAGGCTGAGACAGGAGAATCGCGAGTTCAAAGCCAGCCTCAGCAACGGCAAGGTGCTAAACAACTCAGTGAGACCTTGTCTCTACATAAAAAACACAAAATAGGGCTGGGGATGTGGCTTAGTGATGGAGTACCCCCGAGTTCAATCCCCAGTACCAAAAAAAGAAAGAACAAAGAACTCCCTTCTAAGTATTTAATCTTTATGTCCTAGATTTTTAGCCTGAGTTTCTGACCTGTATTGATAATACCTAATTATCATCAGATCAGGAACAGGAAAGAATCTATCATCCTGCAATCCTTGCTTTGTGTGCTTATTTTCACAAGCAAAACAAGAAATGAACCTCAATATACCTGACAGCTCAACCATCCTAAATAGCAAAGTAACTCAAGGAGAAATAACTGCATAATTTTTCAGTTTCTGTTTTCTGGTTTTTCTTTTCTTTTTTTTCTTTTTTTTTTAAGATTTGTTACCTAAATAAGGGTTGCTGGTATATTTCTACCTAACTAGTACCTGTTTTGCCAACATTTTATTTGAGCACTTCATTCAAAACCAAGTGAACCAAACAGAACTATAAGGAGTTAGAACACACCAACCTATCAGAATTTGAGAACCTCCTCCTCTTAGTTTTCACATAAATAGAGAAATTACAAGCTTATAAACTTAACAATTTGATGAAGGTCTAGTCTAATAAACAGTCTGTGAACTCTCTTTGTCAGCAGATTATACTAAATGTACGGGGGAGGGGGGCACGCCAGACACAACATTTGTCCTAGTTTACTACCAAAAATGCTCTGGGAGTTCCTGTCAAAAGCAGAACACATGATACATCCAAAGTATCTCCTGAATTTGTTCATCTGGCAACTCTATCCAGAAAATAAAATGAGGTAGATTTAAAGTGAGTGACCTATACTGGGTTCTATTGTTCATTCTCTTCTCTTACCCTATGCTGCTCTTATCTATTTTAATAAGCTCTAGAGTTTTCACCAAAGATCACTTCTCTTTAGAGACCATGCATATAATTCTATGATGCTAAAATTGATTCTTCACTGCTTTAGGTAGAGAGAAGTGGATGGCATGAAGGAAGAAAATAAATCCATGTTTGGCTCATACATAGAAGACTAATAAGTTCCTGGAATAATGAATTAATTCAAATGCTTGTGAGTTCACTTCAGTTGAAATTCATTAAGAGCTTGCTATGAAGTATAGAAGTCGCTGAGAACAACTGTAATTTTGACATATTTAAGCATTTTTAATAGGAAGATCACAGGAACTCACTGTTCATTTGAATAACTTCTTGCAAGGGTTACTGGAGAATTAAATGCCCACACACTTCATACCATTAAGGTCCCCTGAGTCAATCAATAATTAAGATTGATTTTTATTATGTATTAGGTAAAAACTTTAACCATTACCATAGAACTTACAATAGAAATCAACAGGGAATGTTTTTAATGTACAAAATGTTTCTTTATGCAACTTTGCATGAATACAATCTAATACTTAAAATAAGGTCAAGTTGTGGGCTGGGATTGTAGCTCAGTGGTAGAGCACTTGCCTCACATGCATGAGTCACTGGGTTCGATCCTCAGCACCACATAAAAATAAAGATATTGTGTCCATCTATAACTAAAAATAATATTAAAAAAATATGGTCAAGTTGTTTGCTCTCTAGCATTATTATGCCCACTATGAAGTGATAATGACAAATCAGGAGATCTTTGGAATAAGGAGTTAAAGAGGGGTTACCGCTGATTCACACCTAGTAAGCTATATTAATAGTGTCAACCTTAATAGATTAAGTAAATAAGATTTAGTTCATGAACCTTTATCCATGTATACAACTGGGACAGCCAAAAGTACTAGTGGCTATGATTTACTCAATTTTTCATTTAAGTATATGTAGACCTTCGTTTTTTAAATAATTTAAGAAAATCAGGAACAGCAAATTCAGTCCAAAGTACTATTGTAATCCAATCGCCCAAATTGAGGCTGAGAAGTCCCAGTGAACAATAAGTATCATGTTCACTTTTAACTACAGTACCAAGTCAAACTTTGATTTTTCATAACACTAGTGAAAATATTATATAAATGTACTTAATGATTTATCAACCTAATTTTCCATAGAATATCTCCTATAGCTCCCATATGATTTGTCTACATTGTACCTAATATAACTAATGTATACTGGCAAGGAATTTAAATCTACAAATCTCCATGACATCAATAAGTTTCACTTTTTGTGAGACACTTTCTCCATCTAATGGTCCTTTTTTAGATTTCTCTCAAATGGTGGAGGCTGAAAGATACATACGGTGGAGCAAAAATATCACTGCTAGGGCTGCTGAAATGTCTTATACGGAAAATGGGTCTGAATTTATACTTGGTCCTTTCTCTAAAGTCCTTATCTTGGTAATACATGATCTACTCATGTTTTTTCAGCTTTCCACCTAACAAAGGAATTCTAATCAGTAATCACTGAGGACAACATAATGACAGGGAAATGGTCTCACTAAGCCAGAAGTAACAGCATTATGAATCAAGAAAACTTTTTACTAGAGGGAATTTGAATCCAAAAGGTCTTTAAAAGTCAACATTTATAGATATTTAGAAAGGTCAGAATTAAACAGAAACACAAGTATGACTTCAGTTGCAATTCAGTTACTTCCATGCACATGAACTGTCTCAAGATCACAAAAATAAGTAATTGAAGAGTGCCCTCTCGATTACTGTTGCCCAAAAGGAAAGACATAAGTATGAAATAAAATCATTTACCTAATAGAATTAAAATAGAGTCTGTCTTCCTGAACAACTTCCCTTCTTTGAGTACCCAGTGAAATTGAAAAGAGATTCACAAGCTCATTGGCTCTCATTCTTTGATGTTCTTACTGTTGCCACATTAGGAAAACAGAAAGCAGCAAACAAACAGGTTCTTGGAGATCAAACTACATTCCATAAGAGCTATGGGAAGTGATGAGAGTTTGAAATTATTTTCATTTTACATTTTGTGTCTGTATCATTTGTTCCAACACAGATTGTGGCAAGTACTATATATGAGATGGGCTTTGTTACACAGCTGGAATTCCAATAGCACATGCTTACTGACTAAATTACTTTGTTTATTCAATCTTCTATTCCCTAGGACTTTTCACAGCAAAGAAGATTTAGGTGAATAGCTCTGGTCATCAGAGAAATAATACATGGCAATAGCTAAAATCAAACATAAAACTGCTTTCGGAGAAAACCATCAATAGTTTTCCCATTCCCAAACTCTAGGCTTCTATTTCCATAGGTCACTCATCGGTAAATTAGCAAGAGTAGGTAACCACCTTTTTTTACTATAAGCTGTGAATTCCTTTTTTTTTTTTTAATAAACTCATGTTTTACTCTAGTACAAGTATATCCTAAATCAAATCCCACAACACAACGACCCAAGCATGACACAGTGAAGAAAGTTATTACCTGCCCATAAAACAAATGCTATTTATTTGAAGTCTGATTATTGCTTTGTTATTTTGTTTTGCTTTAAAGGCATGAGATCTTTTAAAATATAAAGGACTTATATTCTTATAAAATATAAAGAACTTAAACATAATTTTATGTTGTTGTACTTCAAATAACTACCTAATTTTAAAAGGATCTGAGATAAGTGAGCTCATTATTGGTAACTGCACTAATTATTATCTATTTACATTTTTGCAAAGCATCCTAGTACCAATATTCAGTAGTGCAGAACCCAGAAGAATTAAAAGAATCACATGGAACACATCATAGTAGTACTACTACAGCTGTTCATTAGTGTGGACAAAAAAAAAGCACCTAACAAGCAATATTTTCTATTATTCTTCTGGCCATCATAAAGGCAGCCAAGAAACATAATTATGACTTAACTAGAGCAAATGAGTG
>CM053399.1:82521585-82540716 GCA_028644305.1 Xerus rutilus | reverse complement strand
AAAAAAAAAAAAAAAAAGGACTTGTGACCTATAGAACTTAATAAATTTATGTCACTTTATGCCACTAGGTTTGTCGTGATGCTTGTCACAGGAGCCACAGAAAGTTCATATACTTCCTCTATTCTTCCATATTCTTCATGCTTTATAGCCCATCCTAACATTTTTACAAAGCCAGAAGTTTCACTTAAGTTTGCTTCACTATTTGACATGTATTTCCTGTGCGCTATTTCAAATTCCTTGTAAACAGATAGTATAAATTTTAAAAATGAAAAATATCACCACCTATTCAGATCCTGAATACCCACTAACCATGAACTTGTACTAGCTGTTAGACAATACAGTAAGTGTAATTTATAGTTTTAGCCTTCACTCACTACCATGAACCTGGTTTTCTACCAGATGGTATATAATTTTCTCTTTGGCATCATTAGAAGAAACTGAGCAAGATAATGACTAGTTAGGAGATATAGGATTTGATGTTACCACTCTGGGGTCTAAAGAACCAGAAACAAAGAGGTCCAGCTAAGATTGTGATAATAGCCCAATATATACTCCTACTTGTTTCTTAGAAAAGTCTCTCCATTTTGATAAAGGTAAATAGATTACAAGCATAGGGAACAGATTTGGCTTCTATTCTGCTAAGTCAGTTTACATTTGACATAAAAAAAAAAAAATAAGAGGACTGAGAGGAGGAGACTCAAATTTCCTTTTGGATTCTTGGCCAATTCCTGTGCATTGTGCAATGAGGCTCAGGGAATTCTAGACAGGCAGGAGTTGGGAAAAGAATAGAGATTTCAGAGATCTCACAATGCTGAGAAAAAGGTAATTCTAATCCAATTCAATTTTAATTGCATATCATGGCTTTTAACTTAGGAACTGTACCCATCCGACCAACAGCTCTGGGCGGTAGAGGAGGTATTCTAACAGACTCAGAAACTAATGGGAGCCCTCATCTCCCATGTCCACCCGGGATAGAAATGCTATTCTGAAGGTATTTGACAGCTGATGAGCATTGGCATGTTCCACTTCCCACAGCTCCAGGTTGATAAGGAACTATACCAAATGGGTGGTTATAGCCAGGTAGTAAAGGTCAACCCCACTATGAAGGAAGGATCCAGGGAGGACAGGTGGTAGAGAGTGTAGGTCCCCATTTCTGCACTCTCTGTGTTGCTGAAGAGCTCCTTTAGTGAATACAACAGCTGAGAGGTCCTGTCACTCCTGTCTTCTTGCAGTGGCAGGGTTTGGCTGAGTAGATTCAGATGTTAGCAAAGATCAAAGTGACTAGTGGAAACATGGAAAGGCACAGAACTACATGAACTTATGAAGAGCAAAAGTATTGCTGTAATTTGTTTCCACAAATAACACATTAAACATTAGAGCCCAGTGAAGCAAAAGTGTTAAGTAAAGAGAAGGGAGCACAGTGGACTAGAAGAAGGGGAGCAGGGTAGGGAGAGGAGGAGCCCAATAGGAGATGCGAGGGCATGAAATCAAACTGTTATATTTATTTACAGATATGCCACAATGAATCTCACCATTATGTATAACTCTTATGCATCAATAAACATAATTTTAAAAAGGAAAAAAAAAGATTGTGATAATAGGCAGCTCTGGCACTAGTAAGCAGAAAGACGGCTGAGACTGATATGTGGTAAACAAAAATAAAGCAATGGTGACGAAAATGACAAAATGGAGAGAGATTAACAAAAAGGGCCACAAAGTTAATAAACCAGGGTCAGAGAAAAGTTTCAAGTGATGAATATGCTAATCATCCTGATTTGATTATTACACACCATATACATGTGTCAAAATACCACTGAACCCTATAAATATGTACAATTGTCTTAAAATGAAATTTGTAAAAAAGACACTCCTCCATGAAGGTAGAGTTACCAAGAAAAGAGAAACTGGTGTCAGAGAGAATGAGTTTTGTTTTTTGTATTTTGGGGGTTGAGGCGTTCTACTGAGGATGAAACCCAGAAGTACTCTACTGCTGAGCTACATAAAATTTTTAAAATTTTGTTTTTAAACAGGATAACAGAAAGTTGCCCAGGCTGGCCTCCAACTTGGAATTTTCCTGCCTCAGTCTCCCAAGTGGCTAGGATTATAGGCCTGTATCACTAAACACGGTGAGAGTGACAGTTTCTATGATGGAAATCAAGAAGGGGTTCTGGAAGGAAGTAAAGAGTAAACTAGTTCAGTCAAATCTAAGCTTAACAGAATCGCAAGATTAGGAAGAGAAGTTAGATTATTAAGGATGATTAATTTTTAAGGTTTATGCCAAGGAAGTTAACTACACTTCTAGAGAAAACTCCCTGAGGGTTACTACTGGTCAAGAAATTCTTGTAAATTTGGACCTTAATAAATATGGAAATTATCATAATAAGAGTGCTGTGGACTGGGGTTGTGGCTCAGTGGTAGAGCACTTGCCTGGCACATGTGAGGCACATGGTTCAATCCTCAGCACAACATAAAAATAAGTAAAATAAAGGTATTGTGTCCATCTACAAGTAAAAAAAAAATTTTTTTAAAAAGAGTGCTATGTGCACACATCTGCTTCCAAATCCCATAAACAGTCTCCAATTACAAAAATATGGTTACCAATAAATATTTTTAATGATTACAGTTAAATGTAATTAAAATTGTAAGTAACAGGTGGAGCTTATATTAGGTTCATCGAAGTTGACAACTGAATTTTTATAAATCAAATGTTTTTATATGCAACATGAATCTTGGAAAGGAGAATAAACATTTATTTTATAGAGACAGGAAAAGAAGAAGAAAATACAGATAAAGGTGAACATAGACATGCTGACATTGTGGTTTGAGGAATTCCTTGTAGGGAGAGAAGGGAGACATCTGCTGTAATTGCACTGCTAAAATTATGCCAGAGATAATCTAATGAAGCCCCGGATGACAGGCTACAAAGGGTCACACAGCTTCCCAGCATAGTACCTTCTTCTGTTCACTCCACAGGAAGAACCTAATTCCATGAAATGTTCAACACTTAAATGTTCTATGTTTTACTGTACTTGTTAGAATCTCTCCTAGGTCAGACAAAATGGTTACTGTCAGGGTACTTGAAGAATTCCAAGACAGAGGATTCTACTCAATAAATGACTTTACAATTTATTTACCTTTCAATAAGCCCAAAAGAATCAAAAAGCATGGTATGGTAGATGTTCAAATGTAATTTACTAAAGCACAACTGCATTTTACTCCCTGTAGGACTAGCCAATACCCTAATGAACATCACAATCCATCAAGAAAGAAAGCATAGATAAATATTCTGAAACTTTTTAAGAATACTACCTTATTTGGGCTGGGGTTATGGCGCAGTGGTAGCGTGCTCGCCTAGCACGCGGGCAGCACTGGGTTCGATCCTCAGCACCACATAAAAATAAAAATAAAGCTATTGTGTCCACCTACAACTAAAAAATAAATATTTAAAAAAAAAAAAAAAAAAAAAAGAATACTACCTTATTTGCTTTAGTCAGGCTGCATTGAAGGGGGCTTCTAAATGAAACCAATCTGATATCTGGAGAAAATTATTCACAGCTCTAGCATATCTTCATCTGTAACTGAAAACCTATAAAGATGTTACAGGAACAAAGTTGCTAGTTTAGTAGTATGTTAGCCAAAGAGCAAGTGAAGTCTACAATATCTTAAATCAACAGACAAATCTAATTACATGCAGTAACCTAAAAGTTAAATAGCCCACTGGAGTAAATGAATGAGTGAAAACATAGAATCAATTTAAATTTATCTCTCATCTAATATCTATTCAGTGGCCTTATTCTCAAGACAACTATAAATTTAAAGTTCATTACACTTGTAATCTGATTAAAGCAGATGAAGAATGTACTCTCATCTCGATGAGTTTGACATTCATATGTACATGGTACTAGTGCGTTGCACAGAGAAATCCTCTTCTAAGAATTACCCAGGATACCATTCTTAGTCTATTGAACAACCCTAAGTTGAATTTCACTAGATTGATACACGAAAAATAGATCAGCCAACCCAAATCACATTCAATAAAGCTTACTGCAAACAAGAATCTTTGAAGAAGCAAACTGTAGGAGTGCTAACAATCAGTATATACAGAGGCTAAGTACAATGGAAGAGTCAACTTCTCATATGAGGCATGGTCTTGGAATACAGTAGTTCCTTTTACCTTTTCCTTTATTTCCAATTTTAAATAAAACCAGTGTAAAGTGAAAATAGCCAATATTTATTCACTAAGTAGCTGTCATATACTAGACACTATTTAATTCTCAGAACAACTCTTTGAGCTAGTATTATTATTATCCCTACTTTCCAAAGGAGAAACTAAAAGAGAAGTAATACAAGTCACATGGTTTACACACAGCTGAGGCAAGATTTGAACTCAAAGTTTTACTCTAGAGCCAGTATTAACTATTCCACTACATTGTCTCATAAAAGTAAGCTTCTCCATGTAATGATCTGAAAAGCCATCTGATGGGGGGAAGGAAGGGGAAAAGAAAAAATTACGCATAAAATATCTACAAGCTCAAATGGCTCAGAGATAGCCATTTTTTTTTAAATAAAAAGCCAGATAGTAAATATTTTATTTTAGGCTTTATGGCCCACAGGATCTGTGTCCCAACTCCTCAACTCCACTGTTGTAGTCTGAAAACAACAAATAAGTAAAACTTTATTTACAAGCACAGGCTCTAAGGAGATATGTCTTACTTTTAATCCCAGACTAGCTCATAACCAAAAACATATTTTAATAGTATAATACAAAATACATGAGTCCTAAAAATATCATACTATAGTGATGCAGCCACTTCAATGTTTATAGCAGCTCAATTCACAATAGCTAAACTGTGGAACCACCCTAGATGCCCTTCAATAGATGAATGGATGAAGAAACTGTGGTATATATACACAATGGAATATTACTCAGCAATAAAAGAATAAAATTATGGCATTTGCAGGTAAATGGATCAAGTTGGAGAACATCATGGTAAGTGAAGTAAGCCAATCCCAAAAAGCCAAATGTCGAATGTTCTCTCTGATAAGTGGATGCTGATCCATAATATGGGGAAGACCACAGGAAGAATGGAGGAACTTTGCTCACAGGGGTGGGAAGCGGGAGGGGGCATGGGGACAGTAAAGACAGTGGAATATGATGAACACCATAGCCTTAGCTTTGTGTATGACTGGATGTATGTTGTGATTCTACATCACATACAACCACAGAAATGAAAAGTTATGCTCCATCTGTGTACAATGAATCAAGATGCATTCTGCTATCATGTATACCTAAGTAGAATAAATTAATAAATAAAATTTTTTAAAAATTCATGAGTCCGATATAAATTACGGAAAACTCACCATGTATCTTTAAGACATAATTTTAAGGAGTTCTCCAGGGTAAATACTATTATTTGAAGGAAAGATTTGTACTTTATATGCTACTGAAAACACATTCTTTTAGAATAAAAAGCAGGTTCTTTCTTTGCAGCTTCCATGGCCACCTCTAGGCTGTTCTAAATCCCCAGGAAAGGCAGTATGTCCCAGAACACATTTTACAAAACCACAGCAATGTGCACTAGCACTGCTATACAGCCTACACTTGTTCCTGTCCCACATTTATTCCCCACTGACAGCATCTGTTGTCAGATCAAGGGCCCATGATATTGAACCAATGAAATCTGATTTCCTGGAACAGAGAAGGCAGGAAATAGAAGAGTTACTTAAGTTACTGAATGCAAATTAGATGTAAATGTATTGGTCTGAAAATTCAACCTTTTCTGATACTCTGACTTTCTAGTTGTTAACCTGCTGTCCTCCTGGTTGTTAACATTCATCTAGTTCAAAGATAAAACAGGGATTAACATTTGTTATCTGCTATCATAGATTTCCCTAGGCTCAGGGAAGTTATGAACAAGAATATGGAATCTTCTTTGAACCTTCTCTCTCACCTGGAACTAAATGCGCAATGTATCTCAAGTAACTACTCTTCTCATATTTCTAGTTCTACCCCTAATTTTCAGTCATCAGTTATTTTTTTTTATTTCCAAGTGTTTCTAATAACTTACACTCCCCAGTAAATGATTCGAACCCTAGCAAAAACTACCCAAAAAGTACCCAATACACTCTTATTGACAATAAAAAGTGTAGTTGTGGGTATATATAAAATCAAATACACAGAAAAATATGAAGGATTAGATAAATTAAACCACTTTCATGTTCTATATTTTATTCCTATACCCCAATAGGTCAAACACATTCCTCTTGTGAACTGCATTACAGCAACAGGATCTAAACTTGACACTACTAAAACAGACTTTGTAAAATGAGTGCTACACTTCACTATATTAATATATAAAGCACTTATGAGAACACCAATGAGGAGATGATCCATTGTGCTTGAACAAACCACCAGCGAAGGCAAATAGAGAAGGTCATTAAGGCTAGAGCTTTAAAATCCAGACTGTACACTGTAAATAGTAAATGAACTAGAGAAATGATGTACTCCAGACAAAATAGCAGCATCAAATCTGAACAGAAAACAGGCCACTATGAACAATCCATTACTTCACTGCAACATAATCAGCATGTTTTATATGCTTACTCTTGCTTCCTATTTTGTTCTGAGCCAGGAATTTGTAGGAATCAATGAATAAAGAATCCTTTCCATTCATTTTATTTATTTATTTATTTATTCATTTATTTATTTATTTATTTATTTGGTGCTAGAGATTGGACTCAGGGGTACTTGACCACTGAGCCACATCCCCAGCCCTATTTTGTGTTTTATGTAGAGACAGGGTATCACTGAGTTGCTGAGGCTGGCTTTGAACTCGCAATTCTCCTGTCTCAGCCTCCCTAAATTCTGGGATTACACCACTCATGATATTTAAAAAGTATAACCATACTGGGCATAGTGGTGCATGCCTGAAATCCCAGTGACTCAGGAGGCTGAAGCAAGAGTATCAAAGGTTTGAAGGCAACTTCAGCAACTTAGTAAGGCCCTAAGCAACTTAATGAAACCCTATCTCAAAATTTAAATTAAAAAAAAAAAAAAAAGGCTGGGGATGTGGCTCAGGAGTTAAGAAACCCTGGGTTCAATCTCCAGTACCAAAAAAAAAAAAATTGTAACCAGGGCTGAGGGTGTAGCTCAGTGGTGAAACACTTAGTTGGCATGCCCAAGGTCCTGGGCTTAATCCTCAGCACCATAAAAAATGAAGTGTAACTAATGGAAAACATGACAAAGGAGTAATTTCTGGTCATTTGAGAGCATTTTTAACATTCATCAAAACTTTTTTTTTATAAAGCCTGCTAAGTTCAACACAGTCATCCCACCTTATCTCTATCTTAGGGGGATTGGTTCATGATGTTCAATGGATACTAAAATCCCTGGATACTCAAGTACCTTAAGAAAAATGGTCTGATATTTACAGGTAAGCTAGGCTCATCATTCCATATACTTTAAGTCAGATTACTTATATCAAATGAAATGCAAATGTTATGTAAATAGTTGTCATTTTGTGTCGTTTTCTAGAATGACAAGAAAAAAGTCTGTACATATTCAGTTTAGATGAAATTTCTTTCCAAATATTTTTAATCCATGGTTATTTGAACCTGGGCATGTGAAATCCATGTGTATAAAAGCTGCCCAACTGAACATATACAACTTGCATAATGCTGTTTCCTCTGGTAAACACTTATCCGCCTTAGAATATCCACCTTAGAATAAATGACTATTTTGTAGAATCATTTATATATTTAAGAATAACCTATATTTTAAGATGCTTGTTATTTCTTTTAACTAAAAATAAGCAAATATCAAATTAAAAACTGTAGTTCTTTTAAATAGTCTTCATCTAACCAAGGACAAGCACTACGTAATTATGTAAAGTTAGTACCATATATATATTTTTTGAGGGGGTTACTGGGGATTGAACCCTGGAGTGCTTTAACACTGAGCTACATCCTCCACCCTTTTAATTTTTAATTTTGAGACAAGAACTCACTAAGTTGCCAAGGCTGACCTTCAACTTGTGATTCTCCTGCTCCAGCCTCCAGATTCACTAGGATTCTAAGACATTTTCAATAAGCTCTCAGTTGTGTTATTAGTACATCTACAGAGATCAATTTTACAGATTTGGCTTGTACAAATTATTATGCATTATAAAATTTTCTCTTTATAAATAAAAACCGCTGACAGTCACTGGTTGTAAACCTATTTCCAACTTCTAATAGAGAGATGTACATTTTCTAACATTATAACTTGGCTAATAGAATTCAATTCAGCAAACATTTATTTAGCCTTTACTATGTTCCAGGGCCCAAGGGAGAAAAATCAAATAACATTCACTGCCTAAAAGTGGCTCAAAACCTAGCATCAAAAAAGTGACATTTTTAAAAGATAACATTTAATATTCAGGGAAATAAAAAATCTAAAACATCTCTGCTCTCAATTGTAAATAATGTTAGTCTAGGCTATGTTTACAGTTTGGTGCTGGAAGAACTTGCTTTGTGATCTTTTATGAATTCTACTTTAAAAGTATATATAATATTAATATGATATATACACAAACCATTTCAAATAAATATCATAAGTTCTCTTCTCTGTGATCACTCCACACAGACTACCACATGGCATGTGGTAATCCAATCTGGCTGTTAGACTAGTACAACAAAATTGTTCCCATTGATTCATGACATTCATAAGCTACCTGCTCAGAACAGACATTCCTAAGTATACCAAGATGGGTCCATAATAGTGACATAACACATGCAAGGTAAAACTATACTGTATGTTCTAGCTATCAAGTAGGCAACAGCTGCGAATTTAATTAAGGTACCACATAAATTACTTGATGAGCCACCTCCTCCCCAATTTATCCCAAGAGAAAGTGAACAGAGCAGCATAAAGACAGTTGACTGGAATACTAGGACACCTCTACTGTTTTCTCCACATTGTGGTAAGTATGTATCAAAACCAAGAGGCAAGTCAGCAGATTTAACCTCAGATTACACTTGAAGGTCCTTCACAAATTTATTTCTTATACCTTCACAAAAAAATTAGTCACTACAGTCAAACTAGCATGATCATCCTCAAAATGTAACTTCATGGTGTCAATACTTACCATGTGCCCCATTCTTCACATCTATATAATTTCCCCTTTATAAAATTTTCCCTCTCTACCCCCACTCCATGAGAAAGGGGACTCTAGAACCTCAAATTGATTAACACTTGCTGGAAACTTTACCATATGTTAAGCCTTCCCAATATGATTTTAAAAACATCTATTTAGCGTCAGAGTAAAATATTCCTAATTCACATCCTGGCTCAAAATTGTATTTTCACTAGTTTCTGAATCTCTTTAAGTCTTATACTATTGCTTTAAGATATAAAAGATATAAGGTTTTCCCTAATTGTTTTAAGTGTCAATGCAAGAAAGAACTTTTTATATGTATTTGTGTGTGTTACATTCCTATTATCTCTAACACTGCACTTTCCAAGAGTTTGATATATTCACTGTTTAGTATAAATGTCTCAACATTTATTAAAATAAACCCAGGATAGACCATAAAAAATTAAAGGGCTTGAAGAATAGGTAGCAGACATCTAAGGAATCACAATAAATGGTAGAGCAAGGGTTTTTACATTAAAGATATTCCATTATAATCAATGAAAACTTCCCATAAGTTTAGAATCAAAGTCTAAGAAGAGTCAATCATCTACTTCAATTCCTTTCACTACAAAAGCTCTTAATCTATAGTTGACAGAGGGGTCCATAAATGTGATACCAACTACATTAGGGACCCCCCCACCATCCACTAGGGATATGTCCCAAGACTCCCACTGGATGCCTGGAACCTGGATAATACCACATCCTATATATACATACCTATGAGAAAACTTAATTTATAAATTAGGCAAAGATTAATAACTAATAATAAAAAACAATTATAAACTAACAAAATTGCCATCAACAACAGTACTTCTGCACTTCCGCGGTTACTCTTAAAGAAAATAAGGGTTACTTAAAAATGAGCACTGAGAGCCAGGCACAGTGGTTCCCACTTGTAATCCCAGCACTTTGGGAGGCTGAAACAGGAGAATCGCAAGTTCAAAGCCAGCCTCAGCAACGGCGAGGCGCTAAGCAACCCAGTGAGACCCTGTCTCTACATAATACACAAAATAGGGCTGGGGATGTGGCACAGTGGTCGAGTACCCCTGAGTTCAATCCCTGGTACCAAAAAAAAAAAAAACAATGAGCACTGAGATATTGCTATAACTGACCTGATAACTGAGACAGCTACTAAGTGACTAATAGGCAGACAGAATATACAGTGTGGATACACTGGAAAAAGGGATCATGCACATACTAGGCAGCAGAGAATAAGGGTGAAACAAGATTTCATCGTACTATTTAGAACAGCATCCAATCCCATTAACTAATTTCAGGCTTGTTGACCTCAGGTAATTTAAACCTTGGAAAGTAAATTCATGGATAAGGGGAAACTACTGTAATGTGATATATTTTATGCATTTGAAACATTACTCTGAGAAGTGGCCTACAGACATTATCAGACTGCCAAAGGGGTCTTTGGCAAACAGTGAGGCTCAAAGAGAAAGTGGTTTAGAAACCCAAGTAAAATAGGGCAATTGATTTACAGTATAATTGTGTTAGTAGCTCAATATCCTTTAGCTAGTTAGAAAAAAACAGAACTCACATCTGCCATTAGCTTCTTTTTTTAATATTATCTTGAAAAACTAAATGTTTAGTCAACCTTGTAAGCAACTTTCAGTCTGAACTACATCTGCTTACAGTACTAAATGAAAGACAAACTAGTTGGCAGTGGGTGCTATAGCATCATTCACCGATAAAAACCCTAAAACAAAAATTTTTCAAGTTACTTTTTCTGATTGTTTCCCCAAAGAAGAAAATAACGACACTCCAATACTGATTTCTCAAATGGAATCTTTCAGAACAGAATTTTAATATGGTTTCTCATTTCCAACAACTACAAATTTCAAAGCAACTGCTGGACTTTATACAAATTTTGCAATTTAATTTTAGCTTTGATCATAACTAAACTTTTAAACAGAAATTACAGATCCAAGACAAAAATCATCTTTACACAGTATTTATAGGACTGTCCATCACACTAAACAAAGTGCCCAAAAAATTCATGTAAAATTTCAGTAAAATATATTTCTTCCTAATAGTTTCACCTAATGTTCTTACCATTTAGCAAAACATTCGCAATATAAGTGGCCGTTAAGTTTTTCAAGTAAAAGTAACTGATTAAATCAAAGTAGAGCACCTAATTTAAATCCTGCACTCTTTAAATGATTAGTTTCAATATAACTTCTTTTGTGATGAATAATTCAATTTCATTGACAAAGTTTCGCACATCAAATATGATTTGAGTTTAATTTATAATGCCTTACATATGCTGTATATGCTGACATTTACAGAAGAAAATTTGCAGCAGTGACACTTCCAAGAAATGTGAGGAGAGAAAACCAAGCAATTATGGAAGTGTTTAATAGGAAAATTATAGTTTCTCTTTCAAGCATAAGAAAAGAGAATCAGTCTTTCACCTTAAAGGATTAAGAGAACTTTAAACTTTGACCTGATAAAACATGCAATCTTGTCACCAAGCTAACAAACTTGAATAGTCAAGTACAACATAGTGCCCCATTTCTTGAGCAAAGATTTCCATCAGTAACAGTGTAAATACCTATTTGAGAGAATTAAGGTACTCTAACACATCTATTTCACAAATTGTGAATAATGATGGATTTTTATTTTCAGTCTAGACTTCAAAAATATCTAGATATGAATTTTAATAATCCATATGCAACCCATTCCATGTTCCTGTTTTTACTCCACTTTTAAACAATGAGTACCCATGACAACATAAGAGAGAACACAAAAACAATTAGCAAAGACAGTATTTTCAGACCTTACATAGACAATTCCCCAATAATTGTTGTCTTCCTAGATGTCCCATTGATAGTTCAACCTTTTCAAATATACTTTTACTATGTTCATACATGAATACACCACAGTGAATCTCCACATTATGTACAACCACAAGAATGGAATCCTAATTAGTATAAGATGTACTCCATGTATATATTACATGTCAAAATATGCCCTACTGTCTTGTATCTCTAAAAAGAACAAATAAAACCTTGTGGCCTAGTATACAGAGCATTATGAATATAACAGGTGAACTAAAGAATGAATATTCTGCAGTTGTTCAATGTAGTATTCTAAAATATCCATGAGCCAAGGTAGTCACCGGTGTGTCCAGATCCTCCATGTCTTCACAGGTCTACTAATTTCTTTCATTTTACTCCAGCATTGCTTACAAAAGAAAGTTCAAGTCTTAGAGTTTAAAGTTTAGAGTTCTCCTTCTTTGGCTCGGTCTCTCCCAGAAGTCTCCCTCATTCTCTAGTAGTCTTGATTGCCCTACCTCCATCCCCCATATCCTCAGACCAGAAAGACACTACATTCTATCTCGGGAAGTGTTTCCCCTACCTTATGACTATGGTCCATCCTTAGAGCAAAGATAATACAGAAAATCCACTTTATGCCTGTCCTTCCTTCCAAGTTTTGGTTCTCCTCTGAAATCTGTTTATTTATATGCTCACTCTAGAGAAGTTAGATTTTATAATTTGCCCGAAAATTTTATCTTATCTACAGGAGGCTTAATCTATTAGGTGCTTACTCCATCATATCAGAAGACCTATGTAATTTTTTTCCAATTTTACTGTGTATGTGTATATTTGTCTCTCCAAACTATAATAGCAAATCTAGTATACTCAGAAAGACCAGGATCCATAGAATATTTTATCAACATGGTACTTACTAGAACAAAGTCTATGAATCAATAACAAGAGGGAGATTACAGTGCTAACTGAAGTTTAAGATTTTTCTGACAGCTATGTTGGAAGATGTATTTGAGAAAGAGGATCAGTTTAGGGGGCTCATTTAATAATCCAAAGGCTATCCTAGGGAGTAACAGTAGGCATGAAGATAAAGGGGATAGGGCCAGAAAAATTAGTAAGTGCCAGGCACATGTCCACAGTGGTGCACATCTATACTCCCAACAAGTCAGGAGACCGAGGCAGGAGGTTCAACATTCAAGACAAGCCTGGACAACTTGGTGACACTCTGTCTCAATAAATAAAAGGGCTGAGATTGTGACAAAGTACTCCTCCATTCAATACCCAGTATGGCAAAAAAAAGAAAAAAGAAAAAAAAAATAGTAGGCAAACAGTTCCACAAAAACTAAAAGGAATGTCAAAGAGGTTAACAAATAGTCTGTCTCCATAATGCCGTTCCATAATGAAAATACTGCCTTCTCTCCATGTTTCTCAAACCCATCGCTATTACCTCCATATACTCTCCAGAAATGGGAAATTGGTGATCATGTTAAAACAACTTTAGCCCATGCCAAAAGCAGGTCCTACCAATCATCAATCACTTTACTCTGCACAATTCAGCTTAAGCTGAATTAGCATTCTAATTAGAGGGCCAGGTTCACAACCTTCATTTAGTACAAAATGGGAAACCTATCTGCTATCTCTAATTTATACAATGACCAGCTTGATCTTTTTTCAATGATTCAATATGAAATCATACTAAAGGGAAAAAAAAAAGTAAATGATGCCTGTTTATACTATTAAGCTCAAACTGATATACTGGAAATCCACCAATCCAAATTCAGCTATAAATTATATATATATTCACAACTTCATCCAGTTCCTTTTCACAACATGACACACTGCTGTCTCCAGGTCTTTGTTTATGCTATTCCTTTGCTTAATTAAAATTCCTTATAACTACAATTCTTGGCAAAGTTCTTTGTTCAAGTTCCATCTTCACAGTCACTTCACTTCTTATAACCAACTTAACACGTATTACTATTTACCTTTTAATGCTTATGCCGACTTTCCTGAGCCAAACTACAACACGTGTATAAGGACCTCATTAGTCATCAGACAAAAGCCAATCAAAACCACAATGAGATACCACTTTATACCCATTAAGATGGCTATAATCAAAAAGACAAGGATTAGTAATGTGAGGACACATACAAACAAGAATCCTCATATACTGCTCGTTGGAGTGCAAAACAGTGTAGTCCCTTTGGAAAACAATCTGGCATTTCTTCACATTTTTAAGTGTACACTAGCATCTGACTGAGCAGTTGCACTTATAGGTGTTCATATAAAACAAATGAATACTAATGTCCACACAAAAACTTGTACATCAATGTTCACAGCATTATTCATAGCTGCCAAAAGGATAAAAACACCCCAAACGTCCATTAACTGATAAAAAAAAAGTGGTATTTACATATAAAGTAGTATATGGAAATGTGACAAAGTACTCTTCCATTCAATACCCAGTATGGCAAAAAAGAAAAAGTAAAAAAATTAGTAGGCAAACAGTTCCACAGAAACTAAAAGGAATGTCAAAGAAGCCATAAAAAAATGAAGCAGTGATAATATGCAACAGCACTGATGAGCTTAAAAAATATTCTGCTAAGTTAAAAAAGCTAGTCACAAAAGATCACTGATGGCTCCATTTATATGAAGCATACAGAATAAGTTAAACTATTTAGATGAAACAAAGTTCATAGTTACTTAGAGTTGGGGGAAATCAAGTAAAGAGTTACAACTTAAAGGATGTGAGGTTTCTTTTTGGAGGTAGTAAAAACATTTCTTCAATTGATAATGGTGAGGCTGACCAATTGAGTATACTAAGAGCCCGTTATTACACACTTTAAATGAGTGAACTGTACGGTGCACAAATCATATCTCAATAAAGCTATTATTCAAATGGAAGACATGCTAAAAGAAAAAGGACTGGTCCACTGAGAAAGGAACGTGATAATCCCATTTCAGACATATCTAAACCTATATCAGATCTTCAAGATCTAGAAGAGTTCAGTATCTGAATAATTTACTTTCTTCTTGCCAAGATAAATCTAGACTATAAATACTAATATTTAATAAGACTATTCAGAGAATTACAAATAGGAGAACACTATGTTAAAAACCATACCTTTAACATGATGGATCTGCATCAACTTTCATTTACTTGACGCTAATCAGATTTATATCTAAACCGCACCAAGAAGTAACAGAAAATTGGATAACATAAGAACATAAATAAAACATAAATTATCCTTCACTTGCTTCATTACCCTTTATCATGTCCTACAGAGCTCTTCTTTTCTTCTATAATTGATGAAAACACTGTGCTCTACTCACACTGTCCCCCTTCCTCCACATACCAAATCCAATACAACTCTCAAAATTTATCCAATTTCACATACTCCAGAAAGATCTTCTAAAGCATTCTACTTCAAAAATTTTATTACCACACATAAAAAGCTTAAACTATATTTCTTGACCTGTCTCACTATGTAAGTTTACTGAAGAATGACAAGTTTAATTTTTCATACTTAGGAAAATAGTATCACATCAATAACATATGAATTTTAAAAAGCAATTAACTATAACAGGGAGGTAGGTGGCAGAGGACATTTAAGGTCAACCAACATAATCCTGAAGGCTCAAACTAATCGGAGACTAAAGGCACAGTAATTGTAATTACTCCCTCAGTAGACTTTTGGGTCCTGTCACTAAGCACTTTTTTTTTTTAAACTGAAAGCATGAGTAATTAAGTCCCTGAAGTGACTGTGGGTGTTTTTACAAATACTTCAATAGCATATGAAAGAAGCTGGCATTTTAAGCAGTCCAGCAGGGTCCTCCTACCTGAAAAAACCAGAGACACAGATAGCCTCATTAAATAATCATTTCTTGGCACCTGCTAGGGCTCTACATTTCACAAATTCATGTGACTCAATATGCAGACGCCACAGAAAAAATGCTTCCCAACTGTGACAAGACTACTCTTTCCCTCAATTTCTAATATGAGGAATTCCTAGAAAAGTACACAAAGCCATTCATTATAATGATATTAATGGAAATGAATATTTAAAAAACAGATCTGAATTTTTAAAAGCTTATGAATCATTTTTCTCCTTGATACTACTAGATCCACTTCTGACAAAAATATATAAATCTAACAGATGTAAACACATCAGCCTGCCAAAACAATTCTACTTTCATTTCTGGTTAAAAATAACTAGATAATTTTGATTATTAAACTTAGCAAATGTTTCAAAGTGACAGCACAAGTATTACCTAGCATCTCTGATTGCTTCTCCAGCTTCTGAATGATAGAGACCACAGGCCTCTAGTAGCACTGCATGTTCTTCAACACTTGTGCTAATAATACTCCAGAAACAAGCAGCCTGCCTCCATTTGCCTTGACCAAGGTTAAATCTCTAGCTCACGTAGTAAACAACCACAGGAAAGTCTTGTGCCCAGTCTTCTGGCAATGGTAATTTATATATACACCCTTACTTTAACTCTATTCAACACTATACACATACTTAGGCCCCAAACCAACCCTTGAGAGGACATTAGGATTTAACATCTTTCTGTGAATTCACTTTAAAATTACTTACAGTTCAATAGAAGTTACTTTTTCTACTAAATCTTCTCAAACATCTTTAAAAGTCAAGTAACCAAATTTCACTTAATTTTTGTTTTGAGAATACAGAAAACCATGTACAGAAAATGGGTACTAGAAATCAAAGCAATCTCCATGAAAAGAAAGGGATAATTTAAGGGATTTAAGTTTAGGAATGATTTCAACCAAGATATATACTCTGAAGCTGCACACAGTGGCACATACCTATGGTCCCAGCTACTTAGGAGGTTGAGACAGCAGAAAGGCAAATTCGTGGCCAATCTAGGCAATTTGGCAAGATTGTCACAAAAGAATATAGGAGGTTGAGACAGCAGAAAGGCAAATTCGTGGCCAATCTAGGCAATTTGGCAAGATTGTCACAAAAGAATATAAGAAGTACTGGGGATATAACGCAGTGGTATCGCATTTACCTAGCCTGCATGAGGCCCTGGGTTTGATCCTCAGTAACACACACAGACCATACTCTAATACAGGATACAGAGTCCTTTATAGATTAACCTGATTGGTCAACAATTATTTACTGAACCTTCATGTTCCCAGTATATTTTTCAATCAGATAGTACAGTCTCTAATCTGGCTAAGGAACTGGAATAAAAAGATATCAGGCCGCTCCAGAGTTCATGTGGACCAGCAGGAGGGCCCTGATCCACCCTCAGGAACCTCCACGGGTTTCCAGCCAAAGGGAGACCAGGGACTGCTACCTCTAGCCACTGGGGAACCCAAATTCAGGGCAAGAGTCCCTCCAGAGACACCAGCAGAGGCAGCCATGCCCAAGGGCGGCCAGGGTCCGCCTCAGTTCCGCTCCAGAGTTCCTGCGGAGCAGCAGGAACCACAGAGGGCCCAGATCTGCCCTCAGGAAACTCCACAGGTGTCAAGCCAATGGGAGACCAAGGGCTGCTGGCCACTAGCCACAGAGGAAGGCATACCCAGGGTAAGAGTGGCCTGCAGAGATCACAGCGTGAAGAGGCCCCACCCAAGTGTGCTCTGGGCCATCACAGTTCCGCTCCAGAGTTCCTGCGGTCAGGCGAGACAGGAGGCCCAAAGCTGCCCTTAGGGAATGCCAGGGGTGCCCAGTTGAAGGCAGAACAGAGCCTGCTAGCCTCCAGCCCCAGGGGAGCTTACACTCACTATAAGGGTCGCACACAGACTTTCCAGCTTGTGATCTCGCCTAAGTGAGACCTGAGCCCACCTCCAGATCCCCTCCAGAGTTCCTGTTCACCAGCAGGAGCACAAGAGAGGGACAAAACAGCCCTCAGAGGCCGCCTCAGGAGCCCAGCCAAAGCCACTCCCACTGCCCTCTAGAGGTACATCCACTACCTCTGCCACCAACTTTAGTGGCAGTAGTGCCCATCTGGGGACACTGGGAGAACAGAAGTAGCCGCAAGGTGAGACAAAAGTAATCTGGAGTGTCAATACAAGATTATAGGATAGAAGCCTTAATACCTCAGATCGGTATTTCTAGAAAGGAAGATACAGAATCAACGTGAAAAAACAAAGGAAGGAAGTGCTCCAAATAAACCTCCATACCACTGTAACAAAATCCATTGATAGCACAGTTGTTGGAATGTCAGAGAAAGAATTCGGAATGTACATAATTAAAATGATCAGTGAAATAAAGAATGACATAAGTGAGCAATTGCAGGCAAAAACTGATCAATCCAACAAAGAAATAGGAGAGCAAATAAAAGCAACCATTGATCATTCTAACAAAGAGATAAGAAAGCAATTACAAGTAGCAAAAGATTACTTTAAGAAAGAGCTAGAGATTGTGAAAAAAAAAACCAAGCAGAAATACTTAAAACGAAGGAAACAATAAACCAAATTAAAAACTCAATAGAAAGCATCACCAGGAGACGAGATCACCTGGAAGACAGAACCTCGAATAATGAAGACAAGATATACAATCTTGAAAATAAATTTGACCATACAGTGAAGATGGTAAAAAATCATGAACAAGAAATATGGGACACCATCAAAAGACCAACTCTAGGATTTATTGAGAAAGAAAGCGCAGAATTTCAAACCAAAGGAATGCACAATCTCTTCAATGAAATAACATCAGAAAATTTCCTAAATATGAAAAATGAAGTGAAAAATCAAATAAAAGAGGCTTACAGAACACCAAACTAACAAAATTTCAACAGATCTACGCCAAGGCACATTATAATGAAAATGCCCAACATACAGAATAAGGATAGAATTTTAAAGGCCGCAAGAGAGAGGAACCAGATTACATGTAAGGAGAGACCAATTTGGATCTCAGCGGGTTTTCAACCCACACACTAAAAGCCAGGAGATCATGGAATAACATATTTCAAGATCTGAAAGAAAATGGATCCCAACCAAGAATCCTATATCCAGCAAAACTGAGCTTCAGATTTGAAGACGAAATAAAAACCTTCCATGATAAACAAAAGTTAAAAGAGTTTACAGCAAGAAAGCCTGCACTACACAGCATTCATGGCAAAATATTCCACGAGGAGGAAATGATAACCAACAATGAAAATTTACAAAGAGAGGAACTACACAAAGGAAAGACCATTCAAAAGAGAAAACA
>CM053399.1:82477416-82521085 GCA_028644305.1 Xerus rutilus | reverse complement strand
TGGTTTTGGGGGAATTAGCTTACTTCACTTAGCATGATATTCTTCAACTCCATCCATTTACCTTCAAATGTCATAATTTCATTCTCTTTTAATGCTGAGTAATACTCCATTGTGTATATATACCACACTTCCTTTATCCATTCATCTACTGGAGGGCATCTAGGTTGGTTCCAGTTTAGCTATTGTGAATTGAGCTGCTATAGACACTGAAGTGGCTGTGTCACTATAGTATGCTGTTTTTAAGTCCTTTGGGTATAGACCAAGGAGTGGGATAGCTGGGTCAAATGGTGGTTCCATTCCCCCTAGTCCCCCCGCTTTTTTTTTTTTTTTTTTTGTATTTTATTTAGATACAGGGTCTCACCAAATTGCTTAGTGCCTCACTGTTGCTGAGGCTGGCTTTGAACTCACAATCCTCCTGCCTCAGCCTCCCAAGCCACTGGGATTACAGTGCTTATTTTTTTAATTACTTAAAAAGACATCTTTCTAAATCTAATGGTCCAAATTCTATGTATTTCCTTCTGTGAATCTTGGCATTTTATTAAGCATTAGGAGTTGGGTTCCATTTTTTATTCAATTCTCTCTCAACCGTTGATCAAGAACAAAGGGATACAAAGCAAGAAGGGCAGGAAGAGAAGAAAGGAGAAACATTTACTGGGCACCTGTAAGTATCACAGGGCAAGGTTATCTGGGATCTCTCTTGTTCTTTCTAGGAGGTGCCTACAGAGAAACAAAGGATCTATATGAAAACTTTATAAGGGGTCTTTAAAAAGCAATGTTTGAGTCTACTTAAGATACTAGCTAGGTTCCCAAAAGCCAATGTCTCATTACAAGTAAATTTCACATTCACAAAGATTTAAATAGTTACAACTTCTCCTTACAACAATTTAATCAAAGCAGTGTGTTAACAATAACAACAAAAGATTCTCATATCATAAACCATGAACCTCACTGCCTTCCTTCACATCATAATCATGACTCTGGCAACTTTCAAAACAAAGCATCAGAAAACCAGTAAATACAATTAAAGTTGACAACCACTTAGAATAAAATTCTTTGGCACTTACTTAAATATGGGGGGAGGAGGAGTAATGGAAAAGAAAACTATGATTCTCTTAGTTCTTTTCATAAAATCTAAAAATGCAAAAACTGGTACACAGTAACATAACAGAAGACCCTCCATGGAGAGTAAACTTACCTGTAACACTTTATTCTCTGAAAGGTTCAACCCAAACACATTGCTCCGTTTCACTGTAAGGAAATCATTATCAGGTCCATCTTCTTCCTCCTCATCTCTGTCCAAGAACTGCACAGAAACTTCCTTGACCTTCTGTGTCTCCATGTTGGGATCAGATTGAGTTTGAGACCCTTTTGCTTTTCCCAGTTTCTCTTCCATTTCTTCATCCTCATCCTCCTCCTCTTCTTCACTAATATCACTAGCCAGTCTATTCTCTGTCACATCTAGTCTTTTCCCACCTTTCTGAAGGATGGACATCTTCTCATTGAAATAGGCTCTAAATTCTTCCACTTCATCATTGGTGAGAGAAGGAGCCCTGGGCTCAGTTACCACATTGCCTTGACTCTTCACCAATTCTTTGGTAGACTGTTTCTGCATTTTCTGAAGAAATCGTACCCGGGGTGCCACAGCAAGACCAAGAGACCTTAAAAGTGAGGGGGAAAAAATAAGAAAAAATTATCTCAGTACATTGATGGTACAAGTACAGTATCATGGAAGAGTTTATTGAACAGAGAGATGTTTCTAAAGCTTTCATAAAGAAAATCTTCCTGAAATAAAAGTCAATAATGACATGCTAGATCACCCAAAACACAAACCAAAATGCACTAAAAAGCTGTCTGAAAAACTTTCAGACACTGTTTTTTTCTTCTAGAGTCATATAGCATAAAATAAAGAGCATTACAACAAACCAAGGTGATCACAGGTCAAGTACTAGATCTATCAATTTTCAATTCAACTCTCAGCCTCAGCTTCCTCATAACATAGGATGACACCATGTGCCAGGACTATCTCAGTTGTTGTGAAGATCCAATTAATTAACTATATGAAAGTACATTTTATAAAAATGTAAGTTACTGGTTAAACTGGCAAAGACATGGCCATGAAAGGACAAAAACCAGTTCTCTGAATGAACTAGAATATCATCGCCATCCCACTTCATGCTTCTTAAACAAAACATGGCATAATCATTGCTATAAAAATGAATTTTTATAAAGAGAATAGAAGAAAGAAAAATAATCCCATTTTTTCCACGTATTATCAGGATTCAATGTAAGCTCAAGTGTTTCCCAGCTGAGATCAAAGCTAACAGCTTTCATTAGGTTCCTACTAGCAGATTAGAAATAAAACCTCAGAGCAAGGATTGCTTTAGTAAACAGCCAATGTTACAAAATGGATCCACTATTCTTTTCCTGTATGACATGGTGAACATCACAACCTAAGAGATAAAAGGCTAAAAAGCACACTGTTGAGGTTCAAATCCTGGTCTGTCAATGTCCAATTGTATGGTATCAGGATAGCATTTAATCTCTCTAGACCCAAGTTTTCCTATTTGCAAAACTGGGCAGGAGTTCCACCTCATAGGGTTGTTGTAAAACATTAGTTGACACATGCAATGCAGTCAAAGTAGTGGTACATAGGCAACCACTGAGAACTTGCTATCATATTATTACTATCATGGAGATGAGGGGTTAGGATCATGAACTTGCATCCACTTAAGATTTCTCTGAATGTGTTACATTTACATTTATGTTTCTTTGGCTACTGAAACTTTGAGTTCTTGAATAGTACATATTCATATATAATTTTATCACTGAGCACAATGATTTACACATACTAGGCATGAAAAATATGTATCTATAGTAAAATTTTTTAAATTTTTATTATATCTTACATACATAGCACTGCTTTAGGTATCCAAGACTTCTACAAGACTACACACCTCAAGGAAATTACACATCCACAAAAACTAATAATACCAAGGTAAACTGTACCAATATCTTAGGCTCAAGTTCATTTTCTGACTTCTCCAATCATTACCAAAAAAAAACCCCAAAACAGTCTTCAACTGTGAACATGACATTACATTTACTGGAGTCAGCTTAAACAAAACATCTCCTAAATATGGCTCTAAAGTGTTAAAGACTTGTGCCATTCTTGTTTGCTAAGAATCTAGCTAAGTCAATCAGAAAACCAGGATAGCACTTCACACAGAGCACAAAAATCAGCTAATAATCTAAACCATGGGCTATACTCAGAAAAGGTGAAGCCATGAATGAGTAAATAAACATAAGCAAACAAAAACGTGTTATCCATAGCACATGGCTTTCCTTTCACTACTTAAAGGGAAAGTTAGTTGTTTTACACTGCTCTCAGGCAATTTAAAGGGCTCTAAAATAAAACTGAAAAATTGCCTATTGTTTTAAACTTATAATATAACATAGTAACAAACAGAAAGCAGCAGCTTGACTAGGTAAGTTTTTTTCTTTGTTTTGGTTTGTTTTTTGTTGTTGTTGTTGTTATACTCAATTTAAAGGTCAAGCCACTCAAATTTCTGAAGAGCAGGCTACACATACAGACTTTAACTAGAAAACACATTTCATCATTATCTGGGCAAGTTCATTCTGATATTCAAAGTATGATGAAGTTTATGATGATTCTATAGGATTTTGTCAATGCTTTTCCCACAAGTAGGACTCCCTTGAAGAATGAACACTCCCCTTTTACAGGTGAAAAACCTTCAGTGTTTTATTGCTGTTTTGGTTTTTGTTTTTAAATCCTTCAAATACTAACCCAAACAATACCAATCATTTCATTTCATTCAATGGTAATCTCAGTTACCATTGGGACATCTTGCCATACCTATAATAAATAGGCATATACCTGTAAGAAATATCAACTCCAAAAGAATATTCAGCAATAAGCAAATGGGAAAAACAATCTAACGTAAGAGAAGAACTGGAGAACAGACTCACAACCAAAGCATAAAATGTCTATGGTAATCCATGCCAGCATCTTAGAGGTCAAGAGAACACTACAAATGTGAAGATTTCAAGGAGTCAGTTGCTTTCTGTCTCCTATAAAATCAAACCATAGGTATTCACCATTTTAAGGAATTTATATTTATAAGGCAAAATTTCTTCCTAGCAACAGAAACTAACTTTCCAGAGTTGACTTAATCTTTTTCTTTGTACATCTATAACATTCTTTGAAGGCAAAGAAGAGTGGTTTAAACTAGGACTATCAGAGAATCAGGCTAGAAATAAACTAACTTTGAAGATGGACTACCATAGCTACAGTATAAATACTTACAGGGCATATTCAGCAACAGGTAACTTGTTCACATCGAATACTTCTTTATCCTTCATAAGATATACTGAACGTATGTAGGAGACAAAACACTGTAAAATAAAAGGTTGAGAAGTACAACAGCATAGCAATGGAAAATGAAGTTAGACCAATAAAGGGATAAATTCAACAGTAGTAAACACACACACACACACACACACACACACACACACACACAAATTGTTCACACAAAAAAAGAAAACCTACCTTTTAGAACAACAAAAAAAAAAACTTACCTAGTCAAGCTGCTACTTTCTATTCTGTTACTATGTTATATTGTAAGTTTAAAACAATAGGCAATTGTTTAGTTTTATTTTAGAACCCTTTAAATTGCCAGCAGTGTAAAACAATATTAGAGAATTAGAAGAATGGAATATTAGAAAAGATTTTGCATCTGTTCAAGTGAACTAACAACAGAATATCACTCTCCCAAAAGGCTACTCCACAAGTTAATACTCAGTTATAATAGATAAAATGGGGAAAATAAAGGCACTGGAATAATACAAACAGGATTTACATTAAGCTACTCATTAACTGAGCAAATTTCTTGGTTTCTCTAAATGGTAGCTTCCTCATCAAAAAAAAAGTGTTATGACAATAAAAGGGAAATATGCATATAGAATATCTAGTATTTACTGCATTCCAGAAGACATGCTAATAAATGCTTATTGGTAATTGTCAAAATATACATTTTTGACAAAATTTTACTGTATTAAATTAAATGAAGCTTCATTAAATTATGACAGGATAAACATTATGAAACCTTTTCCTGTTTTACTATAACTTCATAAAATTCATCATCAAGATGGCATATTTTTCTTTCATTTGTGCAAAAATAGTAAGCCAGAGTTGTACACAAATCAGAAAATATGGTCCTGATCCTTTATCAGTTAGTAAAACAGGTAATATATCTAAGCAAGTTATGCCTTTTATTTTTAAACAAATTCTTGTACAGTTTATTTAATCTTTCCATTTTTCTTCTAGCTTTATATTAATCCTTTCCACTCAACTAACCTCCAGACCACTTGTCTCTATAGACATGAAAAACAATGAATGACATCAGTTCAATATAATTTCCCCCCTATGACCATCCTATAAGAAACTACCCCAAGTGAGTATCATTTTTGTTCTATCCAGGTTATAATCAAAAGTTAGAAAATCAGTTTTATAAAGCCAGATAGCTTGCTGCTGCTGGCAACACAGCCAATCTGCTAAATCATGTGTGGTACTCAATAAATCACATCATTTATTTCAATGTGCTATTCTAAAATCTTTACTCTGGAAGGATTATTCCTTGTATACACAAACCAATGAAACAACATCCTTCCAGTATTTCTTATTTCCTGACTGATAATTGAATGACCTCCTAATCATGCAGAAAGTCATGACATTAACAGAATTCATGTTATGTTTTTTCCATGTGTGTACTATTCCCAAGGCTTCTAAAAGAGTTTAGCTTGAGTATGTTCTAGACAAAATGCATACTCACAAGTGGTTGCATGGGCAAAAATTAAGAAAAGAAAATCACTTATGTGTTTTCATTGGATTTCAGGTGAAGTGAACTTATAGAAATTCAACTTAGTATAGCTCAGTAGTTGGTTTTCATATCTTGGAATTCCTTTTCCCTGACGTAGCAAATGAAAAACATAGATTTGAATCTCAGACTGAAACTTTTAATAACTAAATGACCCTAGACAATTTTTAATTTTCTGAAGCTAGCATCTAATCGCTGTAAAAATCACATCAATACCACCTACCTCATGCATTCTTGGGAAGATTAGATAACACAGTGCGTGTAAGACCTTCGTGAAACAGTCATGCCATGACTAAGTGCTTGGCACACAGTAAGGATTCAAATTTTAGCCTTTGTCATTGACATCATTTTATGCGCAGCAATGATTTGCTAAAATATAAGTCAGCAATAAATAGAAGCTTTGATGTTTATGAAAACTTCTCTGCTGGGAATATCCAGTTTCAAAATAACAAAAGAGCCTGACTATTCAATGTTTTTCTGCCCCGGCTACTCCAACAACCGAGGTGCCCTTTCCTTATTTCCTCCTTCCTTATATTTTTCCTCCTTCCTTATATTTTTCCTCCCACATCATCTACCTGCTCAAACACAATCCAGCCTCTTAAACACTCCTCTTTAGCTCACTGTTGATATGCTATGAGAGAAGCAAAGATCTTATAACTGCAAAGGTAGTGAAAGAGTGGTAAAAATGCAAAGCTTCATAACTAAAGTCTCGTAATTGTTCATTCAAAGATTAGACTGGGTAGACTGCAAGGCACAAGTCATAATAATTTCAAATCTTCCTTTACCAAAGAATTTACTACTAGACACTATGAACTGAAAGAGTAAGTACAACTAAATGTGACTTCTCTCATCACAAATAAATAGTATGTAAGATAATGAATGTTAAGTTTGATTTAGCAATTCCAAATGTATACCGATTTCAAAATCTCATGTTGCACACTATAAATGTAGTTTATCAATTTAGCAAATAAGTTACTTTTTAATTTTGTATTTCTAATATAGAAGATTTAAGTCCAGAAAAGCAATCAGAGAATAAGTCATATTTACAAATTAAAATTTTTTAAGAATTTTTAAAAATTTTTTTTAGTTGTAGATGGACACAATACTTTTATTTTATTGATTTATTTTTATGTGGTGCTGAGAATTTAACCCAGGGCTTCATACATGTGAGGCAAGTGTTCTACCACGGAGCCACAACTCTAGCCCCTACATATTAAAATTTCATCCCCGAAGATAACTTGACAAGAGTTGTATCCTTTCTAGAAATTTAACCTAACATATAAAGATATTAATCTCACAAAGTGCAGTCAGGAGCCAGGCGTGGTGGCGCATACCTGAAATCCCAGCACTTTGGGAGGCTGAGACAGGAGAATTACGAGTTCAAAGCCAGCCTCAGCAATGGCGAGGCGCTAAGCAACTCAGTGAAACCCATCTCTAAATAAAATATAAAATAAGGCTGGGGATGTGGCTCAGTGGTCAAGGACCCGAGTTCAATGCCGGGTTAAAAAAAAAGGAGGGACGGGGCAATCAGGACTTACAGTAACTTTATCAAAGAAATGCCAAGTTTATCCAGTATATTAGACATCAGTATATTATCCAGTATATTACACATGTAAGAATCATCTTAGGATTTTCTGTGTATCTCTGGAAGATTATATACAGGTTATTACAAGAAACACTTTGAAATTTTAAGGAATATTCTAGGTTCATATAAAAATTACACTATTTGAATATTGGATAAATGACCATGCAATGTAGAAGCAGCAGAACAACATTTAAACTCATTATATATTTCACTCCAATAAAGGTATTCAACTCAGAGAGAACTTACCCTTTGAGCTCTTTCTTTTAAATCTTGATCTTGGGCTAAAAAGGATTCCAATTTTTTCTGGATGTCTATAAGTTTCTCTGGATTGATTCTTTGTAACAAAAAGATATAATGATTACAGTAAGAAATCTCAATTTTAGAAATTAACAGCATACAGCTTTTTCCTATTTCCCTCAATATTATTTTTAAATATGTAACATTTCTTATCTATGACCCAAATTATACTTGATCTAAATCTGTCTCCTGCATATTATGAATACAGGAGGAAAGAAATGACAGATACTTTCTCTAAACACTCCATGCTGAGTGAGTGAAGGATACTTAGATTAACAACATAATTAGCATTGATTACTTAACTCTATAAAGCTGGAAAGTAGCTTCCCATGAGAGAGAGATTAATAAAATGGAATAAATGAAATCTAACATTTTTAAGTGTTCCCATTTTCATATATAATAAAATCAATTTCAAGTAATAAACAAATATCCAAGAAATATAAATATTGATTTACCTATTCAGAAATTAGGCACAATGTAACAGAAACATTACTCAAAACTGTGCCTAGGTAAGCTGTAGGAAAGCCTGAAATTCTTTTAAGGGCACAGACTTCACAACATAGACGCCACTTGTTTCCTTCATTTTAGACTGCTTTGAACCACTTTTTCCTACAAAGCCCAAATGGTGATGGGTGGTTGTGGTGGGAGTATTTTTCCTGCTTTTATTGCAGAACATTTTAAAACACATAAAAGTAGAAAACTAAGTCTCAACAATTATCAACTCATAGCCAATGTGCTTCCTCTAAATCCTCAACCACTCCTACCCTTATCTTACTACTGTCCAACTTATTTCTACTCAAATCAAACCAAAGTGTTTCAATGGCCCTTATACTACTGAAATTCTGATGAATTCCACTAATAATCCACACGTCCTCAATGAGAGAGCATGAGTCTTCAAAATGGACCCACAACCTGAAAAATAATTTCATTAAAAGTTTTTCTTTCAACTCTCAATGCTTCCTGAGGCTAGTAAGTTCCCTTTATCTCTTTATTTTCTCCATTTAGTCTCCTAAAAATTTTGTTTTAACATAAACCTGTATTTTAAAAATTCAGACTTCTGATTTTTAGTACTACAAAGGAGGAGCTTACAAGTCAACATAGTATCTTAACAAGAAAAGAGCTGAACATATTGGATAATCAGCAACCCATCTTGAATTTATTAGAAGCATGAGCTAACACAGGGCAAACCACAGTCCTCAAAACGGGAGGAATAGGGGCCAAATCCAGGAATGTGGCTGAATGGAACACTCTCATGAGCAGAGCCTGCTGGAGGAACCAGTGCCTGGGCAAGAAAATGAACCTACAATTCAGAAATTGCTGGAGGCTCAGTATGAACAAGTCTGAAATACAGAAACTTCAGGAGGACCCATTTGCGAATGGGTAAAACTTGCTTGAGTTTTACCACTAGAAGCAAGTTGGTAAAACTTGCTTGAGTTTTACCACTAGGAGCTCAAAAAACAAGTATCTGAGGGAAAAAAAAAATCCCTTCATACTTCTGGCAGAGAATTGGGGGGAGCATTTTGAAATACACTAAAGCACCAGCTTCCTCTTAACTACTTTCTCCTGAAACTAGGCCTTATTAATGAGAGTCCAATCTGCCACAGGTTTATTACAGCCCAACAGGTTTGGCTCTGATAAAACGTTTTGGTTTGAACTCAAAATGTCCCTAAGGCCATGGGTTGAAGGCTTACTTGCCAGCCTGGGGCACTACTGGAAGGTGGTGGAACCTTTAGAAGGTAGAATCTAGTGGAAAAAGTTAGGTAATTGGGGGTGAATATTTTGAAGGGGAGATTGGGTCTTCAACCCCTATCTCTTTGCCTGGCCACCATGATATGAGCCATTTTCCTCTGCCATGTGATCCTTATTATGATCCTCTGACTTACCACGGGTCTCAAGTGATGGGGCCAAACAACTGTACAATGAAACCTCTGGTGCTGAGAGACAAAGTAAATCTTCCTGCCTTGTAAGTTTATTTTCTCAGGTATTTTGTCCTAGTCAGGAAAAGTGATCTACATACTAACAGAGCTGGGAAAAGGGAAAGCCACCTCTGGCTATAAGGCCTCACGTTAAGTTTGGATGGAGATACTAAGGAATACTTGTGAAGTTCACAGTCCAGAAATACAAGTTTATTCCAAAACTGGGACCAACAGGACATGGTGGTTCATACCTGTGATCCTACCAACTCATGAAGCTGAGGTAGGAGGATTCCAAGTTCAAGGCTAGCCTCAGAAACTTAGTGAGGCTCTAAACAACTTAGGGGTTGGAGACTCTTAAAAATTAAAAGGTTTTAAGAAAAGACTGGGCAGAATGGCAATTATCAAGAATACAAGCAACAATACATGTTGGCAAGAATGTGGGGGAAAAGGTACACTTATACATTGCTGGTAGGACTACAAATTGGTACAACTACTATGGAAAGCAATTCCTTAGAAAACCTGGAATGGAACCACCATTTGACTCAGCTATCCCACTCCTCGGTCTATACCCAAAGGACTTAAAAACAGCATACTACAGTGACACAGCCACTTCAGTGTCTATAGCAGCTCAATTCACAGTAGCTAAACTGTGGATCCAACCTAGATGTCCTTCAATAGATGAATGGATAAAGAAACTGTGGTATATATACACAATGGAATATTACTCGGTAATAAAAGAGGATGAAATTGTGACATTTGAAGGTAAATGGATGGAGTTGGAGAATATCATGCTAAGCAAAATAAGCCAATCCCAAAAAACCAAAAGCCAAATGTTCTCTCTGATAAGTCGATGCTGATCCATAATGGGGGAGGCAACATGGGACAAATGGAGGAACTTTGGTCAAAGGGGAAGGGAGGAGAGGGGACATGGGGGCAGGAAAGATGGTGGAATGAGATGAATATCATTGTCCTAGGTTCATGTATGACCGCACATATGATATGACTCTACATCATGTACAGAGAAATGAAAAGTTATGCTCCATTTGTGTACAGTGACTCAAAATGCATTCTGCTGTCATGTATACCTAAGTAGAATAAATTTAAAATAAAATAATCCATGGGAGAGATAAGACATCTTGAAGAAGAAGAAGGACGAAGGAAGAAGAATGCTACAGATCAAAAACAGCACCAGTAAGAAAGAATGTGCCTGGCAGGCTTATTAGATTAGACATGGCTAAGGATAAAGTATGAGCTTGATTAACAAAAACAAATAAAATCCAAAATTGAAAAGCAGGGGGAAAAAAAATAACAACACAGGACAGAACATCCTGCATCTGTAAAACAACTACAAAAAGCCCCTCCAGAAGGCCTCAAAGCTAAAGCCACTGGACATTAAGATCTACTTCTCATACACATAAGCACATATATAAAATTGCAGAAAGTACTTAATCCAGTAAATTATTGAGTTATCTGAACCTATTTTTCATAGAAGTATGTATTATCCTAGTCCATTTTAATTATTAATTCTACATAGGTGGGTTTCAAGATGGCAGACAGAGCAGCATTCCTTGCTGCTCCATGGTGTGAAATCAATAAAGCAGACAGGCAGCTTCTCAGCAAGGTAGATGAATGGGGGAAAAGGGAGGTGGGGGGAGATTTTAGGGGAATTTAATATTGGACACTCAAAGGAGATCGGGGACTCAGGATATAGCAAGAAAGGTATCTCCAGTGCTACGGCCTTGTGCAGTTGGAGGCACCAGCCAGAGTGGTCCCTCTGCAAGCACAGTGGAAGGATAAGGGAATTAAATGAACTCATCTTTTTTGGAGGACTGAGGTGTGTCTGGGTACAGAGGCTTTAGAGATCATAGACACTGCCCAACTAAACTAAAAGGCATATAGCACAATAGCCTTGTTGGGGGAAAAAACCACATCTCTCCCAGTGGTGTGTGGAGGACAGAGAAAGGAATCATTTTACAGCCACAGTGCAGGGACCAGAAGCTGAGGGAGCAGAGTCCTGGCAAACTCGAATCTGGCCCAAAATACAGGCCTGGCAAACCCACACTACACAACATAGACTGTGCCTAAGTGAAAAATAGAACAAATTGGAAGACTGGTATCACCTAGCCTCAAGACTATGTATAAAGCCACAATAATCAACACAATGGGACAAAGTTATGTTTTCCAACAAATGGTATTGAAACTGGACACCCACATGCATCTAGACACAGACTTTATATCTCTTACAAAAATTAATTCAATATGGATCATAAATGTCAATATAAAACACCAAAGTACAAAATTCCTAAAAGAAAATCTGGGGGAAAAAATCTGTATGATCCCAAGTATGGCAATGACTTTAGATGCAACACCCAAGGCCTGATCCACAAAAGAACTGATGAGATGGATTTCATTTAAATTAGAAATATCTGTTCTGTGAAAGACCATGTCAAAAGTATGTGCAGATAGTCACAGAATGGGAAAAGGTATATTCAAAAGACATTTGATAAAGAACTGCTTATCCAAACATGCACAAAGAACTTGTAAAATTTAACACAATCTGATTTTAAAATGGTCCAGTGACTTTAACACACATCTCCCAAAATCAGATAGCAAATAAACACTGGAAAAGATACTACACATCCTGTGTCATCAGGGAAATACAGATTAAAGCAATGAAATTCCACTATACACCAAAATCGAAAACACTGACAATCCTAAATGGTGACAAGCATGTGCAGAAATAAGAATATTCTCATTCATTGCTGGTGGGAATGCAAAAATGGTACAGCGTTCTTTAGAAGAGATTATACATTTTCTTATTTAAAAACTTGAACATTCTTTCACAACGATCCAGTTATTATGCTCCTTGGTAGTTACTCAAAGGAGTTAAAGTTTTATACTGGCACAAAAACCTACTCATGGATATTTATTCATAACTGCCAAACTAAAAAAATCAATCAAAATGTCCTATGATAGTGAATAAATAAACTGGAACATCCAGATAATGGCATATATTCAGCACTAAAAAGAAAAAATGAGCTTTTAAGCCATGAAAAGTTATGGAGGAACCTTACATATATTTTATATTACAAAGTGAAATCAGTCTAGAAAGGCTATATACTCCATGATTTGAATGATATAACATTCTGGGAAAAGCAAAATTATGTACGAGTGTTTGCCAGAGGTTAGTGGACAGAGTGAGATAAACAGACAATGATGAAGGAATTTTAGGACAGTGAAAATACTATCTATGATACTGTAACAGTAAATACAAGTCCTTACACATTTGTTCAAACCAATAGAATACACAAAACCAAGAGAACACCCATGTGAACTATGGACTTCAGATAATGATGATGTCAGTGTAGGTTGTTAAACTGTTACAAATTCATCACTCTGTTGGAGTATGTTGATAACTGGGGGAGGCTATGTATGTGTGGGGTAAGGAGTATATACAAACTACCTGTACTTTTTCCATAGTTTTATTGAGAACCTATATCTTCTACACATAAGTTTTTATTTTAAAATTACAAACCAGACAACTGAATGGGTTAGGGGGAAGAGGGAAATAAGTGGAGATAAGCAAACATAATTTTGTGCCTACACTTTCCTAAAAACAAACCAGTAGCTCTTACTTGATTTCCTTCACAGGTACTTTCTTCTGGAGAAGTTGCTGTACCATCCCTTTTTCTTCTGAAGGAAGCAAAATTAACAAAGCTTCACCATCCTCTTTGTACCTAGACGAACAAACAACAATACATCAATGCAATCTGCACTTTACATTTTAACAGTGTAAGTAACACAGAGTCCAGTGCACCTAATGGTAAATATTAAGAATACCAATTTTTCATCTTCTGTAACAACAGAAAATCAGGGCTCTGACCACCTTCTATGAAATTCCATCACTCATCACAATTCCTAGTGATTTTAAGGCTGTGCTTCAATAGAAGTGTTAACTTCTAAGAAAGAAATCAATTCAAGATGATTTCTTAAATAGCTCCCTACCCACAAAGCAAGGAGATAATTTTTCACACAAGCAAAAAATTGTAAATAAAATTAGTCATTTAATAAATAGAGTACCCTAAAATATTAATGAAATCGATTCATCTTCCTGGAAATCATATTAATGCCTTTGGAATAAAATGGTTCAGAGGCATCAGTATGAAGAAAAACACTCAGATGCAACACATGCCTCCAATTCTTGTAACTTCTCTTCCCTTACCAAAATAAATAATCTTATTTCATGCTGCACCTTCAGAAATTTGTATTGACATGGGTCATAAAGCATCCTATATGTATTTAAGCTTCTGGTGCTACTGTATACAGATCTTACTAACACTGTAGGGTCAACTGTTACATATAAAAAGTCAAACAGATTGAGCATTTGGGGAAATGGTTTTCAATGAACCAAAGAAAAAATCTCAAAGCACGCTAAGATTTATGCTACAAAACATGAGTACATTTTACACCAGATCAAATAAACTATTTATTGAGAAACTATGAGCCAAACATAAACCAAAGAACATAAATAAACCAAAAATAAAAATCCATCTTCAGTGATCTAACATTCACTCTATTTGACTAAGATAGATAAAAATTCACACATGCAAGAAATTTAAGATGAAAGTAACAGAGTGGTGAATAAGTCAGTGCCAAAGGGCAGCCACAGGCAATAAATGCCACCAATTCACAAGAGACTACTCAGGGCAAGCCACCGGGGTGGCAGGGAGGAGTATATATAAAAAAGTTTGTGTGTGTGTGTGTGTGTGTGTGTGTGTGTCATAGCAGCTGGAATTTTAGGTAAGTCCTGCAGATAAATAGAAAGGGGAAAAGCTAAGACGTTCCAAGAAAGAATAACATGATGAAATGAGTAGAAACCAAAAAATACAAGGCCAATTCAGTTTTGTGTTTTTTTTTTTTTTTTAAAAAGGAGCAATGCAAAGCTAGAATACAAAATGGACAGCAGAGAAGAATATTAGAAAGGTACATTAGATTCTCACTTTAGAGAACACTGGATGTCTCTGCAGAGATTCAGAACAACTATATGCTTGCAGAATTTTATAACTGAATGCTGACGGGGAAAACTGGCTTTAACAACTTACTGAAAAATGGTAGTATACTTTATTTTGAAGGGGCAATTTTTACCTTATATGTTGGCTTTAAAATTCAACTACTATACATAAGGTAAAACTTCAGTCTAGTTAAGAAAAAAATAAATACCCTTGTATGTACAAAGAATATGAAATAAAGCACATAAAAATATTAAGTTCCTTAGGTAATTCACTAGTTTTAAATTATTTTTATTAAAGGTGTCCTATGTGCCAAACGCTAACATAGTAGGACAGACACAGTCCTGGCTGTTAAAAGCTCATGGCCTATTGCCACAGATAATATCAGTAATATAGGTCTATGAGTACTACAATATACATACAGGAAGCTGTAAGGACATGAGAGTTAGGAATATAGATGAAGGAGTCAAGTTCACAGGGAAAGGGTAGAGTTTCAGAGTTCAGATGATACTTCTGTCTTCATGATTATTTGTTTTTTCTAGTAAAACTGAAAATAGCTTATTCCTTAATTACTTGTTTCAAAACTAAAACACTAGTACCAAATACCTTCCTTGTTGTACTTTAAATGCAGAATTATGGCTCAAAAGTTTTTCATCTTCATTTACTAAAAAAAAAAAGGAATTTAAAACATTCCCCCTTAGCACTATTGGACTAACCCATGATGAAAGCAGAAGGTATTAGCAACAAGGTGACATCCTGAGTAGATAAAATATCTGAGAGACATCACAACTTCTGGAGCACCAAGACCATACCAGAGACAGGTAAGAGTCAAAGAGGACCAGAAACAGCTAACTAAGCAAGATGCCCTCAGGGCAGTCAGACTCTGGAAGTGAAATTAATTGCCTTTCTACTTCTGAAGGTACCCTGTGGCCCCTAGGAACAGTTAGGAAGGAGGAAGAACAGTGAGCTAAGCAGAGTCAACACTTTCAATCTTCTACATCCAAATTTAGAGATAGCAAGATGTAATAAACACACCCACAAGTTTACACAGGGTAAGAATCAAAGAGTAAAAGAAATCTCTAGGAGGTGAAAAAGTCTGAACTTAACATTCCATGATCTTCCAACTGACTCATAAGAAGGAAAAATAAGACTAGTCACCCATATCTACCATACCCTACCCATTCATGCATCCAGGGAGAACCTGAGAGAATGTGTCAGGATTCAAGTCACAAAAGGGACCATGCCCAAACCCTTTCAAGCTATCGCTAACAGAATATATATAAACAGCTACACATGGTTAAGACAGACTGTAACAGTGACATTTAGAAGAAACACATTCCAAAAAGAAAAAAAAAATGATGTGCAAAATCAAATCCCACAGGACAAGCAGCTACTAAGATCATCACCAACCACTTCGCCCATTTTACATACACATCTCTTCCCCGAAATAATGTAAAGCACAAATTCCAACATGCTAATACCCAAAAAAAATCCAGTAAACTTTTATTCCAAGAATAAAAGCACTTTTACAGAGAAGGCATAAGCACATTTCATTTTTCTAATGCTTACAAGAATAAAATCTATTTCTCCATGAGCTTTCAGATTTCAAAAGCAATATCTCAGGCCCAAAGATAAATACATGTGTAAGAGAAATAAATGTTCTTCTAAGACCTACATTTTAAAAGACCTTCATTTTAAAATTCCATATATCTGGACAGATTTTTTTTTTTTTTTTTTTTTTTAAATATTTATTTTTTAGTTGTAGGTGGACAGAATATCTTTATTTTATTTTTATGTGGTGCTGAGGATCGAACCCAGTGCCTCCCGCATGCTAGGCGAGCACGCTACCACTGCGCCATAACCCCAGCCCCTGGACAGATTATTTTAAGAGACATTCCAGGCACCCTATAAAAAGTTCTGTATCTGAAACAAAAGTTCATTTTAATCATCAGTATTAATTACATGTAGCATTTGCGCAACTCTTTCCAGTTTTTGAAGAACTTCATTCACATTGGTCAATCTTAAAAGAAACCAAAGGAGTAAGCAAACGAAGTTTCTGACAGGCCAAGAAGCTTGCCTCAAATCAGAGGGTCACTATATAGAAAAGATTTAAACTTTTAATCCATGCTTTCCCAATTATAGCAGGAGACTCTCCAGAAACAAGGATCCTCAAAAGACTGATCATGATTGTCTAACTCATACCAAGAACATACTTAAATCCTGCAGTTCACTAGTATTTCTAGATAAATAAGATGTCCAGACCATTGGCTTGAGTACACACAGCAATTCTTCTATTGAAATAACATTCTAACTGGCCAAAGGGAAGAAAACAGTCTTGCTATTTTGGCAACAATGTGCCTTTTTCCCCTAGAGCCAATAATCCTCAACTATTCCACTTTAGATTACCCCAAAACACCAATGCCATTCTAATTGAGTCTGTCTCATAAACTTTGCCCATTCATACTGCCACCAACTGTCCTACCACAACCTGACCCTGTTTACAAAAGCCTGTTCCTCTACAGATCTCCATGTCACAAGGTGGGTTATAAAAGGGTCTATTTAGAATAATTCCATATTTTTAATTTGAAAAAATAAGTATATACACACAGCATACATAAAAAAATTTCTGGGGGCTGGGATTGTAGCTCAGTGGTAGAGCACTTGCCTTGCATGCATGAGGCTCTGGGTTCGATCCTCAGCACCACACACAAAGCAATAAAGATATTGTGTCTATCTACAACTAAAAAAAAATATTAAAAAAAAAATCTGATCATTGACTTTGGGTGGTTTTAATTGTTTTGTCATTATTGCCTATGTTGCCATTTTGCCATTATTGCATCTGTGTAGTGATTAAGCATTGCTTTTATAATAAAATAAACAAGTTATCAAAACCAAGTAAAAGCCAAACAAATGGCACATACCTATAATCTCAGAGACTTGGGAGCCTAAAGAAGGAGGATCTCAAGTTTGAGGCCAGCTTTGGCAGCCTCGACCCTATCTCAAAATAAAAAAGACTGAGGATGTGGTTTTGGTAGAGTGCTCCCGATTTCAATTCCCAGTACTGCCAAATAAATAACAAAAACAAGTGAAAAACATACTTTACCTGCTTTTGAAACCTACATCTTTTGTATCACTTATCTAGCACCAATATTAATTCTTTATTTAGACCATTTAGTTTAAGGATATAACAGTTCTTTAATAAATATTTGGTAAGTAAATGAAAGCAAATGACCACTAGACACATTATTAGCAGACAAAAGACTAGATTTGGAATGAGAAGAATTAGGTTCCAGTCCTGTTGTACTGTTCATTAGCTGTACAACTTTGGATAAGATACTTCAATATTTACTGTGTTTTCTGATTTATACATTATACAACTGAATCTAGGCTTCCTTTAGGATCAAAAAAATTCTACAATTTTGACTTTTAATAAACTAGTAATTGTTTATAATACAAGCACCATCAAGAGACAGAGATGTCAGGTATGGTGGTGCACACCTGTAATCCCAGTAACTGTGAAGACTAAGGCAGGAGGATCCCAAGTTCAAGGCCAGCCTCAGCAACTGAGCCCTAAGCAATTTAGTGAGACCTTGTCTCAAAATAAAAAGGGATGGGGATATAGCTCAGTGGTTAAGTGGGTTTGACCCCTGGTACCCACTCCCCCCAAAAAAAAGACAAAAGGGGAGACATTTGTTGATTACTCCTTACTATTCTATAATCCTTCTCTTTTCCCCTCCCTATATCTCCTACTATTCTCCCTGTATCTCAGCCTTACCTGTGACAACCATACCCAAGATTTCATGTCACTGAGAGAAAAGTATAGCCTGTCATTTATGTGCAGAAAGACAGCTATAAAGAATCCAAGTCCAAGAGTCCTGTTCCTCATTCACAATGTGGTACAAAGAAGAGCTTACTATGCTAGGAAAAAGGCTATCTGACTTACAGACTGTCTAAAGATTCTACTCTATTTTAAAAAGAAAAAAATGACATGTTTGGAAATATTCTGAGACAAAGAAAGTCATCTGCAGCCTAGAATCTCAAAAGCAATCAAAAAAGTATATCATGATAGGTTCAGTGACAAATGAAATTCATCTACTATAAAATAATTAGAAAAAAAACAGGCTGGTTAACATATGTTATACATAAGAACAAGGATTTAAGAGGTTCACAGAGAAAGAACAGAAATCATTGCACTCTATCAACTGTTCTCAGAAAATAATTTCTGCTGGGCACATTCACACACACCTGTAATTGAAGCAACTAGGACAGCTGAAGGGAGGAGGAGTGCAAGTTCAAAGCCAGCCTCACCAACTTAAGACTGTCACAAATTAAAAAAAAAAAAAACTAGGGATGGCTCAGTAGTAAAGCACTCTAGGTTCAGTAAGAAAGAGAGGAGGAGATTAATTTCCAAAACATAAACGCTAAACTAAATTTCAATAAATTAAGAATAAAAAGAAAAATAAAATAGTACTACCTAAAATTGTACTGTCAGAAAACAAGTGAGAGTCAGATATGATTAACACCATTTTATAAAAGAAACAAGTTAAAAACTGGTCCAAGGGGGACTGGGGTTGTGGCTCAGTGGTAGAGTGCTCACCTAGCTCATGTGAAGCACTGGGTTTGATCCTAAGCACCACATAAAAATAAAATAAAGATACTCTGTCCACCTACAACTAAAAAATAAACATAAAAAAAAATTGGTCTAAGGGTACATACCCATCAGGTGACCAAGTAAAATTCAAACTTAGTGTTTTGACTTTAAAGATAATAAACAACTATGGGATACCTGTTTCTCATAATCCACATGAAGATGGAAAATGCATATATTTTTATTTGATCTTCATAAGTACAAATGGGCAGCAAATTTAAGACATCTACCTTCCTTCTGCTGACTTTCATACATTCTAAAAGTCATGCAGGTAGCAGCAACCATTAGAATCCATTAAGTAAAAACAGCTGGATTTAAGCACTTTGGTAAGAAGTTACAGAGACCTGAGTATACATCCCAAGCCTGGTACTTAACTGAGTAATCTTAGATGTATTTTACCTTCAAGTCTCTGGGAAGGAGTTTCCTGATAAGAAAACTTCTTCCACAAAGTTGTTCTATTGGCTAAATGCGTCCATCGATTTATTTACTCAAATATTTATCAAATTTTGGAATGTAACTGGCTAAACACCAATCCATTCATTCCCTGTGTGTGGCAGAGAGGTCTTCCCAGTTTAAACAAACAAACAAAATGGTACGGTCAAATCTCCTCATAAAAATACAAATGTCAGAACCCTCTGGAAGCAAACATGATATTTAGTAGAACGAGAGTCCTCATATTTGAGTCACTTACCTTTGGATAGGATGTACCAGGATTATTCACAATCTATAGATCCAAGAGGTACATTTCTAGTGAGCTTGGTGACAAAGTATGCAAGTATACAAATGGTTCATCTGTTTAAGTGATATGCCACATACATCATTTAGTCTTCTGTGTTCATCTGGGCCAATGAATGATAACTCAGGTCCTAGACTTAATTGTTTCACCTACCCTTGGGATTGCTTTTATCCTTGAAAATAGTGAAGCCTGACAATGGATGTGGTAGGTAGTTCCTAAAATGACTCCTAACAATCTGCACTTCTTGGTATTCACCTCTTTGTAGTCCCTCCACAAGAAGCATGTATAAGTTTAGGTCGTAAATAACACTACTGCTTCCATTTTCTCTCCTGTGCCCTCTCATCTGTTCTCTGATTAGGTCAGTTCTCTTACGAGCTTCCATTCAAAGGGAGCCACACAAAAAGGAACTAGAAAGTACCTCTGACCAATAGCCAGGGAGGAAATGAATCTGCAAACCACCATGTGAGTGAGCTTGGAAATGGATCTATTCCAGCTGAGCCTTCAAGTACCATTATGACACCTTGATAGCACCCTTGTGTTAGACTCAGAGCTGGAGGACCCAGCTGTGCCACACCTGGATTCCTGACCCACAAAAACGAAGAAAGTAAGCCACTAAACCAGATGGCAATTTATAACAGTGATGGGTATTATGTTTGGTAGAATTTGATTCATGAGCCTGATTTGTTATCTCAAGTGTCTACTAATATGTCAGGCCCTTTTCTAAGCACTTAAAATACATCAATAAGATGACAAACATTGTTGCCTTTATAGAAATTACAATCTAGTAAAGAGAAAGAAGAGAAGGGAAAAAAAAACAAGTAAATACTGAAGGCGATAAGTGTTAAGGAAAAAAGAAAACAAAAAGCAAGGTGAAGAATTGTTGGGGAAGGGTTAGAAAAAGATCCATGTCAATACTTCAGGAAAAACAGTCCAGCAGAAGAGCTAATATGAAGGCCCTCAGGGAAGAGTGTGCTTTTGGCATGTACAAGAAACATCAAGAACAGTGTGAAATTTAAGAAACAGGGAAGAACAGCAAATAGGGTGAAGGATGAATACATCGGCCCTGGAGGTCACTGTCTGTCACTCTGACTGAGCTGGGAAGTCATCAGAGGTGTGACAAGATCTAGCTTATGTTTTAAAAGATCACTCTGCCTGCTGTATTTAGTAGACAGCAAGGGAACAAGGGTAGAGGAAAGTGCCTGGGAAATGATAGACTCTTAACAAGTATCAGCCTCTGACTACCTCTATAGCTGTACTGGCTATATTCCACCCCAGCTCTTCACTGCTTCAAGATACAAAATACAAGGGCTAGGGTTGTGGCTCAGTGGAAGAGTACTTGCCTAGCATGTGTGAGGCACTGGGTTCAATTCTCAGCACCACATACGAATAAACAAAGGTCCATTAACAACTAAAAAAAAAAAAAATTTTTTTTAAAGATACAAAATACAAGAGTTAATTTGCTTTATGGCAAAATTAAGGCTTTAAGTTCTAAAAATCAACAAACACAGAAGGCCATGTGAGGAAGCATCAGCCTCCATCTAGAAAAAAACAGACTAAAAACAGGACCTTACAAATCTCAGCTAAGGAATGACAGAATCTGGCTAACAAACACAGGCCCTATCATATCTAAGAAATTCACAGTTAGCTTAAGTTAATGCAAATGAAAATGGTCTTTTCACTATTATTTCTATTTACAAACCAATTAAAAACGCCACAAAAAATTTTTTTCTCTTTTTTTTTGGTTTTAGATGGACATATTTTTATTTTTCTGTGGAGGTGAGGATCAAACCCAGTGCCTCACACATGCAAGGCAAGCAAGCACTCTACCACTCAGCTATAGCCTCAGCCCTTTCATTGATTCTTTAAAGTACTAGTACATTCTACAAACCATGAATCGTTCAAGTCATTAAAAATTTTAACCAGTTTCCAGCTTGATTTTTATGAAACTGACACTACAGTCAGGAAGTGTACAATGCAAAGATTTGGCCTCTGCTGTCCCCTAGTGGAATTGCAGTCTGCTACCTAAATAATTCACAAAATCTCAGAGCTGCAAAATGCAGACCAGTAAATAAGGCGAAATTGGAATATTGCTGAAATGATCTTACCTCCAAGTACACTGGAAAATAAAATAGTTAGATACAAATCCCTATATTCTACCCACAGCTACCCTTTTCTTCCCAAATAGAAGTATCTGATGCATGTCCACTTTTCATTCCCAAATTTCTATTTTTCACCTACACATTTTTATAACAAACAAAAGAACTTCGTTTTTTGAGTACCAAAAATTTAAAGCCCTACAGAGAAATGCTTCTTAATGGCAGAATATACCACAGGATACAGCATTAAAAAAACAATATATATATCTCTTGCCTCACTTGTCAAAAGGAGATTGTTTTGCTAAAAGGAGCGAGAATAGTTAAGGAAACAAAAAAAAAATTCTCAACTGCTGTAGAAGCAATGAATTCTAGACAGGTTAATCAATTAATACAAAGCACCTCAAGACATTAAGTATCTGAATTGCCCTTTATTCTTATTTAGCTAAAACACAGGAAAAAAAAATACAGATTCCCACCAACCTTAGCTACTTTGCTAATGAATTCATTCTTCTATAGTCATGCATTTTAGTTCAATTCCAAAAGCAAACACTCTCTGGCAACCCTGTTTTAATTACAGCCTAACACAGGATTTTAATTAGTTTCAAATTTTCATTTTAGCTTTTATTTAACTCAATTATTCAGTCTCATGGCCCACGAAACTTTCTAATTATTTCTAAGTCCATTAATGGCAACTTTCGAACTGCCAGGGAAAAGATAAGAATTATATATGCTAACCTTTTCACTGATTGTACATCTAAAATAGTCAATTCAGAATATAGTTAGTTGTTATGAATGGTCAAACGGATTATGACCATATTAGAAACTACATTAAAACATTTTTTCATTAGCATTTTCTTCAGACATAATCATTATGATAATGTTCTTTGTTCATCTCCAGTCATTATTACCCAATTTAATGCTCACCACAACATGTTCAACATTAGATTTTCAGCAACTTCACCAGAACCATGAACCCAAAATATTTCCTTCTTGGACCTTTTCCTGATAGAATGTTTAATAGTCTTCATATATGAAAAATACACAATACTGCCAAACATATTCTATGAAAGAATCAGTCTGCCCTATCCATATACACATGATTGGCATATTTGCAAGACCTGTTAAGTACTCTCCTGGTAAAATGTGAGACACCATGTTCAACTTTAGCTATCCAGACTCAAAGGACCACAAAATGCAGGTATGTGGGGGTACAAATACAACGGTATAACTACTTCACATTAACTGAGAAGAACTAAACAATGGGACCAAGATATATCCCACCAACCACCACTAATAACTTCTCAGAACACCTCATTAGGAACCATAATCCAAACATGTACCCAACAGATTAAAGACCTCTGTGACACTATGTACCTTCTTACAAAATGAGAAGCAGAACAAGCTTCTGTTCTATCCATGTCCCATGTTTCTCAGATCTCAGAAGAAAAAAATCTAAAGGCTAGTTTGTTTGAACATGCAATTACATTGTATATAGAATACAGTCCTAATTAGTGCTTGTTCAAAAATTTTATCATTAATTATAACTAAAAGACTTACTTTTGAATCTTCTAGTATACAAATTCTATTTTAAAACAGTCTTTTACACTATACTATTGCCTCCCTTCTTTCATGGGGTTAAAAGTAACACAAGTAAGTATATTTTGATTATAGCCAATTTTGAAGGCAGCCTACAGTGTAACTTTGAATCTATCAAAAGACACCTAGACATTCAACCTACGTTATGAAATTAAGAACAAATAAAAAAAAAATAGTTAAGCTGTGGAAGAACATGAATGTTATGGATTAGGTTAAGTGTCCCCCAAAATCTAATGTGTGAGACAACTCGAGAAAGTTTAGAGGTGAAATGACTGGGTTAACCTAATCAGTGCATTAATCTCCTGATAGAGATTAAGTAGGTGTTAACTGTACGCAGGTAGGGTGTGGCCTATAAGAGGTGGGTCTCTGAGGTGTGCCTTTAGGGTTTATATTTAATCCTTCTTGAAAAGAGAGCTCTCTCTCTCTCTCTCTGCTTCTTGGTGGCCATGTCCTAACCTGCTTTCTTCTACCACATCCTTCCGCCATGATGTTCTGCCTCATCTTGGACCCCTGAGGAATGGAGTCGGACATCTATGGACTGAGACTTCTGAAACTGTGAGCCTCAAAATAAACTTTTCCTCCTCTAATTGTTGTCAGGTCTTTTTGTTCACAGCAGTGAAAAAGCTGAGTAAAACAATGAACACTTTCAGTTCAAATGAAACAAGGGTTACCATATTCCAAAATAGTTATTTTTTTTCCTTCAAGGATATCCAAAAAATTGGACATAGAAACAGAAGAAAGCTAAATCCCAAAAGAAATTCCTAGATCCATAGATAGAAGACATTTTTATTCCTATTGCAAGCACAGGGCAGGTGGGGGGAAAAATACATCAAGCCTGCCGAAGAAGTACATTCACAGTCTTTGCTCAGATGAAGACTTAAACCTTGAGTCTAAAAATTCTATCATCTCTGAGAAAGCCTTACATGTTCATGGCTTGAAATCAGAAGCAATTGCTAGTCCAGTTAGAACATCAAAATCCCTCTTAAGTATCCAATCATTAAGTTTTTTTTTTTTTTTTTTTTTTAAATGATGTGCTATTATTTTTTTATATCTTTATTTATTTTATGTGGTGCTGGGGATCGAACCCAGTGCCTCACGTATGCGAGGCAAGCGCTCAACCGCTGAGCCATAACCCCAGCCCCCCAATCATTAAGTTTTGATGGGGAAAAAATCTAATACTAAATAAATCATCCATCTGTGACTAATAATAAGTTTAAAAAAAACCTAGATATTAATCACAATGAGTGTTTTTCCAAGGCAACCATTACAAATATCAGTAAGAACATTTCTTACTGATTCACTCCTATTTTCTTACGATCAATTTCTGGATGCAGAATTACTAAGGCAAAAAGAAGTCCTCTAAGGCTTTGGATAAGTCTTACCAAATGCTACCTGAAAAGTTGTTAGCCATTTACAATTCTACTACCAGCACACATCTTTCAGCTTCAATGCAACCTCAATCACATCTCATGTGATCATTTTCATTTATTCAGATACATTCCTTATTAGTCCCAAATCACTGTGACTTTGATGTCTTCTTTTGTAGAGTTTCCACGTAGATTTTGAGCACATATAAGGGGTGCAGAGAAAGGAAATGTAAAAAATTAAAAGTATTTACCAATACTTCCAATTCCCACTGGGAAAAAGGAAAAAGGAAATCAAGACTCCAAAATACCATCCCTTAAATAGAGTCTGTAACACAGAAATAAGAGTACAAGATGGGACTAGAGGAGTCAGACTGCCCAGGTTCAAATCCTGGCCCTGTGTATCTTTTAACACATTGTTACCTGCTTAAAGACTCAGTTTTCTTTCCTGAAATTAAAAAGGTCATTAGGGTTCAATGAATAATGTTCAGTGAGTAGTTCTGGTGAAAAGTTTAGAATAAGTAAGGTCAAACAAGAAACTAAAAAAAGATTAATGGATTTTTCTCAACATTAATCAAGTATCAGCTATAATGATTCACAACAGCTATCAGGTTGCTATCAAACCCCACCTCAAATGCCAAACCAATACTCACCTAATTTCCCCAATCTTCATCTGAAGATGGGGAAGCATACTTTGTTATTTAAATAGTACCAAAAGCAAAGAAATGGGCTAGGACACCTACCTGGCAGTTCTACCTGCTCTGTGAATATACGTGTTGGCGTCCTCTGGACAATCAAACTGAAGAACCCAATTTACAGCTGGAAAATCTATGCAGAAAAAATATCAAGTTACAAATTTAAAAAATCAGTTTCAAGATCTGCCCTGCTGTACAATTTTTATTTTACAATATTGTTTGCCAACACAAACTGATATCAACTGTGAACTCTACTAAAAATAAAACTGCAAGAACCAAGAAATGATAACACTGCTTCTTGGACAAAGTGAACTAAAATTGATGACAGTATTTGAATGTGAAGATTATTTCACAACTTACACAGAAGAGACAAATTGCTTTGTGTCAAACAAATAATGATATACCTGATATTTAATAATCTTAAAAAGAAACACTCTTGTTGGGGTCCCAGTGAACTATGTAACTGGATTCTAAATTTAATTGAAGGTTTACTTTACCCTACTAGTCCCACCTCTAATTGAATTGTTTCCTTTCTAGATCCCTATCCCTGATTCCTAGCAATAACTACTCCCTTCATATTTGTGACTACAGCAATTTTCACTTATTTCCAGAGAATCCTCTCAACAGAACTACCTCTAATCATTTATGGATTTTGCTGTAAAGATTTCAGATAATCTTCATCAGAGAAAAGGGCTTAGCACCCCCCCCCCCAAAAAAAAAAAGCTGGGCATGATGGCACACACAGCAGCTCAGGAGGCTGAGGCAGGAGGATCACAAGTTCAAGGCCAGCCTCAGCAACTTAGCAAGACCTTGTCTCAAAGAAAAAATAAAAAAGGACTAGGGGTGTTACTCAGTGGTTAAGCGCTGCAGGGTTCAATCACCGGTACCAAAAAAAAATTTTTTTTGAAAGATAGTGACAGTTTGATGCTTATAAGTATTAACTGATAGAGCCTACTCAAAAAGGTTGAAATTTAGTATAGGGACAAAGTCAAGAAAAATATTTAAAGCAATTCTCTCAGAACTTGAAATAAAAGGTACCTCAGAAGGAAGTCAGAAGGAAGGGCATATTGCAGGGCTATCAACAGGTTGAAAGGAGCATTTGAAGCTCAGGCCTCCTCCCTCACCCAATACAGCTGGGTCTCTTGGAACAAAACTTTGATGCTAGAGAAAGGCTCCAAACCCCAGAATGACAGATATGGCAGAAGGAAGAACACCAGAGCCAGAGTGAAGAAAGGGATCCTGAGGCAAAGTCTTCATGCTTCCTGGAAGGCTTTAGTGCCAACTTCCTTGCTAGTCTTCCCGAAAGCCAGCAGCAAGTTTAGTTTATATAAGATTGAATGTCCCTTCTCTGGAGAAATTAAATATTCAAAAAGAATAAAAAAAAAAGTCACATTTTGAATCCTCCACAGAATGACAGACTTTGTCCAAATCCTCTCACAGTGACAGCCATTAGTCAACAAGTCTAGGTACTAAAGGGAAAACAAACAGAACTGTGTTTCCACTCTTAGAAAACTGAGCATGTGATGCCTGTTAGAGAATCTGAGAAGTCAGAATTGGGGACACAGAAAACTAAGCAAATTTTATAACTCAAACACAGTAGGAGAAAGGAAGCAGCACTACTTCCCTCAGCAAGAATCATAGTCAAAACAATGTAAACACTAAGTATTTAGCCGAAACTCATGATATAACAATGTAAAGAAGATGGGGACTAGAAGACAGATAATTGTGAAAGTTAACAAAATGAAGTCTTTGAGTAATTTCTAAATATGCTGTCATGAAGTGGTAGTATAAGAATACTTGATTAAATAGAGCTAGACACCAGACAAGAAAGATTTTTAAGTAGTTGCTTCTAGGGAATACAAGAAGGGTAGAGCAGGGTCTGTTCATTTCAACTCATTACCCCACATAATTTTATTAAAAAATAAAATTAAAACTAAGTTAGAAGATACACATAGTATTCCAAAATTGTTCTTGGACAGTGACACGGATAGCTCAGAATATTCACTGAACATTTTTATGTACAAAAAACTGAAAACATAAGTGTCCATCCACTGTTATAAGAACAGGTATGTAACTGGATAAATTCTTTCTATATGACATTCTGCATAAATACATTAAATGTTTATACATCACCATGGAATGATCTCAAGAGCAAGTTAAAGACTAGCACTTACAACATTGTTTATAATAAAAGAGCTTTTCTATCACCTAAGGTAATACATTCACAAAGTACTTTCTCAAAAAAATTTTTTAGTTGTCAATTAACCTTTATTTTATTTCATTATTTATATGAGGTGCTGAGATCAAGCCCAGTGCCTCACACATACAAGGCAAGTGCACTACCACTGAGCTACAGCCCCAGCCCCACTTTTAATAAACTAGAATTGAGGTTCCTGACCCTTTTTGTGCCATAATTGACGACTCTAACCCCATCTCAGAATGATTTTAACAAAGCAAAACACATAAGATTATAAGAGAAAATATTTGTAATATTTATAATAGAACATATTTTGATTAAATTTTTTATATACTAATGTTTATGCTTGCTTACTAAAACATCAACACAACCTCATTGTGGATCTGATAAGCACTATAATGTGTTGTAATTATTAATGAGTGTAAATAATATTCCAAGATACTTGTAACAACTAATATATAATGAAAGTATGATTTTAACGGGTGACAAAGTCACAGGAACTATTGAAACTATGATAGTTTGTTGCTTACATTCATAGAGCTAAATTTCAGTCAAAAGTTAGTGAAAACTGTTTTCCCTATCTCCATTTGCAGTTCACAGACCTGCTAATTTCTCCCCTACAAGTCACTGAACCAGATGTAAAAAACTAAAAGGCTATATTCCAAATATATTACAGTAACTGGTGGGTAGGAGGGGAGTAAAATGAGAGGTTATAAAAAAGACTACATCAATTAATATTTGATTTAAGAGACTCCAAGAAAATATGACAAAATAATACTATCTGTTGTGCTTAGATTGTTCATGTGTGAATTCTTTTGAATTGTTATTTTGCAAAATGAGATCATACAAGGAATAAACTTCAGTTTAAAACATGCTTTCACTGACCTGGAACTACTTTAGGTTCAAAAGTCAGATATAATTTGGGGGGAAAAAACACAAAATGTTTCAATACTACATAGTCAAAGAATAATGCAGGTTGGAGGGAGAGTTGTCATTGAACTGAGAAAAAAATTAGAGTTTTTAAAATATGCATACTTGGCTACTGTCTCTAGTCGTATGTAGACGAACTGGTATGATGCTTTAGAATGGGGCAGGAGGATGATCAGGACAAAAATAATTGTTAAAGTATGTATATCAGAGTATACAGAACCTACTCTGTGCAGATTTCAAATTTGCCACAATTAAATACAATAAAACAAAGCTACCACCTATTTATTTTCACCTCTTATTCATACGTCTGAACTACTTCTACTTTCATTCTCATCTTACTCCCCCAAAGCCACAAGCTACACAAGATTACCATGGAATTTTCTAAATAAATTTTAAATATATAAAACAGTGATTCCCCTTCCTCTACCCCCGTACAAGGGACTGAACCAAGGGGTGCTTAACCACTGAGCCACATCTTTTTTTCTTTTGAGACAGAGTCTCACTAAATTAATGAGGCTAATTTAGAACCTGTGATCCTCCTGCCTCAGCCTCCCAAGTCATTGGGATTATAGGTGTGCACCACTGCACCTGGCTTAAAACAGCAATTTTTAAATAAAAATTAGAAAGATGAAAAGATGGACTTCACAGATTTTTGTTAAATGAGTTATAATATCAACACATTTCCAATTTTCAAAAAAATGAATTTTTTTCATATCCTTAAACCTTTAATCCTCCTTTGGTTTTACAGGCTCATCAGATTTTACGATATAATTTTATCATGAAACAATAGTAAAAGCACAAAAGATACAAATATTACAGAATGTTTCACTGTCACATCCTTAATGTTAATTAACTTATTAATTTACTAATTTCTCCCACAAGAAAAGAAAAGCCCAATTATTTGAATCTATTAGATTTCCAAAAATATACCTTAGAATTCAACTATGTTTCCCATAATCACAGACATCTCATTGTAGTTAAGTTTTCTTACCCAGCCCCCTGGCTGCAATATCAGTAGCAAAGAGTACTGCAGCTCTCTTGCGGACAAATTCATTATAGACTTCCATCCTTCTCATCTGTTGCTGTCGACCATGGAGAGCAAGGATAGAAATACCAGGGCGAAGTCGGCAGAAAATTCGGTACAGGTACTGAACCTAGGCATTAACGAAAGAATGAGTTTGATACTTCTGGATGGCAGCAGTAAGCCTTACAAGATGAACAGCAAAAATGCATTAAGGGAGGCTGGGGTTGTAGCTCAGTGGTAGAGTGCTTGCCTCACACACGTGAGGCACTGGGTTCGATCCTCAGCACCACATACAAAATACATAAATAAATAAAATGAAGGTTTAAAAAATCTTATAAAAAATGCATTAAGGAACACAAACTTTGCCAATTGAAAAAAAAATTTAAATATGGAGCAGAGAAAGGCAAATGGAATTTAGAGTTTTCAACCAATTTTGTTCTCATGTTTCCTAAAAGAATTTTAAAAGGAAAAATACATTTCAGTTGATATCTAAAGTCTTTCCAAATTTGAATAATTATAAAAAGGCAATTTCTAGTTCAACTGATGTTTTTAAAACAATTTTTTCTTCTATAAATGTCCAATGTATTCTAAATAGCAGAACTACAGGCCACCAACCAAGTAACCAATATGTAAAGAAACTTTTCTTTAACAAAAATTTTATTCCCTTCCCTCCTTTAACTCATTTCTAGTTCCTGACCCCATAGAACTGCGTATTAGGTTTTAACCCTAAAAGCTCCTTTCTGATCACTTCCTATTTCATAAATTTCAGTGTGTCCATAAGGCTCTGTTAATTTTATTAATCTTTAATTTCCTATGTCCATAAGGCTGTGTTAATTTTATTGTCAAACTGAGCAATTATTACAATAACAAACACAGAAATGACCAAAATAAGAGATGTTTAATAAACATTAGACATAAATAAAATTGTATTTTAGCTAGGAAAGGTGAAACACACCTAAAATCCCAGCAACGCCAAGGGCTGCGGAAAGAGGATCAAAAGTTCAAAGTCAGCCTCAGTAACTCTGAAAGGCCCTAAGCAACTTAGCAAGACACTGTCTCAAAATAAAATTTTTTAAAAAAAATTTTTTTTAGAGGCTGTGTTCAAGCCAGGCATCGTGGTGCACACCTGTAATCCCAGCAACTTGGGAGGCTAAGGCAGGAGGATCTAGAATTCAGACCCAGCTTCAGCAACTTAGCGAGGCCCTAAGCAATTCAGCAAGACTCTGTCTAATAAAATATTAAAAAGCTGGGGATGTGGCTCGGTGGTTAAGCACCCCAAGATTCAATCCTTGGTACCAAAAAAAAAGAGGCTGGGTTCAATTCCAGTACCCCCCAAAAATCTGTATGGTAAATACATCTCAATATATAGACCTGAAATGTACAGCTGTCATTTTTAGTTTTATTTCACTTGTGTTTATATTTCTTAAATGGATCATATGGACTGCTAGACAAGACAGAATTTAGCATTTGATTCCTACTTTCTTTTTCTAACCTAAGTATTAATAAAATCTATTCAAATAAATACAGAAAATGCACTCAAAGAAAGCCTTCTGTCTTTCAACCCTATAAAATCTGCCAAAATCACATTAAGAGATGACCAAAAATTACTTATCTCAACAGCTACAACTCTACATAAGTCTCTCTCCAATTCTGTTCAAAATAAAGAATGGGAAACCACCTGAATCACACAGCAACTTATTATCCAGTCATTAGTGTCATTCACTTTCTCAACAGCATTCTCTAATGCCAAGGAGGTTCTGATTCTGAAATAAGGTACCAGCAAGATTAAGGATAAATAGACTTATTCCTTTTTCTTCTGAAGATATAAAAAGGGCCAGAGAAGGGGAAAAGTAAAGGAGACCTGTGGACCACAGATGCACCATCAGGCAAATCCATCTTAGAAAAAGTACATGTGGAAAATTAAGAAGTGTAAATTAAGTTTATGAAAACTTTGTAAAGTCTGACCCTTGAACCAAGACTGACCTTGAATTCCCACTCTTTTTAACAAACCTGCTGGAGTGGAAGACACATGTGGAATAAAGTCATTGAGGTTCTAAGCATGGAGTTTAAATTTGATTCTAATTGACAGAAAAAAATCATTGAAGAATTTTAAGCAAACATATTCTAGTGTTGACTTGCCAAAATCACTCTGGCTATGAAGTAAAAGAAGCTAAAGGAAACAAAGTAAGGAAATGAGGGGAGAAATAGGAGGCTAAGAGAAAGTTAAGCACGGTCCAGACTGCAATGGAACAGAGAAGGTGAATGAGAAGTGATAGAGATAATAAGTAATCAATAGCTTGAGTATAAGATTAAAACAGGAATTAAGGACTCTGTTACTTACTGAGATGGAGAAGAGTTGGGGAAAACATATCTATGAATAGAAACTCTTAAATTGTTTTTATTATATTCTATTTGCATTGCCTTCTAGAAACCACTGGAAGCATCCAGTGACCAAAGGAATACATAAATCTGGAGCTCAAAAAGAAGTTAGGCAGCCGGGCGCGGTGTCTCAAGCCTGTAATCCCAGCACTTAGGGAGGCTGAGACAGGAGAATCGCGAGTTCAAAGCCAGCCTCAGCAATGGTGAGGCGCTAAGCAACTCAGTGAGACCTTGTCTCTACATAAAACACAAAATAGGGCTGGGGATGTGGCTCAGTGCTTGAGTGCCCCTGAGTTCAATCTCCAGTACCAAAAAAAAAAAAAAAAAGAAGTTAGGCCTGGATATATGGATTTTCCAGTTAGCATACTGGTGGAATGTATAGCCATGAAGCCAATAAAGCTACCCATCAAAAAGGCATAGATGGAAAAAGGGCAGAGTAGACAGGTCAGGGGCACTCCAATTGCAGTGGTCAAACAAAGGCAAACTCCGCAAAGGAGTTCAAAATAGAGCTGTCAGAAAGCAGAATGGGATGACAAGTTAATGACTGTGGGGTCACAAAGTCTAAAGTGTTTCCACAGGGAATGATCAGCTGCATCTAATGCTTCTGAGAGGTCAAAATAAAGACTGATAACTTAGCACTGACTCTGCAAAGCTTTCTGTCTGCAGAGCTGGTTCAGTGGAGGGCTTAGGAGAGAACAGGAGGTAAGAAAGTGGTTCAGCTAGGAGAGTAAGTCTTTAGAAGAGATTGCTGTGAAGAGCAGAGAAAGAGGCAGTAACTGGAAAGGGACACGGGATATTTGTTTGTTTGTTTCCCTTAACACTGGCATTGCTAAAGAATAAGGATGAAAGAAAATGTGGGACAAAGGGGACATTTGCAGTGGCAAAGACCTTGCATAAATGAAAGGACAGGGAATGGAGCACACATGAAGGGTTGGTCATAGACACAAGCAGAGACAACTGTCTACTGTGGCAAGAAGGAAGCAGAGTAGAAACTTTAAATACAGAATTCTGAAAATGATTTTCTAGTATCTAGGAGACAAAGTTTTGAAAATCTAAAATAGGTACTAGAAGATCTGAAGTGATCTATTACATGGTAAAACGATAGGGTTCAGTGGACAACAGAAGAGACCACCACTTGCCTTTCAAGAAGCTGGAGAGAAAGTTACCTGCATACTTATGGTAAGCTATTATTAGGGCTACAGATCTAGAATTCATCTATTATATGCTTATATGTTATCAAGAATCTGAAATACAGATGCAAAGTGGTATACAAATGAACCGTAATCACTTCTCCTTAAAGGAGGAGACGAAGTTTTCTTATGCATCTCTGAATCCCCCCTATTCCTAACAAAGGGCAAGAGTTCACAAAGTGTGTATTAACCAGACAAGGATATACACAAAACATTGCAAAAAGTGAAGGGAACAACTGGTTCTAAAAAGAGTGTCAGAGAAAGTCTTTTAGGTATAATATTTGAGCTCAGCTTTAAAGAGCACCAAATATTTATCCAGTATAAGGGTGAAAGGAAGGGAAGCCTAAACAGATCAGTATGAACAAAGATAAGAGGCATGGGGCGGATGAGGGAAGCAAATTCGGTTCCATATTCATGGAGTGTAGGAAAGGTGTCAGATTATGAAGGCCTCTGCTTAGCCAAGCTAATAATTGTTTATTCTACCAATATTTATTGGAGGCTACTGTATTTCCAGGATCATTAGCACTAGCACAATATTGAAGACTGAGAGTTTCTGCCCTCAGAGAGATCAAAGTCTTACCTATGGATTTGTTTACAACAACACAGGATTCTCATTATCTATGACTCCCTCACCTCACCTAGCACTGTGTGTCTTATACAATATAATACTTGTCTAACTGAAATTTGATATTTCAAACGAAATGGTTCAACATGAGTAAGCTCAGAAATAAAAATAAACAGTTGGTACCTCTTTACAACTAGAGAAAAACACAATACTCTTTTTCTTCAGATGACTTCTCAAAAAGGAATACAGCACACTTAATTTTTGCTGCAGCTCACAAACTATGTAGTTCTGTTCCAAAGTAGCAGGGGTGCTTGAAAAATTGAGAAGAAAAAAATGCATTAAAAATAAATTGTGGAGTGATATTGGCAAAACTGTTGTTATATTTTATGCATGTATGAATATGTAACCATAAATTCTACCATTATATAGAACTATAATGCATCAATTTAAAAATATAGGAGAAAAATGAAAACCATGTGTTTTTACCTTTGGAATACACACTTTAAAAAGGGGAAATTTTAACAATAGCACACCTCTCAAATTTCTCTCCCTCCCTCCTCACCCAAGTCCACACATACCTTTCCTCTACTATCCCTTAGGAAATTAATTCAACATGTGATTAAAATATATTCAAAATCCCTTATAGAATACACATCAAAGACACTCAAAATGGTCACTTCTGACAATGCAGTCAAGAATTCACTATGAAAATGGAGGAGGAACCACAATCTATGAAAAGCAGCGTGAAAGAACTTACTGGATTGATGGTAATGTTCTACATTTTACTGGGGTTTGGGTGACAGAGATCTACACATTCATCAAAACTCAGCAAATGGGGGCTGGGATTGTGGCTCAGTGGCAGAGCATTTGCCTCGCACATGTGAAGCACTGGGTTCAATCCTTTGCACCACATTAAAAAAATAAAATAAAACCAAATAAAGATACTGAGTCTGTCTGTAACTAAAAAATATTTTTTAAAAAAACAGCAAATGTACACTTAGAATTTGCAGATTTCGTGGTAAGTTTTACAATAAAGAAAAAACATAAATATTGAAGGTGGTATGTGTGCTGAAATTTTTAGGGGAACATACCTGCAATTTTTTTTGAAAAATAAATTAAGATGGGTCAATATACAGTCAGAGGGATGAACAAACAGCTAGTAAATGAGTACTGCCATTAGGTAACATCTAGTTGACAGGTATGAGGTATTTACCATAGCAGTCTTTCAATTTACTGGAAGATTGAAATTTTGTAATAAATATTAGAGAAATACATGTGCATTTACTCTTTGAATTATGACCACTTTTATGTTCCTATTCCTAAAGTAAAATAGTAACACATACACACAAAAGACACACATTATTTTAAAAACAGAAGATAAACAACCCAATTGTCCACCATTAGGGAACACACTGAACATCCATCCACACAATTAAGTGCCATACGTCACTGCAAATAGGAATAAGCAATCTATCCATATATCACTATGAAGTGATACCTGGAACTTAGTATTATGGAAAGAAACAGAGCAGTACATAGTTTGGTTGCATGTATCAGTGTGGAGTTACACACATACATATATATACACATCTGTATGAATGTGTTTGTATTGAGAAAACAAAGGCAGACACCAAAAACTATACATCAATTGGTTTTACATGACAAATCATGACCAAAAATCATGATCCATAAAAGAATTGATAACCTGGATTTTATTTTCATTAAAAATAAAAATTACTAGGGGGCTGGGGATATAGCTTAGCCAGTACTTGCCTTGCAAGCACAAGGCCCTTGGGTTCAATCCCCAGCATCACCAAAAAAAAAAAATTACTGATCCATGGCAGACACTGCCCAGGGAATGAAAAACAAGTCACAGAATATTTGAAAACACATCTGATAATGAACTATTATCCAAAATATAAAAAGAACCATTAAAACTCAACAATAAGAACATAGTTTTTTGGTTTTTTTGGTATCAAGAATAGAACCCAGGCGTGCTTTACCACTGAGCTACATTCCCAAACCCCCACCCCTTTTTATTGTGAGACAGGGTCTTGCTAAGTTGCTTAGGGACTGCCTGAATTGCTGAGGCTGGCCTCTGAACTTGTAATCCTCCCGCCTCAGCCTCCCAAGCCATGTGATTAGGGTATACTACAGCACCTGGCAAACTGCTTTGATTAAAATAAAGGGACAAAAACTTTAACAGACACCTCCCCAAAGGGGATATACAAGAAGCAAATGAGTATATGAAAAGATGTTCCACATGATGTAATCAGAGAAATGCAAATTAGAACAGTGAGATACTGCTATATACTTACTAGAGTGGCCAAAATTCAAAAGAGTGATCACAAAAGATTAAGAACATGCAACCACAGGAACTCATACATTACTGGAAGAAATGCAAAATGGGATAGCCACTTCTTAGTTTGACATTTCTTACAACAATAAACCTTACCATCTGGTCTAGCAATGTGCTCCTTGGTATTGACCAAAAGGAGTTGAAAACATACCTACAAAAATTTCTGCACAGATGTTTATAGCAGGTTTCTTCATAATTGCTACAATCTGGAAGAAATCAAGATGCCCCACAATAGATGCATGGATAAAATGTGTTACATCCAGACAATGGGCTATTATTCAGCACTGAAAAGAAATGAGTTCTCAGAGCTAGAGCACTTGCCTAGCATATGCAAAGCCCTGGGCCAGGGGTGGTGGAGAAAGAAGCTCTCAAGTCATGCATGCACAGACATGGAAAACACTTAAATGCATATTATTAAGTCAAAGAAGCCAATCTGAATAGGCAGTGTTTCATGATTCCAACTACATGACATTCTGGGAAAAAAAATAGGGATAATAAGTTCAGTGGTTGCCAAAAGGTAAGAGAGAAGGAAGGATGAATAGGCAGAACACAGACAACATTTAGGACACTGAATGAAAACACTATACAATAACTACTAGATATGTGCAATCAATCAAGTTTATCTAAAATCATAGAATTTGCAACACCAAGAGTGAATGCTCATCTTAACTGTGGGTTTCAGGTAATAACAATGAATCAGTAGGTTTGTCAAGTGTAACTGTGCCACTCCAGCAGGAGCTGCTGATAATGGAGGAAGGGGCAGATGGGAAATCTTCCTCTCAATTTTGCTATGCATTTACACATGCTGTAAAATAGTTTTTAAAAATAAACAGGTCATATGCACAGGAGAATATTAACAGAGTGAATTGAAGTTTTATTAAAATGTTCCAAAATGAGCCAGGCACAGTGGTGCACGCCTATAATCCCAGTGATTTAGGAGGCTAAGTCAGGAGGAACACCAGGTTCAAGGCTAGCCTGGGCAACTTAGTGAAACCCTGTGTCAAAATAAAAAGGGCTCGGAAGCCGGGCGCAGTGGCGCAAGCCTGTAATCCCAGCACTTAGGGAGGCTGAGACAGGAGAATCGCGAGTTCAAAGCCAGCCTCAGCAATGGCGAGGTGCTTTAAAATTTTGTCTTCTCTTCATCTCTCTCCTAATTTTCACATCCTATATCACCTCTATTCTCTCCCCATCCACCATTTGAAAATGTAAACCCTTTTGCAAACGTGATTTATCATAGGCAACAACTGATCAAAACATTTCTGTTTATAATGATAATTAACACTGTAAACATCATAGTAGGAACTATTTGGTTTAATGCTATAAACTGTTTGCATTGGTTGTTGTTATTATTTGTATTCCCCTAAACAGTGAGATACTGAAAACTTTCAGAGACACTATAAATTCACAGGGTAGAAACTGTACTGCCTCAGATCCACATTGTTAGATGGGTAGACACACAAACAACATGAAAAAGCCAGGGAACAAATCACCCGAAGCAAACCAAGATACTCCAATAACAGAATCCATTGACACCACAGTGGAAGAAATGTAAGAGAAGGAGTTTAGAATGTACAGAGCTAAACTAATCTGTGAAGTAAAGGATGATGTAAGGGAGCAATACAGGCAGCAAAAGATTACTTCAATAAAAAAAGATTCTGAAAGGAAAAAAAATCCTTAAAATGAAGGAAACAATAAACCAAATTTAAAATTTTAATAGAAAGCATCACCAACAGACTAGACCACTTGGAAGACAGAATCTCAGACAATGAAGATAAAATATATAATCTTGAAAATAGGACCATGGAGAGAAGCTGTTAAGAAACCATAAACAGAACTTCCAAGAATTATGGAATAACAAGAAAAGACCAAATTTAAGATTTATCAGGATAGATGAAGGCATGGAGATACAAAGTAATGCACAATCTTTTCAAAAAATATCAGAAAATTTCTCAAACTGAAAGAATGAAAAGGAAAATCAAATACAAGAGGCTTACAGGACCCCAAATGTGCAAAATTACAACAGACCAACATCAAGGTACATTATAATGAAAATGCCTAGCATACAGAATAAAGATGGAATTTTAAAGGCTGTGAGAAAAAAATATCAGATTACATGTAAGGGGAAAACAATACATACCTAAGTTGATTTCTCAACCCAGACCCTAAAAGCAAGGAGGTCCTGGAATAACATATATCAAGCTCAGAAAGAAAATGGATGCCAACCAAGAATACTATATCCAGTAAAACCAAACTTCAGATTTGAAGATGAAACAAAAACTTTCCATGATAAAAAGAATTCACAACCAGAAAGCCTGCACTTCACCTTATTCTCAACAAAATACTCCACAAAGATGAAATGAAAAAAAAAAGGTGAAAATCAGCAAAGGGAGAAACTATACTAAAGGAATAGTCAATCAAAGAAGAAACTAATCCAAATTAAAAATTAGAAATGACAAAAATGACCAGGAACACAAATCATATTTCCATAATAACCTTGAACACTAATGGCCTAAACTCATCAATCAAAAGACAAAGACTGGCAGAGTGGATGAAAAAAACAAGACCCAACAATATGCTGCCTTCTAGAGACTCAACTCATAGGCAAGAACAGCCACAGACTGAAGGTGAAAGGATGGGAAAAACATACCACTCACATGGATCACAGACACAAGCAGGGGTTTCTATCCTCATATTGGATGAAGTGGACTTCAATACAGTTAATCAGAAAAGACAAAGGACATTCTATACTGCTTAAGGGAATTATACATCAAGAAGACATAACAATCTTAAATATTTATGCCCTAAACAATGGAGCAACTACGTACACCAAACAAACCCTTCTCAAATTCAAGAATCAAATAGACTACACAAAATAATACTGGGTGACTTTAACATACCTCTCTCACTATTGGATACATCTTCCAAACAAAAACTAAACAAAGAAACCACAGAAATAATTAATATAATCAATAATTTAGACTTAACAGACACATATAAAATATTTCATCCATCAATGAGTGAATACATTATCTTCTGAGCAATATATGGATCCTTCTCTAAAACAGACCATATCTTAGGCCATAAAGCAACTCTTAGCAAATAGAAAAAGTAAATATAATATCCTGCATCCTATCAGATCATGATGGAATGAAATTAGAAATCAATAACAGAATAAAAATAGAAGGAACTAACACCTGGAGAATAAATAGTACACTACTGAATAACTAACAGATAACAGAAGAAATCAGGGATGAAATTTAGAAAATACTTAGAGGTAAACGAGAATAGTGATATGATGTATCAAAATCTCTGGGACACCATGAAGGCAGTGCTGAGAGGAAAGTTCATTGCACTGAGCTCATTCGTTAAGCAAATAAAAAGTCAACAAATAAAGAACTCACATTACATCTCAAGGCCCTAGAAAAGACACCACCAAAAGCAGAAAAAGCAAAGAAATAATTAAAATCAGAGCTGAAATCAATGAAATTGAAACAAAACGATTCAAAAAATTGACAAAACAAAAAGTTGGTTCTTTGAAAAAATAAAATTATAAACCCTTAGCCACACTATCAAAGAGAAAAACTCAAATTACTAAAATTCGTGATGAAAAAAGAAATATCACAACAGACACTACTAAAATACAGAAGATTATCAGAAACTATTTTGAAAATTTGTACTGCGATAAAACAGAAAATCTCAAAGACATCCACAAATTTCTAGAGATATGTAACCTACCCATATTAAACCAGGAAAACATACACAATTTGAACAGATCAATCTCAAGCTACATCTCAAATATATGCCATTCCATTTTCAAGTTCTTGGTAGCCAAAGCTACCAATATTCAGATTCTCCAAAGTTTACTTGTTAAGATCATCTGAAAGCATGAAGTCTAGTCTCAGGCTCTTTTTTTAATCGTGCGCATATTGTCAATAATGTCAATGTGGGCCTGAATATCCATAATTCCTGTTTTAAACAGGATAACCCAATTCATTTACCAACCCTATCTTTTTAGACTAATGTTACCATAGAAGAAACTAAAATTTTAAAATACAAATAATGGTAGAGTTGAATCCATACTGATATCTTCAACACAGAATCCAACATTCACTGGCAAGTATTTCTTTACGGAGTCAATTATGTCCATAGGCTACAATGATTCATATAAGACATATATATCATTCTAGCTGTCATATCAAAATACAATTTAAAATGCATTTCCCCAAACCATTTGTATATCAAAAACACTTATACTTTATTCTCAAGTTTTTAGGAAGACAAGGCAAAGTAACAGTTCCTAGAATAATTTTAAACAAAAAGGATATTTGGTGCATTCATAAAATGTTTTCCACAGCACATTAGTCCTGAATAATACTGAAGAGAATGATTCTACACCCAAATAATTTTGGTAGCTATAGCACACCTTGCTTCCTACTCTTTTGTAATCACAACGTCCATGAAAACATTCAAATGTTCTACGAAGTCCTCTAGTAAATAAAACTGTTTCCCTTTGAGATAACACTGTTATTTATCTATCTAGAAACTCATCTATACTCCCCTCATCTGTGGAAGTGGGGAGAAGAAAGTTGGTGAATGGTTAAAACCTGTTAACATCCTATAGAAAACTATTTGTTCCCTAGTCCACATTTGGGAAATGCTTTATTAAGAGCATTCTCACATTTAAAAATACATCCAGATTTTGAGTAACTTTAACCAAGATACTGACTAGGATTTGCACATCTAGTAACAAAGTATTTTATTCCCTAGAAAATAGAAATTTAAAATACCAAACTCCTGCCAGGCACAGTGGCACATGCCTGTCATCCCAGTGACTTAAGAGGCTAAGGCAGAAAGATCTCAACTTCAAAGAAATCTCCACAACTTACAAGACCCTAAGTAACTTGGCAAGGCCCTGTTTCAAAATAAAACATTAACAAAGGGTTCAAGATATAGTTCAGTGGCAAAGCACTCTTGGGTTAAATCCCTAGTTCCAAAAGATAAAAAATAATAAATAAAATATCGAATTCTTTTTTTTTAAATATTTATTTTTAGTTGTAGGTGGACAGAATATCTTTATTTTATTTTTATGTGGTGCTGAGGATCAAACCCAGTGTCTCACATGTGCTAGGCGAGCACGCTACCACTGCGCCATAGCCCCAGCCCAAAATATCGAATTCTTAAACTAAAAAGAACATTAGTTGTTTCGACTGAATCAAGGAGTCCATACCTGTATTTCGCTTTTTCATGAACCCATACATACTCAGGGTCTTTCAAGCTCAAGCGTGCAAGGTCTTTTACAGATTTGGTTTGTGTGGCTGAGAAAAGTAAAGTCTGACGTTTCTTGGGAAGATTTTCAATAATAGCATTCATGGTATCAGCAAAGCCCATATCCAATATTCTATCTGCTTCATCAAGAACTAAAAAGGAACATGCAAGTTAAACTATAATATTTAAAATGAACATTAAACGCAATGTAGTATCCTAATTACAATGGAGTACTATGGACTAGACCCCAAAACAGAAAAAGGACATTAGTAGAAAAATTCATGAAATCTGAACAAAATCTGCAATTTAATTTACACAGCACACCAATATCAACCTTACTTTTTACAAAAGTACCATAGTTACCTAAGAGATTAACACCAGGGAAAACCAGGTGAAAGACACAGGAACTCTTACCACCACTATGACTTTTACTTAAGTCCAAAAGTATTCAAAAGTAAAAGGTTTATTAAAATACATATTAGGTAAAAAGACCATGTCATTTTAAAAATGACAATTTGAGAGTTGGGGACACATGGCTTGCATGAGCAAGGTCCTGGATTTGAGCCTCAGGACCACAGAACAAAACATGACAATGTGACATTTCAAGTTAGAAGAAGGTTACCTAAACTAAAACATTCTTAGTAGTGCCTAATACTAAAGCACCTAATTTCATATGTAAAAGTACATGCATTATTTTCTTTCAAAAAACAAATAAAAAAAAGGCCTTAGCTTGCACTCTCTGGGTTGATAGTCTAAATGCTAAAAAAACTGAAAGTTTTTTCTCAAGTTTTAACCACAACATTTATCCAATATAACATTTCTATCATTAAAATTTATGAGGGCTCTCTCCAAAGTGAACTTTTTCTCATTATAAATTCATTGGACTCACCTAACATTTGAAGATTGGTGGCATGAAAACATATTGTTTCATCCATGTGTTGAAGAAGCCGACCTGGTGTGCAAACAAGTATATTTATGTTGTTGATCCTCTCAGCTTCATGTTTCAGATCCTAAAAACAGTTCTTTTGATTACACATACATGTCTTGAAGCAGCCTGTATACCAAAACTATAAAAGCCATCCACGTGGTATTTCTTCATAGCAGCTTAAATACTCTTAGAAATAACTAACTTCTCCCATTTCTGTAGGACATCCACATTTATGGAGTAATAAATGTCTTTAGTGAAGACCTAGGAAACTCAGTTCTTCTAGATTCTTAATCATACCCAGGATTTCGAAGCCAAGAAAAACTATCAATTGAATGCTACAAGACTTGATTTTCTATTAAGTCTGCTTGAACGAGTCTAAAAACTGGCATTACTCCCATTCTTTAAGTCAGGTCCCAGGAGCACTGAAGAGGCTCTTCCCATCACTGCCTGCACTTCGTGGACTAGAAAAGGGTGGAGCTTTACATTTTAGAGTTTTTATCCTTGAGACAAAAGCCAGAGAACATTGTTAATTATTAGTGCTGTATGACAGGTACAAGAATAAGTGAGGGGGGGGCTGGAGCTGTGGCTCAGTGGTAGAGCGCTTGCCTAGCATGCATGAGGCACTGGGTTCGATCCTCAGTACCACATATAAATAATAAATGAATAAAATAAGGATCCATCAAAAACTAAAAAAAATTTTTTTAAAAAAAAAAAGAAGAAGTGAAGGTTTGTGGTATAATTCTTTATTCTTGTATGTATGTTCACACAGAAATTCATGAAGTATTTATGCCCATAGTCTAAAGGAAATGCCAGCAGAAAAAAAGCATTCCAGATGTACAAGGTAGAACAAAAGCAGGTTTAACCACAACCCAAAATTAACATTCCTCAAAACTATCTTCCTTTTTCTGCCGTTGACATAGCAATGTTCTAAGTTATTTCAACCTCTTATTAAAGGTACTAGGGCAAACACTGAAATGCTATCTTTCCAATGTAGAA
>CM053399.1:82439932-82476916 GCA_028644305.1 Xerus rutilus | reverse complement strand
ACTAATATATTAATATTTCTATGTGGCAGGCATTGTGCAGAATGCTTTCCATGCATCTTCTTACTAACTCTCCACAACAACTTATAAGGTAGGTAATATTATGATGCCTTTCAAGACAAGAAAAAGGCAGCACAAAGTCACACATCTGGTGAGCAAGAGCCTGGGTCAAATCATCATCTTAACTCCAAAACCCAAGCAAACAAACTCTAAGCTCTACTTACCTCACTATTGATCTCAGGATAATTTAAAGAAAGGCTATACCAGCATGACAAGTAATGACTTTAAATTCAGGAACGTTCTATCTGTTAAGTCCCGAGTTACACTACACTAGAAAAGGGTCAGTCACTGACAAGCTGAGTGGCATGGGAGAAGGCCAACAGATTTATGAGGACTCAAGGGTAAAGAGGAGAGCAAACATCATTCCTAAAGACCCCGAGGCAGGAAAAGAGGTCAGCAGGTCAAAGTGCTGAGTACCCCAGGGACACTCATCTGGGAACATTAGGGACAATATGGGGATGATACGTAACAGAAACAGACCAACAGTCCAGCTTTTCTACATCAATTATTGAGTGGGAATACGAGGCAGATGAAAATGAGATGGGCACAGGAGAGAGGATGGATAATGTTGAGGGGTGTGGTCTGGTTTAATAACAAGCAAAAGCTTTGGAATAGAAAGATCTAGGTTCCAATTCCACATCATCTGTAGGTATGCGAGCTTGGGATGAATTTCTTAATCTGAGTCTCGATTCTCTTCACCTGTACAATGGGAATATTAAGAACCATACTTCAGATCAAGTCAAAGAATTCATGTACAACACATGATGAAGAGTACTTATAAGGGTCTGTGTTGTTGCTGCCATTGTTATCATCAGTTTTATTAGTACGAATGTTACCGTAACTATTACAGCATTAGTCTCCCTACCCTTAAGTACCACTGCATTTCTAACATTTTTTCAAGAACAGCGTGATGAGCAGAAGAGTGAGAATCCCAGGTTGTGGCACCCAGCAGACCACCGACGAGGCCTCAAGAGGACCCCGGTGACACTTCCTACCCCCACTTCCTTCTCCAGCCCAGTGGACCAACGGTATAATCCCCAGGCCAGGTCCTGAGTGACACAGACCCGCCGCTTTCCCCTGCATCCCATCGCCGCAGTGACAAGCGGGGCTTGTCATGCGGGTCAGGGGACGGCTCGCGCAGCATCCCAACCCCGGCCTCACCTTCTCATAGTTCTGTATAAGGCGGCTGATGCCTTCACGTTCGACCTGCCACTCGGGCTTCTTCAGCTGCTTCCTTAACTGCTTTTTTTGGTTCTGTCTATGGCTGTGTTTTTTCTTCCAGCGATTGAAGCTCCGCACGGGGTCGGGTCGGGCTCCCTGACTCAAAGAGTCAGCAGTTTTGCCCATCGTGGCGGCGGCGACAGCTCAAACACGGAACCCTCAAAGCCAGGCGGAGGTGCGGCAGAGTTCACAGAAACAGCGTGGGGAAGGGGACACCGAGGCGCTTGCGCGAAATAGGAAGCCCGCCCCCGAGCCTTGGTGCACGCGCCAATGACCGCCTAGGAGAAGTGGGCGATGATTGGTGGTTTGGCTTCCGCAGGGAGGAGCCGTCCTGGGGAAACCGGGTTGGAGGGGTCTGAGGAAAAAGGCGGGTTTAGTGGCCCCAAGCCGCACGCCGGCTCTTTAAAAGAACGCATGCGCTCTAGTTTCTGTCGCTCTAGTGACTTCATACAACATTCAAGGGCTGTCCCACGTTTGCTCTGTGTTCAACTTTGCCAAGCGCGTACACACATATGATCTGCGGATTATAATCGTATTCCTCATTTTGCATATTTCGGCGCGGGGATCCGAAAAACTTAAACAGCTAGTCGAACTTCTGATTTCTGTCTATTGCAGTGCATTTCCCTAGGAATAAAAGTTTATATTTTGTAGTCCCTTTCCTCAGCCCCCTCAGACTCTGTGGGAACTGAAGGTCTAATTGAATTTGCCTGAAAATGCCATTATAAAGACTGAATGATGGGCTGGGGCTGTAGCACAGTGACAGAGCGCTTGCCTAGGCATGTGTGAAGCACTGGGTTCGATCCTTAGCACCACATAAAAATAAACAAATAAAATAAAGGCATTCTGCACACCTACAAAAAAAAAGACTAAATGACAACTGAAAATAAAAAGAATTAAACGAGAAAGTATTTGCAATTTGGCCAGTTAAGTGAATTGGATTTCTATGAATTGGGGATTTGGGCACTTTTACCTAGAGCCTCCATAGACACGCACCGTGGATGGTGTGTAGGAGAGCCCAGTTGAGGCAATGGGACTTGGAGAATTGGGTTCAAAGTTCACATACAGTGTCTGAACTCAAATTTCCCATATATCGAGATAACTACTCCAAACCCTATGCCCCTCTCCCAATTAGGAGATAAGGGGGAAGGGAGGACCCGAAATGAACTGGAAAACTTCCACACTATCATTCACCAGCTGTGGGTCATATTTTTCACTGAAGTTTCTCTCAGGCGAGGTACACTGTACACTTAATAAACTGGTTCGTTTTTCTTTTATTAATCTGTCTTATGATACTGAGGTCTGTCCCAAGTATGAACATATGAGGATTGAGGAAAAAATTATATTTTATTCCTTAAAATCAGTATGTTTTTCAACTAAAATGATTTATAATATAGAATGTCCACAACAAAAATTCATGTAAGTTAGGACTGAGAAAATACATTTAAACGTAGGTATTTTCAAAAGTATCCTTTGGCTAGCATCATAGACTTTAGACAATTTATCTTTAAAAATATCAATAACTTACAAGAAAGCGTTGGTTACTGACTCTGATTATTAGTGGCAGTGTGGCCTCAACTGAACCTTTACATTACGTATTTTATAATGATTTCAAAATTAAGTAAATGTTTTGGTGCCCTTTAAGATGTCAGTGAACTAAAATTTGGTTGTATAGTTCTTTGATAATACAAATTTTCAATAGGTTAAAAAAAGATTTTTGGCCAGGGCCAGTAATCATACCTCTAATCCCAGCCACTTGAGAGGGTGACACAGGAGGATGGTAGGGTTTAGGCTAGCTTCAGAAACTTAGCAAGACCTGTGTCAAAATAAAAAGAACTGGGGATGTAGCTCAGTGATAAGTGCCCTGGGTTCAATCACCAGTACCAAAAAAAAAATTTTTTTTGCTATACTTTTCATTATTACATTTAAAGAATACACAAAGGATATGAGATGCTCCATAATTACTTTTCAGGAATCTTTTCTGTCCATATCAATCACATTTTCACGTAGATAAATTGTAGCACTATCATATCTCTGGCCTTCAAATTATTAATAATACTTACATTATTATAGTTGTTCTTAGAATCAAATTTAAGTTTTACAGTTATCTATGAACAAGAAGGTACTTCATTTTTTTTGAGGACACATCATTTTCAATTTTCCATAACATCTTTACTTCAAAACTCTAGCATTTCAAATTTTGGTCAGGTTACACTATTTTTTTTCTCTGTCACAACTTATGTACAGCTTTAAAAAACATAAAACCTTTTTGGCATATACTTTTTCGTTTGCTTTGCTTTGCTTCATTTTTTGTGGTATGGGATTGAACCCAGGTGCACTCTACCACTGAGTTATATCCCCAGCCCTTTCTATTTTGAGATGGAGTCTGGCTAGATTCCCAAGGCTGTCCTGGAAATGGTGATTTTCCTACCTCAGGTTTCCCAGTTGCTAGGATTATAGGCATTCTGACCATATTGGCATTTATTTTGAATGTAATATTAGTGAATATTCTGCACTTTTGCTTTTGTAGTGAAGTAATTGAATCAAGATGGTGGCCACACGCTTTAAGATGCCATAAGGGCAGGGAGGGGCACATTATCCCAAATCAAACGATCTTTTACCCTCTCATGTTTTGGATTCTATTCTGTGTTTACAAGTAGTCTATTCCACAATGTAGACCAAATAATTCCATTGTTATGTCATCTGCTGAGCAATATCTATGTTGACACATAGAAATGCCCCAGTCCCCTCTTATCCATGGTTTCACTTTCTATGATTTTAATTACTCACGGTCAACTGCCAACCAAAATTATTGATATTTGTCTTGACTCTCTGAAGAAAGAGAAACCACATTTATGTAACTTTATTTCAGTATATTGTTATAATTGTTCTATTCTATTATTATTGTTGCCATTTCCTTACTGTGCTTAATCTATACGTTAAACTTTATCATAGGTACGCATGTATAGGATAAAGCATAGTATATATAGAGTTTGGTAAAATTCATGGTTTTAGGCATCCACTGGGGAGCTTGGAATGTATCCCCTGTGCATGAGGAAATTTTGTGTTGGGTTTTAATAATCCACAAATCCAACAATTATTGTAATCTGTTCTGTCTGAGATCTATAGAGGTTTTAACTAAAATAATTGAGGAATATTTGGCATTCTTACCTTATTCAAATGATTTCACTCAATGTCATAGCTAAGATACTTGGTTTTGTTGTTTATCTTCTAAATATATCTTTATTCCACAACACCAATAGTGATACATAAATAGATAGTTTCTCAAATCAGATTCCAACTTTGAATACTCAACACTTTGCTGATATACTTTACAATTTCTAATAATATGTCATAAAGCCAGTCTTCACACTTGTTTGCATTTTTCAGTTGATTTTTTTATCCCCAGAAAGTTTTTAATAAAAAAGAATCCTTCAAAGTACAACAAAGTAACTAGAATCTAGTAATTTTTTACTATTTAAGTTTGTATAAAATAAGAAAAGTTTCCAAAAATAACCATCTGTGCTGCTTTTTGATTTTAGATTTCTTGCCTGTAGTACATAGTTTCAACAGGAATGGTCCATCATTTGATATTCATGTTACTTGGCCATGTTCCTGAGTTGAGAGAGTGTGAGACAAGTACATATTCAATTTTTTCTTTCAATTTTTATTTCAATTCATTTGTTATGGTTGATATGGAGATAAAAAGTAAATTTTCATCCTGCTCTCAGTTGTATGCTCTGATGAAACTAATATCTTTCTCCTTTTTTCCAATGTTCCCTATATTTGCTTTGAACATATATTCAATTATCCCTCTAGTATTACTTCATTTCTCTGTGATTTCTGTTTTTTAATTCTATTAATTTTTAGATATTTTTATGTCTAGTAAGAAATTATATAATAGCTTAGTATTCTATCTCAGATTTTATAAAAATTTAAAACAATACATACAAACTAAGCTGTTGAATTTCAACAACAATTATTCACTGTGAACTAATCTGAACATCTTTTATTAAATGATTTGAATTCACTTAAATTAACTGACGTGGTTGATGTTCTCTCACAGTAATATAAATTATATAATATAAAATGTTATATAATAAATGATGTGCTCTTTTTCTATGTTGCCTGTTTTGGTCATTTTTATGTTTTTTATATGATTTTTTTTGAATTTTTGATTTTGAATAGTGTGCTCAGGAGTTATCTATATAAGCTGGTGGTGCATGCCTTTAATCCCAGCAGGTCCATGCTGAGCAGCGTAGGAGGCTGAGGCAGGAGGATCACAAGTTCAAAGCCAGCCCCAGCCATTTAATGAGGCCCTAAGAAACTTAATGAGACCCTGGGGATGTAGCCCAGTGGTTACAATTACTGGATTCAATTCCTAGTACTAAAAGAAGGCAAAGGAGGAAGGGGAGGAGGAGGACAGTTACCTATATAATAATATCTTTATACAATGTCCTTAGACTTTTTTTCCTTGACTTTCCCATTGACTCCCATTTATTGTCTATATGGAAATCAGTGAGTTTATTCTATTTTCCCTTTTACTTTTCTTCACATTATTTAAAGTTGTGTTACATATGCATTGTCAGACCATGTAACATTTTATAGTCTATTCTCCCGTGTGTATCCCTCTTTGTTTAGATTTGGATCTAAAATTACATTTAATTAATTCTCATCCTTTATCTTTCTGCCACAGTTTCTCAAATCAATTTATCTTTTAGTTAGAAGGAACTTATGGGTACAATATTTCCTGAGTTGCTGCATGTTTCCAAATGTTTTTCAGTAGCTTCAATTCTTTTTTTTTTTTTTTTGGTACTGGAGATTGAACTCAGGGGCACTCGACCACTGAGCCACATCCCCAGCCCTATTTTGTGTTTTACGTAAAGACAGGGTCTCACTGAGTTGCTTAGCGCCTCGCCATTGCTGAGGCTGGCTTTGAACTCGCGATCCTCCTGTCTCAGCCTCCCTAAGTGCTGGGATTACAGGCTTGCGCCACCGTGCCCGGCTCAGTAGCTTCAATTCTTAAATGACAGTTTAATTGTTTATAAATTCTTTGGTTCTTACCATTTTTTCCTTGAGTTTCTCTAAAGGGTTGCTCTACTTTAGTCTTGAATAGTATGTTAATACCAAAATATCTGATTCCAACCTGATTTTCTTTCCTTTGTAATAATGTTGTTTTGAACAGAATATCAAAAGATTTTTTCCTTTTTTAAGAATAAATTTAATAATTTTACTGAATTATGTTTTAGAATTGTTTGCAGATTCATTTTCCCTAGCATACAGTGGATCTCTTCAAATACCAGTCCTTTGTTCATGTTTTTCTGTTCTCTACATTGTAACTGCCTCTCTACATAATCGCTGAAGGTAAAAAATGTTTAATTTTGACAGACTCCTACAAGAGTCTTTACCTAAAAAGGCTAGAAAGTAAGCCCATCCAAGTCTTCTTGTTATACAAAAAAATGGCAAATAATTTTTTGGGAGGGGTACTGGGATTGAATCCAGGGACACTTAACCCTGAGCCATATCCCCAGCTTCTATTTTATTTTTTATTTTGAGACAATGTCTCACTAAGTTCCTAACGGCCTCGCCTAATTGCTAAGACTGGCTTTGAACTCATGATCCTCCTGCCTCATCTTCCCAAGCTGCCGAGATTATATACATTATGCCACCTTGCGCAGCGCAAGTAACTTTTTCTTTTCTTTTTTTTTTTTTTTTTTTTTTTTTGGTACTGGGGATTGAACTCAAGGGCACTGGAACACTGAGCCACATCCTCAGCCCTTTTTTGTACTTTATTTAGAAATAGAGTCTCACTGAGTTGCTTCACTTTTGCTGAGGCTGTCTTTGAACTCATGATCCTCCTGTCTCAGTTTCCTGAGCCACTGGGATTACAGGCGTGGGCCACAGTGCCTGATACAAGTAACTTTTGAATAAGTAATTCACTTCTATATTTGACGCTTCAATAGGAAATTAATCAAATATGATGAAGCATATGTTTATTCAAAAAATGAAATCCTCCTTTGTTTATGCCTTGGTGGTGTAATCAGCTCAGTTGGTTTCATCTTCTTTTACTCGTATCCTCTAAAAGTTGGTAGGCCCAACATGTAGCTACTTTGATTCTAGAGTGCAACTTCTCTGAAATTCTCAACAAGACATATATTTACTTAATGTGTTAGTACATATAAACTAGAAGACCAAGAGGTTCAAGCCTGCTACAACTGTGGTATTGCAAACTGCCAGGAGTCACAAATCAATTTCTTTTGTACATGCAGGGGTTTTTTTTTTTCATTCATTTATTTAATTGTATTCATTCATTTATTTGTCCTTTGCTGGACATAATTAAGTCTCAAGAATACAAAAATGAAAAAGAAAGTGTCCTTGCCTCAAGGAGTATATATCCTAGTGTCTTCTAAGTTAGCTGAGAATTACATAAAAAGCTTTTTTTCCTCACATTTTTTATTGTTGCATTATTGTTGTACATAATGATAGTATTTGTTGTTACATATTCATACATGCACACAATACAAAATATAACAATATAATTTGGCCAATATCACTCCCCAGCACTTTCCCCCTCCCTACCCCCCTCCACCCTTGGTCCCTTTCCTCTACTGATATCCCTTTGATTTTCATGAGATCTGCCCCCATCTTCCTTTTTCCTCTCTTCTCCAGCTTCTGCATGTGAGAGAAAACCTGCAACCTTAATCTACAGAAAGCTTTTCAAAAACAGTACTTCCTGAGTTTTACCCCCAAATAGTCTGATTCTTCAAGTATTAGTGCAGTCAACTAATTTACAGATTGCCTTTTAGAGACCTAATAGATTTTAATTAATCATAATAATTGAAGCTTGTTGTAATTAATTATATAATTTGAATCAGTGCAAGTTTAATGACAATAAATTAAACTGTCTAAAAAAACTCTGAAATATTAACATACAAAAAGAAAATAGTTACAAATAAAGTTGCTATATGCTCATTAGAGCCTAACAAAACCATCTTCATTTACCAGTGTTATCAATAAAAATTATTGCCAGGAACGGTGGCACATGCTTGTAATCCCAGCAACTCAGGAAGCTAAGGCAGGAGAATCACGAGTTCAAAGCCAGCCTCAGCAACTTAGCGAGGCCCTAAGTAACTCTGTGAGACCCCATCTCTAAATAAAATACAAAAAAGAGTTGGGAATGTGGCTTAATGGTTAAGTGTCCTGGGTTCAATCCCTGGTACAAAAAAAAAAAAAAAGAAATTCTTATGTCTCTCACACATGAGGATTCTGATACTAAGGCCTACTTGTAAAAATACATGAAAACTCATGCCCTAATCATTTGTTTGAGATAAATTAAACTTCTATCACTATTTTCATTTAGTGAGAAATTGGAACTTCCTGAGGGTTTTAGTCCATTATTCCCCAGCAGGTGGCAGTCTAGGATAAAGTAATATCTTTCCCTTGGTTTTTTTAGATTGAATTTGGCCTGAGTTTTTAGAGCCAGCAAGTCATTTGGCTTATTGTTCAGGTTATCTGTGTTATAACATTGAGCCTTTCAAATATGTTTACCAAATTCTCTGGAATATTTTTTCAATTCTTTTTTCCACATTTCTTTTTTTTTTTTTAAATATTTATTTTTTAGTTGTAAGTGGACAGAATATCTTTATTTTATTTTTATGTGGTGCTGAGGATCGAACCCAGGGCCTCACACGTGCTAGGCGAGCACGCTACCACTGCGCCATAACCCCAGCCCCTCCACATTTTTTTTTAATTAATAGTATATGATAGCTAACGTTTATTGAGCACTTACTAGGTACATTGCTAAGTTCAAACACCTTTATAAAAGCCTTGTGCCAGTCATGAGGGAACCTTACAGAACCTTCCAGGTGATAAAACTGAAACTAAGAAAGATTAAATGATAAGCACAGGGTCACTGACATAGCAAATAACATCAATTGTATTCTATCCCAATTTGTAATACTATAAAACATGTGATTTTTGGTCTATTTTGTCACTGAAAGCCTTCCATATGCTCTGTTCTAGGAAAAATTTTGATCTTCATAAATAGCAGTTTATCTTCTACTAAAGCTAATAATTATTTCTAACATGAGACTGAATTTGGTTATTTGAGATGAACTTTGACTCTCTTTGTTCACTACTTATGTATGATTTTCATGTATTTCTATGCCTTGCATGGGTTAAATAAAAGGTCTTTTATCAGATTTCCAGTTTCAACCCTGACTTATAAAGAACTTGGACATTGTGACTCCATCCTTACAAACAGAAAAAGTTAGGAAAACAGAAAGTCAAGGACTATTCTTGGATTCATCATAAAATTGAATTTTCAGGGAAAAGTATCATACTTAAGTCTAGAGAGATGAGCAAATACAGAGACTAACAACTAAGATCTTCCTACTGGAAAGAGAAGCTGCTGGAACCAGAAACTGGTAGGAACATTTAAATGGTCATTTTGATGAATTGCTGAAGACTGGACTATTGTGAGATTGGGAGCCCATCTCAATAAATTCTCAAGATGAAGGTCTGAAAACTATCCCCTGTGGGTCTGGCAGTGGGGAGAGTCATTATTGTAAAATATGCCCAGAGCTTTCTCCATAAAAAAGACCTACTTTCCAGTGGAAACACCTTTATAAAAGCCTTGTGCCAGTCATGAGGGAAGAGAATTCCTCTCACATCAGTCCCTCCTATTCTTCCTGTCTCACCTAAGGTGGAGGAAAAACTATGTAAGAAAAAATATTTGTGAAGGTCACATAGGCCCAATAAAAGACTGATCTTAAATTGGAAGATTATAAACTATTCCCCTCAGCCACATCTTATCACTACTCCAACAAGGTTCCAGAATTACAGTAGTAGATTATAACTGAAAAAGCTGCAAGATGCAGACTCTCTTTAAGGAAGAGAATTTAGGAAAGCCTAAAATGAAGAGAGGAGACTACTAAAAACACTAAGGAATTTGAAGTCTCTGGCACCTATAGCTACAACAAACATTTTTAAAAAGCTCATCTTCTAGCCAGATTAACATAAATCCTCACACACCTCAGTTCCTATCACCCAATTTAACACAACCAGCTTTCCATATAAAATTACAAGACATGTTTGAAAAGACAAGCAAGCATCAAAACCAGACTCCAATGTGAAGTAGGTATTAGGATTATCAGGAAATTTGAAGTAACTATGACCAATATGTCAGAGGCTTTAATGGGGCAAGTAGACAACATGAAAGAACAGATGAATAATCAAAGCAGAAAAATGAAAATTTTGAGAAAAATCAGAAGGAAATGCTAGGAAATTTTTATTTATTTATTTATTTATTATTCTGTGGTACTGGGGATTGAACTCAGGGCACTTTATCACCAAGATACACCCTATTCCATTTTTTATTATGATTTTTTAAATTTTTGAGATAGGGTCTAAGTTGCCTAGGGTCTTGCTAAGTTGCTGAGGGTGGTCTGGAATTTACAATCCTCCTGTCTCAGCCTCACTGGGATTACAAGCATAGGCCACTGTGCCCAACTAGAAAAAAATTTGAAATGCTATAAAAAAAAAATAAAGAATGCCTTTGTTAGGCACACCAGTACCTCAGTATAGCCAAGGAAAAGAACAGTTAACTTGAAGATAGAGCAATAAAAACCTCCCCTGCTGCATCAGTATAGGGACCAAGGAGTGTGTGTAGGGGGACGGGGGTACTGGGGAGTAATATTTACATTGTTATATTGTATATTGTGTGCATGTGTGAATATGTAACAACAAATCCCATCTGTATGTACAACTTCAATACACAAATTTAAAAATGTGGGGAAAATAATACAAAGTTTTCCCTGAAAACAAAACAAGCAAACAAATTAAAAAACAACCTGAATAGAGAACTGAATAAAGATTGAAAACCAGAAAAGAGAATCCAGAAATAGTTGGACAATTTAAAAGACATAAGTGCACTTAATTGGAACACTAGAATAAGAAGAGAGAGAATTAATAAAAATAAATACTTCAAGTAATCAAAGCTATAAACTTTCCAACATGAAAGACAGATACCAAACTACAGGTCCAGGAATCCCGGAAAACATGAAGCAGAATAAATATGAAAAACCAACTAACCCAACAACTTATGGAGACCCTGTCTCAAAATAAAATATAAAAAGGATTGGAGATGTGGTTCGGTGGTAAGCACCCCTGGTTTCAATCTCCATTGCAAAAAAAAAAATGCTTAACATTATTTATCATTAGATATTACAAATTAAAACAATGAGATACCATGTTACACATCTATTAGAATGGACAAATGTGGAACACTGACAATGTCAAATGCTGGCAAGGATAGGCAGCAACAGGAAACTACATTCATTGCTGGTATGACCGCAAAATGGTACAAGCATTTTGAAAGACAGCTTCTTATAAAATTATAGACTCTTACCATATCATCCAACATTCACAGTCCTTGCTTTTACTCAACTGATTTGAAAACTTGCATATGCACAAACAGGGGCACACAAATGTTCACGGTAGTCTTTTGCATGTCAAAAACTAGAAGCAATCAAAATATCTTTCAGTAGTTGAATAAATATACAAACTTTGGTCCATCTGCAAAATAGAATATTATCCAACACTAACAAGAAATGAGCTGTCAGACCACAACAAAGCATGGATAAATTTTAAGTGCATATTGTTCAGTAAAAGAAGTCAGTCTGAAATAGCTACATACAGTATGATTCCACTTATTTTACATTGTGGAAAAGGCAAAAATACAGAAATAGTAAATAAACCAGTAGTGTGGGATACAGGTGATTCAGGAGATGAAAAGATAAAGTACAGGGACTAGGGGTGTGGTTCAGTGGTAGTGCTTGCCTATCATGCATAAGGCCCTAGTATAGATCCTCAGCCTGGGGGTGAGGGGAGGGGTGAATAAAACACAGTTTTTCAGTTTGATAAAACCATTCCATAAGCTATACTAATAGAAAATACATGCTGTTAACATTTGTCAAAACCCATAGAATATTACAGCACAAGAGTAAACATCAAAATACATAAATTTTTAAAAATCAAACAGTGAAACTTAAGATGGTGACCACGAGCCAAAAACACTTTATTTGGAAATAAAAACATAAATAATTATAGATAATTGTCAATGAAATATATAGGAAGGAGAACCTAACTAGTTCAAAGGGGCTTCTCAAATTTAGAAAGCAAGGGATGAAATTATTTAAGGATGAAAAAACTAACAGAACTGTAACCTTGCCAAGGTCACTTGAACTGATGAAGCCTTTCCTAAGAACTTCTTCAGTGCAAACACAAACCATTTGTCCCACTAGAAAGCCAAGGACTGCCAAACCTGACTAGTAAATGGTAGAGCTGGAGTGGAAACCTCATGGCCCTTCTGGTTCCAGAACTCACTCTTTTAAGCCCTGCACTCTGCCTCACAAGAAGCTCTCACAAGGTTATCATTAAGAACCTCTACTGATTTTATATGTTGCTCTCGTGCCCAGCAATTTTGCTGAATACATCTATGTTGGTTTTTTTTAATGCTGCACAGAGGAATGAACCCAGGAGTATACTACCTCTGAGCTACATTCCCCAGTCTTTTTATTTTTTTGAAACAGGGTCTCATTAAGTTGTTGAAGGCCTTGCTAAGTTGCTGAGGCTGGCCTCGAACTTGTGATCCTCCTGCCTCCCAAGTAACTGGGATGGTAGTCATATGCCACTGTGCCCGGCTACAGACATTTGTTCTCAACATTTGTAGATTATCGTGGAAGCATTTATATTTCAGTGGCAATATTTTTTTCCTTTTCCTTTATAATTCCACGTCTTTTTTTTCCTTTGTGTTTGCCCTCCTGCTCTTCTTTAATTCCTGATTTCCTTATTGCATTAGCTAAAATATCCAGGATAATTTAGAATAGGAATGAGATAGAAGACATTCCTGTTAAGATTAATGCTAACTTAATGTAATAAAGGGTTACAATTTGGGATAAACAGATTTTTAAAGATTATCCAGAAAACCAACTCACAATACACTGTTTCCATGTTTATCAACAATTGATTAATAAACTTCTGGAGAAAAATCCTTGGGAAATCAGGATAATGTAATTATTAGACATCATTGTGGAACTTCTTGGAACATGTTGAAAATTAAAAACACAGTTGAAGCATACCACAGTGACACAGCCACTTCAATGTTTATAGCAGCACAATTCACAATTGCAAAACTGTGGAAGCAACCCAGATGCCCTTCAATAGATGAATGAATAAAGAAACTGTGGTACATATACACAATGGAATATTACTCAGCAATAAAACAGAATAAAATTATGGCATTTGCAGGTAAATGGATGGAATTGGAGAACATTATGCTAAGTGAAGTAAGCCAATCCCAAAAAAACAAATGCCAAATGTTCTCTCTGATTAGTGGATGCTGATACATAAGGTGGGTGGGAATGGGGAACATAGGAGAAATGGAGGAACTCTGGATGGGGTAGGGGGGAGGTGGGGAGAGGGAAAGGGGAAGGGGTGTAGTAAGGATGGTTGATTGAGATGGTCATCACTACCCTTGGTGCATGTATGAAGACAGAAATGGTGTGACTCTATCTGGTTTGCAACCAGAGAAATGGAAAAACTGAGCTCTATATATGTACTATGACTTGAAATGCATTAAAATAAATAAATTTAAAAATAAAAAAAAACACAGTTGAGGGCTGGGATTGTAGCTCAGTGGTAGAATGCTTGCCTCGCATGAGTGAGGTACTGGGTTTGATCCTCAGCACCACATAAAAATAAATAAAATAAAGATATTGTGTTCATCTACAATTTAAAAAAAACATTTAAAAAAAACACAGTTGAATTAACAACAGATTTAGTGACTCAGTGAACGAAAATTGATAATTATTTTATATCCTCCATTTTTGATACTACAATAAACATAAATACCCTTTATACCTTTGTTAATTATCAAAATATTGGGAGTAACATCTATTTAGAATAGCAAATGAAGAGAAAGATTCCCACAAGTAATTTAGACAGAGGCATTAGTCTCAAAAAAGAAAAACCAAATACATTAAAGCATTTCTTGCTTGGATATTGATATGGATGTGTGCTGATCCTGCCAGATTCATTTAGCAGGCAAGAATTTCCTCTGCACAAAAATAGATCATTCATAACAAAAACAAGCTGACTTACTTATCTTTGGAAGCCAGCATCTCCAGTGCTAATCTAAAAGCACAAAAAGATTTCAAAATTCTATTGCCAATTGGCACCCCAGTGTGGAATAAAAAGTCTTCAGCAATAGCAGATGTGGTCACTACAGTATTTGAAATTCTGTTTGTCCTTTACGTTATGTTCAGATTCTATCTTGAATTTCATAAAGTCTACCAACTCTCTCATCAAGAAAAACAATTTCATCCCCAAAGAAAGAAATGATTTCTGGAGGCATTCGGTCTTTTAACTATGCACGTATTTACCACAGAGATCATAACACAGCTATGCATATTTTATTATGAATAAAGTATGTAGTGTGTGCCTACAAATACTCATCTGGGATTTTCTAAGCATCTAGCTCATGATACTTAGAATTTGGTTGGTTATGGTGCTCATTAGCATGCAAGCACAAGCATCAAAACATCCCTTGGGTATTTATATAATGGTTTATAATTTAACAGATTTTCCATTTTCTGCCTCCCTGATTCTGTGTACCAGCCTCTGCCCTAATTTTCTTCTATTTAAATCTGAGCCAAGACCTAAAACATACTGTACATGCTTCTTCCACAAGCTCACAGCAATCTTCCCTGCACTGAATTCCCACACTTCTTTAACACTTCCACAGTATTCTTCCAATGCTTTTTACCTTCTGGGGTGATGTTCCCTCATGGAAACATGAGAAGTGGGGGAGAAGCCATGTCCCCTTGTGATTTTCAGTTTAATAAATATGCCTTTGGCCATCCATGAGTCTGACTATCCCTCTAAAGAAATAAATCATCATTTCATCAGGACAGTCTGTGTCCAACTTTAAAAAGTCGTTGCTGAAAACATTGTGCTAAATGAAAACTGCCAGTCACTAAAGACAAGTAATTTTTTATTTCATTCATATTAAATATCCAGAATAGAGAGATTTATGGGTACAGGAAGTAGAGTAGTGGTTGCCAAGGGCTTTGGGTTAGGGAAGGGGAGGGGGAGAATGGAAAGCTACTGCTAACAGGTATGGTATTTCTTTTGGGGATTACAGTCCTAAAATTGTGGTGATGGTTGCACAACTTTCCAAATATACTAAAAGCCCACTAAATTGTACCCTCTAAATGGGTAAATTGTTGGGTATATGAATTACACTTCAACACAGCTGTTAAAAAGGAAATCACCATGCCTACACCAGCTACTACCCTCAGGGTGATGCTGTGTGTACTACAAAGCCCACTTTTCTTTTGGATAATTCTCTTGGGTCCTCTGGTGAGCAGTTTTTCCTATGCTCTGAAAAACCTCTGAAATAAGTCATGGCTGAGCTTTATCTTAGGCAGAATATTGCTCCCTTATCTATTTTCCATATTAAATATTCACCCATTGTGAACTAGAGTTTGGTATTTATCAACCAAACTGGCACACTTTTGAGGCTGAGAAGGAGAGGTGCTAATAATTTCTCTGAAATATAAGCCATGAACTAGAATTGTCCTGAGTGAAATAGGACATACAGGCTAATTATAACTCAACAGTGTATATTACAATGAATCTAATGGCATTATTCCAAGTAAGAAAATATTAACATTTTTTTAAAACTTCCATTATCAATTCCCAGGATGAAGTTAAAAACAAATAATAACAAATTCATCTTATCAGTTAATACACAAGATAGTAAAGCCCCACTTAAAATTAACTTCTTAAAATTAAATCAAAAAACCATCCTTTCCCAATTTTATTGGACGCAAGTTGCTATGGATGTACTAAACATGATTTTATCCTAGGTCAGCCCTGAAATTAATGAATCAGATACCATCCCCACTAGGCTGCTCATGGACCTCACCACAGCCCGGCAATTACACATCGTCTTTCCTCCATCCCAATTTTTCCTTTTATAGTGGATTTGCTCTTTGTTTTTAATAAAAAAAAAAAAAAAGAACGGAACTGGTGAGCTATTACCTCATGTATGTCCTCTCCTCTACAGAAGTCCTTGAAAGTGTTATCTGTACTTTGTATCTTTAATGTCTTTTCCTGTTCCCTCTTGATTCTACTCTCAAGGTTTTGCTTCACTTATCCGTCTAAATTGCTCTCTCAAGATTGCTTCAAAGCTAAATCCAGGTGTCACTCTCAGCAGCACCACTGGACACAGCTGATCTCTCTTTTCACTTGGCTCCAGGACATCACAGGTGTCAGGTTTTCTTTTTTCTCTCTAGTCACTCCTGAGTTTCCTTTGTTGATCCGCCTCTTTTCCTGACCTCTAAATTTTGAAGCCATCTTCAGACCTTTCTTTCTACCTACACTCACTTCCTAAAGGAAGTTACTTATTTTGATAGCTTTAAATACCATCTCCATAGTGATGACTCCACATCTGTATCTCAAGTACAAACCTCTCTTCTGGATACTAGCCCTGTGTATCCAACTGCCCATTTGACCTTCCCACTTGGATATCTAACACTTTGAGCTTAACAAGTCCAATCCCCTCCTCAAAAACCATTCCTTCCAGTCTTCTCTACTTCAGTTCATTGCAATTCGGTCTACCATTTGCTTAGGCCAAAACCTCGGTGTTCCATTGGATGGACATCTCTATTTGCAAGTTCCATCAGACTCACCTACAGTATCTATTCAGAATTCAGTCACTCTTTACTATCACTACCCTGGTCCTATCCTGTTTCTCCCCTCTCTCAGATTCTCTCAGCCTCCTTCTGTTCTCCTTAATGTTTATCTTTGTTTTCCTCCAGTAGCTTTTCCACACAGCAGGCAAAATAATTCTGTTAAAATCTAAGCCAGATCTTGTCATTCTCCTGCTCAATACTTTGCATGGCTTACTGTCCTGCCCCAGAGTAAAAGGCAAAGTCCTTATCGTGACCTGTAGGACATGTGATGTGACATCCTGTTATCTGTTTGACCTTATTTCCTGCTATTTATCCCCTCTCACTGTCTCTATTCTGTCCATGTCAGCCTTCATGCAGTTCCTAGAGCAAGCCAGGCACCTTCTCACTCTGGGAGTTTGCAACTGCCCTTCCTTCTTAGGGGCTTCCTCCCTTCCTTCGAGTCTTTTCTCAAAATCACCTTTTTTCACAAGGCCATTTGTATCACCATCACCCTGACATTTCCTATCTCTCTGACCTATTTTCAATGGTCTGGTTTGTTCTTGTTATGTAACATTTTTATTATTTATGTGTTTTATTTTTTGATATTGGGAATTGAACCCAGGGTATTACCACTAAACTATACTCCCAGCTCTTTTTATTTTTTTTTATTTTTTATTTTTTTTTTTGGTACTGGGGATTGAACTCAGGGGCACTCGACCACTGAGCCACACCCCCAGCCCTATTTTTTGTGTTTTATGTAGAGACAGGGTCTCACTGAGTTGCTTAGCGCCTCGCCGTTGCTGAGGCTGGCTTTGAACTCGCGATTCTCCTGTCTCAGCCTCCCTAAGTGCTGGGATTACAGGCTTGAGCCACCGTACCCGGCTCCAGCTCTTTTTATTTTTTAATTTGAGACAAGGTCTCATTAAATTGCTGAGGGTCTCATTAAGTTGCCTAGGCTAGCCTCTAACTTCGGATCCTCGGCCTCAGGCTCCCTAGTCTCTGAGATTACAGGCATGTGCAACTTCTCTGGGCATTATTACGGAACCTATTTATAGATTCCTCTTATTTTTGTCCCTTCTTCTAGAATATTGGCTCCGTGAGGGCAAGGAAGTTTTTGCTGTTTTGTTTTCTGCTGTATACCCAGTACTAGTGGAGCACCTGGCACACAGTGACTGCTCCTTGAATATTTGTTGAGTAAAAACTGCATAAATAAGATCCCTGAGTCTAGCTGGAAATTCCTGCAGCAGCTCCAATGTTGAGTTAATTCAATTCAAAGTTTTTCAGATCCCTCACTTTGATCCCTGGAACTTAGCTGCCAGTGGAATCAAGACCCAGAGTCCTGATGCCAGGAAAGACCAGAGCACAGACTCAGTCATATCTGAGGGAGAAAGTGTTCACAAGTTTTGGTTTTGGTTTCACTAGGATGCCAAAGCCCAATGGACTAAATTTAATTGGAAATCTCTTCTAGCATTTCGTTGTGTCTCTGTGTTAACACATTTGTGATTTCTGTCCGACCTCTCAGAGCATGGCAGTTGAAATGTTCCTGTCTTATTGACAGGTTTAGATATTCAGGATGTTATTCCAGGTTTTCTTTGACTATAAGTTTCTTCTAAATTTCCATTTTGACCTCTTTCTTCTTGTCACCTTAATGCTGAGATGAGAGAGAACTCTGTCCAGTTAGCCTTAATTCTCTTGTGAACAGACACTTTAATTCTGAGCCACAGTGGCTGCGGGATTTTTCACAAATTGTTCTGGGTTTCTTTTGGTTTGTTTTTGTTTACGTGGTACTGGGAATCAAAGGCAGCTCTACCATTGAACTACATCCTCAGCCCCCCTCCCCCACCAACTGCTTTCTTTCTTTCTTCCTTTTTTTGAGACAGGATCTTCTCACTAAATTGCTAAGGCTGGCCTCAAACTTGTGATCTTAGGACCTCACCCTCCGAGTCACTGGGATTACAGGCATGTGTTGCAAAACCTGGCCTCAGAAGTTTTTAATAGGCTGATAAAGTACATTGTGAATCTCCAAGAAAAAAATATGACTGTTCCTGTTTCTCAAATTGACTTGACCATTACTACCTTTATTTCGTGAGTAACTTTATGTCCCTCGGGAAATTATCTAGCAATTAATCAGGCATTATATTTCAACATTGCTTATATTTCTTCAATATAAGAATATACCCACACTTTTATATGACCTCTACACAAATAAAATGTTTCTTTTCCCTATTTAATGTTGACTCAAACCCTGACTTCTACATTAAACATTTCCATTAAGCATTTCTTAATGTATTCAGGAAGAACATTATCAGAATTCTTGCAGCATTTATCACAATCCTGTTTTGCTTTGCGTTTTTTTTTAATGACACTTCATTGAGATATAACTCACATACCATATAATTTATCCATCTGAACACGTACAATTCATTGGCTTTTAGTATATTTACAGAGATGTATAATAACCACAGTCAATTTTAGAATGTTTTCATCACCTTAAAACATTTAGCTATTACCCTTTCTAATCATCTATTCCCCCAGGCTTATGTAACCATGAACCTAGCACTTAATCAGGCATTATATTTCAACATTGCTTATATTTCTACAATGAAAATGTTTCTAGATATTTACCAATCCTTCACACTTCATATATAGAATCATACAATATTGTGGTCTTTTGTGACTGACTTCTTTCACTTTATGTTTCCAGATTTATCCTTGTAGTAGCATGTATCTCCCTTACGACTATGGACAAATATGCCATTGTATGTAAACACCAACTTTTGTATTTCTCTTCATAGACTGATGTAAATTTATGTTGTTTTCACCTTTGGGTTCTCAGGAATAATGCTGCTATGAACAGTCATGCACAAGTTTTAGTGTGGGTATGTTTTTATTTCTCTTGCATATATACGTAGCTTCATACTCTTTTGGAAACACATCGAATGAGGTCATCCTCCTGTTTAAAGTTCCCTCTGACTTCCTGTTGCACTTATAATATATGAATACAAATTCTTTACCAAAGCTTTCAGTATCTTCATATTCTGACCCTACCATATGTCCCATCTTGTTTTCTGTCTTTCAGTTCATACTCTGCCACTTCTTCAAACTTCACACAGTCTTCTACTTCTTCAAACATGTCAAGCTTGTTGTTGTCATTGTACTTATGGATTTTCTCTTTGTACTTGCTTTTCCCCTCTATATTCACTTGGCTGACTTGTTCTGGTCAAACAGACCTCAGCCAGTGGTTACCTCCTTAATCAGGCCTTCCCCGACTTCTGTATCTAATGTTGTCTGATATTCTTGCTAGCTACAGCACCTATAGCTACCTCAAATAATTGTTTTTTGCAGTTTTTCTACTTGCTTTTTGTCTACTTTCCTGATTAAAATATGGGCTCCATGAACTCAGAATCCTAGTTTAATTTTGCCACTCTATTCCCAAAGCCCACCAGTGTCTACCAAATCACTATAATGGATATTACCTTCACATTCATTCAGCATCTTTGCAAGGTCCTGTAATCGCCATTATTTTTCTTATGTTCATCTTTATTTCAAAACACCATTCTGTGCTTCTTGATACAGTTCTTTTATACTTCTTAGGATCTCTCATTACCAAGTAGAATAGGTACTTGATAAATTTGTTCACTGGAATTTCTTATGATTTCAGTATGTAACACTTGTGTCTTCAATTACAGAAGCAGTAATTAGATTGTGGAGTTTCAGTGTATTTTTATTGGTTTAATATCTGTACTTATATAAACAATGTTAATATTTAGGATTAGGAAATCCTAGAAAGAAGAAATATTAAGTTAAATGTATCTTACAAATTACTATTAGTGTACAAAATATTTTCCTTTAAGTAAACGAAAATGAAAGGCAGCATTGAAGGTAATATTGTCTTTGCACAATACTGGGGCTATTACTTTTGCTCTAAAATTTGGCTCAGTACCATTTGAAGGGTTCCTGAAAGTGAACAAGGCACTACTCAAAAGTGATAAGGTATTTCAACCACAATAAGCATCATCTTAGCCATCTACATAAGAATAGGGAACAATTGATTGTTGTGCATAATCCAGTTCCTTCCATGTATATCTACAATGTATATTTTCAGTCATATTTCAGGAGAAAGCATTGTGTGTTTGTCACTTTCAACTTTAGGTTCTATTAAACTGGACATTGTCAGGTATTTATTTAGGACAGTAAAAACAATTATGTTTTATATATACAATATATACTATATATAAATATATGTACCATATATACAATATATATATACCATATATATTGTGTATATATACTATATATACAATATATAGTGCATACATTACTGAATTCCAAGAACCTCTGTTGCTATTTGCAATCTTGTTAAAGTTCATATCTGACCAGGGTAAGTGACTATAACTAACTAACCAAATGCAACAATACCTGCTTCTGTTTCCTAGACAAAAGCAATGCATTTTGTTTACATTGTCTATCAGGACTAGTAGCTAAATTGTGGAAGTGATGACTATAATCCTTTAAAAGTTCAATTGAAAAAATTATATGCCAATGATTAGATCTACCAGGACCACAGTGGTCAAGAATTCTTATCCCCATCATTGTACTCCAGGTGGATATAGGAGTAGGAGGGAGTGAAAACCATCTATCCAAGGCAAATTGAACTAGGCAAGTTCATCCCAGTATTTGACAACACCAATAGGATATGCTTAAGAACTATAAGATGGTTTTATTTAGGAGAGGTATCCAAGAAACAAACTATTGACTTGTTTCTTCAGGAAGTACTGGTGGATCTTGAAATGCTGCTCATCAGCATTCCATTCACATGCCTTCTCCTGGCATGAAAATGTCCAAATATAATTACAGTAGCCTGGAGTTGGAGGAAAGGTGTACAAGAGAAATGACTTATAAAGAATCTGTGATATACTCTAACTTGACAACTTGTATAATTCAGAGTAGGCATGAGCCATGTTCCTATGCACATTTGAGCATTAGTAAGACAACATACAGGTGATGAGCAGTGGTGGCTATTTGTGGTATATTGTTTCTTCTATGTGCAGCTTCCATCCTGGATTCGATTTGACAAACCTTAATTGTGATGGCTGTGGAAGCATGTTAGGGTAAGGTTAAGGAAAGACAAGCTTTCTGTGATGCCTGCCAATACAGATGAGAAAAGTTTCTAGAATAAAATAACAAAAATGGAAGAATCTAAAACAGATCTAATGGATGAAAATAAAACAGAATAGGAAGCAATACCAGACAAGAGAAAAACTAAAGTAAAGCCTGGGTCAGCTCACCAATAAGATAAAGTCAGTAGGATAATTTCAGCACTTTCACTGAGACATGAAGAGTGATTTTGGAGAGAAGTTACATAGTATCTGTTTTGGTGCACCATGCTATAAAGCAGAGAAATTTCAAGTATCAATAATATAATCAAAAGATTAACAAGTTAATGATAAAATATGTGAATTTACAAGATTTCCAGAATATTGAATGGTCACATGGCATCACTGTCTCCAGACATTCCTATGTGGTCTTTCTGGAGGTGGAATATGCTGGCAGAAAGTCACAGCAGGAAAAGAGAAAACCAATAGTAGAGAGACCACAGCTGATCCAAAGACCAGATGGCTGCTGGTCTGGAAGGGTATCTCTGAGAGAGAAGACTTTCCTATAATTTTCATCACTCCTTATAAAAATGGATTGGTCCTCCTTATTGTGCACACAAGTTTGTCTACTTGTGGAACCATTCCACCGGCTGCTTCTCTGCCTGCTTTTTGAGGTGCTAGGGATCACACTCAGGGCCTCACACATGCCAAGCAAATGCTCTACCATTGAGCCACATCCCCAGTCCTATCCAGCACATTCTTTCCTGGCTACCTACTCACATGCTAACATCTCAAAATGAAATCTGTTCTATTTGCACTTCTTAAAACACCAAGACAACCCACAATTTCCACTCCTGAGCCCCTGAAGCCCACTCCAATTTTCCAATCATGTCTCTTACCTTCTCATTCTACAACACACTAATTGTATATTTATTGCTCTTATTGTTCATTTTTTGACTCAACCCTTTTCCTCTAGTTTGAATGCAACTCCACCAGAGTAGGGACCTTGTCCCATGTGGTTCATTACTCAGAGCAGTGCTTGGTACAGAGTAGATACCCAATATGTGTATGTTGAACGAATGAAAACTGAAAGTGGCTTAATAACATCTTTAAATTATTTATGGATTTTTATCATTTCTTAACTCTTTAGTAAATTTTAGAAATTATTATTTTGTGAAAAAACTCAAGTGGTATTCAATAATTTCTTAAATTTTTCTTATTTATTTTCTTCTATTAAATTTATAAAATTATATTTTATATTTTTCATTGAAAAAATAATACATCATCTGGCAAACACTACCTTTTGCTGGGTGTGGTGGTGCATGCCTGTAATTCCAGCAGCTTGGGAGGCTGAGGCAGTATGATTTTCAGCCTCAACAACTTAGCGAGGCCCAAGTAACTTAGGAAGACCCTATCTCAAATTTTAAAAAATAAAATAAAAAGGGCTGGGGGTGTGTCTTAGGGGTTGAGCACCCTTGGTACCAAAAATAAAAGCAAAAAAAATGTGTCAAAATTGGAAGTATGAGTAGTAAGTCATTTTGTCATCACATACTTTTGATCTGATGCAATAAGAATTGTATTCTTCCCCAAAATTCAAGTCATTCTACAAAATATCTGGCCAGTACTTATCAAAAATGTGAAGGTCATAAAAAACAAAGAAAGACTGAGAGACTTTGTCACAGATTGGCAAAGCTTAAGGAGATACAGATAACTAAGTGTAATGTGGTATCCTAGACCAGAAAAAAGACATCAGAGAAAAAATGGGGAATGTGAACGAAGTCAATATTTAATTAAAAGTATTACACTAAAATTAACTTCTTAGTTTCATAGATGAACCAAAGTAATGTAAGGTGTTAACATTAGAGATAGCTAGGTGAAGGAATATACAGGAACGCTCTGTACTACCTTTGAAAATGCTCTGTAGATTTAAAATTGATTTTTAAATTAAGTAATAAGTATACCATGATCATATTCCTATAAAATTTTTAAACTCACATATTCACCTATTCTTTAAACTATCTTTTATCTGTATAAATAGGAGAGATGCTTAAAATAATACTAACATTATTATTGCATAATGGAATTTTAAATTGATTTTTTGTTTATACTTTTCCTTATTGTTTAGTGTTCAGGATTATTTCAGATCAACAATAATAAAAATAATTGCAATGTACTAACAATTGACTATGAGACAGGACTTCTGGATTTAGAATTTCATTCCTTATCTCAATTCTCACATTAATCTGTGAGGGAGATGTGATTATTATTAAAATTTCATTTCTTATGCAGAAACAAATATATATATATGTATATATATACACACGCACACACATGTACATTTATGGTCTATATGTTAAAAAATACATACATATACATAAATATACAATACATATATCATAGAATAAAAGACAGACTTCTACAAGATGTACCATGAAAACCAGAGTCTGTTTCCCATATGTGTCCAATTTTTGCATTTCCCAAGAATTGCCATTTTAAGCTGGTTTTAATTAATTAATTAATTAATTTTGTACTGGGGATTGAACTCAGGGGCACTCAACTACTGAGCCACATCCTCATCCCTATTTTGTGTTTTGTGTAGAGACAAGGTCTCACTGAGTTGCTTAGCACCTCACCATTGCTGAGGCTAGCTTTGAACTTGACATTCTCCTGTCTCACCCTCCCAAAGTGCTGGGATTACAGGTATGCACCACTGTGCCTGGCTTTTTTTTTTTTTTTTTGGCTTATGTACATACTTATTTCCTTAAAACATGCTTATATAGTTATTTCTTAATTTTCAGCTTTAGATATTATTTCTTGACTCCCTATCATGGCAAACAAGCATTTAGGTCTTTTAACATGCTTATTTTTCACCTACACAGATACCTTTTGTGAATACTCTGCATTTGTATTATTATGCCCATATAAATATTATGAGTAGTATAGCTTGCTCTTCTCCCTGGGGTTAATAATTGTCTCATGTTGGGGCTGGGATTGTAGCTCAGCGGTAGAGCGCTTGCCTCGCATGCGTGAGGCCCTGGGTTCGATCCTCAGCACCACATACAAAGCAATAAAATAAAGACATTGTGTCCATCAACAACTAAAAAAATATTTAAAAAAAATAATAATTGTCTCATGTTTACCTGTTGTCTTACTTTTCTATGACTCTATCACTAATGTATCCCCAAGCTCTCCATAGTAATGTAAATCATCTTTTAGTGCATTAAGAAACATAAGGCGCTTCATCACTTTCATCTCTTTCTTGGAGCTTGCCTGGAGGTTCTCTGTCCTCCTCCCACTGCCCCTCATCCCCAGGCTATCCTCTGGGCTGCACTGATAGCTCCCTAGGCCTGTCACAGAGCAGTCACCTGTAATCCTGCACCATCATCTTGGTTGGGCGGCACCCAGGCTTTCCTGTGATGCATCTCCTTTCTGTTTCCTGCATATATAACTTCTTTCTTGGTTTGTTCCTTGTTTTGGAAGCTCTTTCAGAAATTTCTTAGGGTTTTTGAGAGGCAAAAGCATTGAGATATTGTTTGTCTGAAATGTCTTCATTTCACCTTCACATGTTTTAGGTTGTCTGGCTAGGAATAGAATTTTAGATTGGAAAACGCTTTTCCTCAGAAATTTGAACTCATTGCTCCATAGTCATTAACCTTCCTCAGTCACTATTGAGAAATATGATGCCATTCTGTTCTCCATTCTTTTTTTTTTTTTTTTTTTGTACCAAGGATTAAACTTAGGGGCACTCGACCACTGAGCCACATCCCCAGCCCTATTTTGTGTTTTATGTAGAGACAGGGTCTCACTGAGTTGCTTAGCACCTCGCCGCTGAGGCTGGCTTTGAACTCGCGATTCTCCTGTCTCAGCCTCCCTAAGTGCTGGGATTACAGGCTTGAGCCACCGCGCCCGGCTTCCATTCTTTTTTTAATATTTTTTTAGTTGTAGATGGACGCAATATCTTTTTTTTCATATTTTAATTTATTTATTTGTTCTATTTAGGTTTACATGATATCAGAGTGCAATTTGTTTATTTTATTTATTTTTATGTGGTGCTGAGGATCAAACCCAGTGACTCACACATGCAAGGCAAGCGCTCTACCACTGAGCTACAGCCCCAGCCCCCTGTTCTCCATTCTTTAGGTATGATATATTTGTCTGTATTCCTCCTTACTTATGTTCTACTTATTATCAAATTGTAAACTTTCACAATAATATGACTCCATGGGGATCTTTTTCATCAGGTGTAGCAATCCTCTCTAGTTAGGAAACTGTTATCTTTCATGTGGACAATATTTCTGTATGTTATTCCTTTATTTTATAAATGTTTTCTCCCCTCCCCAACCCACCCTGCTCCCCTGGTACTGAGGATTGAACCCAGGGGTGCTCAATCACTGATTTATATTCCCAGCCCTTTTTATTTTTTATTTTGAGATAGGTCTCTCTAAATTTCCCAGACTGGCCTCAAACTTTCACTCCTCCTGCCTCAACCTTCTGAGTCACTGGGATTACAGGCATATATCACCACTACTCTCTGCTTAAACATTCTTTTTTTTTTTTGTAGTATTTTACTCTCATTCCTTGTATACACTTTTACATTTTTTAATGAAAGATGGGCACAGTGTCACATGATTGTAATCCCAGCTACTCCAGAGGCTGAAGGAGGAGGATTGCAAGTTTGAGGCCAGCCTCAGCAATTTAGTGAGTCCCTAAGCCACTTAGAAAGATTCTATCTCAAAATAAATAATAAAAAACAGGGCTGGGGATATGGCTGAGTGGTAAAGCACCCTGGGTTCAATCCCTAGTACCAAAAATAAATAAATAAACATTTTAAAAATGAGGAATACATATATATTATGCATATATATGTATATATACAACACAACATATATTTTTCCTTTACTGCCTCTCTTTCTTCTGTATTTCCTTTCTTCCTCTATGATTGTTAACATTTTTGCCTCTCTAATTACAGGATTTCCTCAAGTCCAAAATATTTGATGATCCTTAGAAGTTCCTTCATTTCTAAGAATAAGGCATCAAAAAGCCAATTTGATCCTGTGAGTATGGGCTGTGCTTGTCAATTTGTAGACTTTGCTGTAGAGCAGGGTTACTCAACAGAAGCACTGTTGTTACTTGGAACTGGATAATTCTCTGCTGTGGGGCAGTCCTGTGTACTGTAGGATGTTTGGCAGCATCCCTGACCTCTACTCATTAGATGACAGTAGCATCTCCCTCCATGTGTGACTGACTAGTGTCTCCAGGTATTGCCAGATGTCTAGGAGGGGGATGTCTTGGAGTCCTCCCTGTTGAGAACTAGGAGTCTCCCTGTTGCTCTAGGGGGATCTGACTAAAATTTTGTTGAGGCTCCAACCAAGAATCTATAATTTTCCACTTTTCTCATGAGGTAGTCAACTTCCACTGTAGGAAATCATCCACTCTCCTGCCTGGAGATTATCTTCTGGCCACCAGCATTCTCAGAGGGAACCAGTAGTCTCAGCGTTGGTGTGTGAATTCACACTATTAGTTCCCCCATTAGTTCCCACCAGCACCGTGCCCATTTTTTTAAAATATTTTTTAATACCTTTATTTTGTTTTATTTGTTTTTATGTGGTGCTGAGAATCGAACCCAGTGCCTCACACTTGCGAGACAAGTGTTCTACCACTGAGCCACAACCCAGCCCCACCATGCCCATTTTAATTGTATCTCCTGTGCCCACCCTCAGCCATGCCTGGTACCATCCAGAGCAGAATCCCTCTGGTTCTATTTCTGCAGAGCATTAAGATTCCATTCTTCTGTCAGAATGGGAAAAACATCTGATGGCAGTTGTTCAGGGTCTGAGAGCTGATTTGATCCAATTGCTTCTTACATAGGCTGTCAATTAATTGTTTTAGCCTTACCTGCACTCTGTTTTAGGGATGTCTGCACCTCCAGTGTCAGACTTTCTGCAGTTTCACAGTGTAAAGCAATTTGCTTTTAGTCTTCCCCTGCTTCTAAGGTTTTACTCTTCTTGGTTCTGTGAAGTCAGCTTTTACTAGTCTCAGCTTCCAAAGTGTTTTTCCCCAATTTTTTTTCAGTTCCCTTTGTTGTTGTGGATTTTTGTCATGTTAAATTCTTTACTATAATTTTAGTGGGATATTAGGAGAGAGTAAAGGGGAAAATGTGTATTGAATCAACTTTTAAATAAGAGTTCTATTCTGCACATTTTAAACAATGAGCTATGCGATTTTTATGAAGGCAATCAAAGTGTAACAGAAAAAGTCTTTTAACATCTTTCTGTAATGACTTTCTATAATGGTTAAAGTCATTTCTCAGTCATAGTAGATCCCCTGTGTATTGGTTCCCTCTCTGCTTTACCTCATCTACCTAAACAGGATCACCTGAAAAGAAATGTGGGCCTGGTAGCTTTTCAGTTCCCTATAATACAGATGACTGCCTTACCAATGTGATTGTTTCCCCTAACCTCTTTGTGCCTACTTGTCTTCCTTTTGATAAGAGGGAGCCACGATGTTTATTTCATTGAATGTATGTTGTCAGATCAGGCCAGGAAATCCGTGCTACATTGTGAAAAGTGACCTTTTGGTGGGGAAAAAGCCTCTATAGAAACACAAAAGTATTGTCAATTGAATAGCCTGCCTTCTAGAGCTTATCTAGATTAGCAGTGTTTCCAGTTCTGTACACAGACAGAAGCATTTCATTACTCACTGTGGGATGAGTTGCCAATTCCCCACCCTCTGTATCAAAACAAAAGTGACTTAACAGGAGAAAGCAAGGGACACAGTATCTACTGTGAAACCATGCAATGTTTAATGTTATTTAAATTACAATTTATGTCCTTTACTGCTTAATGAAAGCAGAGGTCTGGAAAGTGAGGTCCTTTCATCTCAAACTTTCCAAATGAATATATGAGAACTGGTCAAAAAGAGCTGGTCAATACTTAAAGGGTTAAAGTTGCCATTTAGTCATACAAAACCTTCACCACTGTTTCACTGCTAGTGTTTAAAAAAACATGATTGAACAGGGAGGACCTGGAAACATCTCTCCATAGACCTACATGTCAATATAAATTCTGCACCCAGAAAGCATGTTAAGCATAGTTAAGAATTCTTTGAGAAGTTTACTAATAATGCTAATTACAGATGGGCACATCTCCAACACACAAGCCCCACCTCAAATGAAAAACGTTTTTTTTTTGGTACTGGAGACTAAACTCAGGGGCACTCGACCACTGAACCACATCCCCAGCCCTATTTTGTGTTTTATGTAGAGACAGGGTCTCACTGAGGTGCTTAGCGCCTCGCCATTGCTGAGGCTGGCTTTGAGCTCGCGATTCTCCTGTCTCAGCCTCCCTAAGTGCTGGGATTACAGGCTTGTGCCACCGCACCTGGCTTCAAATGAAAAACTTTTGACAAAACAGTGGACATATGTTGGCCTGTTGACTCAGGACAAGCCTATAACCATGAAAATGAGCCTGCTGTTAAGAACAATGGTACGACCTTGAGTGAAAAGGCCAAGATATTGAGCATATCTTTCAAGTTGGTGGCCTCGAACCCTTAGACACAGGTCTTTAAGATTCCATATTTTCATTTCAATACAGTAGAATTAATATAATGCACTACAGGAATGATATTTTGAAAATATTAAATAGATTATTTCTTATTCTGCTCATTAATCATCTTCCCCGGTATGTTAATAAATTCATTAAAAATCCTATGGTGACTCAGGGAAGAAGATACAAACTAGAAGGAAACTCCATGAATGAAGTGGACATGATAGAGAGCAAATAATTACAAGAATAGAAGGGGGCAAAGAAACCCCTCTGAAGGAGGGGATGCAAGAAATGGGGCAAGAGGTCAAAAACTAGTGCCTTCCTCTCCCTCTTCATGCCCAGCCTCCTCCCCACATTTTCCTTCCTCTGTTGGAATGCATCTTCCTAGAGTAATAGTGGCCTGTTCAGCAAGAACTTGTGAGTGGTAAAATTTTCTGGTTGGCCTTAAAATATTTTTTGTTGCCTTATTTTAACCAAATAATTGAATGATAATTTAGTTGGGGATAAAATTTTATTTGATTCACTCCAAACTTGATCATTTCTGTTGAAAAGTCTGGGTGTCATTTTTTTTGAGATTTAAAATTATTTAAATTTTTTCTGATTTCTCTTTTAAAAATATTATTGGTGCATTATAGTTGTACATAGTGATGGGATTTTGCTGTTACATATTTGTACATGCATATAACAATATAATTTGACCAATATCACTGCCCAGCACTGCCCCCTTGCCTTCCTGCCTCCCGCTCCATGGTCCCTTGCCTCTATTGATCTCCCTTTGATTTTTAGGAGACCCACTCCCACCTTTCTTTTCCTTTTGCCTTTCTAGCTTCCACATATGACAGAAAATATATGACCCTAGACCTTCTACATTTGACTTATTTCACTTAACATAATGGTCTCTACTTCCATCCATTTTCCTGCAAATGCCATAATTTTATTTTTCTTCATGGTTGAATAAAATTCCATTGTATATACATGCCACATTTTCTTTATCCATTCATTTGTTGATGGACATCTAGGCTGGTTCCATAGTTTGACTATTGTGAATTGTGCTGCTGTGCACATGGGTGTGCATATATCACTGTAGTAAGATGATTTTAATTCTTCAGGATAAATACCAAGGAGTGATACAGCTAATGATATGGTGGTTCCATGCGTAGTCTTTTGAGGAACCTCCATGCTGATTTCCATAGTAATTGTACTATTTTTGTAGTGCCACTCACGTACAGTGTTCCTTTTTGTTTCACATCCTCTCCAGAATTTATTATTATTTGTGTTATTAATGACTACCATTCTGACTGGTATAAAATGAAATCTCAGTATAGTTTTGATTTGCATTTCCCTAATTGCTAATGATGTTGAACGTTTTTTTCATGTATTTGTTGGCCATTTGTATTTCCTCTTTCAAGAAATGTCTGTTTAATTTGTTAGCCCATTTATTAATTGGGTTATTTGATTTTTTGGTGTAAAGTTTTTTGAGTTCTTTATATATTCTAGTTATTAATCTTCTGTCAGAAGAATAGCTAGCAAAGATTTTCTCCCACTATTTAGGTTCTCTCTTTACATTCCTGCTTCCTTTGACATGCAGAAGGTTTTTTTTGTCTTGTTTTGTACCAAAGATTGAACCCAGGGGGTGCAAATCTTTTTAATTTGATGCTGTCCCATTAATTAACTCTGGACGTTACTTCCTGAGCCTTAGAGGTCCTATTGAGAAAATCATTGCCTGTGCCTAAAAGCTGGAGTGTTTACCCTGCGTTTTCTTCTAGGAGTTGTATAGTTTTTGGTCTAATTCTGAGGTCTTTGATCCATTTTGAGTTGATTTTTGTGCAGGGTGAAAGATAAGGGTCTAGTTTCATTCTTCTATATATGGATAACTAGTTGTCACAGTACCATTTGTTAAAAATGCTTTCTTTTTCCAGTGTATGTTTTTGGCACCTATGTCAAGAATCAGATGACTGTAGATGTGTGGGGTTTGTCTCTATCTGTACCATTGGTCTATGTGCCACTGTTATGCAGTTTTTGTTACTATAGCTCTGTAGTAGAATTTGAAGTCAAGTATTATGATATCTCCAGCATTGCTTTCTTTGGCTTAAGATTGCTTTGGTTGTTCTGGGTCTTTTATTCTTCCAAATGAGTTTTAGGACCATTTTCTAGTTCTCAAAGAATGTCATTAGTATTTTGATAGAGATTGCCTTGACTTTGTATATTCTAGTGTCATTTTGACTAATATTACCTTTTAGTGACATTTTAAAAATTTTCTGATTGTCTTAATATTTTCTTGTTTATTTTAGGCGTTCTGTACTTCTGAAGATCATGTCTTTCATTAAGAAAATTCTCAGTTGTTCCTTTTGAAATTTTGCCTCTCACTCTGCTTTCTTGTCTTTGAAGATTCCTATTAGATAAACAGTAGACATTTCATTTCTTTTCTCTATATTTTTCAGACTCTCATATTTTCTATTTCTTAAATTTTTTGAGATTCATATTGCATATATTTCCTTATATGCACATATAAGGTCATAAATTCTCTACTTAGGGAATTAAGTTTTTAAATTTCAGCTATAGTTTTCATTTTTAGAAATTCTAGATTTTAAAGTCAGCCTTTCATAATATCTCACTTTCCTATGGCTTCTATTCTTTCTCCTCTCTTAAATTACTTTAATTATAATATTTTATGAGGCTGTAAGTTGAAATTCTTGAAAAAGAGTATGTAAACTTGCTGTTTATTGAATCTGGTATCCTTCATAGATGTGGATTATTTCCTCCTATATTTTGCAATTTTCAAAATTTGAGATTAACTTCAGTGGGGATCATTTGTTCTGTGTGGCCTTGGGTTTGGAAGAATGCTTCAAAGTAGTTTATTTGCTCAATTGTTGGTATTTACTCTTTTCTGGCTGCTAAGTTTTACATTGATTTTTGACTTCATGGATTTCTGGGCCACACAGGAAGTTCCAAATTCATCCATATATTGAGTAAAGTTGGGGGTTTCAGACTTAACAATCCATACTTGAGGTAAATTTGGGGTTTGATTTCTTGTGATTATTATTATTATTATTATTATTATTATTATTATTATTTTCTTCCTGAAGATGTAGGCCTTGACAAGTTTCTTTTGCATCTCCCTGAGACAATGGAGAGTTTTTCTAGTCCTTCTTTCAGAGAAGTGTATGCCTTTCCATGTGCCTGCATAGGTTTAAAATGCATGGCCCTGAATATTTTTGTTAATTTATTTTTTTTTGTATCTAGAAAAGTATGTATATTTTCTATGTTCATTATATTTATTAAATATATGTGGAAAACATTTTTTAAAATTCTTGTTGAAACATTTGTCAAACTTTTTCCCATCTGCCTTAATCGCTGAAAGTTCACTTTCTGAAGGGAATAGTTTCACTTTACCGAGACACAAATAGAGCTAATTCATTTACAGTTCTGCTTCCCTGAGGGCATTTTTTTTTCATTTTTATTATCTAAGGTCCTGAAATAAAGCCTCTGTCATGTCAAAAGATTACTGAATGCACCACATTCCTTTTTGGCCTCTTTATTTTCAGCTCCTGAATCCAAACATTACCTGATGTAGGTATGTTTCCAACCAAGATGTGACCTCTTAACAGCCAAAGGATCTGGGACACTGGATATAAGCCAAGCCTACACAAAGGTCTCAGAAGCATTTCATTTTGGCATCCTGGTAGTTAGTCGAGTTGTCAGCTGTGGGACAATAGAAGAATTTTTCAAATTTAGAAAATTTAGACAGTAGAAGAGTTTTTCAAATTATACTTGGTTGACCGTTACTACACAGTATCAGTTTACCATCAGCTGACTCCATAGCTCTGGGCCCAAGATGAGGCAGAATGTGGTGGTGGAAGGGCAATAGTGGAGGAAAGCAGCTTAGGACATGGCAACCAGAAAACAGAGAGAGCTATGGTTGTTAATTTCTAAGTCTAAAATTACTTCTGTCCACCAGGGACGCTGCAGGGTCAGCTTATGTGCTTACCACATGGCCTTCAGATCTTTTTTCCACTTCGGACACTGGAAGTTTTTAATTTTCTCTAGGTAGTTATATATAATTACAATATGCTTCTATGTAGTTATATTGTATTTAGCATTTTAGGGTTTGTAAGAGGATTCTTAGTTATTGTAGTCCTCAGTGTTATTAGAACTAGATGTTCAGCATTAGGTTCTTAAACCCTTGTGGTTGCTTTTTTTTTAACTGGAGATTGAATCCAGGGGTGCTTTACCACTGAACTACATCCACAGTATTTATATTTTTTTTATTTAGTGAGACAGTTCTCACTAAATTGCTGAAGGTCTACCTAAGTTGCTGAAGCTAGCCTCAAACTTGCAATCCTCCTGCCTCATTCTCTCAACTGTCTGGTATTATAGGCAAATGCAACTATGCCTGACTCCTTGTGATTGCTTTCAAATGAACATGTCCTAATATTAAAATAAGAGTTGTCTGTGTTCAAAGTAATATTCACATTTAATTATTTTACCCAACTCAAACTCCTTCTCCTTTTTATCCTCCTCCATTTTTACAGTGATAATTCAAAATTAAAGACCATTTCATAGGAAAAAGACTTCAGTTTCATAGAAGAGCCATTCCCCTGAAACTTTCATTTGTATAAAAACCACCAGATGTAATGGAGTCATGAGCTACTTGGACACATTAAGGCCAATGAGGAAAAAAAAAAAAAAAGCCACAGAAGCAAACATTGGTAATACACCAATGATGGGTTTAATCCAAGTGGAGCCTTAATGTATAAATGAGTGAAAGTTTTATAAGTAGTGTGAATAGAGACAAGTGGTGGAAGAATTCAACTGAGTCATCACAGAGCAAATGTTATAAAAGACACATTGTCATAAATGGCCGGATGTGCTATATAAATTTAACCTTTGTACATGGAAGCTTCCAATAGTTTATGGGTAGTAGTAAATAAACAATAAAGACATTTCTTAAAACAGTATTTTTTATTCATTTGTATTGTATTGAGGGAAACACTATTAAATTGAATGTTTCATTAAAGTAATAGATTTTTAAAAACTGGTCCATTGTTTTCTTTAACTAAAACAACATCCTCTATTTTATTACATATATCAATAAATTGAGGTTTTGCTTTTTTATTTAATTTTTAAGTTTTTTAAATCATTGTTCATATAGTTTAATATATAACATGAATCAGAAGCTTATGCTTAATCTTACATACATTTTAAGTAACCCTTAAATAAAGACAATCTAAGTCATCATTAAAGATCCAAGTAAGAAACAATGGTCATAAGACTCTAGGGCACAGAATCCATACACGTTGTGGTCCTGAACTTTCTATTAGGCTGAACTATACAAAATTACCTTATGACTTTCAAAAAATTTTTGCCTACAAAAGTTGAAATTATACATAATAGCTATATTACCTTAAGTATGAAATTTAACCTCCGTGAGTCTACAATTTCTCATCTGTATAATAGAGGAAAATAGTTCTGGTCTGTAACAAAATAGTGTTTATATAATAGAACAGGATTACCTTTTTTTCAGAGTTCCTATTACTTTTATTAATTACTATTACAATGTATGAAATATAAATTTATTTTTTTAATTTTTAATTTGTTCTAATTAGTTGTGCATGAAGTAGATTTCATCTCGATCCATTGTACACAAATGTAGCACAACTTCTCCTTCCTCTGGCCAAACATGGTGCAGAGTCACACCTGCTGTGTAATCATACATGTATATAGGGCAATAATATTGTTTTCATTCCACTGTCCTTCCCACCACCACACCCCTCCCCTCCCCTCACTCCCCTCTGCACAATCCAAAGTCCCTTCACTTCCCCTCCATTATAGATCAGCATCTTCTTATCAGAAAAAACATTTCCCTTTTGTTTTTTTGGGTTTGGCTTATTCCACTTTGCATGATATTCTCCACCTCCATCCAATTACCTGAAAATGCCACAATTTCATTCTTCTTTATGGCTGAGTACAATATTCCATTGTGTATATACCACAGTTTCTTTATCCATTCATCTGTGGAAGGGCATCTAGGTTGGTTCCATAGCTTAGCTATTGTGAATTGAGCTGCTATAAACATTGATGTGGCTACATCACTGTAGTATGCTGATTTTAAGTCCTTTGGGTATAAACCAAAGAGTGGGATGACTATGTCAAATGGTGGTTCCATTTCAAGTTTTCTGAGGCATCTCCATACTGCTTTCCAGATTGGTTGCACCAATTTGCAGTCCCACCAGCAATGTATGAGTGTGCCTTTTCCCCTACATCCTTGTCAACACTTATTATTGCTTATATTCTTGATAATTGTCATTCTGACTTGAGTGAGATGAAATTTTACAGTTTTGATTTGCATTTCTCTAATCACAAGAGATGATGAACACTTTTTCTTTTTTTAAAAAATATGTCTTTAGTTCTTGATGGACCTGAACTTTATTCATTTATTTATATGCGGTGCTGAGAATCAAACCCAGTGCCTCACACATACTAGGCAAGCTCTCTACCACTGAGCCATAACCCCAGCCCACATTTTTTCATATATTTGTTGATCAATTGTATTTCTTCTTCTGTGAAGGGTCTGTTCAGTTCCTTAGCCCATTTACCAATTGGGTTATTTATTTTTTTGGTGTTGTTTTTTGAGTTCTGTATATATCCTGGAGATTAATCCTCTATCTGAGGCGTGTGGGGTAAAGATTTTCTCCTATTCTGTAGGCTCTCTCTTCACATCACTTATTGTTTATGTCTGGGTGAGTGACTCCTCGACCATCCACCCCATAAACTCTCGTCCTCCGGGACCCCTGAGCTCGTCCCGTGGGACCCCATTTCTCAGTCCCCTCGTCCCACAGGACCCCAACTCGTCGAGTGAACCCACACGAGGCACGACATAAACAACACATGTCTAAAAGATCAAGTCATTTTTCCCCTCAGGGATCTATTCCAAGGAATCTGGATCTTTTAAAATCAGAGTTTCTCCTTTTCCACTGGATGAGTACAGGTGTCCTGGTATCCTCAACCACTACACAAAGCGAAGAGGAGAACTAGCTGAGTTTTCTCCAGAAAAGTGGAGAATTCATTTTCTCCTACATCACTATATCCAGGAGATCCATGTCTGGGGGTTAATATTTATGTTTTTGATCCAATGCTGGAGTAAAAGCTGCCAAAAATGCCACTTCTAGTAAAAACCAAGATATTAAGAGTATTACAAAGTTCAAGAAGAGCAAGACAAGTACATACATGGAGAGGCCACTTTTGTCAAAATCCATATACTATTTTGGGTCAGAAAGAGTGAATTGCATATTTGCATTGTCGGTCTACTAGACCAGATAAATTTTTAATAAC
>CM053399.1:82427366-82439432 GCA_028644305.1 Xerus rutilus | reverse complement strand
AAAACAAGGGATAAACTGAAAGATTGATGAACCCTCTTTCTCGGTCAATGTCAAAAAAATGACATTCTCAAAGGACCACCCCAGATTCAGACTCTCTGGACGTGTTTCTTAGAGCTCATTCACATATTCCTTCAAGGGATCCCTGAGTATCTTTAATGCAGCTAATAGGAGTACAGGGTGAAATCCAATCATTTGCCAATAAAAGCAGAGGTATTAAGAAGCCTAATGTAGCATCAATATTCACGTGGGCCTTACCTGAAGAGCTAGTAACTGGAAAAATTTTATGTCTGACTGTTACCTGAGAAGAACCAGCTCTATCATTCAATATCACACTATAATATAAAAGAAGCACATGTAAAATAAAGGTTTACTTTATGTAATTCTTCCTTGCTAGAAAAATATAACTTTGACTAAATAGTATTCAATAGTAGTGAGTTAATACATTTTATTGCTTTTGTATATATTGAGGAAGAAATTCATACTAACAGTTAATAAAACTCAGAGTCCCAGCTTTGCCACTTAACAGTATCTTGTCTTCAAATGAGTTACCTAAATTGTGTGAGACTCAGTTTCCTCATCTGTAAAATGAGAGTAACAACATCTATCACACAAATGTAGTGACCCGTGTAGCTGGAGCTTAAGAAATGTTCATTTCTCCTTTGAACTTTAAAAATATTTTTGAAGAGCTCTAGTAAAATAGAAATGGAGAGTCATATTTTGCTTCCACAAAATCAAAAGTTTTATTAGTAAATTATTGAATTCACACATCACATTATAAAAGAACTAGGGAAAATAAAAATAATGTTCTTGTTCTAGATCCATCAAATGTTAATTAGAACAGACAAATCTGTGACTTCTAAGACATTCAGTAGAAGAACAATAAAATGCAGAGGAAAATAAGCATAGGTGCTTTTTTTTCCAGCATTCTGCATATATTTATTTATTTATTCAATGAATATTGATTAGAGGTCCACTAGATGTCAGAGCTAGGCTGGTACTGGGGATGTGACCTCTGGAAAATAAGCATAGTTTTGGAAGGAGAAAGAACTAAGGTCATATCCTAGGTCTGCCACTTATTGATTTTGTAATCTTACTATTTTTCAGGAACATTTTCTTCATGGACAGAAAGAGAATAATACTACATTACACTGAATCTAATATGCTATATTTTATCTTATTACTTCATATACCAGTAAGAGAGCAATATTTATTGCCTATTAGATACAATGTTTTCTGACAATGTACGATTTTAATTTTGTACTTATTGAAAGAGTTCTTCAAATGTATTAAGACAGATTTTAGTTGTATATCACCCTGATGCAAAGATAAGAACAAAAATCTTAATAAAATAAATTACTTAATGTATTCTTCAACTATGGCAGAGGAAGACCCCTTTCTAAATCACTTTTTGTTCAGAGCCACCCACATCCTCACTTCTCTATACAATAATGGCCTCTATGTCATCAAGAATATTGATGATACTTGTTTCTTAAAAGACACTTTATTATTGACTCCAAGGGTTTCATTCAAGTCATATTGGAGCTGCTACTTTCCTGCCACGAGGAATAACAACCCAGTTTGCTCACAAGCGTGTCATGACAACTGGCATTTGAGTGCTGTCTTGCAGGCAGCAACCATGCACATCACCTACTGTAGGATGCATCCTGATTTCAAGAGATATTAAAGGTGGGAAAAGAAGGCGTTTCAGCACTAAAGTGTGAATAACACCTAATCTTCAAAGAACTACTGTGAAAATAATAATAAAATATATTAAAAGGGTTAAAAACATACACATATAACTCAATAATAGCTGTGCTATTTATGGGGAAACAGGAGAATGAACCACTTCATTTCCCCATGTTCCTGGGATATGCATGAATATAGGGCTTAATTATTCAAAATCTTGGGTATATTACTGAGCTATATGAAAACTGGCATTTTGCATATGATGGACTTTGCAAGTTTGCCAAGCTTTGCATTCATTTTAGTCTCATATTCCCCCCCCCTACAAAGAAGCAAAGCACAACAAAACTTGATGGTTATTCTTGTCTTATAAAAACATGGCAAGATCATCACAGTGTGACCCTCTGGGCCTTTCCTGCTCTTCAATTTCCCCACTCTCCTGGATACTACTGCCCCAGAGGAGTCTGAGTATGGAGGACGAATTCAGGCAGGAACAGTTCTCAAGGACAGTGGTTGCTGGAATCAGCCTTCAGCTCTGGACTGCTCACTTTCTCTTCTCTCTCTCCCAGCCTTGCCCCTTCCTCCTCCTCTTCTCTTCCTCCCTCCCTCCCTCCCTCCTTACTCCCACCTTCTCCCTCCCTCCTTTTCTTTCTCACATTGAAGACATGACTTTGCCATGCTGTGAGCAGCCCTGTAGTACATGCTTTTGCAGTCTCTGCCTGAGTGATTTCTTTATACCATCGCATAGGTATCAGCCCAATCCTCTGAGCCTCTGGGAAGAAACTCAGAGAAACACAGTTTCTCCCTCCTTCCTCCTATGTATTCAACAATGCAGAGAAGAACATTTAAGAAGAGCTGTTTACAGATACACAGTTTACAGATACCTGGGCCCTTGCTTGAGCTTAACCGTGGTGTATTTGAAGCTTCATTGATTACCAGAATATCATCAACTTGTCCTGTATGCCCATTTGAGAATTTGGTAATCACAAAAATACCTTTCTTTTATACAATGTGTCATAAGGCAATAAGTTACTTTTTTAGGAAGGTAAAATTTGAACAAAGCATGGCAGTCATTACAAACTGCACTGTGCCTAAGTATTTCCTTATGGCGTTTGTTTAAAAGGCAAATTCTGATGAACACAGACGTTTGTTTTTTTGTTTGTTTGTTTGGTTGTTTTTGGTTCCAGAGATTGACTCAGGGGCACTAGACCACTGAGCCACATGCCCCGTCCTATTTTGTATTTTATTTAGAGACAGGGTCTCGCTGATCTGCTTAGCACCTCATTGTTGCTGAGGCTGGCTTTGAACTCGCCATTCTCCTGTCTCAGCCTCCCAAAGTGCTGGGATTACAGGCATGCGCCACCAAGTCCTTATGCTTGTATGTTTTTTTTAACATTGTCTTCAGATAATCCTTTGAGAAATACCAGTTTATAAGGGAAATAAAAATGTAAGGATGTGCTGAGATTAGTTAGAAATGTATTATTTGCCAGAAAGGCTAGAATTCTCTTTTGTTCAATGAAGAGATGATTTTTAAAACTTGGTTCATGGGGAAGAGTTCTAGACATAATAGGACAGAGTCCCAGAGATACAGAACTCCCCCTAACTAGATTTGGTTTAAGAGAACACAGTTTACAGATACCTGGGCCCTTGCTTGATGCAACTCTGGGTGGAGGTATGAAAGAATAGTGAAGGGAAGGGATTGTCACATGTATAAATCATCCTGTGAGGAAAGTGGGTAATTGCTTGGCGTTTAGGTAATTATGCATGCAAATTAGAAGAGCACATATATATGTGAGCCAAACCAAACAAAACAATTGTTAATACATTCTAGAGCCACCATGCCAGTCACACCATCATTTCCAGCTGCCCAGATGTAAGTACCAGCAGGGACATTGTTTCCATTTGTTTGATGTTCTAATAGTCTTATATGGAAGCAAGAATGTTTTATATGGAGGGTGTTTTATACAGTAAATGAGGAAAATTACGATGGATTATTTTCTAGTTGACTCCATATTCTCCCCACACTAAATACCAGAAAATTTTCAATAAATATAAGTATTACTGAGTTTAAAAAGCAATTCTTGCTCTTGGTGTTACTATTGTGTACTCTCAGCATGGAATTCCAGGATTCTTCCTTCTTTCAGTTCTTTTAGCTCTTCAAGGCATGTGAGTGACATGTACGCAGTAAAGGGAACAAAGAAAAATGAAAGTCTTCCTCCCTTTTTTTCGAAAATTTTATATGGGATGGTGATATTTTCACAAGTAATGCTTTATATTCATACTGCATAACTCTATTGTTTGGCCCAGATGATGTCCTTCTTCTCATTCTCAGATTCTTAGTTCAAAAGATTTCTGTTTTTAGAATTCCTAATCTCTCCAACTTTTCTTAAATTTCAATCAAAAGCCCATCATTTAATTTCTCTGTGGTCTCTGAAGGAAAAATGGAAACTTTCTCAGTGGTTTCTAAACTTTAAAAATCTGTAAGTGGTGTGAAAAAAATTGAACCTGGAGCTGAGTGTATGAGTTTAATAAAAAGAATCAATGTAGGGTCCCTGCTTCACAGGGTTTATCTCTAGCTAAGAAAGAGAATTTTGTGAACAAAAATGCCATAAAGAATCCTAGGTGCTATAATGAAAGTTCATATGGGTTGATGAAGCTTGAGGGAGGCTGTCATCAGGCAGGGGTGAATCATAAGGGGAGGGGTGGAGAGGAGCTTCATACATGAAGTGAGTCTCAGCAGAGTCTCAGGTGTGAAACATTGTCTAAAAAGATTAAAATCAAATTTAAAAATATCAAAAGGAAAACAACTTAAAATATCTAAAAAAGTAGTGAATAATTTGATTTTTAAGTTGTGTGGGGTTGATTAATAGATGGAAAAAGCTTTTGGAAAAGTAGATCAGGTGAGTTGGGGCAGGTACAAAGGACTTGGTGAAGGAAGTAGTTGAGCCCAGCCTTAGAATGAGTTATAGGAAAAGACAGTGGAGGAGCCGAGGGAGTCTGCTCTAATCCGTCCTCGAATCTTTCATGCAGCTTGATCTTTTGTAAGAATAGCATCAACTCCTCTGCTCCTGCTGGCTCTTTTCCATGACTTTGACTTGTAAACCTCAGATAAGAGCTTTTTAGACACTGAGACCTTGCAGGATGAGAACCCAGGCAGCAGAGTCACTGCCTTTGTGACCAATTCATCCTGGAAATGATGGAATTTGGGGGATGAATGGATTGACACTCTTGTCCCAGAAGTGGTATTTACTAACACCTGAGTACACGTTCGGATCTCTGCGATCTCGCTCTTGATAAACGTTCTCCTTGTCCACTGACCTCTTCTTTTCTCAGTCCCTTCTGAGTCAGTTTCCTTCAACTCTGTTCCATCTAATTCAACTACTTCTCAAATTGTCTGTCTTATGACCTCTGGAACCCAATTAATTTGACAAAATTTCCTGTACATTTACAGACCTTTCTTTGAGTGTTCCTTCGCTTTTTAACCTAAAACTGATTTCATCGTCATGACCTGAGTCCCCTCTTTGATCACAGATGGTGGCTGCTTCTTATGTTAGCTTCTGCCTCTTGACTCTGGAGTCTCAGGACCCTCAGGTATTGTTATTCTCCTTGGCTTCCGCATCCACTTCCAGATCACTTTAATAACCATCTTTCTTTAGCATCGTCTTCTTTAAAAGTCCTCTTCTCAGTGTTCCCATTGGTGCCCCATTCTGTCACCTATAACCCAGGGCACTCACTTATGGAAAACAGGTTGGGTTCAAACCTCCTCAGTAGGAAAATCGATCATCTGAGTTCTAATTTTCAATAATAATATACAGAAAAATAAATACAAAAAATACCAAGAGGTTGGATAGGGTAATGGAGTAAGGATGAATTGAAAGGAAAGCAAGTTTTCTTTAACGACTAAAAATGTTCAGCCTTTCCTTCAATTAAATGTAGTTGGATTTTATTTAACTGCCTAACTCTGAAAATCAAAAATAGATTAACTACCATCAGAATAATTCTTCTGATCCTGAACACTAGATACATTTATTGATGTGTATTTATTTATGGATAATGGCCTGTTGTGTGCTTCCTGACATTCTAGGATCCCAGCCATCTTTTCCCTCAGATCTCCGAAATCTTTACTTACTCCTTTTAGAAACAGCCTTTCCTTCTTCCAGGTCAGTTCACCAGGAAGTCTTGCTCCTTATGGTTACTAGATGGTTATTAGGAACGGCTCCCCACCTGCAGGTGGAGATCCTCCTTGTTGCAGCATTCAGAGTCATGTGGAGCAAGCAGGCTATAAATCAGAAACAGAGTGGTTGTCTTGTAAGTGTTTACAGCTCCTTTGACTTAATACTCTCCTGCTTAAGTAATCCTGAGCCTCATGTTTTAGGAAGTTTGAGTTAATGAAAGCATTATGCTTGATGCACCGAAGTTGTATTTGGAGTATTTCCTAGAAAACTAGGGTGAAGAAAGATAGGTTTACAAGTTTATCAACAGGGATAAAAACAGTTATATATGATTTTAACAATTTTGTATTAGGATAACATTCACCTAACAGATTTAATCATTTTAAAGTGAAAAATTTAGTACATTTAGTTCACTCACAATGTTGTGCAAATACTACCTCTATCTAGGTCCAAAACATTTCAGCACCTCCAAAGGAAATCCTATACACCTGGAAAATGATTTTAAAACCACTCTAGGGATTTATATATAATTTGCACAACATTTGCAGTATGTATAAGATTTCTATTTCCTTTTTTATCCTACTGATCCTATTTAACTCACTTTAAATTAAAGACACCTTTATTGAAGTGGGAGCCCTAGAAGGACAGCAAGTTACACAGGAGAAAACCTCTCTGTCCCAGGTAACCTGTAATTCTAGAAAATTGCTGATATAACATAAATCTACATGAAAGTTACTCTTCAAAAAGAGATGAGTCTGAGATAAGGGTAAATAACTATTTTAAAAGATTGAGGGAGGACTTTGGAGGAAATTAAACTAAAAAGAGAATTAGAATAGAAAAGTAGAGAACAGCCCCAGAATGGTGCTTGGCTTGTGGCAGGTGACCAGTATTAGTTGAATGAAAGAATTAACAAAGACAACTCTGAACAAGTTAATCAAGACAACCTAGAATGAATGACTACACTGAGAATAGATGCAGGATGCAAGGAGTAGGATTTCAAGAGAGAAATTTGATAAGGTAGGAAGTGCATTAAACGATTATTAGGTCATTGCAGTTGGACCAGTCTTAAACACAATCTATCATTTCTGGGCTAGGGATTGTAGCTCAGTGGTAGAGCACTTACCAGCATGCCCAAGCCTCTGGGTTCAATCCCCAACACTGTAAAAAACCATATATCATCTTGTATTTAAAGAGTTACATCCAAGGGAAAAGGATAAATGTTTCCAAAGTTTTCACTGCTTATCATATCTAAAGGCAAGATTATAAGAATACAACTCTCTGGGAAAAATGCTGATTGAATTATAATACCTAAGGTTTTAACAAAAATAGAAGGGCATATGCTATTATGTAAATTGCTTATAAGCTTGGATCGCACCTACTGTGGTTATACATTTGTGTGACTATGTCTTAGTCAGTCTTTGGGATACTATTACTGGTTTATATCTCTTAATATGTTAAGTGCCTTTTCTCCCCCATGACTCTGGGTTGAAATATGCTATTAATTAAAAAGTCTGCTATCTAGTCAACCCCTGGGTCAGAAGAACATCTGGTATGATACATACCATCATGTGACTATTGGTAATATAATTAAAGCACTGGCATTATTCATCAACACAATAATTAGTTTAATAGCATTTGGTAAGACCTAAGTTATTCTAAGAGAGTAGTCATTAGTGCTCAATTAGGCATTCTAACCTAGGGACAGCAAACAAGCATGGCATATTTTTACCTCCAGCCGGAATGTTCTACTACCCGAGAAAGCCCCTCATTGCAAATAATTCTTGCAGATCTGCATACTCAGCTCAAGACTTAGCATGGGGGCTGGGGGTGTGGCTCAGTGGTAGAGCGCCTGCCTTGAACACGTGAGGCACTGGGTTCGATCCTCAGCACCACATACAAAATACATAAATAAATAAAATATAGGTTTGGAAAAAATATTTTAAAAAAAAAGACTTAGCATGCTTCTCCATGCTCTGCAACAACTTTATATGTTCTTTCAGCTGCTCTTATTTAGAAATTAGGTATCATTATCCTGGTGGATGGCACTAGAGAACATAGTATTTGTCATTCAACTTGTAACTTCACGATAAACTTCCAGCCCTATTAAACAACAAATATAACCAGAGAAAATCAAATGCCAGAGAATCCTGATATGTGTGTATAGGTTACATATTTTTTGAAGCATGACTCATATTGAGAATAGTAATAAAGGAAATAAGTAACCAAAAAGTATAGTATTTAGAATACTTGCAAATTGTCATGGAGGTCAAGTTAGAGAAGTCTTGATTAGTTAGTTCTGCATTAACTATTTTAGCCAGTAACTAGCTTGGCACTAATAATGAATTTAGAAAAAAATGCAATTATCAAATTCTACTTAATAGAAATTTGCCTATTCATTTTTTTCTTTTTTAAATTTATTTATTATACTTAGGTATATAAGATAGCAGGATGCATTTTGATTCATTGTATACAGATGGAGCACAACTTTTCATTTCTCTGGTTGTATGTGATATAGAATCGCATCATATATGCACTCATACATGAAGCTAGGGCAATGATGTCCATCTCATTCCACCATCTTTACTGTCCCCATGCTCCATCCCCTCTCGCTCCCCTTTGAAAAAATCCCTCCATTATTCCCATGCCCCCCTCTCCCCATTATGGATCAGCATCAATTTATCAGAGAGAACATTCAGCCTTTGGTTTTTTGGGATTGGCTTACTTCATTTAGCATGATATTCTCCAACTCCATCCATTTACCTGCAAATGCCATAATTTTATTCTCTTTTATTGCTGAGTAGTATCACATTGTGTATATATACCACAGTTTCTTTATCCATTCATCTGTTGAAGGGCATCTAGGTTGGTTCCACAGTTTAGCTATTGTGAATTGAGCTGCTATAAACATTGAAGTGACTGCATCACTGTAGTATGCTGTTTTTATTTATTTATTTATTTTTAAAATATTTTTTGTAGTTGTTGATAGATCTTTATTTTATTTATATGTGGTGCTGAGAATCGAACCCAGTGCCTCACACATGCTAGGCAAGCGCTCCACCACTGAGCCACAACCCCAGCCCCTGTAGTACGCTGTTTTTAAATCCTCTGGGTATAGACCAAGGAGTTAGGTAGCTGGGTTAAATGATGGTTCCATTCCAAGTTTTCTAAGGGATCTCCATACTGCTTTCCAGATTGGTTGTACCAATTTGCAGTCCCACCAGCAATGTATGAGTGTGCCTCCCAACCCCAACCTTGCCAACACTTATTGTTGTTTGTATTCTTGATAATTGCCATTCTGACTGGAGTGAGATGAAATCTTAGAGTAGTTTTGATTTGCATTTCTCTAATTGCTAGAGATGTTGAACATTTTTTCATATGTCTGTTGATTGATTGTGTATCTTCTGAGAAATGTCTGTTCAGTTCCTTGCCCATTTATTGATTGGGTTGTTTGTTTTTTGGTGTTAAGTTTTTTATTTATATATCCTGGAGATTAGACATATCCTCTATCTAGTCAACCCCTGGGTCAGAAGAACATCTGGTATGATACATACCATCATGTGACTATTGGTAATATAATTAATATGTGGCAAAAATTTGTTCCCAGAATATAGGCTCTCTATTCACTTCATTGATTGTTTCTGTTACTGAGAAGAAGCTTTTTAGCTTGATCCATCCTACTTATTGATTCTTGATTTTACTTCTTGTGCTTTAGGAGTCTTGTTAAGGAAGTAAGATGCTAAGCTAACATGATGAAGATTTGGGCCTATTTTTTCTTCCATTAGGCATAGGGTCTCTGGTCTAATTACCAGGTCCTTGATCCACTTTGAGTTGAATTTTGTGCATGGTGAGAGATAGGGGTTTAGTGTCATTTTGCTGCATATGGATTTCCATTTTTCTCAGCACCATTTGTTGAAGAGGATATCTTTCCTCCAATGTATGTGTTTAGTACCTTTGTCTAGTATAAGGTAACTGTATTTAAGTGGGTTTGTCTCTGTGTCTTCTATTCTGTGTCATTGATCTACATGTTTGTTTTGGTGCCAGTACCATATCATTTTTGTTACTATAGCTTTATAGTATAGTTTATGGTTTGGTATTGTGATGCCTCCTACTTCACTCTTATTGCTAAGGACTGCTTTGGCTATTCTGGGTCTCTTATTCTTCCAAATGAATTTCATCATTGCCTTTTCTATTTCTATAAGGAATGACACTGGGATTGTAATTAGAATTGCATTGAATCTATATAGCACTTTGGGTAGTATGGCCATTTGACAATATTGATTCTGCCTATCCAAAAGCATGGGAGATCTTTCCATCTTCTAAAGTCTTCAATTTCTTTCTTTAGTGTCCTGTAGTATTCATTGTAAAGGTCTTTCACCTCTTTTGTTAAATTGATTCCCAAGTATTTTTTTTTTTGAGGCTATTGTGAATGGGGTAGTTTTACTAATTTCTCTTTCAGAGGGTTTATCACTGATATATAGAAATACAATTGATCTGTGGGTGTTGATTTTATATCCTGCTACTTTGCTGAATTCATTTATTAATTCTGTAAGTTTTCTGGTGGAATTTTTTGGATCCTCTAAGTATAGAATCATGTTGTCAGCAAATATTGATAGTTTGAGTTCTTCTTTTCCTGTTCATATCCCTTTAATTTCTTTGGTCTGTCTAATTGCTCTGTGTTTCAAGGACTATGTTGAATAGCAGTGATGAAATAGGTCACCCCTCTCTTGCTCCCATTTCTAGAGGTAATGCTTTCAATTTTTCTCCATTTACGATGATGTTAGCCTTTGGTTTAGCATAGATAGGTTTTACAATGTTGAGGTATATTTCTACTATCCCTATATTTTCTATTGTTTTGAACATGAAAGGGTGCTGTATTTTGTCAAATGCTTTCTCTGAATCAATTGATAAAATCATATGATTCTTTAAGTGTATTGATGTGATGGATTACATTTATTGATTTCCATATGTTGAACCAACCTTGCATCCCTGAAATGAACCCCACTTGATCATGGTGCACTATTTTTGTAATATGTTTTTGTATGCAATTTGCCAGAATTTTATTGAGAATTTTTGCATCTATGTTCATCAGGGATATTGGTCTGAAATTTTCTTTCTTTGATGTGTCTCTATCTGGTTTTGGTATCAGGGTGATACCTCATAGAATGCGTTTGGAAGGGTTTCCTCCTTTTCTATTTCATGGAATAGTTTGAGGAGCATTGGTGTTAATTATTCTTTGTAGGTCTTGTATAACTTGGCTGAGAATCCATCTGGTCCCAGACTTTTCTTGGTTGGTAGGCTTTTGATGGTATCTTCTATTTCCTTGCTTGAAATTGATCTGTTTAAGTTGTGTATGTCCTGTTGGTTCAGTTTGGGTAGGTCAAATGCTTCTAGAAATTTGCCAGTGTCTTCAGGGTTTTCTATCTTACTGGAGTATAAATTTTCAAAATAGTTTCTAATTATCTTCTGTATTTCAGTAGTGTCTGTCATGATATTTCCTTTTCATCACAAATTTTAGTCATTTGGGTTTTCTCTCTCCTTCTTTTCATTAGGATAGCTAAGGGTTTGTCAATTTTATTTATTTTTTCAAAGAACCAGCTTTTTGTTTTGTTAATTTTTTGAATTCTTTCTTTTGTTTCAATTTCATTGATTTCAGCCCTGATTTTAATTATTTCCTGTCTTATACTTCTTTTAGTGTTGGTTTGTTCCTCTTTTTCTAGGGCTTTGAGATGTTGTGTCAAGTCATTTATTTGTTGACTTCTTTGAATGAAATGAGCTTATTGAAATATGATTTGTAATTCTGATCAGTTTGGTTTATTTTTAGTTTTTACCTTGACTTGGTTTCTCCTTTGATTGGTCTTTTCTTTAGTGTACTTCCTCTCTTTGTATATTATCATTGTTGGTTATCATTTCTTCCTCATGGAATATTTTGTCAAGAATGCTGTGTAGTGCAGGCTTTCTTGCTCTAAATTCTTTTAACTTTTGTTATCACGAAAGGTTTTTATTTCATCATCAAATCCAAAGCTCAATTTTGCTGGATATAAGATTCTTGGTTGGCATCCATTTTCTTTCAGAGCTTGGTATATGTTATTCCATGAACTCCTGGCTTTTAAGGTCTGGGTTGAAAAATCTGCTGAGATCCAAATTGGTCTCCTCCTATACGTAATCTGATTTCTCTCTCTTGTGGTTTTTAAAATTCCATCATTATTCTGTA
>CM053399.1:82327274-82427266 GCA_028644305.1 Xerus rutilus | reverse complement strand
AAAAAAATATCTTTGTTTTGTTTATTTATTGTTTTTATGTGGTGCTTAGGATCGAACCCAGTGCCTCACATATGCGAGGCAAGCGCTCTGCCACTGAGCCACAACCCCAGCCCTGTTCATGGCTTCTTACCATCTTCACTGTGTGGTCCACTTTATTTTCAAGATGGTATATTTTGTCTTCATTATCTGAGATTCTGTATTCCAAGTGATCTAGTCTGCTGGTGATGCTTTCTATTGAGTTTTTTATTTGATTTATTGTTTCCTTCATTTCAAGAATTTCTGATTGTTGTTGTTGTTGTTTTTCACAATCTCCAGCTCTTTCTTAAAGAAATATTTTGCTACCTGTATTTGCTCCCTTATCTCTTTGTTAGTGTGATCAATGATTGCCTTTATTTGCTCTCTTATCTCTTTGTTGGAGTGATCAATTTTTGCCTGTATTTGCTCGCTTAAGTCATTCTTTAGTTCACAGATCATTTTAATTTCATACATTCTGAATTCTTTCTCTGACATTTCATCAAATATGCTGTCAACGGATTCTATTATTGTAGTATCTTGGTTTGTTTAGGGCATTTTCTTCCCTTGTTTTTTCATGTTGATTATGTATCTTCCTTTCTTGCAGTGCCAATATAAGGTATTGTGGTTTCTATCCTATAATCTTGTAGTGACTCTACAGATTACCTGTATCTCACCTTGGAGTTCACTTCCAGTCCCCAGCAGGTGTCCCCGGATGGACACTACTGCCACTAAAGATGGTGGCGGCAGTAGTAGAGGTAACTCAAGATGGCAGTGAGAGTGGCCCACTTTCAGAGATGGGGCTAAAAAGGTGGGACTGACAATGGCTTTGGGCTGATTTTCTGAGATCCAGCACTGTGGTGTTCAGAGCTGTGGCAGGCCGCTGCCTTCAGGCCCTATCTGTTGTCCCAAGGTAAAGGATACTACAAGGGAAGAGCTATGAGGATAGCTGCAGTGTCCCAAGATGTATACAGGAAGGGAGCAACAGCGTGGATTTCCACTCTGCAGGGTTGGTCCTGGGACTAGGTTCTCACACAGGCCTTTGAAGGTGGTCGTAGGCCTGATCTTGGTCTGGGCTCACTCAGGAGTCCGAGGTGGTGCGCATGGGCCTGGGCCTGGGCCTGGGCTCCCACAGATGGGCACGGGCTCTGGATCTCAATGGTGTAAATGGTCTTGGGGCTGACTTAGGCCTGGTCTCCCACAGGGGTCTCTGGAAGCAGGCCTGGGTCTGGGTTCCCCCATGGGTCTGTGATTGGCTGTAGCAGTCTTGGGCCTGACCTTGGGCTCCTGCAGAGGTCCTTGGAGGTGGTCCTGAACCTTGGCCTTGTGCTCCTGCCTGTTGGCAGGGGCTCTGGTGCAGAACTGGGGTTGGGGCTTCACTTAGGCCCAGTCTGGGGCTTCACTTAGGCCCAGTCTCCCTCTGGGGTACCTGGAGGCAGTTCTGGGCCTGGGTCTGGGTTCCCCATGGGTCCGCAGATTGGCGGTAGCAGTCTGGGGCCTGACCTTGGCTGGGCTCCTGCGGAGGTCCCTGGAAGTGGTCCTGAGCCTTGATCTGTGCTCCCGCTGGTCGCAGAAATTTGCCTATTTAAATCACAGAGATAATTTTGAAGAACTACATACTGTCACTGTGCTAGTCTTGTTAAACAGATAATCATTTTATATAGTTTAAAACCCAAGTTTTTAAATCAAAATGAGAAAAAAATTACATTAATCAACTCTCTTTAAGAGGCACAAAGGGAAAAAACAAATTTCCAGTTTAGTCTGAGACATCATTTGATTAGATGTAAGAGGCTCATTAATTAATTGCAATAATCCAGTTAATTAGAGGTCACAAAGGCTGCACACCTGATGATGGGGAAAGGGAAATGTAACTTTCAATCTCATCCCTTTCATTCTGAGTGGATGTTTCTGTGAAACACGGAAGGGACTAAGCTCAGTCTTCTGTATTGAAATTTTTGGTCACTCTTTTGATTTTACTTGCCCCACCTCTCCATGCAATATAGAAGTATTACTGGGAAATGTCTTCTTTTTTCACTAACCTTGTACATTCCAAGTTACTCAGATGGCAACCTCCTGGACTCGAGCAGCAAAATCAAATTCAATGGATTAGTATGATGGAAACAAACATAAGTTTTTAATTTTGAAGAAGTGAGTTACTAATACAGTATTTTTTCTTTGTTTCTTTGTTTCTTTCTTTTGTGGCGCTGGGAATTCAAGCTAGGGGTACTCTACCACTGAGTTAGTTCCATAGCCCTTGTTATTTTTTATTTTGAAACATTGTCTTGCTGAGTTGCTGAGGCTGACCTTGAACTTTTGATCCTCCTGCTTCAGCCTCCCCAGTACTGGGACTACAGGAGTGTACCACCACCACACCTGATAACTGAGAACATTAAAGTCTTTTACTGAGAGTAGTAATGGGAGTCATCCCTCCTGCCATCAGCATTGTGGATACTCTCACAATGCTGCTTTTCTGACTTATGGAAGATTTCCCAACAACAAACAAAAAAGCTTTCTTTTACAGGTGCACACACTGTTAGTGAAAGATCACTGTCCTCTGGGAAAAAAGGCACACAGAAGTAGGTAGAATAGCCATATGAAAGCATGTCCAAAGAATGAATACTATAAAATACTAGATCTGGTTCGGTAAAATAAAAGCATCAACAATCTTATTTCTTTAAAACTTTTTAAAGTTCTCAAAGGAACTTTGAAACTTAAAATCCAACTAGATTTTGAAATTCTACAGAGGTCTTTCAGTAATAGTATTAAAAACCTTTATCAAAATATGCACCACTGTGATTACAACTGTTTGAATATGTGTTTGTAGATATGTATATACACAGTGGTGATTGTAACTACAGCTAAATACAAACTCGGTACTGTGCCAGTCACATTAAACAGATGACATTGTTATCTAGTTTAAAACTTAGATTTTTTTAATCAAAATGAGAAAAAAATACAAATACATTAATAAACTCTCTTTAAACTGCACAATGGGAGGGAAAACAATTCCTGGCTTAGTTTGCACCACCATTTGATTAGATTAAGTGATATATTAATTGCCATGATCCAGTTAATTAGAGGTTGCAAAGTCTGTTGCACACCTGTGAGTGGAGAACGGCAACCTTTCAGTCCCGCTCACTGTACACATGCACACATGGGAAAGAACTTTGGGATGATATTCAAATATGGAAAGTCCTTGAATTAGAATGATAAGAGTATGATCTATTTTTTTAACTTTGGTGTCATCATATGATATCTTCAACTTAAAACAATTTTAATCCTTATATCACAAATATTTGATGTGGATTCTACCCAGAGGCAAGAGTTCTTCCTCCTTGGGGTCAGAGAGAGAAGAGAAGACATCTGCAAATCCTTTCTCATCCCAGAAGCTGGGCAGGTGTGAGAAGGAAAATGTGCCAAATCTCTCTCTGTCTCTGTACATACTAAGCACTTCACTTCACATACATTACCAGATTCAATTCTACAACCTTATGAGGCGGGCATTATTGTTATCCTCAGTTCACAGATGAAAAGATAAAATAATGGGAGCTGGGGATATAGTTCATTGGTAGAATATTTGCCTCTCATGCCCAAAGTCTTGGGTTCAATCCCCATCACCACAAAAAAAAAAAAAAAAAAGAAAAAGAAAAAATGAAATAACAACCCAAGGTCAAGGTCACACATCTAATAAATGATGTAGCCAGAGCTTGAACTGAGGCCTTCTGACTCCAAGCCCATGACTTTAGGATAAGATCTAAACACTCCGACCTTGGCCTAACCACCTCATCAGGTCCATACCTACTTCACTGACATTCTTTTTTGTCTCTCTTCCCTGCATTTACTGTGGTCCAGAAACATCAGCCCAGAGTATGCCAACTCCTGCCTCTGCATCTAGGCCCTTGCCTCAGCTTGCAAAGCCAGCTCTTCTCAAGGTTAGTTCCTTGACAACTCTCAGATTACCACTTAACTGTCAATTCAGAGTGGGCTTCCTGACCACTTCATGTAAGGTAGCACCTCCCCTGCAAAGGTTCTCTCTGTCATGTTAGTTTTCTTCAGAGTACTTATTATAGTTAGTAAATCTTTTATTTATGTAGGTATATATTGTCTGTTTCTTCCTTCAGGAACACAAAGTCCACACATCTATTTGTTTTTGTACCTCTGTGTTTCTTGCATCTGGCATGGGGTTAAATATTTGTTCAACGTAGCAGGTTAAACAAATACTAAATGCCTTTAACCACTAAGCCACATTATCTGGGGCAGGAGCCCAGGGGATTGTGTCTTGTATGAAGATGACATAAATTCAAAAGATTTTATAAATAGCACATAAGTCTACTCTTTGTCCATGTTTTATTCAAACTCAAGCCACTTGGAGGAAATTTCTACCCTTATTTTCTTACTTTTTCACGTCTAGCTCCTTATCCTTCCAAATTCCGCTACTCTGGCATTTGGTCATCGTCTTCCCTGCCTGATCACTCTGGCTGAAGCCTCTCTCCACCCTCCCTGTTTGTTTGATTCATCACTTACCACACCCTTAATATTCTAATAATATTCTTGAGGGCAGAAACATCTTGCCTAAACAGTGTACAGAACATTTCCCAACACGGTGGACATTGCATAAAAATTTGTTGAATGATACAACACAACGACCACTTACATTTATTCCTTCTAATATTCTAGTTCTAATAGCTTTTAAATGGATTTCTTTTGATTTTCTAAGCAGATAATCATCATCTATTACCAATTTTCTCTTTTCTGAGAGTTAAACCTCATTGCTTTTTCTTTTTATTCTAATGATTAACACTACCAGAAAGAGAAGATATCTTTAATATTTTCTTACTAAACAGATTCATCATTAATTATAACATTGGTATTATCTGGAATAGAATTTCCCTTATCTATCAAGGAAAATTTCTTCTAATTCTAGTTTATTAAGGATGCTAAATTTAGTTTTCTGGCATTTTTTTCTGAAGATTTTTTTACATCTCCATAGGCACTGGGGAAATTACAGTTTTTTGGTTTATGTGGTGGTTTATTGACCTAGTTTTTTCAGGTGTTGCTATGAGGATAATAGAGTCATATAGCATCTGGAAATATTTGCTTTTTTCAGTATTTTGAGCAGTCCTGGGTGTTTATACACATCTGAGAACCCACTGCCTCTCTCCTTCATCCTTCAGGTGGAGTGGGGACACTGTGTGGGGTTAGGCAGAACTGAACGTTTAAAATTAGGATGAATAATATTAGTGTGTACAGTTTGGTCCTGGAGTTCATCAGATTTTTCTTTGGTTTGATTTGGGGATTTTTGTTTGTTTGTTTGTTTGTTTTTTGGTCAGGTAGATTTTGAGATCTAGACATCAGATTTATTGAATTCTGACATGAAAGAGTCAGAGGCCCTTGACCCCTCATCTCATCTGATATCTGGAGTTTCAGAATCATGTGCTTCTGCTATCCATTCACATTAGGGCTCAGTGACTTGTTTAAACACTCCAGAAGTCTCTGGTTGTCTTTATGAATCTTGCATAATGTTCATATTATTCAAGGGTCCCGGGGGCTGGGGCTGGGGCTCAGCGGTAGAGCGCTTGCCTCACATGCGTGAGTCACTGGGTTCGATCCTCAGCACCACATACAAATAAATAAATAAAATAAAGATATTGCATTCATCTACAACTAAAAAAATATTTAAAAAAAAAAAAAAAAAAAGGGTCCCCAGTACTGTGTTATACTAGGAAGTCTATGCAGCCACATAAATGAACATTCTAGAAGACTGTTTAATATAATGCCATTTCTATTTAAATAAATATATATGGAAAATGGGACTACGTGGACATAAAAAAACTATTATATATAATAATAAAATAATAATATTAATAATGGTATATTAATAATCAATAGGATTATTAAATAAAATATTAATATTTTTTGCTCTTTTCCATATTCCTACATTTACATATGATGAACATTGTTGGGGAAAAGACCATTCCTTCACTTTTCTAGGAGGGGAACTCTACGACTTGAATAATTTCCAGCCTCTCTGTGTGACCCTTACTTGCCCTTTCTTAGAGTATGTAGAGGTATAAATTGTCTGATTAGAGGGTGGTAAGGGTATGAAACCCCTTGATATATGTTTTTTAGGGGAGAGGAGGTAATGGGATTTAAGCCAGGGATTCTTTACTATTGAGCGATCTTCTCAGTCTTTTTTATTTTTTATTTTGAGACAGGGTCTTGCTAAATTACTTAGGGTCTTGCTGAGTTGCTGAGGCTGGCCTCAAATTCTCTCCTGCCTCTTGAGCCACTGGGATTACAGGTGTGCACCACTGCGCCCAGGTTGGTCCGTGGATTTCAGCAGAGTGGTACTAATCCATTAGAAAGTTTGAAGCATTTGGTGGTCATTCTCTCTGCTCCCTGCCTATGCCTATTACCAATAACATATATTGTCCAAATCCAAGTCTTCCTTTGGTGCTTTACCTTAGGATGAGATTTGGAAGGGTGGTCACATTAGTAAGCCCAGAACTAAGACAGAACTAGTTAGCTGCAGAACTAAGACATACTCTTCCATTAAACTTGGTCAGTAATAAACCTCAGAATTGGGCTTCATCAATCTGACTCATATGCTATAATATATATATATTTTTTGCTCAACCAACAAATAGGTATCACTTTTTGTACTCAAAGAAAATTATATTTTTATAATTATAGGCTGCTCTATATGCAAATAATATTAGTAGGTACCATTTATTGAGCACTGAATAATGACTTTATTGATTGCTTTATCTGTATCATCTCATTGAATTTTTACAACACTTATAAGGTTGGTTCTGTTATGATCTTTGTTTTAAAATTTTTTAAAAAATCTAAAGTTAAGGGGTTTTGTGTGTGTGTGTGTGTGTGTGTGTGTGTGGTGCTGAGGATTGAAACTTGTGCATGTGAGGCAAGAACTCTACCAACTGAGCTAACTCTACTAACCCAACCCAAGTTAAGGGATTTTTGATCCAATATTTTTTATGGAATGTACTCCCATAATTGTGGATACAGAACTGAATCTTCAAGGGAACTGAAAAAGCAGGTTTTTTTTTTTAATCTAAATTTGCAAAGCTGTTCACTGAACAGTTAAAACCGTGGAAACTGAAGTGAACAACTATGCAAAGTCTTTTCCCAGAGTTTTACATCTCTTGTTTACTGATAAAGATCAGTTACCAACATCTATCAAGTTAACAAGTTAACAAGTTACAAGTATTTGCTTGTTTAACTGAAAGCTACCACCAAACACACCCTATGACCTGTTATTGGAAAACGTCTGGATTGTCCAGGGAGAAAAGCCAAAACTTGCTAGAAAGAGACTTCTGTGAAAACAGAATCTATTGAGCTACTTTTCAATGGCCTGCTGTGGTCATAGGTGACTTTGAATGGCAGAAGTTTAGACATTCAGTAAGTGTTGTGATCATGTTTTCTTTTGGCTGGGTGGTTGTAAGGCAAGAAACAAAACTAAGTCCTCTGCTGGGGATGTGACCAAGAAGAGCCTGGAGAAAATAAGACTATGGGAGATTTCTAAAGAGTATTCTTTTCTATCCAGCTTGTTTAAAAACAAACTAAGAAGCATCTCTTTAGTTGAGAACCTGGGCAGAGGTTACCAAGGTCACCAGATACTAAGATTGAAAATTACTGCTTAACAGCTGCCTGAAAAAGCCCAGAAAACAAACTTTGACAATTATTTTTATTCTGAAAGCACTGTGATTATAATCCCAATAAAACTAGTCTATATGTCTTCCAGGGCAATCCCCAATGCTTTGTAAATTTCTTGATATAAAATGCCAATATAAAAATTTCTTAATAGTATGCCCTATTGTGCCACAACCCAGGGCTGAAGCATGACTCAGTGCTGATGTGCTTGGTGGGATGGGCTTGGGCATTCAAAGTTCTGACCTCAGCCTCTGCTCCCTGGCCACTCTTTGCTGCACCCAGTGTTATCCAGTCTCGGGGGTTTGGCAGTCATCTTCAAGCAGATGACTTCCAAATCTACTTCTCCATCCATGCTTCAAAAATTCTGGTTCTACATTTATCATTTTTGCTGGGCATCTCCACATGAATGAATTGCAGGCACTCCTTGCGTCTAAAACTGAACATCTGATCTCTTTCTAAACTTCGTTTCTGGTACCATCAAATAGACTAATTTCCTTTCAAATACTTATGAAATTTTGCATCATCTTTGTGAATCTTTTTTTTGGTGCGGGAGGAAGGGGTATGGTGGGGATTATACTCAGGGCCATGTTACCACTGAGCTACTTCCTTGGTCCTTTTTATTTTTATTTTAAAATAGAGTCTTGCTAAGTTTCTCAAGCTGACCTTGCACTTTGTGATCCTCCTCCTCAGTCCTTTGAGTAGTTCAGGATTATAGGCAGGAGCCTTCACGCCTGGCGGAATCTTTCTTTCTTAACCCTCCTATCTAATGAGTTACAAAGTCCAGCCCATATCTTTGGATTCCAGCCCTCTTTTCTGCTTTGTTCAGGCCTTGCTCCCCCTCTCTGCAGCATCAGCTTCACATACAATGTTTTCTTTGCTGCTTTCTTCTCTCTACTCTTCCTTATCTCCTGCCATCAGAGTTACCTTCCCAAAGTTCAATTTTAAATGTATAGTTGTCACCCTCAGAACCTGTATTGGCTCCTCATTGCTTACACAGTGAAGTTCAGACTCTTTAGCATGGTATTCACAGTAAGATCTCAGCTTTTTCACTCTTTATGCACCCTATGTGCTAGCCTACTGTTTTTAAAACTCTTTTTCATACTGCACCTCCCCCCACCATTGAGCCTTTTTGGAGTTTTTTTTTTTTAAACTAATTGCTCCATTCATGAAATGTTAATATCACAGATACACCATATATCTGTCTAGGTATTGTATGTGTATCTGTCGCTTATACATAAAAAGAGTAAGATTTTGCCCCTATTGAGAATGTATGTTCTAGCCAAAACAGATCACTCACCAATCCCTGAAAATGTCCCTAAATTTTCTATCATCCAAGTTTTTGCTCACTCTGACCAGTAATCAGAGATGAGGGAATAGGAAAAGATCCCTAGAGTGCACGTCTGTCCCCAACACACTATTCCCTTGCCTAGAATAGACTCGCACATCTTATCTCATCACCCTCTATTTTTTCTTATTGATATCTGACCCTTTATGTTGCAACCTAAATACTGTATCCTCTCCTCTCATCCACTTAGCTGGAACTAGTTTCACTTCTTCATGTTCATGGAATCTTTTATATTATGTAGATATATTTCTATTCATGTTGTCTCACCCACAGAATTATAAACTTTCTAAACACAATGAGGTGGGCCCGATGGCCTATGCCTGAAATCCCAGCAACCTGAGAGACTGAGGCAGGAGGATTACAAGCTCAAGGCCAGCCTCAGCAAGTTAGTAAGGCCCTAAGCAATTTAGCATGACCCTGTCTCAAAATAAAATACAAAAACGGCTGGGGATGTTGCTCAGTGGTAATTGCAGCATACAATGCCTTCATGTAACAGGCACCAGAATATGTTGTTTGAAACTAACCAATATATATTACCAACACTGATATATTGGGAACAGGGTAAAAACCCTTGTCTCATGTGTATGCCCAATAAATGAATAAATAAATACACTAGAAAAATTGGACACCATATACAAAACACACTCCCAAACCACCATCATTAACACAGAAACAATTTATAAAGGAGCTCTGTGTTGTATAACACTGATGTACAGAATTATTATACCCAAAGAAAGTTACTTGAATGGCTAGTTTCCCAGACATGTTTTAAATAATGATCAAGATGAGTAAAAGATCCAGAGGGCCTAGAGGCCAAAATATAGCTATTTCGATTTTCACATTCTTGTTACTGATACAAAATCTTTTGGTGGGGGGACCAGCACTATGGATTGAACCCAGGAGCACTCTACCACCTCTACTACTGAGCTACATCCCCATCCCTTTTTAAAGGGTCTCACTGAGTTGCTGGGGCTGGCCTCAAACTTCCCACCCTCTGCCTTAGCCTGGAATTACAGGCATACACCACAGTGCCAGGGTCAGATACAAAAATCTTTTTTGAAATATTTTTTGTCAATGGGCTTTAATTTATTTATATGTGGTGCTGAGAATCAAACCCAGTGCCTCACAGATGATAGGCAAGCGTTCTACCATTGAACCAGAACCCCAGCCCCTATAAAAATATTTATTGGGTTTACTTACCATGAAAAGAGATGATACATTTGGACATACATTTTAAATGTTAGTGATCATCACCACCTCATAAGGTAACCAAATCAAGCTATTGGTCAGGAAAGTCCATCTGACAAAGTTATTTTTATGTAGGAAATGAAGCCAAAAGAAATGGCATATTTTCTAAAAAGCCTTGACAATTTTTAAAAATTTTATATATACATATATAAAATATATATTATATATATTACATATAAACGTCTATGGAAATTTCCATCATATTTTACTGTATCAGAAGAATTTACTTTCTAGGAAAAGCCATTTCTGTGGTTTCACAAGATTACATTTCACTTTAGCCAGAGGAGCTTTTCACCATCTCTTTCCCCAGCCAGGTCAGTCTTCCAAAATAACATAAACGGGGTTTTTGTTTGTTGAATTTCCAAAATCTGAGAATGACTCGTGGGGCCATGAAATGGCGGTGGTGGGTTACGCGAGATGAAGAAAAGTGTGGCAAATATTCAGTTCCAAGGATACCCTTAATTTCAGCCCTTCTTCCAGGTCTGTCCACAAATGGCTGTGTAATGTTAGGTTATCCCTTCCTGGTCTCTCAAATAGAGAAACCCTTCCACCAGTTCTAAAGCTCCTACCTGCAATTCTATTTTCTATGAGCTCTTAATTATTGAAAGGGAGGATTAGTTATGAATCTGTTTCTTTTTCACTCCTCCTACAAATCAAGCTCAAGTTCTTAGAGCAAACAGCAACCGCCAAAGCAAATACTTTGGAGCCAACATTTCAGCCTAGGCCTCACTTGGGCAGAATTATGTAGGCTTGTTTGCCTAACGAGTCAGATAGGAGGTGGGGGGCGGGGTGAGAGGAGGAGACGAAGAAAGGCCCGCCTCCTTCCAAATGGGATTGGCTCCTCTCTGTCTTTAGTCGTTCATTTTGCATCTCGGTTGGACAGGTTGAGAGAAACCTGTCATTAAGGTGTTGTCAAAATGATCCCTGTTTATGTGGGCCGTTCCTAGGTTTGTGGCTTTAGATTTTCAAAGGGAGGACTTATTGACCATACGATCAAGTTCGTGAAGCAAGCCTTCTGTAGCCTGAAAAATGCCATCGTAACAGGAGGCGCCCAGGAGCTTAAGTGTAACCCACACATAATAGAGAAAATGACGAAAGTTCCTCAGGGGTTCGATTTCAGTTTTTTAAGTGAGGAAGAAGCCAGGAAGATCCTTCAGGTGCTGGAAAGAAATGAGGAACTACAAAGGGCAGAGAAGGACAGGATCAGGTACAGAGCAAATTCCTTCCTCTTTTCCTGGGCGTGGGTCCAGCCAGGGGTCTGAGGCTCTCCTAGAGCAAGGCGTGCGCGGGTTAGGCACGGAGCTTTCGCGGGGCACCTGCCCAGGGCTGAGCGATGCGGAGCAGCGAGCTCCCGGTAGATGCTCCCGAGGCTGCGTGTTGGGAAAAGGAAGTCTGCGCGGCGTTTTTCTCTGAAGGACTCTTGGAATGCCTGGTTGGTGCTCTGCAGACATGGTATCCCAGATGGACTCGGCCGCGAGTCTGGAATCCTGCAGGATGGTGGCGCATTCTTCCGTGTTTCTCTCCTAGTGGGTCCCTCGCAGCTGTCCCGCCCGGGATCCGGACACGTGGGCGATGCTCTAGCGCGCGGGGTCCCGGCGATGTGCCCGCTGCGTAGCTTCGCTGCGCTGGTACTCAGGTGTCTCTTTGGTGGTCGCAGGACGGGGCCCTCTCAGGCAGGTGAAATAATAAGGCGGGGTTGCTATCAAGAGCGGAATCCTGGCAGCTGCTTCCTCCGATGCCCGTTTGCACCAAACCCAAGGGCTGGAGCTCAAGGAACTTGCCAAAGAGAAATTTGCGTGGGTGAATGGAACTTGCACGCGTGGGGTTGGAGGCAGTGGGTGGGTCTTGTGTGTGGTATTGTAGGGAGGAAGTTTCTACGGAATTGCACCACTGACTTTACAATAAAGTGTTGTAGATGAGGGATTAGTTACCAGCGAAGGAAATGCCCGGGTAATTACCTGGGTTGCAAATTAACCAGTTTTTCTGCTGGGGAAGTATGGGATAAATCCTGGAATGAATTGAAGTGCTTCTCTCACCAGACTTGGAATAGACACATCCAAGGCCTTCTCTAGGTGATTGTGGAAGGGAATTCAGGTCACCATTCTCAGGCCACACAATATGTGGTGTTGGGTGGAATTTAGAAAGTGGTTTTATTCGTAATCAACCAACTGGTGATGTGAGTTCTGGATTCTCAATTCTTCCCAGATATCCCCTCCTACTTCCAAAAGTTCTTCAAAGGACACCCCTCCACAACTCCTTCAAGGACACCCTTCAAATTGAGAATCCCTAAGCATTGTAGAAGGATAATTAGAATATACTGGGCCCAAATCCCTGTCTTCATTCTTCTTCCCTAGACATGACTCTTTGGAGGAGGAGTGAAATTTGAGGTTTGAGGATATGAATTCCATGCCATCATACTCTGCCTTTAGGATTTTTATTTTATTTGATTGATTGATTTAGGTAGTGGGGATTGAAACCAGGGGTGCTCTACCACAGAATCATGTCCCCACCCTTTTTATTTTTTATTTTGAGATGGGGTCTTCCTAGATTGCCTAGACTGGCCTTGAACTAGCAATCCTCCTGCCTCCGCCTCCTGAGTGGCTGGCAGGTGAGCATCCCTGGCCTGACTGTCATACTCTGCCTTTAGAGAAATAGGCTTCATCATTTCCCAAAACAGTGTAAAAAGTGTGTCCTCCTGAGAACAGTGTGTCCACACCCATGTACGTATGTACACACATGTGCATACACTACGCACAACCACACTTGGGAAGTCTGAGAGGAACTTCAGAACTGCAAAGGAGTTTGACTTCAACAGGTACATTCCTGAGGCATTAAGAAACTGTGTTTGTTCTAATGTATGTTATTGGAAGTGCTCTTGTTCTGAAGAGGTGGAGCTTCTTAAGTGATCCATCATATATTTTCAGAAATTGAGGAGAGATTAAGAGGAAGGAAGCTTCCTTTCAGGATGCTATCAACTTGGCTTCTCATGAACTATGTTCTTAGAAATAGTGATATAATTTATTTTAATTTTCATTCAAAGGAATTTTGATCTTTTATTTTTGACCCAATGCCTGCCTTGTTGTGTTTTCTCTAGTAGCTCTTAGTGCCCACTTCAGTTGACTTTTGAGGGAACTGAATTTGTACATAGATAGCAAAGGCCACTGGGCTAGGTGCTGGAAGGCTGAAACTCATTTTATGATTTCATGATGCTCACATCCTAAATGAAGCATTGACAGGAAAAGCCACAATGCTAAGACAAAATCAACATTGTAACTATTGAACTATTAAAATAGTTACCCAAAAAATTTGATAAATGTCATCATTAAAATACAAAAATAATTTAAGGAAAGCAGATGGTTGGACCAAATGCCCAAAGCAATGATTTCTAGTACTTTCTTTTTCCCTGTTTAATTCTGGCTCTCATATCAAATACCCATGTCTGGATGCCAGTCTCCATGGGATTGTTCTGCTCACCTGCTTCAGGTTCACATGGGTCTTACTAGCAGATACTGACATGCAGAAAGGGCCTGAGGTAACATGACAATTTGGCTGCTCTTCTCATTCACTTGATATGTCTCATCATCATATTTTCCAAATCAAAAATTAGGACACGTGACTTACAATTCAAGATTGTGATTTCAGAAACAATTCAACAGGCCTACCTGAGAGACTCTGAGGCCTTTTTACTCATTGAGAAACAGCTGCAACATCTCTTGGCTACAACAATAAGAACAAATGGGGGAGTTTGGAAAGTTTGCAGGATGGGGGACATCTGATGAACTTAGTTGTACCTGTGATAGACTTGACGTATCTATAAGACAACTAAGAAGAAACATTTCATAATTAGAATATAGGACTACGAAGTCATGGAGGTCCAGAGATATTCAGAGATTGATGCTAAAGCTGTGAGAGTAGTTGAGTTCCCCTGCAGGAGACAGCCCACCACTGCAGAAATGTACCTGAATACACAAAACTGTCCCCTGGTCTCTCCTCATCTGTGTCAGTTGGTTCTGGGTCTAACTTCCTGGGAAAGTTATATTTATCTGCATTAAATATAATAGTAATGTTTCTAATACATAAAAAGTTGATTCAAATTTTTAAGAAAACCACCAAGATTCAAGTCGATAAATAGGCAAAAATAGAAATAAATGATTCACACTATAAGATAGCCAAATGATATAAATAAAACATATGGGGAAATGTTTGCTCCCATGGTAATAAATGATAATAATCTTGAGATACTATATCTCCACTCATAAAATGACAGAAAAAAAAACTGTTGGTGAGGGTTGGAGTGAAATTGATAGATAGACTCTGCATGTTATTAGAGACCTAAGTTCACTACAGGCCTTATAGTGAGCAATATGACAAAATTTATAAAGACATGTCTTGCCCTTGACCCAGTTGTCCAATTTTTGGATATTTCTCATTAGTGGGAGACAGAGATAGAGGAAATGGATGCATCGACACTTATTAAGTGCTGCCTTTTTATATAATAATGGTAATGATTTCTGTATGTCAGTATCTGCTAGTAATTATTGTCATACTAACAACAGCTAATATGTATTGGGCCCTTACTGTATACTGAGCGTTGTACTGTACATATTATACAGATTTAATTTATCCTCCCAATAATCTTGTTAGGTACACTCTTTAAATTCTACTTTGCAGAGAAAGAAACAACCTGCAAAGGTTATGTATCTTGTCTAAATTAAGCAATAGATCCAGAATTCATTTCAGGTCTATCTCAAAACTATTTACCTATCAGCATTGAGTAATATTTACAAGTATTCCTTGGGGTGAGTATTATTACTGGGTTTTTACAGAAGGGAAACATATTTAGCAAGTTTAAGGAACTTGCCCAGGGTCACACAGTTCACAAATGGCAGAGCTAGAATTTGAACTGAAATCTGTATGGCTCTAAAACTTGCATTTTTTAACTCTGTGTGTGTGTGCATGCCCAAACACGCATATATAAGTGTGAATATACACAAATGTCTATATGTAAACACACACACACACACATATATGATATATATATATATATATATATATATATATGTAAAAAATCTAGAAAGCATCTTACTTTTTATAAGCCATTGAAAACTACTATTCTATATCTTCCCCATACACCTTTATCACTGGGTCTCATGAATTGAACTCTGAAACAGAAAGTACCCAAAAATTATCACCTCATCAGCTCACAAAATAGATGTGAATAAATCAAAACTTTATATTTCCTATTGCAGAAAAACTTAAGTATAAGTTGTTACAGGGCTTGATTGTAATCAAGTTGAAAAACAGCATGTCTATATTTAGACTCTTTCCTCAAAGGTAAAATTACAGCCCAGGATGGTTTTCCAGAATTTATTTGTTTTGGATTGATTTACGCTAGTGTCCTTGAGCTATGGGAACAGTCCTGAAGGGAACTGTATGTACCCATGTTGTAAAGTGGTCAGTAGCTAATGGAAGCTGGAGGATCCTGCAGAGATTAAAAGCCAGATGTGTAGTTTCCTGTCTCTCCTAGGCTTCTCTCCCAGCCTGTGAAATGTGCCTCTAAGAAAGTTTCAAGAGACATTAGATACCAATTTAATGGGCATCTTCTATTTGCCATACACTGTGTTGGCCCTGAGAATACAGCAGAGAATAGAGCCAGATTCTACCCTAACTAGCTTCAGTCTATGGAAGTTTTTCATTGGTAGTAGGACCTGTAAGATGAAGTGTCCATACACATGTAACTTATCTTTAATCAGCCCTGTGTGGCCAGGAAAAGTAACCATCAGGACAATGCCTGGAAGTCATAGGTGTGCCCAAAAGATTTGGGTATTCTGATTTATAACAAGGTATCAGATTAATATCATGTGTGTTTTCAACAATATCCAGTTAGTTAATTCATTTAAACTGAGCAGAGAATCTTATGGCATATGTATTCTCCTGCCTCATTACTCCTGTGGATTGTTCTCTGTGGGCAATACACATGGAATGACTATAGTAAGATACCTCAGGTTGGGTACAGTGGCCCTCGCCTGTAATCCCAGTGGCTTGGGAGGCTAAGGCAGGAAGATCATGAGTTCAAAGCCAGCCTCAGCAACAGCGAGGCACTGAGCAACTCAGTGAGACCCTGTCTCTAAATAAAACACAAAATAGGGCTGAGGATGTGGCTCAGTGGTTGAGTGCCCCTGAGTTTAATCCCCAGTACTTCCCTCAAAAAGATGACCCATACCCCAAGGTTGGGGAATAGAGTTCTTTTTAAACTTTATTACTCCTTTAACTATTAAAGACTTTTACATCTGTTTGTTTTTATCCTCATCTTAAACCAGATAAAATAGGACATTTTATATTCTTTTTCAAAAGCCGACAATAACAATAACTATAATAAAGACTAGCATTTGTTGAACTCCTGCTCTATGCTGAGTTCTTCATGTGCATTATCTAATTTAATTCTCACAACAACCAGATGAGTTAAGGGGTATTTTAACCTCCATTTTACAGAGGAAGCAAAGACAGTTTGGTATCATGTTTGAAATAACACCAGCAATCTAGGAAGTGTCGGATTTGGGAACACATCAGTGTGTGATCACTGTGTAGGGCCTTCTACCATACAAAACAGTTGAAATGACTTCCCTAGCCATGCCCATCTAGCTTGTACACAACTGGAATCTTTGCACTTTAAAACTTGCTGTATCCACTGACCATGAAAATTGAGAACACACAATTCTAGACAGTCACATGCCCAACTTAAAGTCAGAGATGTTATTACTGAGAAAAATGGCCCAATAGATATTAAGGGACAACTTATAGTATCTGCCTATATAGAGAAAATTTACTTTTTAAAAAGTGTATATGCTTTTGTAAGGATATACTCCAAACTGTCAAAATGGTTATCACTTGGGAATATTTCATGAAACTCAAACTCTTTTATTTCTTGCAGTTATCATGTGTTATTTTAAAAAGTAACAATGACTTGTTTATTTTGATAGGAAGAAAATGCAGAATGTTTGATTATTTTTTGTCTTCATAAATGTCTCTTTAAATAATATATTTTAAAATGTCTAAGTTGTTTTTGTCCTTGTCTTTTTCTTTATACTATTAATGTGTAGATTGGTAAATTGTTGCTTGATTTCTTGTGGTCAAGGATTATCTTAGGAGAGTCACACACTTAGTAGGTTCTCAGGACCTAGTGAGAAGGGACTTAATGCTGTGCAGGGAATGCAAAGTAAGCCAAAGAAAGATCTGGGGAAAACATGTGAAGGATAAAGGAAGGTCAGGCTGAGGTTAGAAAATACTTTCCTTGGTCTTAAAACAGAGAACCATGTGAAGGTCAAAGGAAGGTCAGGTTAAGGTTAGTAAGAAAATGTTCTCCTTCCCTATTAGAGGTCATGGTCTTAAAACCAAGTTGGGAGGCGGGGGTGGGGAGGACAAGAGCCTCACTGAAGCCCTTGTGCACATGGAAGTGAATTGTCTCCTCTGTCTTTGTTCAGGTCTGTTCTTCTGCAGGTAGTTATTTCATGCACCGTGATGTTTGAGAGCATAGGCTCACCTCCCTCTCCCTCTCAGGAATGTTTCCTTATTGACATTCTAAATGGTCCAATTAAAAGGCCATACTTGAAATATTAAATTGACACACCACAGTAGCCAGCTTCCTCATGCCACTGGGTGTTAGCTTTCTAATGATGAAAGAAGAAATGGAGGGCTACAATAACCAAAGGCTCCACCTTCAGCAACACATTGTGAGTTGTTATATTGCTATCAAGTTTGCCTTGGTTTCAGCTTTTAAAAACAAAGCATTTAACAACAGTTGAAGGTATAAATGAGATGTAAGGGAGATAGTAAAGGGGAGAGAATAACCTACACTGGCAAACACTGTTTTGTACTTAATCGCTAGGGTTTGATTTTTTTAAAGAATGTTATTGTTATGCCCGGTTCATGGAGTCCCCAGAGACCACGAGGGAGACTAAAGCACGTATGTAAAAGCAAAGAGCCTTTATTTGGGGTTAAGCTTGGTCTCTCAGACTTCACTGGTCTCTCAGACTTCACCGACACAGCGCGTCAGTGCAGAGAGCCCCAAACAATGGCTGAGCAGGTTTTTATAGGGGGAGGGGACAGGTGGTGGTAGTGGACATGACAAATGCATCCCATCATTACACAAGCACCAATTACAATCGTACAGCACCTATGGTGACAATAGTGACCATTCAGAGTTTGAGGGGTTCCTGTAACATTTGGTGAGATCCAATCATGGCTTTTGGGAATTTTTTGAAAATGACCAACTACAAGGTGAGTTTAAGTGACCCAGACTCAGACCTCAGGAATGCCAGGTATGTGATTTTTACCTCTTTGTCTGCTCTGAGGGTGGTCCCAGAGTGGCTTCAGCCTTGAGCGATGTGTGTCTTTTCCCAGAACCAAAACTCAGGCCTACTAGTTTTTCTGGAGGGTCCAAAGCCTGTCATGGGGTTCATTTTAGCTCAGGTCTTTCAGTTATTATAAGTTGAAACATTGAGAACACAATCTTTGAGACTGACCTCTTTAATGCAGCAAAATGCCTTTGGGATTCACACCAGTTGTTGTATGTATCAATAACTCATTCCTTTGTATACCTTATTATTCCTTTGTATGGATGTCCATTCATCCAATGAAGGACATTTGTATTGTTTTCTGTTTTGGATATTGAATAGAGCTGCCACAAACATCTGTGTACAGATGTGTTTGTTTTAGTTTTGCTTTTTGTGGTGGTGTTTTTGTTTTGTTTTGCAGTGCTGGGGATCAACCCAGGGCCTCATAAATGCTAGGTAAGCACTCTACCACTAGCAACACTCTAGGCCTATGTACAGGTTTCTATGCAAACATAAGTTTTTATTAGAGTGGAATTGCCAGATCTTTTTTCCCCCCTGTACTGGGGATTGAACCCAGTGCCTTGCATATACTAGGCAAGTGCTCTACCATTGAGTTATATCTCCATCCCCTTTTAAATTTTTTTTTAATGTTTTTAGTTGTAGATGGACACAATACTTTTGTTTTATTTATTTATTTTTATGTGGTGCCTCACACATGCTAGGCAAGCACTCTACCACTGAGCTAAAACCACAGCCCTTGTTTTGTTTTAAGACAAGGTCTTGTTAAGTTGACCAGGCTGGTCTCAAACCTGTGATCCTCCTACCTCAGTTTCTCAAGTAGCTGAGGTTGCAGGTGTGTATCACCATGTTTGGCCATTTTCTTGAATTTATAAGAAACTGCCAACCCGTTTTTCCCAATGGCTGTAACATTTTGCATCTCTACCAGCAGGGTTTGAGAGTTCCAATTTTGTCTTAGTTGCTACTATAATAAAATACTTCAGAATGCATAATTTATAGACAACAGAAATTTATTGCTGACAGTTCTGGAGCCTTGGAAGTCCAACATCGAGTTACTGGCATATTTGGTGTTTAGTAAGGGCCCATTCCTCACAGAAGGTGCCTTGTATGTGTCTTCACATGGTAGAAGGGGATAAAAGACTACCTCTTAAGCCTCTTTGGCAAGGAAATTAATCCCATTCATGAGAGTGGATCCCTCCTGCCATTATCACTTTCCAAAGGCCTAGTCTCTTAATACTGTCACCTTAAGGATTAGGTTTCAGCATATGAATTTGGAAAGGACACACACATGCAGATCACAGCACAGTGATTCTTCAATCCTGGCAGTGTTTGTTATTGTCAGTATTTTTATTTTATACATTCTAGTAAATTTGTAGTGCTATCAAGTTTTAATTTGCATTTCTCTGATGACTAACTATGGTAAACATATTTAATGTGCTTATTTGCTTTCATAAATTTTCTTTGCTAAAGTGTCTGTTCAAATTGTTTACATATTTTTTAGTTTGGTTATTTTCCTACTGTTGAATTTTGAGAATTCTTTATATATTCTGCTCTAATTGCTTTGTGGAATTTTCAAACATTTTCTTTCCATCTGTAGCGTATCTTACAGTATCATTGCAGAACAAAAGATTTTCATTTTGATGAAATTCAATATATAAAATTTTTTCTGTTATGAATCATGCTTTTTGTAGCATTCTGCTGAAGCCCAGATTACAAAGATTTTCTCCTATGATTTAAAAAGATATATAGTTTAATGACTGATATTGTTCCATTTTGAAATAATTTTATGTAAACTGTGAGGTTTAGACTGAGGTTTGTTTTATTTTTGCATATGGATGCCCAATTATCCCAGCACCATTTGTTGAAAAGACTGTCTTTCAAAATTTTAAAATTCAATTTTATGATTGTTCATTGCTAGTACATAGAAATACAGTGGATTCATGTACTGTTCTTATATATCCTACCACTTAGCTGAACTTGCCAGTTCTAGGATGTCCTCTTTCTTCCTCCTTTTTTTTTTTTTTGGTAGAGTTTTTGAGTGATTTTCTATGTAGCCAATCATGTCATCTGCAAATAGAGACTGTTTTATTTCTACTTTTCTAATAGGTATGTCTTTTATTTCTTATTCTTGCCTAATTCTGGCTAGGACTAAGCATGATGTTGAATAGGAGGGTTGAGACCATACATCCTTGCCTTGTTCCTGAGCATTCAATCTTTCATTGTGAGGTATGATATTCACAATAAATTTTTTGTAGATACCTTTTATCAGATTTTATTTCTTGCTTCTGAGAGTTATTATCAAATACTTTTTCTGCATCAATTAATATGATCATGTGGCTTTTCTCCTTTAGACAGTTGATACAATGGTTTATGGTAAACAATTTAAAAATAGCAAACCAGCCTTACTGTTATGAATTGAACTGTGTTCTCTCAAAAAAAAATTATATATATATATACACACATACACATATATATACACACTGCTAAATATATGTTGTTATAGTGAGTTTCTGCTACATTGTGTAGATCTGGGTCTTTTTTATTTTTTAGTCATTCTGACAATTTCTATCTTTCTTCTAGTGTTTATTCAGATCATTTACATTTAATGAAATTATTAATATATTTGGGTTCAAGTCTACCATTTTATTTGTTTTCTGTTTGTTCTCTTTTTTCATTCCTTTGTTTCTCCTCTCCTGCCTTCTTTTTGGTTATTTGCATCATTTTAAAGTATTCTTTAAAAAATTTATTTGTTGTAATTCTTACAGTATATCTTTGTGCAATATTTTGGTGGTGGTTCTAAGGATACATAACACAACTTTTCACAGAATCACTGTTTTATGTTCTCCAGTACATGTAGGAACTTTACGCTACATAGGTGTTTTCACCTCCTAATTTATGTTGTAATTGTTTTATATATTGGAACTACATCCATTAGAAATCCATGAAATGATGTTACAATATTTGCTTTTAAACTTCAAATAAAGAACTCAAAAGCCAGTCTATTATAAAATTCTCTGTAGCTGTGGGTTTCTCATCTATGGATTCAACCAACCTAAACAATATATATGTGGATCAGAAATATATGTCAAATATATATTTTAAATTAAATAAATTAAATAACAAATAAAATAAATTTAATTAAATATAAATATTTAACATGTTTTCAGTGCTGGGGATTAAACCCAGGGCTTTATGGTTAGCAAGTGCTCTACCACTGAGCTACACTCCCAGCTCATGTATCAAAAATGTTTGAAAAAAATGTTTGTATCTGTACTGAACATGTAGACTTTTTTATTGTCACCATTCCCTAAATCATACATTATAACAACTATTTATTTAGCATTTACATTGTATCATAAGTAATCTAGGGATGATTTAAAGTATGGCAGAAGGGCTGGGATTGTAGCTCAGCGGTAGAGCGCTTGCCTTGCATGCATGGGGCCCTGGGTTCGATCCTCAGCACCACGTACAAAGCAATAAAATAAAGACATTGTGTCCATCTACAACTAAAAAAAAATATTTTAAAAAAAATAATAAAGTATGGCAGAATATGTAGGTTATATGCACTTACTATTCCATTTTATATAAAGAATTGAGCATCCACAGATTTTGGTATTCACAGGAATCCTGGAAGCAATCCCCCAAGGATACCAAGGGACACTGTATTTAGGTTTTACTATTTATATGTCTCTTTCTCCATTGTAGATGTTCTAAATTTCCTTCTGGTAAAATTTAGGGACACTGTATTTAGGTTTTACTATTTATATGTCTCTTTCTCCATTGCAGATGTTCTAAATTTCCTTCTCTTCCACTTGAAGAACTTCCTTTAGCAGTTCCTTTACAGCAGTCCTCCAGTGGAAGGTCAGAAAGGAAAAAAGCAAAGGATGTTAGCCACATCCTCTTGGGACCAGACACAACTCCTCTCATCAGATCATGAGCCTCCCTTCCCTCAGAGTTTTGCACATGTGAGCCCCTGCTTGCCAGTGCCTGCTGTCAGGAGACCCCTTTCTTGCTCCTCAAGCCTGAGTGAGGAACTTGCTCTACTTCATTCACACTAATGCCCTCTTCTGCTCTCAGTCCAGAGCAGGACACAGAAGAGGGGAGAAAAGGCACGCGTGCGTGAAAGGGGGGAGGCAGTTTGCAGTCATTCAGGGGTAGTTTGTATTCTTATAAAATTTGCATATTGCTATTTGCTTCGAGCCCTCATTTAACTGCTTATTGCATTTTGTTCAGGTTTATGGCTCCATTCACTAGGAGAGATAAGGTAGAAAGAAGTTACTCCACCTTACCTGAAACCAGAACTCTCTCTGCATTTAAGTTTTAAAAAATTTATTGAGATGAAATTCTTATAACATAAAATTATCCACTTTAAAGTGAGCAACTCATTGGCATTTAGTACATTTACAATGTTGCACAGTCACCTCTATGCGGTACCAAACCATTTCATTACCCAATGAATAAATAAATAAATACAACCAGTGAATAGTTACTACTCTTTGCCACCTTCCCCCAGCTGGCAAGCACTAATCTGCTTTCTTTCTTTCTTTATTTTTTTTACTTGTAGATGGACACAATACTTTTATTTTGCTTTATTTGTTTTTATGTGGTGCTGAGGATCGAACCCAATGCCTCACTGGTGCGAGGCAAGCGCTCTACCACTGAGCCACAACCCCAACCCACTAGTTTGCTTTCTGACTCTATGGATTTACCTGCTGTGGATTTTTTTTTTTTTTTTGTACTGGAGATTGAACTCGGACACTCAACCACTGAGCCACATCCCCAGCCCTATTTTGTGTTTCATTTAGAGACGGGTCTCGGTGAGTTGCTTAGTGCCTTGCTGTTGCTGAGGCTGGCTTTGTACTCATGATCCTCCTGTCTCAGCCTCTGGAGCTGCTAGGATTACAGGAATGAGCCACTGCACCCAGCTGTTATGGATATTTTATATAAATTGTATCTGGTTTCTCTTAGCATTTTGTAAGTTTCCTCCATCCTAACAGAATGGATCAGTACTTTGCACATCCCATAGCCTTCTTAAGAAATATTTTTAGTTGTAGATGGACACAATATTTTATTTATCTTTATGTGGTGCTGAGGATTGAACCCAGTGCCTTCCACATGAGAGGCAAGCACTCTACCACTGTGCTACAACCCCAGCCCCTCCTTATCCCTTTTATAAAAAAAAATTATTTATTCTAATTAGGTATGCATGACAGCAGAATGCATTTGATTCATTGTACACAAATGGAGCACAACTTTTCATTTCTCTAGCTGTACATGATGTAGAATTGCACCATATGTGCAGTCATACATGTACCTAGGATAATGATGTCCCTAGCTCTTTTTAAAAATTCATTTTTGGGCTGGGGTTGTGGCTCAGTGATAGAACACTTGCTTAGCATGTGTGAGACACTGGGTTCCATTCTCAGCACCACATATAAATAAATAAAATAAAGACAATTGACAACTAAAAAAATATTTTTAAAAAATTCATTTTTAAAGCCGGGCGCAGTGGCACACGCCTATAATCCCAGCACTTTGGGAGGCTGAGACAGGAGAATCGCGAGTTCAAAGCCAGCCTCAGCAACAGCGAGGTGCTAAACAACTCAGTGAGACCCTGTGTCTACATAAAACACAAAATAGGGCTGGGGATGTGGCTCAGTGGTCAAGTGCCCCTGAGTTCAATCCTCATTACCAAAAAAAAAGAAAAAAAATCATTTTTAATTTTATTCTGAGACAGAGTCTCACTAAGTTGCCCAGACTGGCCTTAAACTTGCATTCCTCCTGCCTCAGCTCCCAACTCATTGGGATTATAGGTATGTGCTACCATGCCCAGAAATATCTTTGCTAATTTTGTAGGAAATTCTCCTTGTGCTTTATTTAAATCCTAATGCTGTGGTTATAGTGAACTTAAACATTTTTCATATTTTTACTAGACATTCATATTTTTTGATTTATGAATTATTATTCATATATTTGCCTATTTATATATATAAGTCTGCATCCAGAATGCTTCTAGTTACAATTAACAGAAAATCTAAACATAGTTTTGACAAATAGGGGGTGAATTTTTTCTGACATGGTAAGATATCTGGAAGTAGGCAGCTGCTAGGTGGTTTGGTGGTTTGAGGATGTCAGGATGGTGTCTTTGCAATCCAAGATGGTTGCAGCTGCTCAGGACATTGCATGGACCTGCAGGGGAGGATAAGGTGAACCAACTTCCTATTCTGGGTATAGACCCGGAAGTGGAAATGTTCCTTTTAGCATGGAAGTAAAAGCTTTTCCAGATCATCTCCCATCAGATTTTCCCTTTGATGCCTCATTGACCAATGCTGGATCATATGGCCATAGAGCTGCAAGGGAATCTAGAAAGCAAGGAATGGGATTGAACTGCTGACTTGGGCTTAGCCCAATCATGATCCATCCTCAGGTACCAAACAGTTTGCGGCTCACAAGGAACCAGAAAGTAGGGGAGCTGGGAAGTGCATTCTAGAAAGCAACCAACATTGCCTTAACTGTGTGTGTGTGTGTGTGTGTGTGTGTGTGTGTGTGTTTTCTCCCTTATTGATTTATATATTTCTCTCTATATTAAGGAAATTGATATTTGTCTTATAAATTTATTTCCCAGTTTCTGGCTTGTACTTAATGGCCATCTAAACATAGGAATTTTTCTGTGGTAAAATGTACAAGGTTTAAAATATTTTTCCTTTTGTTTTTAAGATCATAGGATCTGCCTACCTACAGATTAGATTAACATGCACTTTTATGCTGATCATAGTGGCATGCACCTGTATTCCCAGCTACCCAGGAGGTTGAGGCATGTCTCAATAAATAAAATAAGAAAAGAAAAAAAAATTCTAGTTTTTAAAGTCTTTTTTAAAAATTTAACTTTTTAATTCATCTCATGTATGTTTTCTTTAAAGTAGGATAATTATATAAATTGATTTTTCCCAAACAACTGGAAAATTGTCCTGGTACTATTGATTTCCATCTGCTTCTAGGGCCCGTGATATACACTAGGTCCCCATTTTTCTGTGGTTTTGCTTTATGGGGGTTCAGTTACCTATGATCAACCACAGTCTGAAAATATTAAGTGGAAAACTCCAGAAATAAACAATTCATAAATTTTAAATTGTGTTCTGTTCTGAGTACCATGTTGAAGCTCCCACTGTCTAGCCCATCTCACCTGGGATGTGAGTCATCCCCTGGCCCAGTGCACCACACTGCACCTCCCTCTGCTAGTCTCTTAGTAGATGACTCAGCCTTCTGATGGGCTATGTGGACTGCAATGCTTGTGTTCAGGAAACTCATACATAGTAGTTCAATGCTGCGTGATAGTGTCTATGTCAATCACCTCACTTCATCTCGTCACATAGGCATGGTATTGTCTCACATTATCACCAGAAGAAGGGTGAGGACAGTACAAGGTATTTTGAGAGAGAGAGCACATTCACATAAATTTTATAATGCATATTGTTATAATAGTTTTATTTCATTCTTAGCTGTTGTTAATCTCTTGCTGTGCCTAGTTTGTAAGTTAAGCTTTATTGTAGGTATGTATATATAGGAAAAAACATAGCATGGATAGGGTTTATCTGTGGTTTCAGGCACCCACTTGGAACATGGCCTCCATGAACTTGGAGATTGATGTGTTCCTTTTAGGGAAAAGACTATGGAACAAACAAGTTAACAACAACAAAGAATCAGTGAGGCAAAACACTAAGGCATCAGCTTTTTTTCTTGTTTATTTTCTTGTTTTACTGAGGGTTGAACCCAAGGGTGCTCCACACTGGGCTATATCCCCAGCTCTTTTTCTTTCTTAATTTGAGACAGTATCTCTCTAAATTATTGAGGCTGGCAACTCCTGGGCTCAAGTGATCCTCCTGCCTCAACCTCCCATATAGCTGAGATCACAGGTGTATGCCACTACAGCATGAGCTTTCATGGAATCAGGAGATTGCAGGGAAGAGGCTTTGGTAAAAGGAAGTGTGATTGCTATACCTGTATTAGTGCACATAGGTAATGGATTAGGGTTCAGTTTCCTTCCTCTTCCCCATTCCTATGCCACGTGGCAAAGCAACTGAGGGTAGATCATTCATGAAGTCCGCATCGAGTGACCTGGTTGTCATTTAGAGTTGGTTCTTTTACTAAGCAAATCAATGCTCTGGCAGGGTGGTGTGATATGATATGAGATATAGTTTTATATATATTATATATACATATTATATAATATATATAATATATATTATATATTATAATATATAAGGCATCAGCTTTTTTTCTTGTTTATTTTCTTAAGAATTAGCTTTCATGGAATCAGGAGATTGCAGGGAAGAGGCTTTGGTAAAAGGAAGTGTGATTATATACATAATATATATATTATGTATATATAATATATATATAAAACTATATCTCATATCATATCACATCATACTATAATATAGTATGTATATAGTAGAATCTCTCCTCCTCTAAGCCTCTAAGCAGGTCATGGAAACTCTAATCCAGCTTCCCTCCCCACTCCCCTTCCTTAGAACTGCTGACTATGAAAGAAATTCTGTGACCTACCTTGTCTGACATCAGATGATGTACCTTCAACTTCTGAAGGGTCCTGACCCACACCCACAAGGAAGAAATGCTGAAGAATCTGAACAGGCAGGCCTTGCTGGGTTTTCCCACCCAGCCCACTAGCATGATTGGTTTTGACCAATCACATTTCAGCACGACTGCCCATGCTTTGATCATCCCTATGCAATGAAGTCTCTGTTTAAAAAAAAAAAAAAAAAAAAAAGCCAGGCACTGTGGTGCATACCTGTAATTCCAGCACTTTGGGAGGCTGAGACCAGAGAATTGTGAGTTCAAAGCCAGCCTCAGGAACAGCAAGGCTATAAGTTCTACTCAGTGAGACCTTGTCTCTAAATAAAATACAAAATAGGTCTGGGGACGTGGCTCAGTGGTGAGCACCCCTGAGTTCAATCCCCAGTACCAAAAAAAAAAAAAAGACAGGGCTCAGGATCTCTGAACAGATGGAGGCTCCAGGAGGGTGGTGCATCTGGAGAGGGCATGAAGTACTGTGCCCTTTCCCCTTGCCTTGGCCTGCGCTTCTCTTCATCTGTATCCTTTGTCCTTTATAATAAACCAGTAAACACAAGTAAATGTCTCTCAGGGTTCTGTGAGCCACCCAAGCAAATTAATCAAACTTGAGGAGGGGGTGGTGGGAACCCTAATTTATAGTTGACTGGTCAGAAGCACGGGTTAAAACATATATATATATATATATATATATATATATATATATATAGAGAGAGAGAGAGAGAGAGAGAGAGAGAGAGAGCGTGCGCGTGCACCTGCTGCTTACAACTGGCATCTAAAAGCTGGGAGGTGGGGCAGTCTTGGGGATTGAACCCTCAACCTGTGGATCTGAAGCTCTCTCCAGGTAAATAGTGTCAGAACTGAAATGAGGCAGAGAACACTTGTTGGTGTCCACTGCAGAACTGTTTGCCTGCTCACTGGTGGGGAGAGGTCCCCACACAATTCGTGATCACAGAAGTGTTCAGTGTGGATTGCTGTAGTGTGAGAGCAGAGAAAAAGCAGTTTGTCTTTCCAACACAGGTAGTCGAAGTTATAACAAAATTAATTTACTTTTTAAAACTACTAAATTGTAAAATAATCAGTTATTAGGAGGACTAGGCAATGGAGCAAACAATAAAAACTGCACATGTTGGGACTGGGGTTGTGGCTCAGCGGTAGAGCACCTACCTAGCATGTGTGAGGCACTGGGTTTGATTCTCAGCATCACATATAAATAAATAAAGTAAAAGTCCATTGACAACTAAAAATATTTTTTTAAAATGCACATGTTGTAAGTTTAATGTTTCTCACTCATAGAGAAAACTCCTCATTTTCTGCTACCAGCTGAGGTCCAACCAACCAGAAAAACAAACTGCTGTATTTAAAATAGAAGGTAGTGCAGTGAATTGGCTACAAGGTGACAAAAAGAAGCAGATAAAACAATCAAGAGACAGTAAGCAAGTAAGAGATCAGGGGAAGGCGAGAGGCAGAGGTGAGGAAGTCTTGATTTGTTGTTGACTAGTTTCAGACTATGGAGTTTAACGATCAGCTTGCACAATTCTTGAATTTTTTTTTTTTTTTTTTTTGGAACCAGGGATTGAACTCAGGGGCACTTGACCACTGAGCCACATCCTCAGCCCTATTTTGTGTTTTATGTAGAGACAGGGTCTCACTGAGTTGCTTAGCACCTCGCCATTGCTGAGGCTGGCTTTGAACTCAAGATTCTCCTGTCTCAGCTTCCCAAAGTGCTGGGATTATAGGTGTGAGCCACTGTGCCCGGCTCTGAATATTTAAAAGATCTGTCCTCCACAAGCTAGCTCTAGCACAGCTCTCCTTGTAGGGACAAAGGGAGCAGGTGTGTTATCTAAACCCTAAGGCTAGTGTCCCCCAAGAGAAACCAGATGTATGGCAGATATGACTAGAGATTTGGAGATGTAGAAGAGTCATTTCCAAAAGTTCTGCTTGAGCCAAAGGGAGGAGAATAAATACCTACTTGGCTCTTCTTGTTCTCTAATCTCCTGCCAGTTCCTGCGGAACCCAGTTGAAAGCAGATGAGCAGGTTGTAAGAGCCTGGGAAATGCGGTTTGCAGGGGTGGTCTCCCAGCAGCACAGAGCAGAGCAGGGGAAGGACACTCACTTGTCCTCTTGTTTTCTCTTTCTTCTCTTGTTCTCTTCTGTCAACCTTTATTCATTATTTATTTATTTATTCAGGTACCAGGGATTGAACCCAAAGGTGCTTAACAACTAAGCCACATCCCCAGCTCCCCCTTTTTAAAAAAAAACTTTTTATTTTGAGACAGGGTCTCACTAAGTTGCTGAGAGTGGCTTTGAACTTGTGATCCTCCTGCCTCAGCCTCCCAAACCTCTGGGAATACAGGCGTGCCCCACCATTTCCAGCTCCTGTCACGCTTTAGATTCTGCATTTTCTCATTGCCCATTTGTATATTGCTTCCCTACCTGAAATATCTCAGGAATTTCTCTCTCCATTGTCCTCTGCTATTGCTCTCCCCTCTTTGTTCCTTTACACTTTCTCTCTCTTCTGCATTTTGGGAGTTGCCCTATTCTCCCTTGTGTCTCTGCATTGCTGCTTCTGCTTTGCACTTTTCTCAGTTTTCTTACCAGAAAGGGATGTGATCAGGCTTTCTCATGCGTGTGGGATTCAAGGTCTTTGGGTGGAGAAGAAGAGAGTCTCATTTAGGGTAGAGGGCCTTGTGGAAAGGTTATGCCTATACTGAAACTGGAATATGAAGGACTCGGGAACCAAGACACCTTTAGGGACCAGCTACTCACTTGCTCATCCCTCCCAGCTCACACTGTCTTCCTCCCAGGATACCTTTGATTCCCTCACATCCTGCTACTGCATTCTTCACCTGGCCCAGATCCTGATGGTGATGGCCATCCTAATGCATCTCTAGCCAGCCTGGGGATGGGCTGTCCTAGGGCCAAGTATCCAATCTATAGCATCTCCTGGGGAAAAGCTTAGTACTTTCTATGCAGGGACTACAGTCTGTTCAATTCCACTACAGTGATGTAATGCTGGTGTGGCGTATGCTGAGACACCTCTAACAGTGGGAGGTGTGCAGTTGCTTTCTCTGTACTTACTCTGCTTCTCCTCTCTGCGTACCCGCCTGTGCACTAAGGCTGATGACACATCTGATGCATTTGCCTGGCATCTGTGATGAAAGAACTCAGGCCACAGGCTCTGCTAAGACAGATATTCCCAACCTTGACTGAAATTATAGCCATCTGGGGAACTCTCAAAACAGCCAGTGCCAAGCTGGGTGTAGTGGTACCTGCCTGTAATTCCAGCATCTGAGAAAACTGAGGCAGGAGGATCCCAAGTTTGAGGTCAGGCTGAATAACTTAGTGAGACCCTCAGCAACTAAACAAGACCCTGTCTCAAAATTAGAAGTTAAAGAAAGCATTGGGGACGTAGCTCAGTGGTAAACACCCCTGGGTTCAATCCCCAGTAGCAAAAAATAAATAAATAAAACTACCAATGCCAATCTCCCCACCCCAATATACCCCAAGATATTTTGGTTTATTTGCTCTGTGACCAGAGTGGTATGATATTAATTTTTAAAACTCCAAAGATGATTTAACATGCACTAAGGCTCCCACCCTAGCTGCCTGGGCACTTCGATTATGGATCCCACTTGTTCCATTTTTTCCTGCAGTTCACTCCTTTGCATGAGTTGAGGCACACCTGATCTTTCAGAAAACCTTGTGATTTGGGAGGGAAAAGCCTGAGGTCCTAGCAAAGCACAATCAAGATTATGTTTGACAAATGTAATAAACCTTGTTTCCAGTACTTTCCCATTTTAAAATTACTTGGCAAGATCCAAGGACCTCCTGCCCCTGGACTTGTGTAGTCTGGCAACTGGAAGAATCACTTTTTACTTTTGTTGTTTTTGTTTTATTTTTCTACCCACTGAATGTGGGTTACTATCAACACAAATGCTGTAATGGCCACAAGCCGATTAGATCCTGGTCTTAAGAACTGTCTTCCTTGATCCCACTATAGTCAGAATTTCTTCATATTGGCTGTTGAGTGGGTATGTTCAATGCCTATTTTTTAAATTGCTGTCATGTATTTTGTGTGTCATTCTCTTCTTTTCTCCAAGATGCCATTAAGGCATGTAAAAATAACTTTGGGGATTGTGCATGTCTGAGGATAGTTCTAATGGGCTGATCAAGTTACAGCATTTGCACTTGAGCTTGTCTTTTGAAGCTTCCCCACACGGGATCACCAGAGGCTAGGTAGGAGCTCTACTTGCTGAAGGTTGTCCTGTAAGTAGTGGTTATAAGGTAGTTTACTCCTCAATGTAGAAAAAGTGCTAGTAGAGAGGGTTCTGGCAATGGCTTCTTAGTCTCACAGGAAACTATGTAAGGAAATGCAGGGCCTCTCCTCCATTCTCGGGTCTGCTTCCAGGTACCTCTTCCTCCTTAAGGGCATCAGTCCCTCCTATCCTCAGTAATCTCCCTTCTCATCCTCCAAAACTCATTCTTACTTGCAGGTCACAGTATGACTCTGGCTCCAGAGAAGGCAACTGAAAGGCCAATAAATTAGGTCATGTCTATCCACAGCTGTTTAATTGCTTTGCCACTGCCATCCAGGCAAAAGTCTTTAAAGAGTTTATGAGTAACATACTTGCTCCAGGGTAGCTGTCTCCACCTTCAAAGCCACACCAGACCCCACCCTCACCCAGTTCCACTGAGCTCTGGTTCCAGATTACCTCCTCAGCTTTCTTTCCACTTCTTCAACATGTCAACTTTTAACTCTTTGGTTTGGGCCTCTCAGAGCCTTGAGGAGTGTTCCTAGGAACAACACATAAGTGTAAAAATTTTTTCTTATGTGTCTAAAAATTAGCTCATGAATATGTAAATGTCACAATTTCCAAACAGTGTTCTAACACAACAGTTATGGTCTGTGGTTTGAGTGGTACAAACACTTTTCTGTTCACAGCTCACCTGAGCTCCATCTGTGAGGCAATGCAGGCACTTACTTGCAGGAGCAGCCCTCCTAAAGATGGCAGATTCTACACCTCCCAGATTAGGGTCATTTCAGGAGGGAAACCAGGTCCTGGCTCCTTCTTCAACTTGCGTATGAGTTTCTTCCTGGGAGGCAGGTAGTCATCAGGAGTCTGACTGTAGATCAGCCAGCCATCAAAATTAAGTGTTGGGAGTAACACTGCAATTTTTCTTCCTTCTCCTGGAGCTCCCAGGTATGAGCAGGTCCTACATTTGGAGCATTGGAACCTGTCACTGCTTTAGATCCTTCCTCTCAGTGCCTCACAAAATCAGGGGACAGAGGTCAGTTACCTCTGTGTTCCTCTCTATAATGAGAGCACCACAGGACAGACTTTTTCTGTATCATGATTCAATAACACCTCTGTTCATCAGTGCTCATATAACAAGTATTGTTGGGCTCTTATTATGCACCTAGTAGCAGAGACACAAAAATGCTCTCTACAGTTTTTCCATGTTATTTAACCCCATGCTGGGGGAGAGGATGCCTGAACTGAGTCTCAGGGGAGGCGAGGGGTGAATGAAGGTGAGAAGGGCACCCCTTGCCCTGTACAGTGAACAGCACTAGGTAAGGCACAAAGACATGAAAGATGGGTGAGAGGCAGGCACCCTTCACAGTGGGTATCACTAGGATCACGGAGAGAGGCAGTGATGGGCAAGGGCATGAGCAAGGAAGACACAAGGTGGACCATGGAGGCCTGTGTTCCATGCTGAGGACCTAGGGCTTAACAAAGCTGGGAGTGGGGAGGAGCCACTGAAATATTTAGAGCAACAGAGAAACAGAGTCAATTTTTCTTCCTAGGTGGGTGTCTCTGAGTGAAGTCTGAAATAGAGGAGAGTTGTGCTTAACATGTCTCCTAAAGGTCGTATATTGGAAACATCCCCCAATGCAATAGTGTTGGAAAGTGAAGTTTAGTGAGATACTTAGGCCATGAGGGCTCTGCCCCATGAATGTCTGAATGTTGTTATTCCAGGAGTGGGTTAGTTATCATGACAGTGGGCTGTTATACAAGCAAGTCTGTACCCCCATCCCTTGCCTGCTGCTTGCTCTCTCATGTTCTCCTGCCCTTCTGCCTTCTGCCATGGGATGACACAGCATGAAGCCCTTACCAGATGCTAACACAATGCTCTTAGACTTCCCAGCTTCCAAAGCCATGAGAAAGAAAAAGGTTTTTTCTTCATAAATCACCCCGTCTGTGGTGTTCTGTTATAGCAACACAAAATGGACCAGTGTGGGGGCCTTGACTAGGAGTGAAGAAATTGGTGAGAAATTCAGGAAATATTTGGAAAGTCAGATTAACAGGACTCGGTGACTAATTAGCTATAGAAAGAAGAAGGAAAGAGACTGTATGAACTCAGGTTTCTGGCTTCAATGAGTTTTTGGTATTCAACCTACTGTTTACACTGAAGCTAGTGAATCCAAATGGACTCTACTCTTGAGTCCAAGGTAAAGTGGTATATCTGAATATTAAAGGATTCCAATTCCTGTATCATCTTTGAAGTATTATCTCTTCATGTGGATTATTTCTTGGCAACTGAAGTCAGGTTTTAGGCCTGTGACCAGGATTGGGGGTGAAGGGAAAAGTGGGCAGATTTCAAAGTAGAACTCTGGCAAGCATCTTGGAACTGTTCCTTAGCTCCAGATGGCCTGGTGAAGGACTTCTGGGGGAGAAACTGAAAGTAACCACCTGACAGTAGAGGAGGGGACTGATTGGCCCACAGAAGCCACCACACAGGCGAGCAAAGGAGAACAGCCTGCTAGGCAGCAGGTGCCCTGTGAGCCAGAGGAAAATGCAAGAGCTCTCATTTCCTCCCTGTCGGCTTTGTACTTTGGTCAAGAGCTTTATCTTTCTTCACTTCTGAGCAAAAATAATTAAGGCCAACTGATCATTAAGACTCCCCACTCAAAAAAAAAGGACACTTCATTTCAAGTGGCTATTGCTCCTTCCCAGTCAGCAACAAGCCAGCTTTTCAGCAGCCGCACCTTCCCCTTTAATAGAGGATCGGCAGGAGTGTACTTCACCTTCAGTGAGTGGGAGGTCCCCTCACCTCAATGTGTTCTAATTGCCAGCTTGGGGCACTGTGGATATTTCTTTTGAAGCTTGTCCAGAGCCACTGAGGCAGAGCCGTCATTCTGCCCAGCACCCACCAGGTAAGCTGCTCTGCACCAGCATGAAGCCCCCTGGAAGATCATTTGGCCATTTCCAGAATTTGCTTAAATATATTGAACACATACTTCTGGGGTCAAAGTGGCAAGGCTAAAAATGATATCTTCAGCAAGGCATGATGATAAAGGAAGGAAATAGCCCTTTCTTTAAGTTTATCATGAAATTGAATTACTTTAAATAAATCCCAAATTTTGGGGGGATCGAGATGAGTGATGTTTTCATTCATATCAAAATCAAAGACACTTGACAATATTTCGAGGATCTACTATTTATTTGTATGAGATATGCAGCCTGCTATGATAAATGCAAAATAGGGTTCAAGAAATGTATAACCTACTGGGAGGGCAGGACATGAGAGTTTTAACAATATTACAGGCCTGCACATGACTAAGGGCCTAATGGGTGGCGCAGACGGTAGCAATGTAGGATTTGGGAGTGAAAGATGTGCAGGAGCTGTGCTTGCTAGGAAAGCCTTCATGAAGAGGCTTACCTTGAAGAGTGGTATGACGTGGCTATGTGGAATGGTTTGCAGTTATGGCTTGTTAACACTTCCATTGAATCAATTCTACATAACAAACTCTATTGAATTTAATTCATAGTTGGAATTTGTGCATCTTCAATTCAGAAAACCATTCATGTCAATACTGGAAACTAAAGTCCTGAAGGAAAGACTTTGCTCACTGTGGTAACTGCTGGCTTATCCTGGAGGCTGCTGTCCTGCATTCCCCCTCCTCAGCAATCTGTTCACCTTCAGTAACTTTTACTGAACGTTGGCTAATTTTTAACAACCCAGTACAAAGAGAATGAGCTTTAGTTTAACTGCTTTCATTTTACTTGTAAATCTTAAAAATTAAAATAGAAAAGAAGCACAAGTTCTGATTGAAGAAGAAGTGAAATATGGTTCAAGGGCCTGTGGTTTCATTCCTATATCTCTGGCTTTCAGTTGAACCTGTTGCCTAGGGGAGCAACTGTGCAATGGCAGGTGCTCTGTATGAGTGAGTGGTAGGCAGAGGCCACAAAAAGAAATCTTTAGTTTCCCCTTCAGGCTTTGTCCCGGAAGCCTCCAGAAGGCTTACGTGATCTGAGTATTGAAATTTCTCCTCTGTATTTACCAAGGAATTGAGAGAATTTCAGTTTCTGGGACTCTTATACATAGCCTAATGGCCCAGTGTGGCAATAAAAATATTAATAGAGAATAATTGCCCTCTATGAGTAAATTTGGACAGTTTTTCAGATGCAAGACTAACAGATAAAAACTTTGTAGGCTGCTTACCACAAACAAAATAAAGCTAAGTAATTTTCTCTCCTACTTTCCTGCCTTCACTCAGATTATTCTACATGCCCATGATGGCCTTCACTCATCCCTCATGCACACATCAAAGTTATCTTCCAGATCATCCACACATTCAATAGGGGATGAGCCTCACTATTGATGAACAATGATGATCTCAGAATCTGCCCTAATGGACTTTAGACTCCACTGAAGTCTAGTTCTGTCTTTTAGGGCTCATCTTCACAAATGCTTTTCCAGCCCTTAACTAGAATTTATCCTGATTGTAAATCAAAAGTCTGGGTTTTCTATTATACATGGTCTATAATGTCCTGTGTTACATCCCAGCTACTTTGGACCTATCTTTTTCTACCAAGAGATCCTAAATTTCCTGACATGAGCCGAGTGCGGTAGCACATGCCTGTAATCCCAGCACTTGGGGAGGCTGAGACAGGCGAATCGCGAGTTCAAAGCCAGCCTCAGCAACGGTGAGGCGCTAAGTAATTCAGTGAGACCCTGTCTTTACATAAAACACAAAATAGAGCTGGGGATGTGGCTCAGTAGTCAAGTGCCCCTGAGTTCAATCTCCAGTACCCCCCCAAAAAAAAAAATTTCCTGACATGTCTTCATCCTTACAAATCTGAAAGCTCATCATGGTTGAATTGTTTTGTTTGTTTGTTTGTTTCACTCAAGACATTTTTCAACCCTTAGGCTAATGCTAAAGCACTGAGTAGGGTCATGGGACAAAGGATGTGTAGAAGGGACTTTGCAATCAAAAAAGAAACTAAGAAAATTGCCTGGGGGCATGGCAAAGAGTTTGGAAGGGTTTAAATGAGGGAGCAATGGGAAACAGTCCAAATAGGAAAGCAGAGAACTCTTCATGTAGAGTTGAGTTTCACAAATGAGGAAAATGAGACATAGACGTTATTTGATCAGCCCAGGTAACAAAGGATTAGAATCCGCCACCTGATCAGACCTACCATCCAGGCCCAGCACCTCACATCGGCTCACGCAATGATTCTATGCTCCCACGCCAGTCTGGGGCAATTAGCAAGAAAAGATGAGGACAATGATAGTGTCTCTGGCACTAATGTCTGTATAGTTGGGCCACATTATCCCTCTCTTTGAATTCATCACTGCAGCCTGAATAGATGCAAGAGCAAGAAGAGGCCAACAACCAAGAAAATGAGTGTACCAAAGGCAGCATCCCTCACTGGTCTGTGGCATGCCATCATGGCCAAGTGAGCCCTGCCGGGTGACACTTAGACTAGGCTGTGAGCTATAGTCGGAAGCATATGTGTAGAGTTTCCAACCCCACCATGCTTTTGGTGCTTTATCTTGAACATCACAGAACCAATATTTTCAATGACACCTAGGTTAAAATAATAAGCAAAGGTTGTAAAACTACTCATATCCAGAGAACACATGAAATAATTTTCAGCTCTCTAATAATCAAAGAAATACAAAAAGAGAGAGAAGCTTTTTTTTTTTCTTTTTTGGCCAATCAAATTTGAAAATATTAAAAATAATAATAATAACTAATGTGACAAAAGGCATGGGAGAATGGGCCTTCTTATGAGGAAAAAAATGGTACAACCTTTCTCCAGAATAATTTGGCCTCAAACTTGTGATCCTTCTGCCTCCCGAGCTGCTGGGATTACAAGCATGTACCACCATGCCTGGCATCCTTGAATGCATTTTTAAAATTATGCTTGCACTGTACAGACTGTTGTGTAGCCTACAATTCTCATTTAGCATTATAGTTAAGAGTGCTTATAATTAATAATTCATAAGTTACTAATTCCTAAGTTATTAGTTAATAATTAGTTAATAATTTCATAAGTTTATAAATTAGTTAATAATTTCATAAGTTATTAAAATACATTCATCCTTTGGCCTAGCAATTCCACTTCAAAGAAATTTATTCTACATAATTAATCACAGATGTGCACAAATGCCAGTTTTGAACTGAGTTCACTTCAACATTATGACTGAAAAATTAGAAATAGCTATATACCAACAATAGTAACACCTGGTCACTATAGTACTGGAGTAGGAATGTATGTTAACATATATATGAGATACAATATGTTATGTATGTTAACATATAACAGAGATATAATGGTAGAATATTGTAGCACAGCACTCTCTTTTTGGTTCTCGGGATTGAATTTAGGGGCACTTGGACACTAAGCCACATCCCCATCCCTATTTTGTATTTTATTTAGAGACAGAGTCTCAATGAGTTGCTTAGCTCCTCACCGTTGCTAAGGCTGGCTTTCAACTTGCAATCCTCTTGCTTCAGCCTCCCAAGCCGCTGGGATTACAGGCATGCGCCATTGCGCCTGGCTACAGCACTCTTAACTATAATGCTGAATGAGAATTGTAGGCTACACAAGTCTGTACAGTGCAAGCATTTTTTTAAAAATGCATACAAGGATGCCAGGCATGGTGGTGCATGCCTGTAATCCCAGCAGCTCAGGAGGCAGAAGGATCACAAGTTTGAGGCCAGCCTCAGCAACTTTGTGAGACCCTGTCTCAAAATAAAAAATAGAAAGGACCGGGGATATAGCTCAGTAGTAAAGCACTCCCTCAGTTCAATCACCAGTGCAAAAAAAAAAAAAAAAATGCATACAAGGGTGGCATATGCCTGTACCCTGGCAACTTGGAAGGCTGAGGCAGGAGGATTTCAAATTCAAGGCCAACATGGGAACATAGGAAGATTTCATCTAAAAAAATTACATTTAAAAATCCATACATATAAAAGCTGCAAGGAGCAGATTACATACAGGGGGAAACCAATTCGGATTTCAGCAGATTTCTCAACCCAGACTCTCAAAGCCTGGAATATTATATATCAAGCTCTGAAAGAAAATGGATGCCAACCAAGAATCTTATATACAGCAAAATTAAGCTTCAGATTGAATGATGAAATAAAAACCTCTCATGATAATCAAAAGTTAAAAGATTTTAAAGCAAGATAGCCTGCACTAGAGGGCGTTCTTGGCAAAATATTCCACTAGGAGGAAATGAAAAACAAAAATGAAAATCAGCAAAGAGAGGGAGTACACTAAAGGAAAAGCCCATCAAAGGAGAAATCAAGCCAAGTTAAAAACCAAAACTAAACTAAAATGAATGGGAAAGCAAGCCATATTTCAGTAATAACTCTGAACGTTAATGGTCTAAACTCATCAATTAAAAGACATAGACTGGCAGATTGAATTTTAAAAAGACTCAAATTGTGGAATTCACACAGATGTTGGTTCAGGGATATGCCTACAATAGAGAAAAGTCTGTGTTAGGAACATCAGTTGAAGATAAAAATTGGTTATTCTGCTATCTAATGAATTTCTTATCCTTATTCCTCTATAGGTATAAGGCAATTATTTTTCTTTCTTTCAAAATTTTTTCTTTGTTTTTAGTTTTCTGTAATTGGGATATGAGATGACTAGGTATTACTCTGTTTATTCACCTATTTATATTTGGTACTTATTCTACTGATATTCTCTCAAAATCTGTGCTTTTTATCTCATCTTAGTTTTTGAAAAATTTTCAGATAGTTTTACTTCAGATACTTTTTCTACTCTGTTTTCCTTTCTTCTTTTTGTATTCTAATTATGCATGCTTTATTTTTTGATATTGCCCCACAGTTCTTGGGTTGCTTTTATTTCCTTTGTATTTTTTTTTAATTTTTTTTTTTAGTTGTTGATTGACCTTTATTTATTCATTTTTCATATGCGGTGCTGAGGATCGAATCCAGTGCCTCCCACATGCGAGGCAGGCGCTCTACCACTGAGCCACAATGCCAACCCCCTTTGTATTTTTGTTTGGGAAATTTTTAATTAATTTATCATCAAGATCAGGTTTCTTTCCTTGGCCATAATTTAGTTGATGGCATCAGAAGGTATTCTTCCTTTCTATTTCAGCATGTTTGAGAATTTTGTTTTGATTCTTAAAGTTTCCATTTTCCCTAACATAGTTTATAAGTTTTTGCATGCTGTATACTTTTTTCCCATTGGAGTATTTAACATATTAATCATAGTTACTTTAGTTTTTTTTAACTTGGCGATTCAAACATGTATATGTTTGAGTCTGAGTTTTATCTTCAGACTACATTTTAGCGTGTCTTCTGGCCTGTCTTGTAATTTTTTGTTGAAAGCCAGACATGTTTTATTGAATAATAAAATATGAGGTAAATAGGCAAAAATAAACAAAAACAAAAAACATACATATATAATTGACATGTTGTTGCAGTGGGAATCATGGAATATAATCAGAAAGCATCTTTAGTTTTGTCTCCTACTTTTCCTTTAAATGCCGCTGGGTAAAAACAAGAGCATTCTCATGACCCTTCTTCTCACTCTTATATAATAAAAGTCCTCTGGTCACTTTAAGACACAAAACACAGACCACTTCAATAGGATAATTAGAATGTCCAGTCCTCAGTTAATTCCAGCCTTATTCAGAGGACTCCATATTCCTCCCCCATAGCCACCAGTTGCTACAGTGGGTTGCCTGTAGCAGCGAGGAGGGACTCCATCCTTTTCCCTTTCCCTTTAAGCCCCTTCCTCTCTTGCCTTCAGTGGTTGGTTTTGACCACTCCAAGGCTGAAGTGAATGGTGGTCAGTAGGAGGAGAGGTACGAGTTTGGATGGTACAAGTTTGTGTATGCTGAAAAGCTCTCTCTTGGCTGGAATGGTTGTAGGGTGGCTCTGGTTCTCTGGGTTGGGCAGATGTTTAAATGTGCCTCCTTTCTTGTGTGGTTTTTTTCAGATGGCCCTTGGCCACACCCTGTACTGAAAATCTGTTGATGCAGATAATATGCTTTCTCCTGCTTTCTGCTAGGAACCCAATGATTTATCCACAACCTCTTCTTAGGTCCTCTTACTAAAGTCCTTTTACCCCTGGAGCCGGCTTTAAAGAACATGAACTGTGAGAATCTCATGTCTCCTCAGCTTATCCTGTGGCTCATGTCTTGCGCATGGGAAACATGCCATTTTTGCCTGAGAAACACTGAGAATGAGAACTGACCACCAGTGAGCTGTGCACTTCACTCTGCAAGCCAAGCAGCTGGCCAGCCCCAGTTCTCAAACTCAGACTTCTCAGGCAGGAGTCTGAAACCAGTCAGTCTGCCTTTCCCCCAGAGCATAAGGGACATAATTATGCTCTTTCAGTAGTAATGTTGAAGACTCTCTTGCTAAAGAAAACCTCCTTACAAATCCTCCCTCTGTCTCCACTCTCCTGACCCACTGTGGGGAAGGCAACTTATGGTAACTCTTAATAAGACAGCTTTGACTTTTGATTGTTTTTGTAAAGCAAGGAAGGTCTTCTGACTGGTCTTCTCACAACTCACTTGAATATCTGGAATCTCTTGCTTTCATACCTCAGCTAAAACTGAGATGGGCAGTCTTAGTCCTGTTACCCCTGCTTTAAAACTTGGATAAACACACATACACACACACACATACAGTGAGAAAAATCATGAAAGCAGAATCTTTGGTCTTCTGGGAATTATGAATAATTTTTTTCCTTCAAACTTTTGTGTAATTTCCAATCTTGTGTAATTATACATTGATAATTTAAAAACATTAACTTCAAAAAACTTTGTGACAAAAAAAAAAAAACCTCAGTTTTGTTGATATTTAAAATTTCTTGTCCCCATGCTAAGAATTCTCTAGTGTAAGAATTCCTACATGTTATCTATGGCTGGGTATTTTAGTTGTGCTCTTTTAGGTGACGAGGAACATATACTACTTTACCACAAGTGTAGATGGCACTTGATGAGGAGGATACAAGGAAGGAGTAAGGAAATAGCCTCAGCCTGGCAAAGCCCGTCCTTGGGAACAGGAATGTTGATCAAAACACAGCAGCATTCTGGAGCCATCCCCATGGTACTGCTCAATGCCTTTTGCTATGTTTCACAGCCTCTGTGTCACCGTAGTTTATCTTACTTGCCATTATGATTTCGAGGCACACCAACAGGAAAGACATGATTAAATTGTCAGTCACACTCCAAAGTAGAGCTCATCAGCTGGGCAGCATTCTTGCTTGTGTTTGGCTTTTTGGGTCAAGCATGAATGCTTAGTTCAGTTGATTAGGGCTAATAGTGGGGGGAGAGGGGTGGATCCTATGACCCAAAGCACAATAATTATTCATGACTATTTTAATATGAGCAGGACGGGCTCTCAACATACCCTGGGTTGACAGTATGCTAGAAAAGTCATTAATCCTCTCAGACAGATCTACTGCCATGCTTAATTCATTACTTCTGTGACTTGAATCCAGTTTTTGAATGTTGGTAAAGAGAATAGAGGTACCAGAATGATTTTAAACAAAACAAAGCAGTGAGAATCATATCTCAAGATTTCTTCTTCTATGCTAGACATTTCTTTGTCCAACCTAAAGAAAACAAGTATTTTTGCCAACGAGGGCAAAATGACTCAAAGCTAAAAGAATATTGACTTTTAAAATATAAGGTCATTGTTAATAAAGAATATGCCACACCCATATACATATATCAAGCAAATAGTTCTATTCATTTCCTTTTTGTCTATAAAATGCACCTGACATTATTGCATTAACATTTCTATTCATTTGTGAGAAACTGGTTGGTTGGTTACACTGAGTACAATTATTTTGAACCTATTCATGATGCACAGAGATATATTCAAAGTACATAATATTCTCCAATGTTACATTATCATTTGTATTGTGTGACAAAGTTTCATTTAGGCCTTTTCTCCTGAGATTTCATGATAAATATTGAATACATTGTAAAGACTGATCACAAATTGTTTGTTCTTGAGATTGAGAATGAAGAATTTAGCTATTAGAATCTGAATAATGATGTCAAATAATAACATAAAACAATGACATTACCAGAAAAATTTATTTTATATAAAGTCACGTTTCCATAAATAAATTATGTAATTTGGAATAGACACATGCATTTGTACTGCCAGCATTACTTCATTTCACCCCAGGTACAGATTTTCTTATAGAATTATTCTAGGCACGCTTCACAGGAATATGTTTTGGTAAATAAATGTAATTACATTTAAGACAAAACTTAGTAAGTTCTTCTGGATGAGATCTTACTCATGTGTGTGTGTGTGGAACAACTCATCAGCAGAGTAATAATTCTAATGATCACCTTTTGTAGAAGGACCTAAAGGGAAAATGTTCAAAGTAAATATCTTTGGAATGTGGTTCTTCAATAATTTCTGAGGAGGTAGGGTGGTTTTTCAGGTCAGTTTTTTTTTTTTTTTTTTTTTTTTTGGTCAGTTGATGAAGAAAGCAGTGTAAACACAGAACTGATCTTTGACAGGCAGTTTTGCCACAGAAGACTTGGAAAAGTTAGGAACCATTTGAGTAAGGGTTACTTCAAGGGTTGTCTTTTTAAAAATATATTGCAAACTATAGTGCAGACCAAGGAGCCCAGCAAGCTTTCTTTCTTTTTGGTACTGGGGATTGAACTCAGGGGTACTTAACCACTGAGCCACATCCCCACCCCTATTTTGTGTTTTATGTAGAGACAGGGTCTCACTGAGTTGCTTAGCACCTTGCCCTTGCTGAGGCTGGCTTTGAACTCGTGATTCTCCTGTCTCAGCCTCCCTAAGTGCTGGGATTACAGGTGTGCGCCACAGTGCCCAGCTCCATCCAGCTTTCTTGACCAAGTGAATCCTGCAGTGGATAATGGTTTACAAGTCACAGACTTTCCTCAATTCCATAGTCCCTGGGAACCCAGGAGCAATACATTCATGGTGATGACATTCAGGAAATGCCAGGACACTTTCTTAGCATCTGGTGGCCTAAATCAAAGACTGAATATCTATTTGAGATCTATCTTTCTTGCCTCCTAGCTTGAATATTTGATCAGTGTGTGAGGATGGAGTGGGAGAGGAGGGAAATCTCATTATCACAACATTAAATTCCTTAAAGTTGAAGCTAATTCTGGAAAGTTAGATTAGATTTGATTGAGTTGGTTTTCTGACATCTTTAAGATGTCATGATATGGAGTGTGAATTAAGTTGAATAGCATTGTGAGTTTTAATTAGAGAATGAAAAGTGAATGTAAAGTTATCTTGCAACCTTCCTGCCTGGACCCAGAATAATCTATGGCAGCATCACTTTTCTCTAACTTTGTGAAGTTGAGGCTTCCTTTTCTGTATTTTTTTCTTGGCAGGACACATTGTAAAAATAAGCATTCAACTTCATTCTTATTAATGAAAACAAAGGAGGGATGCACCAGATCCTCAGGAGTACAGTTGTGTCTTGTTACTTAACTCTACATAGCTAGCAGTACAGAGCATGTGGTCAGAATTTAGGATGTAGTTGTCTTTGGAAAGAAGCCATGAATAATATAATAAACAAATCGAGGGTGCTGAGATCATACACTTTATCTATGCATCAGAACTTTATTAGCTCTAACCTGCCTAGCAGTAGTGCTAGTAATAGCCTGACAGGAGTCACTTACATCTGATTCTGCAGCTCTGCACAGCTTCCCTGCACTTATAGAATCCTAACACTCACCTTGCGAATTTCAGTGTAAGATGTCTAAGCATCTGTGTGAAGGGAATAGGAGGGATGCTAAAGCTAAGCACTCTGGCTGGGGTTGTAGCTCAGTGGAAGAGCACATGCCTAGCATGTGTGAGGCACTGGGTTTGATTCTCAGCACCACATATAAATAAATAAAATAAAGGTCCATTGACAACTCAAATAATATTTTTTTAAAAAAGCTAAAAACTCTAGTTTGAAATTCTTTTGCATTCATTCGTTGGATTATTCAGCAAATATTTATTTACTGCTTTGGTGTATTCAGAATTATGGCACCTGACTTAGAGAGCTGACAATCTAGTAACAAGACAATCAGCTTGCAAAAAAATTTAGACACTCTACAGAGAAAGTTTATTCCAGGCACATGTTCAATAATCAATAACTGAGTAAAATAAACTGGAAAGTATTGTACTCACTCAACAAATGGGATCTTTTTTAAATTTTTTTTAGTTGTAGATGGACACAATATCTTTATTTTATTTATTTTTATGTGGTGCTGAGGTTCGAACCCAGTGCCTCACGCATGCGAGGCAAACACTCTATCATTGAGCCACAATCCCAGCCCCCATATGGGGTCTTAAGCTGGGTGGAAACCTAACTTTTTTATTCTCCTCTTACAACCTCTACAAGTTTTTCATCTTTCATGGTCTCTGTTCCTTTTACTGTAAAATGGATGCTGCTGTCTCTTAGTATCTGCAGAGGTTGGTTTTAGGATCCCCCATGGATACCAAAATCTAGATATGCTCAAGTTTCATATATAAAATGGCATAGTACTTGCATATAACCTATGCACACTGTCCCATGTTCTTTCTTCCTTCCTCTTTCCTTCCTTCCTTCCTTTCTTTAAGACTGGGTCTTGCTACATTGCCCAGGCTGGTGTCAAAACTCCTGGGCTCAAGCAATCCTCTTACCTCATTCAGTCTCCTGAGAATATGGACTATAGATCCATATCACTGTACCAGACTCTACATACTTTAAAGCATCTTTAAATTGCTTATAATACCTAATACAATGTAAATGCTATGTAAATAGTTGTTGTACTATATTGTTCTGAAAATAATGGCCAAAAAAATGTCTGTGCATGTTCAATACAGCCATTTTTTTCTAATATTTTTATCTGCAGTTTGTTGAGATTGGGATGGGAACCTGTGAATATGAAGGATTGACTATATAATACCGCCTACTTCATGGGGCCCCTGTGGTGATTTAATGAGATAGTTTATGTGGAAGTGCCCAGTGCAGCAGCTGTCATGTAACTTATGCTTAACATTTAATTCTAGGCTCACTTTACTCTGCAGGAAACAAGGTGCTGGTACAATGTGCAGGTTCTGTTAAAGTTCAGCAGCATCATGAAGACACTAGAAATAATACCAAATAGTGTCTTCATTCAAGTTGTCAGTTTGAATCTGGAATCATGTTGTCTTCTTCTTGCTGTTTCATTTTTATCATGTAATGGATCCAGAGAAAAGCAGCAAAAAGAAAGGTCAAGGACATGAAAGGGCAGCGGACATGAGAGGACAACCTGAAAGACTGGGATGGCTTGGACTGGAACATAGAGGCCTGACGTAAATAGAATTGGGATCTCAGACCAAGATAAATATGGATTTGTGGACCACATCCTGGAACATGAGGCCATTGCCATTGAGACCTTTGTAGAAGTATGCTTAGACTCACAGCAAGTGGGAAGGCGCTACAAAGGTTCCAGTTAAGCCCCCTCGTTTTATAGGTGAAGAAATGCATGTTCAGAGTTTTCCAAATTCATATTCATTCATTCACCAAGGGCTTACTAAGTCCCTGCCCTACATCCAATGTCATTCCAGAAAACAAGACAGGCAGGGCTCCTGCTATTATGGATTATATTTTAGTGGAGCACAGGGAGATAATAAAGAGTAAATAAAGGAAGATGATGATTTCAAAAGAAGATTAATGAGATTAAGAAAAGTATACCAAGTAATATGACAGAAAGTGAGTATAGTTGGGAAAAGGGATGATTTATTTTGAAAAGTCAGGGAAAACTTCTGTAAGGATGTGACATTTTGGCTAAGGCCTAAATGAGACAAAAAAGTTGCTGTGTGTCAAAACAGTGAAGAGCATTTCAGGAAAAGGCTACAGCAAGTGTGAAACCCAGTGGGAACCAGCTTGACTTGTGAGAGGGATAGAAAAAAAAATAGATAGAAGAAAAACAGTGGTAGAAAAGGCAGAGGTAAGATCCTAGATAACCTTGAAAACTATGGAGTTTAATGGTATTCTAAGCATGGTGAGAAGATACTGGAGAAAATTAAGTAAAAGAGTGACATGAACTAGATTACACTTATAAAAGATTGTGTTAAATAAAATTTATGGTAGTGAGACAGGGGAAAAGGTCAGGTGGTAGTCAGTGTAGGTAAGAATGAGGAAGGTCTGGTAATGAGAAAATGGAGAAAATGGGCTAGAAACTATTTTTCAAAGCAGGCAGTTGACATGGGTAAAAACAATGAGGGTCAATAGGGTGACAAGTGTTTTTCAAAGAAAGAACAAAAGGGTTGCTGGTGGTTATTTTTCAAGAAAAATTTTAAAAAACTTCCATGTTCGTGCTCCTATGCACCTATAGGGAAAGAAAGGAAATACAATGATTAATGAAAGACAGAAGTTCTGAAGGCTATTAAAAAGGCAAGTCACGGGGCTGGGGCTGTAGCTCAGTGGTAGAGCGCTTGCCTAGCATGCGTGAGGTCCTGGGTTCACCCCTTCCATGGGCTTTGGGGCTCCAAAAGTCCCCTTGTTTCCAGGGAAGTCTGTCCTCTATCACATTTTGTTGTTTTTTTTTAGTTGTAGACGGACACAATACCTTTATTTTATTTATTTGTTTGTTGATTTTTATGTGGTGCTGAGGGTCAAACCCAGTGCCTCACATGCAGGCAAGTGCTCCACCACTGAGCTACCACCTCAGCCCCTCTATCACTTTCTTAAATAAATCCTACTAGGATTTATTTAGGCTGTTCACTGTGTTCATTCTTCAAGTCCATGAAACACAAACTCTGTCTGATCACCAATAAAACTGATATCAGTAGGCTATTGTTTTAGACTGAGCTCCTACACTTGTCCCCAATAGCCATACCAAAATGGAGTCATTAGTGTTAAATGTCACATAGTCAAACCAAAACTTAAAAGAAATCAAACAAATAAGAAAATATCCCAAAAGATATTATTTTCAAAAAAGATTCACAACAATCAAAACCATCGGTCAACTTGAGCCAACATAAGAAAGTTTCCCTCTGTTTTAGCTCTTACAATGAAAGTAACCTGAAATAACCTGACATTAACCAATATGCCCTTTTGTATTATGCTGTTTCCTTGATCCTGCTCAAGCTAATTTATAAAAATCAACTGTTCTGCCATGCCCAACAGAGCTATTTCGTAGATGGGATGCTGCCTAATTCGTAAATTGCTAATAAAAGGCAAGTTTTAATCTTTAAAACTCAATTTGTCAAAATATTGTTCTCTGGCAATTGCTTTGTCTGCTGTGTGGAGTCTAGATAGAAGCAAGGCCAGAGTAGAAGGCAGGAGGTTCCTGAAGCCTTCCAGATAAGAAATGGTAGTGGTTTGGACAAGGAATGCGGCTATGGAAATACTTGATAGACTGCAAGCCCCACGAAGGTGAGGACCTTTGTCTCCTGCACACTGTGTGATCCAAGTACTAGAACAGTATCTAGTGCATACTTATTGCTCAAGAACTATCAGTTGAATCAAAGAATGGTTACTTTGAGAAATTTGACAAGAATCCAGGTTTATGATATATAAAAATGTAAGCTCTTTCCAGTTTTTGTACATTTGCCTTTTTGTGTTTAGAATAGTATGTGTTTTTAGATCTTTTAATAATATTGATACAACACTCTAGGCAATTGTGCAGCCCAAATTTTGGCCTCAGCCATTGCATTTCAGCACAGTGTAAGTGAGTGGCCATTCAGTGCAGCGGCCAGCAGTGGGCCTTCCCAGCCAGTTCCCCATCTTAAGTGTGACATCTGAGCCCATTTGTCAACATCTGTCCTGAAAGCTTTGGTTTTGGCATAAGCATGCTATTGGTTTAAGTACAACATGGAAATCCAGGAGGGGATCTATTGTGTCTAAGCCAAATAGTTGAGGCTTTTGACTTTCTTTACAGGAAGGAAAAGCCCAAGGGCCATTCTCTTCCTGATGTAGCCCTCTTTTGTGTTTGGGATGATGATACAAATTTTCCACCCCACCACTATTCTTCCATCAACTTTACCTCCCAACCTGTTCAGCACTTCACCTGAGCCAAACATGGGCCTTTCATGCCTTAACTCAATCCTCACAAAATCATTATGAGAAATCATCCCTCTTATCCCCACCTGATAGATGAGAAAACTGAGGCACAGAGATTAAAATCATACAGGTAATAAAAATCAAGGACAACATTCAAGTTGATAAGTCTAAATCTAATTTAGCCTGTCAGTATTTGAATGTCCCCATTGATAAAATGGGAAAGAATAATTATCTACCTTCACAAGGGTGCCTGTGAAGATTAAATTAGTTAATATGTATAACCATGCCTGGTCCAGTATAAGCGCTGTGTAAATGTTAGCTATAATTCACTTTCTGGTATTAGTCCTATGGAAAAATTACTCTTTATATACATGATTTCAATTTGTGTGCAGAGTCACATCTCTCCCTTACATCAAATATTGACTGAGCTGCTTTACAATGATGGCATAAAAATTTTGTAGAACTCCTTCATTACTCCAAAAGTGGTATGAATCTAAACTGATTGACAAGTCAGGAGCCATGCTGGGCTCTGGAGAAATCAAGTAAATGAGCCCTCAAGGAGTTGACAGCCTGGTGAGACAGCCAAACAGGTACATGGCAAGTAATTCAATATAATTTGGTAAATATGGAGGTGATACTGAGTGCTTTCTGGTGTGGTTTAGGTAAAAGGCATAACCAAGAAGAGATTAGGCTGGGCGCAATAGCACACGCCTATAATCTGAGCACTTTGGGAGGCTAAGACAGGAAAATCACAAGTTCAAAGCCAGCCTCAGCAATGGCAAGGCGCTAAGCAACTCAGTGAGACCCTGTCTCTAAATAAAACACAAAATAGGGCTGGGGATGTGGCTTAGTGGTCAAGTGCCCCTGAATAAAAAAAAAGATTGAACTCCAAGTCTGACCTCCAAGTGGGCAGCTTGTCTTTTCTACGGCACCTTCTTTCAGGTGCTTTTGGTCAGAGGTCATTCACTGTGAGGGGAACCAGTACAGAATTACATGTCTTTATTTTTCCATTGTAACTTTGTTTTACATTAAAACAAACATTGAGAAGGGAAGCAACAGTCAATTGTTAAAATACAAAACGATTGTCTTTTATCCATGGTGGGCAGTCTAGATCACAGCCATTCAAAGAGTTTAAATGGACTTTATCATCTAGCTTTGTTTGAATGCTGGTGCCACTGTTGTGTTGCTGCCCTTTGAGTTCTAAAGATTTGTTGGTTTTGCTCACTTTATCCTTTTTCCTTATCCGAACTTTCCTTCCTCCAGACTTCCCTCTGTGGTTTAACTCTGCCATTATCTAAAGAACACATTTCCAATATACCTGCTGGCTTTTTCTAATCCCTGCCCCTCCCTGTGGGCTGAGCCAAAGGCCAAGCTCTGATGTCAGGGCAAAAGTTCTCAAATAACAAATCTTTTCAGAGGAGAAACGGAGGGAAGAATGACCAGGCCTTGGATTGTAAAGTATCTGGTTTAGTCGCTGAACTACAGGGTTATTGCCTTCTTTATTCTGCCTCTTCCTGGCTAAGAACTCACACTTGTCCTTAAGCATTCCCTTGTCGGTGAGCACGATAAGAAATCTGTACCTGGAAATATCGCCTTTCTGGAGCAGGAAAAACAAAGACAACATTTTCCAAAGATGGTGAGTCTGCTTTGGGGATTCAGCCTTTTGAAAAGTTTCTGCTTGGGTATGATCCATTCTTCATTACAACATTAACCCTAGTCTAAACTGTGACTCGGGAACTAGTTCCTGCCCCATGCCTTACATTTGTGCTTTCCAGCGTGTTGTGTCAATATGAAACAAAATATGATTGAATTCCTGTGTGGGAGGAAAACTTTTACGCTACTTTGATCACCTGTGAATAAAGAGACAAATCTACTTCTACAGAATTTAATGTAGTTGAAAAGTTCGTTCTGGGGCTCACCTGTGACTGAACCTGTGAGAGACAAGGATGGGTGGAAGGTTTAAGGAATGTTTGGCAAGAGGTCTTTAAGGCCTGCAGTAGAGGGTTGATAGTGATCAGGATTCCTGACTGCCTGGAAGAAAGAACAAGATGTAATGGCATAGTCACTCACAGGAAGGTCATCTGTGAAAGAAAAACAACATGCATACGGAAGCCAAGGAAGTAAGAAAAGTGGGGGCGGGGGTGTAGGTGGGATACCAGTGGGAGATAAAAAGAGAGGTGAGAACAGCAAAAAGAGAAATTGATGCCATTGGCTAGAGAACGTGATATAGGGAGCTATTTTGAGAACTAACTGAAATTTTGCTGAGAAGATCATGGAAGCTTTAATTCTCATTTTCTGGCTTAGGGGACTTGTTTGCTTTTAAATTTTGTATAACTGCTCCCTTTCTGGCATATTTGGATTATCATCACCACATTGCAAATGTCACTGTATGCTCATAGCAGTTGTATTGTTCACTAGTTGAATTGTTTGTTGAGTTGTATTGTTCACTGCTCAAAGTAGTGATAATACAGAGACCATAAGATATGTGGTTAAGAGAACATGGGTTTTAGAATCAGAAGCGTGAGTTCACAGTGCAGTTCAACGACTCCAGCTTGCCTGGTTTGCCAGGCTTCAGTGTCCTTTCTGTAAATGAGGACCTGCAGCATTATCACGAGGATTAACAATAATTGACTGCAAGATCCTGGAGATAGGAAGAGCTCAATACATATCATCTGCCATTATTATTTTTTATTGTTATTATTTTACCTGCAGACAAGGATATTGAACTGATTATGTGTTAAGGTGTTAAGGCTCTCGTCAGCCTCCTAAGATGTCTCCCTTAAATGTGATGTAACAATTCTGAGGGGGTTTGACCATAGATTTTAGACCAGAAGAGATCTTCAAGATAATCTCATCTATTTTCAATTTCTAAAAATTGTATGCAACAAATCACCTCAAAACTTAAAGACTTAAGACAGTGTGTGTTTATTAGCTTATGATTCTGTGACAGTCATTTGGGCTAGACCCAGCTGGGCTGTCCACCTGGGATCATTCATTTGATTCCAGTAGCCTGGGAATCACCTGGATCTGGATAGACCAAGATGACTTTGCCCAAATGTCTGGCAGTTGGTGATGGCTTTCAGCTGGGTCTCTGTGAATGATCTTACCCTCAGGGACACTAGCTGGGGCCTTTATAATACAGTGGTCTCAAGATTCCAAGAGGGAGAAGGCAGAAGCAACAAGATCTGTTGGAGCCTGGCCTCAGAAGTCTCATAGTTTCACTTCTGCCACATTCTGTTGGTCTAAGCAAGCACAAGGCCAGCCCAGATTTCAGAGGGCCATGAAAGAGACCCTACCTCTTGATGAGAGAAGTGGCAAAGTCACATTGCAAAAGAATATACCTTCAAGGAGAGGAATTTTGAGGCTTTCTTTGCAAACAACCTACCACATCATCTAGCCAGCCCTCTTTTACAAATGAGGAAAAGTAAAGAAAAGTTAAGCCAAGAAAGTTAAGTATGTGACCAACATCATCCAGCTAGAACCTGACCCTGTGCTTTTTCTACTATCTGATAACTCAAGAATGGGCCAGAGTTTGAGAGGGAGCAGGAAAGTGCAGACACAAAATGAGAGATAAAGAGACAACTATCATTTACTGAGCACATTCTCAGTGATTGGTGTATAATTTTTAGTCATGGAAATAAAGGTAAGGACAAATACTTGCTCAGAATAAAGACAAACAAAGGAAGGTGACTAGTAAAGGTAAGCAAGGGAACAAATGGGAAAGACAAAGAGGAGGGGGTTTGGGATTCTTAGCTCAAGGCTGAAGAATCAAGAAAAAAATAAATTTAATTTGGGAAAAGGAACCTGAACAGAGTGGCATGTCCAGGAGGTGCCAGGATGGAATCCTAAGCAGACCCAGCAGGATAGGATTCATGCAAATGAAGAAAGGCATTTGGGGGGCTGGGGTTATGGCTCCACCTGTGCTGGTGGAGTGCTCACCTAGCACAGGTAAGGTACTAGGTTTGATCCTCAGCACCACATAAAAATAAAATAAAGATATTGTGTCCACCTACAACTAAAAAATAAATTAAAAAAAAGAGCATTTGGACTTGGAACTGAGGGCTGGACCCAGCAAGAAAGGACCTGATTTAATTTAGTCAAGTTGATCAGCCCGAGGGCAAAGCAAATTAGAAGTGTAGACAACAGTCCCTTGTGATATGTTGCGTCAGGCTAGACTAATTAAGCAGACAAGCTGTGTACTGGTAATTTACAGTACACACATATATATATATGTCATTTTTAACCCTGAGTTCCCTGTCATTGGCCTAAGTGGACTGCACACACCAAATGGATGGCCATGCATGTAACAAATCAACACAGATGAGGAAGAGTCTTGTGCCACTCAGACTGGCTGGAACTTGGTTGAATTCTGTTTACAAGCACATGTTATCACCATTAGTCTGAGATATAAAACACTGTACTCGAGTTTCACACATCCCTGTGCCCTTGCTTTAATATTCAGAAATTTCTCTTACTTGCTGATGTTGAACTTACGATATTTTATGTCTTAAGCAAATTGGTGAGTCAAAACCGCACTAATTTTGTAATTGTTGTGTTTTTAGTACAAGAAACTAAGGTAACCATCATAAATGTGCAAATAATATTTTATTGGACACAGACTCTTGAGTATATAAATTTAAAAAGGCATGTTCAGGTTCCCAGAGAGTTTACATTCTATATCATTCATAGTTTCTCTTCCGGGAACACTTTTTTTTTTTTTGTGGTACTGGGGATGGAACCCATAGCCTTGTGAATGCGAGGCAAGCACTCCAACCGAGCTACATCCCCAGCCCTCTTCCTGGAACACTTCTTACTTCAAAAGTCAGAACTATTTCCATTTTGCTTCCTTAGTAATAGAAAACACAGCTTTTAACAACCTGAACCTTGGGTTTTCTGGCTCATGATTGTACATGTCAGGACCCACTGTCCTGACAACCATTCCCAGGATCAGCCTTGACATATTTGTGCTTTGAAAGCTTCTGAATTTCTTCAAAATCTTTCCCTGTACATGTATCTACATGTCACTACTGTCTAAATGTCATTTCTCATTGCCTTCGGGAAACAAATATTACCATAAACATATCTACAGATTAATTATGTTTTACCTACTCTATCCCTAGCTAGAATGAGGTTTCTGTGGCCCAACATTCAAAATGTAATGAAAATAAGTCAAAAACCTAGATGAAATAAGAATAATGAGTTACTTTTTATTAAATATTTCTCATTCCAACGAAAAATTATGAGGCACCGATTCATAAATTAACAAAACACACAAGTGCCAAAACACAAAATATAATTTCTAAACACATATGGGAAAGTGTTCAAATCTCGCTACTTATCAAAGAAATGTAGCATATTTTATTAAACAAAGTAAATAATACTTCTCAAAAAAAAATAATTATTGACAATTATAGACACAGTACCATTAAAATATTAAATGAAGAAAATAAAAATACTTGAAATAATAATACCCAGCCTTCCAAGGATGGGTAGTCTTGTCCATTACTAGAAGGAGTAATATTGGTACATCCCTTTTGAAAAGCATTTTGGTAGTTTGTATAAAGAAACACAAAAGCATGGGAGCAGGAGACCTGGTGGAATGAGATGGACATCGTTACCCTAGGTACATGTATGACTACACATATGGTGCAATGCTACATTATGTACAACCAGAGATATGAGAAGTTGTGCTCCATTTGTGTACAATGAATCAAAATGCATTCTGCTGTCATGCATGTCTAATAATAAGAAATACATAAATTTTAAAAAAAGAAACACAAAAGTATTTTGACTCCTTGACTCAATTACTCTGTCAGAGACACTATAAAAATAGAAAATGCACAATGATTTTTTATTGCAATACTTATAAGGGAAAATCTCAATATCCTTCACCAGGGGAATAGTAAATAAATTTTGTAAAACATACTAACTTGAACATCATGTAAATATTTAGTAATTGCCCTGAAGATGAGTAATGTTAAAAGTATTTTTGACAAAGCATTAAGGTTTTTTAAGATTATATAGGCATGATCTCTATGAACGGCATTTACTTTAAATCAGATATCTAAGAGTCTTCCTTGACTTGTCTCCACCCTTAAACCCCACCCCCACCAGCTCCCTCCATCATTATGGACACCTGGAATCAATTTTACCCCCTATGTCATTCTGAACACTTCCTACTTCACCTCAGCTTTACCACGTTACCCTGATCCAAGCAGATACCTGTCTCTCCTACAAGTAACCCAGACTGGTCTCCTCCCCACCACTGGAATCTGCTTTCCACCTGTAGCTAGGATGATCTCTTAAAAATGCAAATACCATGTGTCATACCTCTAATGCTTTCTCATTGCTTCAAGATCAAACACCAACGCACTTAATCTGACCCCTAGCACAGCATGATCTAGCCGCTGCCTCTCTCCTCTTCCCTTCGCTTAGGCTTCCTCTCCATGGCCACCCTCCAGCCACATGGTTGTTGTTCTATAACTACTACTCCTCTGCCTGGGACCCCCCAGCCCACTACCCTTCGCCTCATCCTTCATCTTTCCTGGGAATCTACACTGCTGTCTCAGGCAGGTCCCCTTGTTGGATGTTCTTGTAGTATCTGTTTACTTTTTATTGTTTATTGTTTATCCCCCCAACACACACACAACCATAAACATAAATGCTCCCACCCCAGCAGAATTTAAATTGTCAGGGCAAGCACTCTTTACTCAGGGTTCAAACAAGTATTGAATGAATAAATCACACTTAGCACCATTATTACCTTACATCTCTCTTGTTACTGGATTCATGTTAATTTCTCCTATTAGACTGTCAGCTCCCTAGAGTGGATCCAAATCTGTTTTGCTCCCCATTGTAGGCCAGCATCTGCATCATTCGAGGCTTTCTGCAGATATATACCGAATAAATTCTATTACAACCATATGAAAAGCACAGAGGATAAAACACATAAAAAGGCAATAATGGATGTGTTAGGATTATAGAAATATGGCTTTTTTATCTACCTTCAACAAATATGTAATACAAAAATGATCAAACAAAAAGAAACATGTCAGGCTGGGGATGTAGCTCCATAGTGGAGAAATTGTTTAGCATGTGTGAGGCCGTGAGTTCAATCCTCAGTACTGCTGAGAAAAAGAAACAGCTACACATGTTGTACTTATAGAATCAACATAACAAAAAAGCTAAACATAGAAATGAGACCAATAATTCTTCTACTCTAAAAGATCAGATGTTTTTCTTCTTTCTCTAATGTGTCCAAATGATTGCATCATTTTTACACAGCTGTGCTCATTGGTAAAATGCTGTATTGTGTATTTGCCGTTTCATGTTAAGTCATATGCATTTTCTTAGGATTCTCTATTGCCTGCATAATCATGGTTAGCAACTACATGAATGTTTATTTAAATTTGTGTGCTTGGGAGTGGCTTCTGCTTTAAGATATATTTCCTGAAATGAAATTCAAAATGCATGAGCATTCACAGGGAAATATTGTTTTGAGTCCACTGACAATGATATGGAAAAGAAACCTTGTGTATGTACAAGGTGCTTGAGATGGCAGTAAGTGAACTGTGATTATTTTTAAGAGAGTCCAAGTTGCATCAAAACTGTAGGGGAAAAAAAGAAAAGGTTATGTTTATATTGGGCATTTCTAAGCCAGATAGCATGGCTGTCTTCTGAAATAAGATGGAAAAGTGGAAGAGGGTGGTGCTGACTTTGGGGGAACCAACAATTAGGGAGGGTTCCCAGGAAGTAAAGGTCATGTCTCAGTGTGGGACATTACTAAGGTATTAATAAGTTACAGATAGCTCTAACTTTTTAGCAGCTCTATGAATGACATATTTTACACATAAATCAAAAATGTAGGGGTCTTCCTTGACATGTCTCAGCCCTCAGCCCCCCAAAATCACTCCATCCCAGTGGACATCCAAGAGTCAGTTTTACCCCCTAAGTCACTCTGAGTGCTTTCTGCTTTTCTTCAGCAAACGCACCATCATCCTGGTCCAAGCAAACACCATCCTAGCCCCTACAAGTAACACCAAATGGTCCCCTGTCCCCCACTGCTATCAAAGCAAGGGATCACCTACACAATTTTGACCTCATGTGTACTGAAAGATGCCCTGCAACTCGTGAGGATTTCTTCTACTGGGCAGATCCAGCAGAGGCACAGGACTCTGAGGCGGCTCTGATGCCCCTTCATTCAGCATTGGTTAGAAGAAAATACTGGGGGTCTCTTAGTCTAGTCTGGTAGTAATGGAAGTTGCAATAGACAGGAGCCACCAGGTGTCAGAGGGTGTCGATGGCACAAGGGGAGGCACCAGTGCAAATTCTGTGGGAAGAACATAATGATTACTGCCTAATGCTTTTCAAAATGCAAGTCTGGGCAGGATGACCTCTGGCTTCCTTCTTGAATATTTTTATAAAACAGCAGTATCGTAGCCCCAAGCAGAAGCATGAGTTACAGCCATCTCAGGTCATTGCCTTTAACCCCAAATTGGCCATTCTACAGACGTCTTGCTCACCATCTACTTAGCAATAGAAAGACTTTACACTGGTGATTTACAGCAGACCCAGGATAAAGGATGACAGTTGCTTGGAACCCAACAAGAAGCCTAACTTTTTCATTAGTGTTACACGAAAGCAACTACTTTATAAGCTACACCCCCAGCCCTGCCTTGCCACCATGTTCTTCAAACTCCCCTTTCTGCTCTTTTGTCTCTGTCCAAGAAGATTTCCCTCTAGTCTCGCACAGTTCTAGGGTCCTCCTGAAATTGAGCAAAATGATCAACTTTGGGGGAAAAAAATCACAACTGGGGATTTAAGTAATGACTTCCAGCATTTTCACTGGAAAGAAGACTAAGCAGGAAAGGCAGGAAGGCAAAAGAAGTAGGCAGGACTTTAGGCCTGGTGTTTTCAAGGTGTAGAGAGGACACATTTGGCCTCTCAATAACCTTTCCTGTCGCAGATTCCACTTTTCCCTACAACTCTAGCATTGGCCTTGTGCTCATTCGTGGGTTTTTGTGTCTTCATGTTTGAAGAATTCCATTATCTAAGACCATCCCATTCAACAGTTTATTTTCTTCATGTTAGCTTTTATCTTTGACCAGGCGATGGATGAGTAAGCAAACTCCTGTCATATTCACTGTTGAACTCCCATTGCCTGAATGGGCCCTCAATAAACATTTAATTGATTAACATTGCTCAATAAACACTTAATGGATTAATGAATGAGTGAATGAGTAATCAGAACTAGAATATGCTAGTTTCTACTTGTCATTAGAATGTCTATCATTTAGTTGCATTATTAGATCAGGTTTTAGCTCATTGCTCAACCCAGTTTGTTGTCATTGACTTAATTATTTGAACTATTGCCGAAAACTTTAGGTTGTCATGGTATACAGAAGAATACATGTAAAATACATATGCAATAGTCAAAAGGAAAATGGACTAGAGCCATTTTTTTCCCTAGACATATAGTTCATACTTCTCCTTCGTTAGGCAGAGCCTAGCTCATCATGTGAGTTTGCACTAGATAAGAATGAATTTGAAGAATGCATTGATGTTTTTTGCTTTATTTCAGCAAGCTTCAGAAGACAAAGAGGGATATCAGATGGCTTCAAGGAGTGACTGGAGAATGGTTTGAAGAAATTCAAAGAAAAAAGTTTTGCAATGAAACAGATGTTAGCCAAATGTTAAAACAACCACTCACATACAGGCTAAGGAAGGAGATGGCAAAAAATGGTGAGAAACTTACATTTAAATCATCTTTTCTTTTCCTTGTAGTATAGTGTTGTAGATAATGGATCAATGGATCCCCCGTTAAACCAATCTACAGCTTAGAACTACTATAAAGTGCAAAAGTTTTATAATATAACATACACTAAAAAAGAGTGAACTGAAATTTTACTGTAATACTATCTTGATAGCATAGTGTATGGTACACAAACATGCATGTCAAAAAAGACCTGCATTCCAGCCTATCCATGTGAGTCTGTTCAAGTATTTGTTCTCTATAAACCTCTATTTTTCTCTTCTTTAAATGGGTTTAATGCCTACCTCATAGGGTGGCTGTGAGAATTAAATACAATTATGTCTATAAATAATCAATCTGGGACATAGCAAGCACTTAAGTGGGATTATGATGGAGAAGGAAGAAACAGGGGAGGGGTGCAGGAAGGGAGAGGAGAGGCAAGAATTGGGAGCAGAGGGGAAAGGAGGCAGCAGAGAAGTTGCTATCCCTCTAAAACTTTGGTCAACTCCATAGATGTCTTCAAATAAGTGTCTCCTATGGACATTCTAACCATGTGATTGCCAGCATGTCACTTAACTTTACCAGTTTATTGATTTTTAATCTATACATGAGGGTAGTAAAATCTGCTTTCTCAGGACTATTATTCAACAAATTATAAACTGAAAACAGAATAAAGTGAATTTTTTTACTGATAGTCATATTGATGGTTATTGCATGTGTTATCAACATCAGTAACATAATAAAATATGGAACAATATTTCTAAATTTATATACTGACAATATCTTATAACTCCCTTAATAAACCACTCTACCTAAAAAAACTCACAGTTCTGATTTTAAGATTAATTGCATATATACCATGGTGACTTTGCTGTTCCATTAAGTTTCTTTAATAATTATGAAGTCAGCATGCCCTAAAGTATTGTAGTGTCTGTTGATATTGCCTTCAAAATTTTAATAATTTTACTTAAAACTATCACTTATATATGTATACACTTACAGGAACCTTGTTTTTTGTTTTTGTTTTTTGTACTGGGGATTGAACTCAGGGGTACCCGACCACTGAACCAGCCCTATTTTGTGTTTTGTTTAGAGACAGAGTCTCACTTAGTTGCTTGGCACCTCTGCCTTGCTGAGGCTGGCTTTGAACTTGCGATTCTCCTATCTCAGCCTCCCCAAGTGCTGGGATTACAAGCGTGCACCACCATTCCTGGTTTACATGAACCTTTCACGTTGCAAATGCATGTACTCTGAGAGATTTTTGGAAGGCCTAAAAGACACTAAATGGTTTAATTTCCTTTTCCTTTCCTTTATTTGGTATTAAAAAGTTACAATTTTAAAGAGGAAGATTTCTAAACATTTTCTAAACGTTCAACAATGTGAGGATTGGATAGGCTCCCCAAGTCACTAGCTTGAGCATTGGACATCTGTGGGAAAGACATGACGAGAAAGATTCACGGCTGGCATGAGGCGAAGGATCACCTACAGAATTGTGACCCACGTCTATTACTGAAAGTCGCCCTGCAGCTTGTGAGGATATTTTCTACTGGGCAGAACCAGCAGGGGCACAGGATCCTGAGAGGCCACTCTGATTCCCCTTCATTCCCAAGGTCTTCCTGCAAGGAATCCTCACCTATTTCTAGACTGCATGGAGGGAGAGAGTGAAACAAGAATGAAAGGTGCATGCTTTCAAGTATATTTTTCTGGAAATATTTTAACAATGCACAAATTCGTATGATTCTTTTTAGATCCTATGGAATTACAAACATCAAACTCTAAAACTCTAACTAATCAAAAAAAACCCACATCTGTGCCTTCTCGACCAAGCTTCCGGTCATCACTTGCTTCCTTGTTCTCATTCAGAAAACCTGTGAAGGAGACTGTAAAGCTTCAACCTCTGGGACAGAAAGGGTGAGTTAAACGCAGATCATGTGATAGCTCCTTACTTATCTGATGTCAGAGGCCAGTTGCCCATTTAGTTTAATGTTTGTTCTTAGAATTTCAATTCATAGAGTAACAAAGGAAACAGGTCAGCTCAAACAGTGACAAAGTTCTTAGGAACCCATGAGACTTGACTCACCTGAAATTCAACTTCTACTCAACTGTGATCATTCTAGATGGTACATTTGGTGATTGATGGGTTAAATGTTGGGAACTAGTTATTGCCAGTTGTTCCACTGCTCCTAGGTTATATTCTTATGCTTCATCCAGGAAGATATATTTAAATCAAAACTGCTCTTTTAAGGAGGATGTGTGTCCCTGGTCATAAGGGGAGTTGGAGCATAAAGACTAGATGAGAATAAATATGAGATAAGCAAAAGAGCACAGGAAAATAGAATTGTAAAACAGAGAGGAGAGAAAGAAAGCATGATGGTTACCAGAAATATGGACTGTAAAGATTAGACGACCAGGGAGGAGATGAATTAAGCCACTCGGCAAGGCTTTATTGGAATACACGCTCTCGGGCCAAATCCCCTCATCCATCAGAGCCTGTCCGAGAGAAATGGCGCTGGAGCTTCCGTGCACAGAGAATTTCAAGAAAGCCCGATCAGGAAGGGGAGGGCTTGGAGGCAGGAAAAGAAGACCAGAGTCCTTCCTGGATAGATCAGGAAAACCCGCTGATTGACAGGAGGCGTGTCTACTGGTGGTGTCAGCATCTGGCTTGCCACTCCATTCTGCAGCTACTGACCGGTCCCCCTAATTGAACATCCTGGACCCTGACCAGACCTAACATGGACAGCAGCCATCCCCATGTAGTTACCCAGAATTTAAATATAAGGTGGGGAAGGGGACGCTTTTGGAGCAGTGGTAACATAGTTCCAGATGGTTCCTGGTTTAGAACGGCAGAAATCAGTTTATCTTGACTCATTACTTTCTTGGATTGTTTCATGAAAACAAGCAAGGCTATGCTGATGTGTATTTGAGCTGACTGCTAAGTATTTCGGCATGTCTTCCTGGTTGCAAAGCTTCCCACCCTCTTAAGGTGTTGGCTTGGCACGTGATGTGTTCCCTGTACAGTCAAACCATTAAGATTGTGTTGCACTGCTAAATAAAAGGTGTTGGAGGTCACCGGTGCTGAAAAACAAGAGGCAGCAAGCAGCTGGTGGGGCATGTGATGAGGCTCTCAAGCTTGGCAGAGCACTGGCCTCCCCTCCCGCGTGGATGGCCAGATTTTTACTTTCAGCTCTCACCAGAGGCTCTTTTTGTGTCATGAAATAATGAAGAGCTGAGCAAAATGTAGATTTATATGACTGTCTATACGAGAGGAAAAAGTCTTCAAGTAGGTGAGTTACTTTCTTTTTTAAAATGTTTGAAACACTAGTAATTTTTTCTCATGTGGGGGATTTAGAACTGAGGAATATTTCCTGCATAGGAAATATTTGTTTTAAGGAGAAAAGAAATATTTCCAGTGTGTAGTAGCCAGGATTTGTGATGGAATTTGTATTTTCAGTGATTTTCTCTAAAGCAAAGTTTTATATAGCTGAACAGTCTAAAATTAATAAAGTCAGAAAAGTTGAGAAACCTGTTAACCCTATGGACAAGTTATTTCCAAGCTCATATTTCAAGGTACTGCAAAAGTGAATCAAAGAAGGTGAAAGATCTGTAATCTTCATTCTCGGTGTCATGTGCTTTGGCTACAGACCAAATTGAAAAAACAAAAAGTTAAAACTTGCAAAATTCAGTTTAGCAAATGTCTGTCTCAGATACCAAAATAACTTGTAGATCTTTTAACCAAACCAAAACGTAACATAATATGCAGAAATGAAACAAAACTTTTAAGTGTATGCGTATGTTCAGCAGTTTTCAGAATCTGTCATCTTCAAATACATTTTACTTTCAAAATGTACGTAAGTAAATTTAACATTTCTTTTAATGATATCATTAATATGATACATATTTATTAATTTCTGCTAGTGCAAAATATAATAAAGACACTGGTGGTTGCTCTGAAGAGTTTCCAGAAGATAAAATACAAAATCATGTCCTTTCTATTTTTGAATTTGAATATGAATATGACCTAAGTATTTGAATGCTAATCCTAAATGTAAGGGATCAAGTATTTTTAAGTGTGGCAGTTTATATAAATTGTGTATCATACATCTTGAGAGCTTTTTAAATCCCAGGTAGGGTTTAACTTTCTTTGACAGTTTTGATCTTCCAAAATACAAAATCAACCTTCAGAATTCAGACTTGCATTTGGGAGCTCCTCCTTGCTGTGAGCACACTGGAAGGGATTGCAAAGAGACCAGGAAGCACAGTCATTTTGTGTGGGGCAGCTCTCAGGTTTCTACTTGCTGGAGCCATCAATGGCTTGTGTTGTCTCACTTGGTGCTCAGGAGAACAAGTCAGCAAAGTAGTTTAGAGGATCTTTTGCCAATCAGAGAAAAAGAACCAACCCTTACATGCAAAAGGCAGCCTTCTGTTCAGCTCTAAAATACTTATTTATCAGAGACATTTCTTTTCCTCTTCTGAGCTTTGATTTTAACTGAAAAATAACACTGTATAGCAGTTAACCTTCCTCAGAAAAAGGTGGGCTTCATCACTTTAACAGTTATACTTGTTTACTTTAAGGGCCAGCCAATAGAAGTACAATATCCAGCCCCCTCTCCCCCTCACCACCCAATCCATCATTTTAGCTATCCACAATCAGCCATGGCCCCAAAATACAGTAGAATACAATAAAATACCTTGAAAGAGAGAGAGCACATTTACATAACTTTTATTACAATATATTGTTATAATTGTTCTATTTTATTATTGGTTGTTAATCTCTTACTGTGCCTAATTTATAAATTAAACTTTATCATGTGTACATATGAGGAAAAAATAATATTCTCAGGTTTTTATATTATCCATGTTTTCAGGCATCCAAGGGGGGGCTCTTGGAACACATTTCCTCCTCCAGGATAAGAGGGGGACTACTGTATATGACATCTTAAAGCTTTGGTTTCCTATTATCAGTGGATAAAAAGCCATGGGAACACAGTGATTTCATAAATTTATAAAAAGGAAAAAAGATTAACCATTGCTGTTTAAAATATGAGTTCTTCCTCTTCCCAAATTCATGGTACTCCCCAGTTTTCCCATCATGATTTTAAATAATAAATGATTGACCTGACTCAAATCCAGGTCAAAAGAAAAATATTTTGTTTATATTTTATTTATTGCTAGCCAACAAATTCAAGAATCTACATATCTTGCTTGTAGCTTTCCCCAACATTTTCCCTTATGTTGTATTTGCTTGTATCTTGTTACAGGGTATCTGGTGTTTGTGACATATGGTGCTCAGCACCCCCTCCTTAGCTACCCCCTACAGAATTTCAGTAACTGTCCTCACAGAGTCCCTCCACATAGTTAAGTAAGTATCCAGTAGTGTATGGTATGAGCTTGTAAATGCAGGCCTCCTCACAAACCACCAGTAATACCAGTGATGCCCTACCCATCAGGTAGGGCAGTTTGCCACTCTGTTCCATGCTCCACCAGGAAGTCAGGTTCCACTGACTCAAGGGAGCTGTTTACCCTCAAGCTGCACAACTACCTGCTACTAGTTGGTTATGGCGATTTTAGGCATGTGCATATTTTTTTCCTTATTCTTTCCCTAGGGGCAGTCCCAACTTCTAGGAAATGGTGGAAGTACAATCAAACTACTTCATAAGGCTCATAAAGAGCCCTTGTTCCTTTGAAGATTATCACAGAGCTTAGCATATGGTGACTGCGCACTGCAGAGTTGTGACTGGAGTGTCAACTGTGATCTTGGAGGAGAATGCCTGCTGCCTTGATCCTTTTGGATGATTTTCCTCCCTTCATATGCAAAGAGCTTTGGTGGAGCCTCCTAGCTGCTTCTTTAGACTTGCCCAAATTTGTCTGATCCACAGGGCGTACACAGCTCAGGCCGTTCAACTGCAACCTCCCTTACGTAAAGCAAAAAGGTCAAATACTGTTTTGGAAAGTTAAAAGGCAGATTTTTTTTTTTCCTGGGTATTTTTCTCTCTCCCTCTCCCTCCCCCTGCTTCCTCTTTCCTACTTGAGTGCCTGTGTTCAAGTGGGAAGATACAAAAATCCAAGATACTTAGACTAAACGAGAAGTCAGAGTAAGCGAGACTCTGCCTTGGCAATGTTCCTTCTGGTTCCGTGTAGATTCCAGGCGTGGTGTCCACAGGTGAACAGTAGGCTTGTGGTGACAGGAGGGAGAGGCCAGACAAGAGGAGTGGCTTGAAGTTTCATTCTGGGTGGCCAATGGTTCCCAGTTGATCTGGTTGATCATTATTATAATCTCATCAGCAATTTAAAAATAATGACAGTGAGGCACAATGGTGTACACCTGTAATCCCAGCTACTCAGGAGGCTGAGGCAGAAGGATTTGCAAGTTCAAGGCCAGCCTGGGCAATTCAACAAGACACTCAGCAACTTAGTCAGACCCTGTCTCAAAAATATAAAATAAAAATAACTGGGGAAGGGGATGTAGCTCAGTGGTAGAGTACTTGACTAACATGTATGATACCCTGGGTTCAATCCCCAGCATTGCAAACAAAATGAAGCAAAAGTACTGGGGATATACCTCAGTGTTAGGATGCCCTTGGGTCCAATCCCCCCCCCATTTTTTAATAAAAATAAATAAATAAGACAGATAATCAGGCCCTGATCTTGAGATTCGAAATGAGAAGGTCTGAACTAGGGCACAGAGAGATTTATTTTTTAACTTTTAATTCTCCAGGATGTATGACTCTCATTCAGGGTTGGGAACCACTGCAGTTTAGGTATTTCCACTGTGGTAACGGCTGACAAAGTTCTTGGCATGGGTATAACAAGGCCACAGTTTCCCTTTGATATATTTATCAAGCTTTTTTCAAAGTCCCAAGATCAGACATTGTGTTTAATGCTGAAGATAAAATAGTGAAGATAAAACGAAGTTCATGCCTACAGACTTTATAATCTCATAAGGAACATCAGATTGCTGTGTGTGGTTGGGGAAGGGGTATACCACAGAACTCTGAGAAGTGCATCATGATCATGGAGGATTTGCATATTTATTGTGGAAATTTCCAGCAAATGACAATAAAGGGTCCTGAGAAAGAGTGCCTTTTAGTATTCACATGAGAATTCACCTGGTGAGGTAGCCTGGCTACAACCTGAGCAACAGCCAAGTACTCTGATGATTGTAGTGTAATGTGGTGAGTGCTATGATGGTATATAATATTCTTGCCAGGAAAACTTAGAGGAGAACCACTTAACTCAGACTAAAAGATCCAGAAGTCTTTCTGGAAGGGAGGAGTCAATATTTGAAGTAAGTAGAACTCAGCTAGACAATTAAAAGCCCACAGGCCAGGGCTGAGGTTGTGGCTCAGTAGTAGAGTGCTTGCCTAGCACATGTAAGGCACTTGTTTGATCCTCAGGCACCACATAAAAATTAATTAATTAATTAATTAAAGGTATTTTTAAAAAGTAGTCCATAGGCCATACCAAGCAAAAGAAATAACACAAGCCAAGATGCAGAAAGTAGAGAAAACAGGAATCCATACAGGTCACCAAGATTCAGTGAGTCAGTACAAGATGAGAGGACTAGTTAGAGATGGAATATCAGAGGCTGGCAGAGGCTGGGACACGGACTTTATATATGCAATACTAAGGAGCTTAGACTTGATCCTGTATGCAGTGGGCAGCCATTAATCCATTTAAAAGTAATATCATTTTTTCCTTATTATATATTTGAAACAGATAAAATTACCCACATCCACTGATCTGGACACATTTTGGTGTATCTCTCTCTCATATTCTCTCTCTCTCTCTCTCTCCCTCCATGCATGTGTGCATGTGTGTGTTTTTTCCATCACTTGCCATTATGATGATGATGATGATGATGATGATGATGATGATGATTTTGGTACTAGGGATTAACTCCAGGGGCACTTAACCACTGAGCCACATCCCCATCTCCCCCGTTGGGCAGGGCAGGATCTCACTAAGTTGCTTAGGGCCTCAACTTTCATGAGAGCAAATGGAAGTCTGCAGGGAGTGGCATGATTTAATTTGTAATGATCGCTCTGGCTCAAATACAGAGAATAGATTTGATTGGGACAAACCCAGAGACAGAAAGGTAGCTAAGGGATTGTTGAAATAATAAAGGCAAGAGATGCCCGAAGTCTAAACTACAGTAAGGGTAGGGAGATGCTGAGAAGAGGATGATTTATGAGTATGGATCCACAGGATTTGTTCATTGATTGGATAGCAAGGAGAGCTAGAAGGAGAAGGGAGTGCATCTGTGACTTGTAGGATCTGAATTGCCTGTGGCCATCCCAGTGGGTAAAGGGGGTAAAGTGTGCTCCACCAACACTTGGAGGAAAATCGCCCATGGCTCTGATTAGAAAAGAATATTCTTGAGCCCTACCTTACTCTTTTTTTTTTTTTTTACTTCAATACTAGGGATTGAACTCAGGGGTGCTTTACCACCAGGCCATATCCTCAGCCTCTTTTGTTTTTTTATTTTGAGGCAGGGTCTCACTAAGTTGCCAAGGCTGACCGCAAACTTTCCAAGACTGGCCTCAAACTGGAGATCCTCCCAATTAGCTGGGATTACAGGCATGTGCCACCACACCTGGCAAATACTACCCTACTTTATTGAATGAGAATTTTTGGTATTTGCAAAGGTATGAAAAGAAGGGAGAATTGTAGAGGTGAAATTAATTTGACAAGTCTGGAGTACAGATACCTATGACGAGTGTAATGTGGGGAGATGAAGTTTTACAGATGAGGGGTTGTCTGGAGTGTTTACCAGACAAAAGAAAAGCCTTGTGCCAGGTTAAGATTTTGAGTAAGATTTTTAGGCAGGGGACTGAAAATATCTAATTTGTATTTTAGACAGTTCTTTCCAATGGTGGTGTGAAGGATTATGGAAAGTCCAGAAGAGAAAATGTGAAAAGTTTACTATCAGGCAGAATGATCGAGGGTGGAGAAATGGGAGTATTTGTGAGAAGTCCCTAAGACATAACATCAGTAGAAATTAGGAGATGAAGGGGCTGGGATTGTAGCTCAGCGGTAGAGCGCTTGCCTCGCATGCGTGAGGCCCTGGGTTCAATCCTCAGCACCACATACAAAAAGCAATAAAATAAAGACATTATGTCCATCTACAACTAAAAAAATATTTAAAAAAAAAAGAAATTAGGAGATGAGGTATTTTTGTATCCTTTGACATGGTTAAGTGTGGAGGGCCCATACCAACAGACAATATGGCATCGCTGTGGCTTTTATTCACTCTACAAGTGGAAGCTTTTTCTTTTTCTTATCATAAACATGACTTAGCTTATGGAGGGTCTGGAGTGGATGCAGAGACTCTGGAGCTCCATGTCAGCAGAGTCCTACCCCTCCTACCAAAGTTCACAGTGGTACACATAGCTATGCACACTCTCAGGTGAGTGTGCATTTTTACACTGGCTGCACACACTTGCACTTGGTGATACTCTGTCCTAATTGGGACTCAGTCATCCTCTGGTCTGGTAAATGCTTCTTTCACTCAACTGCCATTCTCAGCAACCTGCCCCTGTTACCCTTACTCCAAATCAGATAAGGGTCCTGGAGAGCTGGTAAGAGTTGGGCTGTGGGGACACACTGTGATGGCTGCAGCCTGGCAGGTATCTGGGAAGAATCTGCAGGTACTGTTGGCTCCAGGCAACCTGAGTTACTTGCTAGTCCGCAGCCTCCCTTGTACTGTTCTCTTCTCTAAGCCTTTGCTCCTTCTGTGCCTGTTCCCTGCCACCTTCTCCCTATCAATTTCCCTATTTATCCCCAGGAAATGCTTACTGGCTCCTCTGTATTTTTAGTGTATTTCATTTATATCTCTGTATTGTCCCTATCAAGTCTTGCCTTGTATTTTGACTTTTTAGTCGGTGCTGTTGTTGAAAACTCTCAGAGAACAAGTCCTTATCTCAGTCGTATTTGATTCTGCTAAAGAGCTCAAAATGGTTTATAGTATGTAGGGGGAATGTAGACTCAATATTTGCAGAGAAGAAAAATAAAAATGAAAGCATCTCTAATTTAAAAATTCAAAATCCAAAGTGTTCCAAAATATAAAACTTTTAGAGTGCTTACATGAGACCACAAGTAGAAAATTCACCTCACCTCACGTGATGGGTTGCAGTTGAACTTCAAGTACACTAGAAATACTGTATAAAATTACCTTCTGGCTGCGTTGTGTGTAGTACATGAAACATAAATTTCATGTTTAAATTTGGTCCCATCCCCAACTTATCTCATTCATTATATTTAAGTATTAGACACACACACACACACACACACACACACACACACACACATGTACACACACAACCCAAAACCTGATATCCAAAACACTTCAGGTCCCAAGCATTTTGGAAAAGGAATACTCAACCTGAATTTAACCACCAGATTATCACTAGTAGAGAGCAAATATCAGAGTAATATGAAAAATGCCCCTAATATTGATTTCAATTTCTGTTTAAATTTTGAGTTAAACTATAAAATACATGACATGTAGATATCTTTAAGATATAAAATGATTTGGCCTCCCAGGTTTCTTGCTAAACTTTAATGAACCACAAAGCAGCAAGGAGTGTGAATGAAAGACAGCTCCTCCTGGCCACTTTTGACTATTCCAATTTAGAGTCCCAATTTGTTTAACTCATATATTCTCCTTGCTGTTCTTTTGGTGGAAGAGATGGCCTGATTTCATAAAGAGCTGAGTGAGAATGGTCTATTAAATCTTGAATCAGAATTCAGGATGACCATACTTTGGAATAAGATTATAAATATAAAATGTCTTATCAATTTTTCACCTTCTCACTAAATTTGAGAGAAGCAGTATAAATAGTAAAAGCATATTTGTTCCTCCAAAATGATTGTATAACATCAGGAATCTTTAAAAATAATAATAATAAAGCAGTTTTATAATTTGTGTGTGTGTGTGTGTGAGAGAGAGAGAGAGACAGAGAGAAAGGTGGGGGGGAGACTGAGGATTGAACCCAGGGGCGCTTTACCACAGAGTTACAAACCCAGCCCTTTTTATTTTTTTATTTTGAGACATGGTTTTGCTGAGTTGCACAGGCTATCCTCAAATTTGCAATCCTCCTGCCTCAGCCTCTCAAGTAGCTGGGATCACAGGTGTGGCCACCACACCCAGGTTAGAGTTTGCTTTTTCAACAATTCTCTTATGGATTAAGTCTGGTCCTGACTTAATTTCCCTTTGGAATAAAAATGCACAGAGACATAAAATGTTTGCAAGAAGAGTCAATGTGCCACACTGTTAAAGAGGGCTCTGGATTCAGACAACCTGTGCCTAACTCCTTAACTATGTTTCTTAAGCAGTGTTTTCTAACTTCCTGTGTTTCCATCTTCTCATCTGTCAAATGGGAGCAGCCATAATATCCACCTCAACAGATTCAATTGTTTTGTTATTATATTTATTCTGTGCTCACATATGAGTCAACTCATGTAATTTTTTTCTTGATCACCTGAGTGGCAAAGTAAAACACTGACTAGGCAAAGATTTCTGAAATTTTGTTCAATAATGCATTAACCAAGAATTATCTGTCTATAGAACACAAAAAATATCTTGAGATTTCAACATATAATGGTAAATATGTTGTTGATCTCCTCTTGGTGAAAGTAGGACTCTTCTAAGAAATTATTTTAAATTATTTTCACAGATGTGATGGCCATGTAGTACCTCCTGGGTCTTCAAGGGGAACGCCTGGGGTAAGTGACTGGAGAACTATATGTTACACTAAGAAATCCAATAATCCCAGGTTGGCTACCTACTTAAGTTGGATTCTCCTTGACCCAGCTTCAACTTTACTTTAGAAGCTTAGATTTCTCCTCCAGAGTTCAAATTCCCCAGTTGTGGTTGATTTCCAGTTGGCTCTGGAACTGCAAGGCTCACATATAAGGCTCTTCCTGGAAGAAGTGAGCCATGGTGTTTCCATCTCACCATTTGCAGATCTCTGATATTTTACCATGATGTTACTCCTGCACAGCCCTAATGAGCTGGACAGGGGAAGAAGTAAGGGGCAGCCATAGGCAGCTTTGTAATCTGGTGTGGTCTGGACTTTCTGAGTGTAATCATCATTTACATTCAAAGAGATGTGAGGTACCCTTGCCTGGAGCGGGTTCACATGAGGAGATTGGCCCAGTAGGACCTTCTCTTCACCAAAGGCTTAAATTTAAATGTACCACCATGATCGCATGCTTACGAGATTTGAGAAGTTTTAATTTTTCTGTTTCTGCTTTTTCTAAAGAAAAAAAAAAGTAGATCAAAATTCTATGTGTGTTTTTCTGCCTATGTCTCTCTGTGCAACATATGTGGTTTGGAAATGAAAGAACGTCAGACTTTTGGGAAGAACCCACATGTAGAAGGTCAGAGGCATTTTTCAATTTATTGTGGCCTTAGTACTAGGACTCCCCCCACTTTTAAAAGAAGCACAGGTAGAATTCTGATGAGTAGTATGCCTACAAAGAGATTCTTGATACTAAAAACAGAAGCGAATCTTTTTTCCTCTTCAGAGTAATGCCGCTTCTTTCTGGATAAGAGTAGTACCCTGTCTTGACTCCTCCACGTGCTTCAGTCCCAGTCATGACTCCACCATCAGGAACTGCAACCCTTTAGTGGAGAATGTATTATTATTACACAGGCACTTAGCACTGCTCATTTAATCTTTTTTTTTTTTTAATTTTTTTTTAGTTGTAGATGGACACAATATCTTTATTTATTTTTATGTAGTGCTGAGGATCGAACCCAGTACCTCACATGTATGAGGCAAGCGCTCCACCACTGAGCCACAACCCCAGCCCTCATTTAATCTTTTAAATATATTTTTAGTTGTAGATGGACACATTACCTTTATTTTGTTTATTTTTATGTGGTGCTGAGGATCAAACTCAGTGCTTCACAGGTGCTAGGCAAGTGCTCTACCACTGAGCTACAACCCCAGTCCCACTTATTTAATTTTATTGAGAAAAATCTTTGAAGTAGGTACTCTTGTTGGCCCCATTTGAAAAATGAAGAAACCAAGGTTTGGAGAAATTAAAGATCATGCTCATGGTCACACTGGCAAAAGGTGGAGTTGAGATTAGAAACCCAGGTCTCTATAACTTCACAGTCAGAAGTCAATGATGCCTATGGGAGTCAGTCTCAAAGCCCTGTCTGCATATTGACCCCAGTTAGTCGCTACCTGCAGACACTTCTGTAACTGAGCAGCAGACTCAAATAGCATGTCCTCTGCATTCAGTTTTGCTTTCTAAGAAGAGAGAACCTGGGTTCAGAATGCTTCTGCACTCTTAATTTTCCTGAAAGAGGGGCTCAAACTGACCATCGTCTGCCATTTGAGAGCCATGAGATCTGAAGCAGATGGAGAATTTACATAAAGAAACACAAATGGGGGCTGGAGTTGTGGCTCAGTGGTAGAGTGCTTGCCTTGCATGCGTGAGGCACTGGGTTCGATCCTCAGCACCACATAAAAATAAATTAAAAAAAGATATTGTGTCCATCTACAACTAAAAAAAAAATTTAAAAAAAAAGAAACACAAATGCCTAGAACTTATGAATTGATAAAACTAATTCGGCATTCTTAAATTTTTTTTTAAAAATCCGGTCTAGGGGCTGGGATCGTGGCTCAGTGCCTTGCATGCGTAAGGCACTGGGTTCGATCCTCAGCACCACATAAAAAACAAAAATATAAAAATCCAGTCTAAGGATCAATAAATATCAACGTAGAAATAATTCTCTCTTAGAGGGTAACTCCTGGTTGCTGCTTTTATTTAACTATTTTATAGCTCAGAGTATGTCAGGCTAAAAGGGAAGAGCTGGAGCCCAGCATGGTGATGCATGCCTATGATCCCGTGACTTGGGAGGCTGAGGCAGGAGGATCACAAGTTCAAGACCAGCCTTGACAAATTAATGAGACCTTCACAACTTAGTGAAACTCTATCTCAAAAATAAAATAAAAAAGGCTAAGATGTAGCTCAGAGGTAGAGCATGCTTGGGTTCAATCCCCACTACCAAAAAATGTAAATAAATAAATAAATAAATAGGAAGAACTGGGAAATTAGTGACTCAGGTCAGTGGTTGTGGCTCCCAGTTAACAGCTATTATAAAAAGTAGGAGAGAGAAAATAATACAAGTACTATATGTTCTGTATGACTTGTAGATTTCCCTTATTTATTCATAGAAGTCCTGTCCCCTCAGCCCACAGAGAACAGCCTTCAGCCCCCATTGATGCCAGGGGGATTCTTGCCAAGATTTGAGATGAAGAACTTCCTACCACTTAGTTGGCAGCTGGGTAGGAATGGTACAAAGGGATTTCAGTATTTTATGCACTGTTTGTAATACATTATTGGATGACCTCCCAAAAAGAAGGAAAAAGAAGTTGCTATTGAAACATTTGCACAAGCTTGAAAGAAGCAAACATTCTCAGAAACAGAATTTTTAGAGCTAGATAGAATCTTAGAGATAAAGCCCAGAGTTTCTCTCAAACTTAGCACTATGGACATTTGGAGCTGAGTAATTCTCTGCTGCAGGGCTGTCTTGTGTATCATGGCATGTTCAGCAGCATCCCTGGCTTCCACCTACTGAATGCCAGAAGCTCTCCTCCACCCAAATGTGACAATCAAAGGTGTCTCTAGATATTGCCAAATGTTCCAGTGGAACAAACGGCCTCCAAGTGAGAACTACCTCCTTACAGGAGAGGAATCCAAGTTAAAATCTATCTTCAAGAATAGAGACAAAACGTATGGCTTGGGCCACTCTTCATCTCTGTGCCAGCTCTTAAGTGATATGTCCAGCTCTGTCCCCCTGGGAACACATCTCCAGTGTGGCACTTACCATGCTGGGCTGTGTGAGCTCCCACACCCAAGGACTGTGTCACACTCACCTGTGTATCCCCACTGCCTGGCACAACCTGAGCACTCAGTACCTGGAAGAGGAAATGAGTAAGTGGGTCAAGTCACAGGGTACATGGGTGGATATGACCTATGTGGGAAAACAGACACAATAAATGCAGGAATCCCTTGAAAAACTAATTTGTTGACTTTACCAAGGCATTTGATAAAATCAATGAGCTTAAGTTTCAGCTCCAACAGCTGCTCTGCAGGTTTGGCTGTCCTAGGATGTTCTCAAATATTCTAAGGTTACTCTCTGATGGAAGGTTTGTTTGTCTAACTAATCATGTCAGAATTGCAGACAATATTGGTAGAGTGAATTGCAGTTGTATAAAAGGCCTCGTTTTACTCAGACTTGTTATGTACTGTGTTTTGGAATGTGACTGAGATCCTGAAAGCCAGCATTTTGAGACCAGGCCTCTAATCCTAGGGGACAACTTTCTAGCTTATTGAGTTTCAGATACCAGCAAGAGTCCTCCAGGAAATTTTCTATAACCCCAAAGAATAGTAATAGCCAACAATAAGGTATTACTAAGTACTAGATACCATTCTATTTTAACAACTATTAATAGATTTAATCACTGGGCAACCCTCTGAGGAAAGTGTTGTTGTTCTCATTGCTGCTGTTATATTCATTTTACCATTAAAGAAACTAAGGTACAAAGAAGTTAAGTAACTTACCCAAAGTCATATGGTGTTAATGGACAGAGCCAGGATTTGAACTATGTAGAGCGGATGTGTTTAACCACTATGCTGTCCTACCTCCAGCATGCTTTCCCGAGTGCAAATATTATAAATGTTTAATGTCTTAATTGTTGTCATAATCTTTACCAGAAATCCCATGTGCAGTTTTCTACCTTGGCATGTCATAAACTAATTCATTAATTCAACATAGAAATAATTCTGTTAGAGGGTAATTCTTGGTTGTTGGTTTTATTTTACTATATCATAGCTCCATGCAAAGTATAATGTCTCATGCAGTAGAGGGCAAGGAATGTTTAAGACAAAGTTCCTCTTTTCAGAAAGATAACTATCTAATCAAAGACATGTGCATTAGTAAAATAACAATAAGAACGAACATAGTAGAAAGAACACGATTAGAGATCAGATCAGATGAATGAGAATAGCCAATACTACCATGTATTATTCATGTGATAAGTAAGGCACTTGCTTGAAATTGTTTTCTCATCTGCAAAATGGGAATGATAATCCCTACCTAATTCACAAACTTCTTGTAAGAGTCCAGAGAGAGAGGATATAAAAAGCACAGTATTGAAAACTGAATACATGAGTAATTCTGTTCAAATTTGAAAAAAATGTTGGCAAATGAATGCAAACAATACATTAGAAGAGTCTAGAAAAGAGTATTATTATTGTGGGTAGAGTACCTTGTATTTGCACGGTAGGTGCCATGCTTGGTGCTCCGGATATAGAGAAAAACATGTGCTTTCTTGATAGCTTTGATCCATTTCCAAGGTCCTGTTTCATTTGTCTTTGAATATTTGGTTTCCTAGGTCAGAGAAGGGACTGAAATTTGTGGTAGGAAGGGGAGAGAGCTAGTGAAGTAAAAGTGGAAAGAATGCAAACAACTTTGAACGTGGCATTATAGATATAATATCAGAAGTGCATAAAAAATACTGTGGCAATTAATTCTGCCCGGGAGAGTTGGAGAGGGGGTCATAGAGACGGTGATGTAGGGCCTGGACTCTGAAAGATAAGTTGCAATTTTTCAGAAGTGCAAAAAGAGCAAACAGGAGCGAAGGCATAAAGGTCTAGAAATACATGGCATTTTGGGGAACTGTGTACAGTAAGCTTGTAGCTCAGGACATTTGGAGAGAAAGAGGAGAAAGAGCTTACATCAAAAGTTGGAAAAGGATTCAGACACATTTTTGCTGCAAAGAGGTATTTGGACTTCATCCTCCAGGCCAGGAATGGGAAATAGGCTTCATTTTTTATGGCAACTCCACAGCATTGAGCTTTATTTTGAAGGAGGGTCTGAGTCTGAGAATGAACCCTCACTGAGGATCAGTGTCTGTTCAGGTTGTCTGCTCTGGGTCCTACAAGAACTTAGGATACTTCCCAGCTGCTCTAAAATCTGTGTTAGGCTACAGAGTATGCCTACCACTAGGGTACAGTGTGCTGATAAACCCAGAGCTGCAGAACTTTATCAGGAGCAGGGAAGAGTCAGCAAGGGCTCAGGAATCTGACACCCTGGCATACGTCTTCTCAGACCAGACTCTTGAAACCTCCATTTTCTCAAAAGAGGGACAATAGGAGTACCAACTTCATAGGGTTATTAAAATAATGAAATAAACTAACCCCTACAAAGCCCTTAACATATTGTCTACAATAATCAATGTTTTGTTGCTCCTGCTAAGAACACTATTAATAATATCTCACACATTGCTCAAATTAAAGTTAGAGGTCTATAAAGCAGTGATAATATTCAATCTTCTTTATGTCTGATACCAGCCATTGACAAGCAGTTACTTTTTTCTTTTTAAGTTTTCACACATACACATACACAACAAAAACAAAAAACGAAACAAAAAAACCTTTGCAGTTAAAGTTGAATGTAAATAAAACCTTGATATTTTCTCTTAATGGTGTAATTTACATCTCTGTGTGTCTGAAGCATCCTGAACATGCTGGGTGAGTAAGGCTGGTCTTGAAGTAGAGGATCCAGACAGAAACATAACCAAGCAGGCGTGTCAGGGTCTGTACCTGGGAGTGAGCCTTCCCAGACTAGAAGGATTCATGTCTTCACCTGAACTCTTAGTCTGTACATTTTCCATTTCACTGTAAATTTTCACTATTCAAGGATATGATCCACGAGGCCACAAGGAATGTACTGTGGTCTACAGAGGGGAAATCTGAAGTTTGTTCAAATGTTAAATGGTTGAGAGACAATGAAACTTGGTAGTCTCTTAATCAGATATATCTGTTCTCTACCAACTACTAAACTGCAGATTTGGAAAGAATTAATTATAAGATCTATGACTAATTGTTATTGTTATAAATAAAGAGTTAGAGAGACATTTTGTTTCAGGGAACAAAACAGACTACTGCAATGTACTTTAGGATGAAAAAAAATTAACTTTGAGCTGATTTCTCAAACAATTAAGGTTTTATTATGTCCAATCAATATCTCGCTATAATTATGTTTTGATTCTAAAATCTATTTATTTCTTAATTCTACATTAGTGTGTTAAATTATATCCAATGATTAATAAGTAATGAGAGAATTTCTTCCTTACTAATAAATCTCCTTTGTGAATATTCAATTGTGGCTTGTCCATGGACCTGAAAACTACATGTCAATAAAATTTGGGCAGGTATCAATAAGAAATAGTTAATCTGGACCTTGAGGGGGTTAAAAAAAAAACATGCGGGCTGGGATTGTGGCTCAGTGGTAGAGCGCTTGCCTCTCATGTGGGAGGCACTGGGTTCGATCCTCAGCACCACATATAAATAAATGAATAAGTAAAGGTCAATCAAGAACTTAAAAAAAATTTTAAAAAAAAACATGCAAGAGTGAAAATATTAGATTGTGAGGAATGTAGGAATTAGGAGGACCTAGACCTGTGATGAAGACATTAAAAAATTAGAACTTTGGAAAGCTTAGACATTTGGTATTAGGCATTAAAGATGAGATGGAAGGTAATGGTAAACACAAAATAGAAAGGAAACATTTGAGGAGGAGAGGGATTCAAGAGGTAGAGTAGATAGTAGAGTAAGCTGAAAATAAGAGATGAGAAAGGGAAGAGGGCTGCCAACCTTGTTCAGTGTTCAGTGCAGGATAAGTTGAAGTGGAGACATGAGTGCTAGAGCCAGTTTGACAGAGGAAATGAAAATGGAGTTCTGGCACAAGAAAGTGAAAATGTGGGTGTGGATAATTCCTCCAAGGCAATGAAAACAAATCAAGCTTAAAAGTAGATCACTGATTGGATTTGATGAAATCAAGATAAACATTTGCTAGTTAAAAAAAAAAGGAAAACAACTTTAACTCAATACTAAACCTTTCAAACTAGTGGTAAATAAAAATAATAATAATAAGATGATGCTTCTCAGTGCTTTTGTTTTAGAACTAGTAAATTATTTCCATATGGTATCTGGGATAGGGATAGGGTTTCTACATTCTAGATGACTCTGGATAGAAAAACTGTTTTTCCCTAAATTCATCAAGTTTACACATCTTGAAATCCACTATGTGCTTCAACTAATGTGCTCTTGATATAATATATGCACAGTGTTAGACAATCCAAAATCCCAGCCATTGGGACCCTGGAGACAACACTCCCAACTTGAAGGAGATTAATTTCTTTCCTGATTTCCAGGAACCACCCTCCCTCCATAAGATTTATATAATTCTGCTTTTGCTTGTTTGTTTGTTTGGTACCAGGGATTGAACTCAGAGGTACTCAACCACTGAGCCACATCCCCAGCCCTATTTTGTGTTTTATGTAGAGACAGGGTCTCACTGAGTTGCTTAGCGCCTCACCGTTGCTGAGGCTGGCTCTGAACTCATGATTCTCCTGTCTCAGCCTTCCAGAGTACTGGGATTACAGGTGTGTGCCACCCGCCCAGCAGATTTATGTAATTCTATGTAAGCTTGTAGGATGCTTTAGCAGAGAGGCTCAGTATCTTGCCTGGACACTCATACTGTAATTAACTAAAATAATTAATACAAGTATGGTTGCAGAAGACATAAACAACAAAACATTGTAAGTTGAGAAATAAATGTTAGGAAAATTGATTGGCAGTCCCAGGACTAGGACTAGGACTTTAAAGCTTGTGACATTTTTGTAGAAACATGTGAGTAGTTTGGCCGGAGAAGGTTTAGAAATAATATTATGTTTGTTTTTGCGTTTGTTTTTTTACTTTAAAATTAGCAGGCAAAAATACACAGTTCACCTCTGGAAAATCAACCAGTTGACAGTGCGTTTGTCCCCACACCAGCAATCATGAGGGTGGGGAGTGGAATGCCTCCTCCATGGGATGCTTCAGTTCTGGAGAATGAATTTTTTCAAGGTAAGTCTATGCATTAAATTACCTTTGGAATTCCTTGTACTAAAGGGAGACAAATAATTAGTTTGAATTAAAGTGCTCAAAACATATCAAACTCCTTGGTATTTTTGAAGTCCTTTTATTGACCTTACCTGAAGTAGATACTGATGTATGCTATTAACACAAATATTGAAGAACCTAAGGGTTAAATGTAATCTAAGCAAATATTCTCTGCTCAGGCGCTGATAAATATATGGAATAGTAATAATGTTTAATATTTAACCTCAGGTAAAAAGGAAATACATCTATAAAGTTTACTGTTCTAAATAGACTTTTATTGTTCCTGATTAGGACATAAATGCACTGTGATAAAATCTAATTGTTGTTAAACAATTAACCTTATATAGCAGATGATGAAAACTGAAACAGATTCCAAAAGTACCACATGTACATGTATTTATGATGTAGTCATTGATCACCTTTACATAGGTTATCCCATGTCAAAATAAGGCTGATTATTGGAAAAGTTAACTCTCAAGTCATTCACCAGCATCACCTGGAGGAGCGAAGTTCGGTTTGCAAAGGCAGGGACATTACCCCAACCCTGTGGTGTGGGACAAGTGTAGTAGTGCGGCAGGACAGTCAGCCTGGGGCTGCCCTTCAGTAAGGTGGTCCCTGGCAGAGACCCAGAGGAAAATCTCTGCTCAAAAATGAAGGTTTTGCTCAAAGGAGAGCTATTCACAGAATTGGGGCAGGGTGAGGGGGGATGTACATGGAGGATGGCCTGGCCTTTCTGAAAATAGGGAAGAAGAACAAGAATTTTCCTGACCTCAAGAGGAGTAAGCAAGACAGCATTGTTAATTTGGGATCTCAGTGACTAAATAATTTAAATTCCTATTATGGGGAAATTAAGAGTGGTTACCCCTAGATAGGATTCCTAGTGATTTTTTCCTCTTTTGTTACACGTACCTGGTTTTCTATTCTAAGTATATTCTGCTTTTGTAGTTTAGCAAGTCTTTAGGGAGGAAAAGAGAACATAAAACAGCTTAAAAGCGAGAATGGAAATCAAAGAGATTTTATTACAATTGTTTTAAAAACCAGATGTTTTACTTATTACGTAGTTTCATTCACTGTCTTGCACTTTGGTGTTGTTTGATTATTTTGTTGTGTGTAAAGGGAATAAATTTCTTTAGGAACTAAGAAATAAGTTGTTTTTCTTTAAAACACTGATAGATGATTCTTTTTTTTTTTTAATATTTTCTTAGTTGTAGATGGACACAATATCTTTATTTATTTATGTGGTGCTGAGGATCAAACCCAGTGCCTCATGCATGCGAGGCAAGTGCTCTACCACTGAGCTACAATCCCAGCCCCAGTAGATGATTCTTTAAAGAATTTCTTAGAGATCCTTTATGCTTGAGACTAGTTGTTTGTGCTATACAAACTTTTTTTTTTTTTTTTTGGTACTGGGGATTGAACTCAGGGGTACTCGACCACTGAGCCACATCCCCAGCCCTATTTTATGTTTTATGTAGGGACAGGGTCTCACTGAGTTGCTTAGCGCCTCGCCGTTGCTGAGGCTGGCTTTGAACTCGGGATTCTCCTGTCTCAGCGTCCCTAAGTGCTGGGATTACAGGCTTGAGCCACCGCGCCCGGCTGTGCTATACAAACTTAATAGCACCAACTCACAAATAAAATAGGGTAGGGAAAATCCAAAACAGACAGCAAAAATTCTGTTAGTACCTGCCCTAACATAACTGGCATGTCACATGTGCATCCCAATTATATGCACTCAGACACTGATATTCCTCACTTTTCCTGTCATTTTACAGGTAAAAAATTATAAATGAGGGGCTGGGGTTATGGCGCAGTGGTAGCGTGCTCACCTAGCACGCGGGAGGCACTGGGTTCTACCCTCAGCACCACATAAAAATAAAATAAAGATATTGTGTCCACCTACAACTAAAAAAAATAAATATTTTTAAAAAATTATAAATGATAAAAAATTTAAAATACAGTGCAACCTTTTATGTAACTCAGAAGGAAAGATTTTTATAAGCCCAAACTCCCTCAGCAGTTTAAATGATACTGTTACTTATTTCTTGTGTCAGATTTTATTTCTGTTGATGAGTTTTTTCAATAAATACATAATTTATTTGTATTTATTGTAAGATGAAGGTGGTAAACTATAGCTGTGACAGGGTGGGTCTTAGAGAATCTAAAAACCTTAAAAGATTCAAATTCTAATAGGTTTTATTGAGAAAAATATGTCAAACATGATTAAATAAGTACAATTCAAAGAAATACCAATTGCTAAACAACTCAGTGAGACCTTGTCTCTACATAAAACACAAAATAGGGCTGGGGATGTGGCTCAGTGGTCAAGTGCCCCTGAATTCAATCTCCAGTACCAAAAAAAAAAAAAAAAGAAAAAGAAATACCAATTGTATCACTGAAAATATAATGTGACTTACGCAAGATCACAGAAACTGGTCCTAGTAAGCCTGAGTCCTGGTTCTTGGCCTGACCTAGGTCTTCAGCATGATAAGGAGGTCACTGAGCCTTAACTTGGACACCACCTCTCTCTGACCTTGCTACTGAGAAAAGCATCATCATTATTTGAGAGCCAGGCATGGTGGCACACACCTATAATCCCAGCATTTAGGGAGGCTGAGACAGGAGAATCGCGAGTTCAAAGCCAGCCTCAGCAACAGCGAGGCACTAAGCAACTCAGTGAGACCCTGTCTCTACATAAAACACAAAATAGGGCTGGGGATGTGGTTCAGTGGCTGAGTGCCCTGAGTTCAATCCCTGGTACCAAAAATAAAAATAAAAAAAATCATTATTTGACAACAATTTTACATCCTGGTAAAATGATAGCTCATCTCATAGTAAAATGGTGTTTGTAAGTCATATAGAGCAAAAGTGAAAAGGAAACTTTTATAGCCCAGAGGATGCATTGCACAGTGGTTGTGTATGTAGATGCAAGAGACAGGCTGCCTGGAGTCAAATCCCTGCACTATGTGACCTTGTGCCTCAGGTTCCTCAGTATAAAATAAAAATAGTAATAGTACAACCTTGTAAGGTTATGTGAGAATTTAATGAGTTAATATATCAAGTGTTTAAAACTGTGCCAGAAACAGAGAAAGTGCTATACTATAGTAGTGCTAATGGATTTTAATTTTTCCAGCAAAAAAATCTAATATTTATATATCATTTAATAATATTGCATAGAATTTTAAATTATATATATTGTTCAAATGCATCCAACTAATACATTTATAAATTAGGTGGTAATGCTGAGCTTTTGGCAGTGATGCTGTTTTCTGAACAATACAACCAAGAAATCACATGCTATTACAATCTTATGAGGCAAACATAGTTGCAGTATTATAGCCACTTGGTGACATGAAAGAAATAGAAAGACATGGCTTAATAATACTCAGGTTGTCTATTTATTCAATGGTACAACCAATACTGCAACCTACATTGTTAATTCTCTTTTGTTACTAGCCCATGTCTTACAAAAACTCAGTACACTTCAAATGCACTAAAAGAAACCATGAATACAATTTATTGTTAGGAAAAATATAGCTCTTTGTTCTTAACTCATTATGGAAAGTGTACTTTAAAAAGTTTGATATGAAAAAGAAACCTACATTACAGTCCTGTAAAAATAAGACTATCTTAAAAACATAATCAAACTTAATGTCATAATTATGATAGCATGGTAAAAAATAAAATTATAAATGATAATGTTTCTTGAAGAGGGGCCTTCCACAACTTAAATTATTATTAAGCTATAAAATCATAAACAAAAAATTGACTCATATTCTCCTTTAGTTTTAGATGATTTGGATAGCACACTGGCTCAAGAGCAGTCTGCAAGCTCAGTGAATACCAGCATGTCCCTCAACTATGGATCAAGAACATCCTTTGGTCATTCTTACTCCAGTGGAAACAGACATGGCACTATCACAGGAACACACAAACATCGCTACAATGAAACTTCCAATATGTCCATTTATGACATCTTGAGACCAGGAACTCCTAGAGAAGGTTTCAAAACCTTTTCTCCCAGGACAAGGACAATTTGTGATATGTACAGGACAAGGGAGCCCAGAATCTTAAAAAAAGATTATGTACAGAATACTCTTGGTAGTACTTCTCTATGTTTTGATAGCAGGCAACGATTAGCCTTACCAGCTTCAAGGCATTTCACAGCAAGAAGTTTACATTTTCCAACCACAACTCAAAACAAGAGTAGGTTTGTACCACCAAGCCACCAGCAGACCCCAAAGAGAACTCCTTTGTCATCCATCATATGGAATAGATCAGATTCTTCTGGAGATAGGCAGAACCAGGAAGAGTTTCTGAGGGCACCATCACCTATGGAAATGGACCCTGCTGACCAGTATATGTACCCTAGGTGTTTTCAGGAGAATAGGAGATATGAATTGTACCATTCACAGAATGTTTTCCAAAGTGCTAGTTTAAATGCCCCCATGGATAATGCAATGAGTCCTGATGCATTTGAGAACTCAGAGAATATGCCATTTTACTATCAAGACAACCCATTTGCTAGGTCTTTCTTTAGCAATACCTTTAGACAAAGCAGAGAACAGAGATTTGGTCAAAGTTCTTTTCGGAACCAACAGAAAGAATATTCTCCCTGGGCTGACCTTCATCCAAGTAGGAAACCATTCACTTCTTCTGACAGAGACTTTGAGATGATTTCCAGTGAAGCAAATAGTGCACCAGCTGTTCATGGGCACAGTATCCCTTCTCAACACTGGGAACCATTTTCTTCTCATTATGGAACAAATCTTTTCAGAGGTCAAGAAGAGCCGCATCTGTGGCAGCCTGATTTTCAGACTTCCCCACCAGAGAGCATGGAGATATCACCTGGTAATGAGAACCAGTCTGCTCCTCATTTTGGCACACCTAATGTTTACCCCAGAACTGGTTCAGGTTATCACATCAAATCTGGTGGATTGGAATGTCGTCAGGACAGTTCTCCTAGAGAAGTGCTTATAAACAAAGAACCTTACTCATTTGGAATTGCTCAGACTCTAGTGTCCTCGTTCAAAAATTCCTTCTCCCAGATTCCTGATGAGCAAGGGAATTCTCAGAGTCCCAACTTTCAGAAATCCACAATGACTTTGCAGAAAATTATCCCAAATAATCCAGATATCCTTCCAATAAGAAACCATATGGAAGATGCTGTGACTGATAGCAATTCAATTGATTCTCTGTCACTGGCTGAAAGTCAGCCCAATATTTTGGTCCCAGAAATGAATAATGAGAAGAACCTGACTGGATCTATTTTAGAAGACAAACAACTAAACAAGATGGACCAGACAAACACGACAGGTGAAATACCCCAACCTGTTTCACAGACCGTGATCTCTAACCCTTTGCCTGATTCTCAGACTTATCTCTCCCAGGACTCAGCCAAGAGCAACAGGTTTAATTTTAATGTATCTACCAAAATAAGTTCCAAAAGGTCACCCAGAGTCTTTTCCAGGAAAGATACCTCCCAAATTTATACATCACACAGAGAGAAGGCCAATGAACTTAAATTGGAGAAGAGTCTTCCTGGAAACAAAAAACTTAGCTCGACAACTTCCCTTTCTTTTACTCAGGAAAGCAGAACACCACCATCTTTCCTCAGCCCAAATCAAGACTGTCATCAGGAATTAACAGTAGGTAATGAAGATATTTCAAGCATTATTAAAAATTACCACTGGCACTCTGAACCTACTGATCCTCAAAACACACAGTCTCCAGAGGAACCTGTTATTTCAGATACTGAGGGAGAACAGTGTTCCTTGACTTGCTCTACCAACTGCAGCAAGGTGGCTTCCAGGAATAATAGCTCCAGCAGTTCTTCAGGTCTATCATCAGGCTCACCACCAGATTCCTCACTATCAAATAATTCTTTCCTGGATGCACTTGTGATTTCTTCTAGTACAATGTTCTCTAGGAAAAGTCCTTCAGACAAAGATCTATTTCTGGGACAAAGGGAAGAAAAAGACAATGCTGGCAAGAACCAAAATGATCAGTTTGCTGTAAGCCCCTCAGGAAATCAGAAGAGAAGTGACAGTCACATGCCTATAGGTGATGAAGTGGTTGATGTTGTCAAATGCCATTCATACTCTCCTTTCAGAAATGGAAAGGGAAAAGGAAGAATAAGACCTCGCATATCCTGTATTGAAAAGTTAAGCAAAATAGAAAATAGATCACTACCCATAAGTGAAGGCAGTAGTCTCACTGAGAAGAACCAAAGCGATTCCAAAATTTCTGAGATTAGCACAATTTATTGTACCTTGCCAAGAAAATCAGCCAGTTTTCTCATAAACAGCAGACAGCCTGAAAGTAAGACAATGGCTGCTTCCATTAGGAATGGACCACTTCCATTCCAAATGAAAAACAGTGTGGAAGATCCAATCAGGAAGTATCCATCAAGCAAATTCAGTCCTGGTTCTCCTGAGTGGATGAGCAAATGTGCCAAAGTTGTTTCAGACTCAGTCCCTGTAGCACCTGAAGACACAGAGAGGAAGACACAAATGAAAGTCATTCAATCTGCTTCTGTTAGGAAAGGGCCACTTCCATTCCTCATCAAGAGGGCTATATCTTGTCCTTCAGAGGAGCCATGTGCCTCAACTGGACAAGATGAAAGAAAAGAGCCATCGGTTTCAGACACAGATACTTCTGCTGTAACACCAAGGCCTTGGGAGAAAGTGGTTAACTCTCTGGAAAATGACTCATCTGTTAGAGATTGTTTTTTAACCAAAAGACACCATCCAAAGGGATTCTCTCCAGAATGCACTGAAAAGGATGGTGAAACTATTGCCTCTAGGATGGGTGTATTTTCCCTTTCAAATGAAGATCCCTTACCTTTTTGTGCAGACTTGTCAGGAAAAGAAAGTGGGAAAACATTGCATAAATTTAAGACTACTAGCACGTTTTCTGTTTCTGGTGATGAAGATAATGTCAGATGTCTTGAAGTGGTTTCAATATATTATACTCTACCAAGGAAACCCAGCAAAAAATTCTGTGACCTCCTTCAACGGTACACACAAAATGCTGGTCCACTTACAGAATCACCTCAAGTGGAAACTGAAACATTTCCTAATGATTTAGAAAGAGATGAATCAAATTATTCTCCACAAGACCAGTCAGAAACACCTTTATCTGAAGATCTAAAGGTACCAGTCAACTCTGTTCCAAGTTGTTTTTCTCAGACCACTGAAAACATGGGTGTCTTAAAATTACCAAACAGGGGGCTCTCAGAAATGGTTTCTGTTGGGGCAGATGTTTCTTTTCATAAAGGAGAATCTAGGACCAGAAAGATTTCCCCAGATAACTTAGCTAAAACACCTCTAGGTGATTTACAAAGCAGCGAAGAGAAAGGGGGAAAATGGCAACATGAAACCCTGCATACCTCATTAATGCTTCAAGAAAGAAATGCTACCGAAGAAAAATCTGAAATTTCCATTAATACAGGAAATGTTGGTCTTTCTGGTCTCCTAGCCCATTCAGAAGATAATGTTGAAAATTCCCAAACCAGAAGTTCCAGGAAGTGTGCAGGTAGTGGTACAGACTTTACTGGAGGTGAAGAGTGTCCTCAGAAAGATCACACGATGATATCTGTAAGTGATAGGGAGGTCAGAGGGAAAACTGAAACAGATTGCCATAAAAGGACTGGTAAAATGCTTTCTGACTCAGAAAGCCAAGTCCTTGCATTAATTCCGGCATTCCATAAACTACAAGTAGTTGAAGAAACTCATTCAGGTGAACAAGATTTAGAGAATTTAGAGTCTGGACCCAGAGAATTACCTCAAGGAAGTCAGGAGGTAAATATAACAGAGAGCAGGAAGGTTAATGATGAAATGCAGAAGTTAGCTTGGGATCAAACTGTACTTCCTGGAAGAAGTAATAAACATAAAACCAACTTGGATGACCTAGAAAAAGGAGAAAACAGATCTTCAGTGAAACATAGGTTGGCAGCCATGTCTATGGCAAACCGAAAATTCCCCACTAAGGAGTTAAGTCCTAGAAGACATGTAGCTACTATCTTCCCCCAAAGCGGGAGCAAATCTGGCCTTGGCCATTTATCACTTGGCAATCTGGAATGTGACCCACTGTCCCCTGAGCCTACTTCACATTCCACAGGCTCCACAGATGAAAGCTGCTTGAGTAATAATGGGATGAATATGGAGAAATCTGAGAACCCTCTCCAGGATATGATAACATCTGGCAGAGAAACTTCTAGCCACTCCTGTGATCAGAAGTCTGACAGCATTTCACAACTACATCAGAATGAATTTCAAAATGTCTCAGAATCATCCCCAAACCATGAGAAGTCTAAAGATGTGACAGTAGCTCAGATTTTGGAAAGAGAATCAGAAACCCCAACCCAGCTCATATTCACCAGCCTCAGAGAGGTTGACTTCTCTGACCATCAGAAGAGGCTGAGCCCTCCTTTTCCACTGGAGCCTGCACAAAAATCTACACCAAACCTCTCACTGGCCAGTTGTCAGCAGCAACAAAGGAGTGCTTCATCTCTGGAGAGGGAATCTGAGCCACACCTCTATCGTTCAAAGAGCTTAAAAAACATCAATGTGGTAGGTGATCAGCTACGCGTAAGTGGTCTTCCCAAAGTAAGGGAGCGCCATTTTTCTGAAAGCACTTCTACTGACAATGCCCTGAGTCAGCTGACCCTTGGGAATGAATTCTCTACTAATGCTGGATATGGCAGAAGATTCAAATCTTTTTCTGAACTTCCTTCCTGTGATGAAAATGAAAACTGGGCTTTGTATAGCAGTAGGACAAAAACAGGTCCCAAGTCTGCATCATCTATATCCAGACCTATTGACTATGGGATTTTTGGGAAAGAACAACAGTTGGCTTTCTTGGAGAATGTAAAGAGGTCACTCACACAAGGAAGATTATGGAAACCAAGTTTTCTTAAGAACCCCGGCTTCCTGAAAGATGATGTAATTAACCCTTCCAACACATCAGAGTCATTAAGCTCAAATTCTCCTAGCAGTCAGGTGCCAAAAGATGGCTTATTTCCAAACGAACCACTTAATATATATGAGGAGGACCCAGTGGACTCAGATTGTGACACAGACACTACCACAGATGATGAATACTACCTGGATGAAAATGACAAAGAGTCAGAACTCTGAGGCTTTTTAAAAAATGCATAATGCATTGCATTTTTGCATTATGCTTTTCACCAAAAGTTTCTAATACGAATAGTATAAACTTGTATGTCCATGGGAACACAATGTAAAAGATCTCATCTGGACAGTGTCTACATGGAAACTACCCATTCCTTTTTTTTTTCCTCCACACCCTATATTCATTTCCTGAATTCTAAGAACAGTGATTTCTTGTTTTGAGATACTCTGCTATTTTCTCCCTTTGATTTGTTCATGGCCTGCCTTCTCTTCATCACCCAACTGTTTCTCTAAGTCACTGTCCCATCTTGCTCTCCACCTTATCTTCACCAACTTTGACATCTTTCATTTTTATCCATAACATTCCTGGCATAGGCAAAACTTGTTAAGTACCCAGCACAGCTGCAAAACTGTATTGCCTCTTTCTAGTCTACTCCCTGTCCTCATGACAAAATGTAGGGAACAGTGATAGTGGAGTGTATATTATCATTGGGGTTCACATGCTTCTCTGCTGAATCACTGATCAAAACCTCAGGAAATTCTAACACAGCTCCTAAGGGTCTGTCACAACATTTTTAAAAGATAATTTATCTAAAATAAATCACTTCTGATTCCCAATGATAATTTGGCTTTCCTAAATTGCCACACTGAATATCTAGGAATTTCTCTCCTAATTCAGGGTAAAGACCAATGGATAGTGGTAAAAATAATTTGTTAGACCTACAGAGAACAGGATCATGTGATCCTGGAACTCAATATTGTGACAGTCGACATGAGTGGATTTTTATCATGCTTGGTTTGTTGGTTGCTTCCATTCTGTTTTCCATTTTTCTATTTTATTTTCCATTTTTCTAATGTACTGGGTTTCATCCATATAAACGAAGGATAATGATAGGTGTTGGTAAAATGTATAGAGATCTGGCACTGATAAGATGTAAGAACGAACTCTGTTATTATCATCCTCCTCACCATTGTCTCGCCTGGAAGCAAAATGCCAGGGCTCGTTCTCATTGTTCCCATGAAACTCAAAACTAATGAAGATGAGGTAACTAACCTGAAAGCTCTTCCTTAAATCTGTCAACTCTTTTAAACTTCAAATTTTGACCGATTTTGAGCTCAGAGATACTGAGAATTTTAAATCAATTGTCCCGAACTTTTGAATTTAAATTTGTATGATAAAGAATAAATAATGGGCTGGAGTGTAGCAGCTCAAGGGTAGAATGCTTGCCTAGCCTACAGGAGACTCAGTCTGATCCCTAGCACAAAAAAAATAAATAAATAAATCACAGAATAACATTTTATTCATCATAATGTCTACCTTTCCTCTTTTTCTATTTATCTTATTTAAGTAAAATTTTCATACACCATGACCTGTAATCTCCATGTGATTTTAAGATATTCAGAGTAAATATTTTAATATTAAGATTCTTGATTTTTTTAAATGATCAGCTTACAAATTCTACTTCAATGCATACTTGAGTCTACATGTTTTCTACAAAAGATGAAATGAAGTTTGTTTTTCAGTGAGTGTAGGCTCTATCACCAGTTAGCTAAGTGAGGTAAGGATGAACAACAGCTTCGAGGCCCAGACTGCACTGGAGTCTAATGTCTGAACTCAAGGTGATGGACGGCCAGTGCTGCCTTGAACTGTTTGTAATGTTTGCTTGTTGGTCTCTCTCAAGAATCAAGAAAATGGAAAATTCATTTTGTACAGTTTTATACTTTTATAAATAGCACTTCGTTAAAGAAGTATAGTAAATTTCTATGTATTTTAACATACAAACTGCTTTTTAAATGTTCATTTTTGGTCAGAGCTATGGTTATTTATATTAGTCATTTTATATTCATAATGTTTTAAAAAATATTATTAAAATAAATTCTCAGATAGATGGAGTAAACCACTAGGGAATCAATACTAATAAATACCTAGCAAATGATTAACTTGTTTAGATATTAGCCTAATATAACCAAAAACTTTATACTGTTAAATATATTTAAGAAGGGCTTAATGAGATTATTTTAGTTTTTAAGGACATCCTCTAAATACTTTGCCCTTATATTGTAAATACACAGATGTTAGTAAAACCCCAACTGCAATAAGAAAGGGTTTGACTAAAAAAACCTACTTCATATGGAAGGTAAATATGTGACCTGGAGGTGATGAAAGAAAGTTCACTTAGGTTATGGTAAAGATGGGAATCACATGAAGAGTCACACCTCTGTAAAATTAATGCCATCCATGGAATGCCAGAGGATTAAAGAGGCTTATTATAAGTTTATTGTTAATAATGAAGCTTCAGATTATCCTGTTTAAAAAAAAATCCTGTTTGAATGTACAGTATAAATATGTAAACATTTTATTTTCCAAGTCAATTGGGGAATGTGTTAATACTTAGTGTCTCTTTGTGACTGGCAATTCTGTGTTTCTGAAACAAATAAGCCAAAAGCATTTTTGTTAAAACTGTCAAATAATCCTTTTATGTAGTTGTTCTCAGACCTGTTCTCCAGGTATTAAATATGTTAACAGATGTAAATTTTAAATAATGGTTATGTTTAAATAAATGATTTAAACAGATGCACTCACTTGGCTTTTATTCCCATCCTCAAATTATTATTTTTAAATGTGAAAGTTCCAGGAAAAATGCAAAGGGGTGGTGCAAAAGTATTTAAACCAATCTTTCTGGTGACTATTGAGTGATATTTGCCTTATAGATACCATTTTCAAAAACAGTGGCTTGGCCAGGCGTGGTGGCGCAGGGCTATAATCCCAGGGGCTCAAGAGGAGGATCACAAGTTCAAAACCAGTCTCAGCAAAAGCGAGGTGCTAGACAACTCAGTGAGACCCTGTCTCTAAATAAAATACAAAATAGGGCTGGAGATGTGGCTCAGTGGTCGAGTGCCCCTGAGTTCAATCTCTAGCACCCGCCCCCTAAACAACCACAACAAAAAACCAGCATCAGGAGATCAGTGTGCCTGGATGATCTTCATAATAGAAGAATCAAGAAGTTGTGGTGTTTCTTTTTGGAGTTCTCACTTTTATGAAGGAAAAGGGAGCTAACTGGAATTGGGGGTCATCCACTGCCTGGTAGCACTGGTGAAAGATAAACAGGTCTTTCTAGATAAACATAAGACATACTATGTTAATTCCTGCTAAGCAAATTAATCAATAGGATTGTACTAATCTATTTAGACCATCAACCTATTTAGTACTGATCTTTTCTGTAAAAGCAACCCAAAATCCTTTCTCCACCAATGACAAGACTGTGTCATTTCTTAAAAACAGATAACATTTTATTCAAATTATTATTTTTTTTTTTTTTGGTACCGGAGATTGAACTCAGGGGCACTCGACCACTGAGCCACATCCCCAGTCCTATTTTGTGTTTTATGTAGAGACAGGGTCTCACTGAGTTGCTTAGCACCTCACCATTGCTGAGGCTGGCTTTGAACTCGCAATTCTCCTGTCTCAGCCTCCCTAAGTGCTGGGATTACAGGCTTGCACCACCATGCCTGGCTCTACTCAAAATATTTTTACTGTCCTTTGTTAAAATTTAAAATACATTGGATCAGCTAGCATTTCTAGTAGTAGGCAACAGAATCATCTCTAGCTGATTCAATAGGAAAAAAATACACTAAGGGTACACTTTAGTCACAAATTCATTAGTAGTGCTGAGGAGATAGATTTTAGGCTGAAATTCCAGTACCAGTTCCTAAAACCATCCTGCAAAATTAGATTTGTCTCTGTAAAGATCAGTAAGATTCAGAATTTAAACATTAGATGAGCCAATACACTGAATCATAAAATTTGTCCCAGAAATCACTCCTAAGTGATTCCAGGGGCCAGTGCAATTTATAGAAGTATATTAAATCTTAGGCCTTCCAGAGTTACACAGACTACAATTCTGTATTTAAGAGTGGAACGAAATATGGAGATGAATGTGAAAGGAAATGCGAAAACTGTTGAATTATATTATTTTCATCAAATTTGATAAAGGACATTTCTCCTATCTGAAATGCTCTCTGCCCCCTTTTATGTAGTTGATTCCTGTTTAACCTTCATATTTTAGCAAAGATACCATCATTCAGAAACCTCTCGCTTCCCCAGATATTAGGTTGGCTGGCCTTCATATGCAGTGATAGAATACTGTATTTATATTGGAAAAGGCAATCTGTCATGGACCTTGAACATTCCTGAACATTCTTGCTAGGTTTGCCAAGTATGTAAGTCCCTAACTGCTCTTCACCCAGGTCATTTCTCAGGTTAGTGTTTGAAACAAGCAAACTTGAGAGATGAGACAACATCTCCCCACCTATAAATTGTAGACTTAATCCTGCTTAAGTGGTAAATTCCCTGAGCTTGGTGCTGCTCTCTTGTAATGCAATTCACTTTAGGCATCCATGAAAGGCCCTTTGCATTGCCCCCACAGGATTTGGGGGCCAAAGGAAACCAACATGAAGTTCTGGCTACTGTTTTCATAGTGTCTCTTGTCTTTCTTCTCCACAAAACTACAGGCACTTTGAAGTCAAAGAATAATATCTAAAATATAATAGACAGTGAATATTTGTTGAGTGCTAGGGATATAGCTTGGTGGTAGAGCTTGTGCTTAGCTGTTGTGAGGCCCAGGTTTAATCCCCAGTAATAAAAAAAAAAGTGTGTGTGTTTGTTGAATGAATGAAATTTGATGATAAGGAATCTAGTCAGGGCATTGGTTGATCTGAAAAGATATGCTCTTTGGAGACAGATTAAGAAAAGAAAGAAAACAGGTTGGTACAAACTCCGTATTGCTAAACAAGAGAGTGTTTGGATACAATCATATGATTTCCTTGATGGGTTCTCACAAAAATAATAAGACTGGGTGTTACCCCTAGTGTTATAAAATTTATTATGCCCTGTTTCACTATCACTCAGGACAAGCTAACACTTAGATCATTTCTCTGAGAAAAAAAGTTTTTAAGTCTGAATTTGGAAGAGTGTGAACAAAATTTGTTCAATACAATTTTTAGTGATGGAAAGAGCAAAGCAGAATCCATTTAAAGCAGAATCCATACAGACAATTCTAGAAAATAAAATTTACCAGTGAAAGTAATACCAAGTAATGCTACATTTAGCCCTACAATCTACTGGTGACTTACTACCAGTTCCCAATAATGTTTCCAAAGTATGAAGAACACCAATCTATCTCTGCTTAGCCTTTCTAAAATCAGTCAAGGGAACTGGTGAAAATAAGGGATCTTTTTTTTTTCCCTGATAAAACTTGGCCATAGCCAAGATGCTGAGTAGCCCAGTTAAAGCCTTGAGAAGACAGAGGGCTGCCCAGGATCTGGTTCTGACTTGTTAAGGTTGAGGTGTGCCAAGAAAGGGCAGAAACCTTTGTCCATTCTCAAGTGAAGTTCCCTCACAGAATCTTTATGTCCTTCGAATAGATTCAAGCCATAAACAGATAAAGACAAGAAAAATAACAAATGTAGATTAAATGGTCACAAAAAGAAGGCAGAGAGTGATTTAGGTTCTTGGTGCCTCTGCCAAGTCTCTTCTGGGCCCTGTTTCCAGCTTCTGAGAAGTGGTGGAGGTGAACAAAGCCAACCATTTTCCATTAATTACTGGGGACAAGAGCTTCCTAGCTTTGAGGTGCAGCTCAGCCACCAGGCTTGACCCAAACTCAATGAATGCTCAGAAAAGAGCACTGAAAGAGAGGAATGTGGTGGGAAAGGGGAGGAATGGAGGGAATCACACTCCAATGAGGGAGACTTCTGGGGAGCAAATAAACCATAGGTGGGAAGAGATCGTGGTGAGTGCTGGTGTGAACCCAGGGCCATGAGAAGTGGTGCGGGAGGAGGGCTCGAGGGACGCCTGACGAGGGCTCTGCATCAGGTGAAATTCCCAGGAGAAAGGAAGTTTCTTAGCGGCGGACTGTGCCCTTTCTCTCATCCTGCAGCAATCGCCAGCGGGTCTTCGTCCTGGTTTCTTCTAAACAGTGACAAACTCAAGCTACTAGAGGTGAAGCCTGGCATGCCGAGGCCTAGGCAACGTAGAGTGTCCACTCGTACCCTCAGTCTCTCTGCGTGGGTCCTTCCCACTCCGTAGGGTCCAGGAGCCTGGGAATCAGGGGGTGCCCATCGCCTATGCGCTGTGCACGGTCGGTGATCACCCCGCTCGCTCGCAATCCAGCACTAAGAAGGCCGCGGGGCGGGACGGCGGGCGGCCACGCACAGGCCCGCCCCAGGGTGGGCCTAAGCCCCGGCCGCCGACGCGCTGGGCCCCTCCTTGCCTCTGCGAAGCTGGACTGCAGCTGCCCGGCCAACCATGCGCCGCCTCGCCCGGGTCCCGCTGCTGCCGCTGCAGCTCTCGCTGCTTCTGGCCACAGTGGCCCCCGAGGCTCCGGTCAGCGCGCCGCGTAGCCTGGTGTGGGGGCCCGGGCTGCAGGCGGCCGTCGTCCTGCCCGTCCGCTATTTCTACCTGCAGGCGGTCAACTCAGAGGGCCAGAACCTCACACGCTCGCCCTCAGGTAGCGTCAGGCCCCGGCCTCCCTTGTCTCTCTGCCTGCCCCGCTCCTGAGCCCGCTGCTCTGCCCCGCCGCCACCGCGCCGCCAGGAATCCACCCCGCCCCTCCTCCCGGCGTGCGTCGCCCTTTCTTAAGTCTGATCACTTTCTCTTCGGTCTTCCTCCCAGAAACCAAAGAGAGAGGAAGAAGCCCTAAAAGTCTTTCGAAAGAATGAATGATTCCAAGAACCCTCCCACATTTAATGTGCAGGGATCGGTGTTCCGAGTGGATGGCGCCCAGGGTATTATAATGAATGCTGTGTGAGTCACATGTTGTTGGATGGTCTCCGGTGTAGATGTCTGAACAGCTGTGGCATGCAGGGAGGGCGTGCAGGGAGGGCCTTCATACGGTGACTCACCAAGCCTAGACCGCCTAGCTTGATGAGTCTGCACGTGTAGGATGGACTACTTTGTTTCGGTTTATTTGGTTTAAAACTGATGCAATTGAAACCGTGAAAAAACTCCTAACAGAGGGAATGTCAGAGCTGTAGGCAGAGAGGAGGCAGTTCTGCAGACTAGGTTTTAGTATTCTTCGCAGTTTTGACTTCTTGAGAGCATGTTACAGGAATGAGTGAAAGTCAGTAGAAATTCGGTTCTTCCCTTTACCGAAGGTGGATCTTGTCCTGGACATTTTTTCCTGCCGGATCCGCCTCCCACGTTCTCTTTCACATCTTTGCAACTTCTTACAACTTGTCCTGCTGGTTTCAAGTTGTTGCCAGTCAGGATTTGCTAATTTATATCTAAATTAGGTTTCCAGCCAACTGGCACCCTGTATTATCAACAAAGACAAGGAACGAATAGATGCCTCTTACCCGGCCAGTCTTGTTGGAAACTCACCTTGCACGGGGTGACAATGGGGGGCACTGTGGATTAAGCAAAGAGGCAAACAATATGTATATGTTTATATACACACACACACACACACACACACACATACGCGCGCACACACACACATACATACACACACACACACACAAAGTATATATTTAATCTCACTCATTAGACAAATATTCATTTGCTGCCCACTATGTATTTGGTAATCCTGCTAAGGATAAAGGATGGAAAGATAATGCCTGTCCCTCAAGGAATTTACCATCTGTTGGGCAAACAGATAAGCAAATCGCCTATGGCTGTACAGCATAATCGTTACAATGGAGGTATATGAAGAGTGCTGTAAAAACAGAAGAACTATCAGTTTCCTGGGGAGTCTAGAAAGATTCCAGGAGCAGAGATCTGAAGGATGAGCATGTGGCTGGCCAGGCCTGTGGACAGATGCTCCTCAATGGGCAAAAGCACAAAAGCATAACAGATTGTGGAGTTCAGGAAAATAAGTAATTAACTGATGCTAAGCAGAAAGAGGAAGTCAGGTCGTTGTTTGAAATCTTCAAGGGCCTTGAATGCCAAGCAAGGGATTTTTAGAAATAAAGGAAAGCCCCTGGAGAATTTTGAGCTGAGACCTGATGAGACCTATTCTTCCTTAACCACTTCAGTGGGTGTTGCTCTATGTTTAATTCAGAACACTCCTAAAGTAGTCGTTGATTATCACTTTGATAATACTACCAGTTAGACCCTAAATCTTCAGACAACTAGTTTTCTGTGCTTTATAGGAATTGGAATAGAATAATTCCAACTCCATTGACAGAGAATGATGAGGATATGTCAGGATTCAGCTAATTTTTTTCTTCCAAAATCAGATAGTAAATAATTTAGATTTTGTAGGTTAGTAATCAATTCTGCTTTGTAGCCACAGACAATATGTAAACAAAAGGGCCTGTCTGCATTCTATAAAACTATAGACACTGAAATTTGAATTTCATATAATTTTTCACATTACAAATGGTTTTCTTTTAAATTTTTTGCATTTTAAAACACAAAGATCATTCAAGTTTCAATAGTTAGAAAATGTTATTTTTAAAAACAATGTCATTGCTGTGTGTGGTGGCACATATCAGTAATCCGTCCCAGCAGTTTGTGAGGCTGAGACAGGAAGATGGCAAGTTTGAGGCCAGCCTCAACAATTAAGCAACTTTGGGCTGGGGTTGTGGCGCAGTGGTAGCGTGCTCGCCTAGCACGCAGGAGGCACTGGGTTCGATCCTCAGCACCACATAAAAAATAAAATAAAGATATTGTGTCCACCTACAACTAAAAAATAAATATTTAAAAAAAAAAAAAAACAATTAAGCAACTTAGCAAGACCCTGTCTAAAAACAAAAAAAAAAATAAAAGGACTGGGAATGTAGCTTAGTGGCAGAGCACCCCTAGGTTCAATCCCCAGCACCAAAAAATAAACAGGATATCATTTGCAAAGAAAAATCCTTGCACTATTATCCAGGTATCTGGATTTTCTAGGTATCTGTCCAGGAAAATTAATCTAAATATGGTCAAAGATTGTGAGCAAGGATACTCTTGCAGCACTATGATTATTTGTTACAGAAGTATAAATAGCCAACTATAAGACAATTGGTAAATAAAATATGATACATTCATGTAATGAAATGTTTGGCAGCCATTAAAAGTAACATTTGAGATTCCACTTATGTGAGGTATGCAACATAGTCAGACTCACAGAAATAGAAGTAGAATAGTGATTGTCACAAGAAGGGGTAAAGCAAGATTAAAAAGGTATGTGATGGGGGGCTGGGATTGTAGCTAATAGAATAATAGAAGGCCCTGTGTTGATCCCCATCATGGCAAAAATGAGTAAATACATAAATAAACAAACAAATAAATTAGGATGGTCAGATTTATTGTGTTTTTTAACAATAATTTTAAATGTTTCAAATTTTTGAATAAATATTTTTTAAAATTACTAAATTATGCTTATATTAGATTAAGTCAAGGTGGAATAAACAGGAAAAGTTATTTAATGTAATTCCAATTTTATAATAAACGAACCTATATCCATGTTCATTAGTATTATCAATGATTGTAATAAAAGAGTAAGAATTTTTCTTTTGTATACTCTATTTTTCCAAAAAAGAAATTCCCCCAAAAGATTATATCATTCTTATAGTAAAAAAAAAAATCATAAGGAAAAAAACACAGACTTTGCCCAAGTCATCAAAGACTTTTGAGACAATCTTACTTTCATTCCTTGAATTCTCTTTGTTTCCTTTCAGGTCACTTAAATTTCTAACTCAGTTAAAAAGCTGCTCTGTAGTTCTGAAAAGCTCACCTAACCAGCTTCTCATGTTATCTGCCACTTTCATTGACTTGGAATTCCTGAAATCTTTCTCTAAGATCTAACTGAAAAAGAGGAACAATTTTCTCAAGTTGTAGTCCATTGTAAATTATAAAGATTCCATTATTATCACTCCCATTTAACAGTGTATTATTTACCTGAATACTATTATTATGCTGCATTTATACAAGTGACTATATAGCAAACATATGTGAACTTCAGTGTTATAAAGCAGCCATCTCAAACTGGGGTCCATGGGCAGAAATTAGGGAGTTCTGAGACTTTGGTTTGGGGAAAAGCCTATATATTTATCTTCACTAGCCTATGACTTAAGTTGAGCATTTCCTTCAGTTATAAACATAAAATTGTTGATACTGTTATATTCTCAGAATCAAGGACAATGCCTTACAGAGAAGATGAGTAGGTATTATAGAATAAAAGAAAGACAAGGTAGAAGGAGGGATGGTTGGAATAGGTCAAGATGGAAGTATGCATATGCTTGTTTCCTCCTCAGTCCTCTACCTTCATTAATAATGATATCTTCATAAAATAATCTTACTTCCTAATTATATAGTGTTTTAAACTGCTCTGTTTTAATTTTCTCCATAATAGTCTTATGTGGTAGGAAGAAGAGATATCATTGTCTTCATTTTACACATAAACTGAGGCTCAGTGAAGCTAAAATGTCTTGTCCTTTGCCCCACAGCCAGTAATGTCAGAGCCAAGACCATATACTCAGCCCTGTGAACATCTCCATCACTGCTCTCTTCCTTTCACCAAATCGCTCTTAATATGAATGCCATGCATTAGTTTTCAGTAAGATCCCCGAGTGTCCATGGTTAGCAGGCAGTCAGACATTGTGGGAGGATTTTCACTTAGTCAGGGTACAACACTTTGGTCTTCTGGGACTCTTCTTTTGGCCATGTAGGATCAACACTTGTTCTGGCTACAGAGAGTTTTCTGAAACTTCCTATACATTGGGAGAGGAGAGAAATCCATTGTACCAAAAGTGCCCAAGCTATTCTTCCTACTTTGAAAGTTTCAAAGCTGTGTTTAAACACTGGCACTGCTTTCATTATGTATGTGACCTTGGGCAAGCTACTTAACTTCTGGGACTTCAGTTTCCTGTTCTATAAAAAAGGGCCACAAAACCTACTTTACAAGGTCTTCTAGGAAATAAATGGGATAGAAAATACGTATGAGGTCAGGACTGAAACATAGTAGGGATTAAGTAAATTTTTGAAAATGCTCTTGGTTTCTTTCTAAATCAACTGTTCAAAATTTCTAATTCTAATGAAGTAAGACTTTAAGATGTAAGACTACCAACCTCCTTCCATAGTCACTACATTCTCCTCCAATTAGCTGTTTGTCTTAAAGATGTTTGAATTTATGGATGAGAAAACTCAAGCTGAACTTCAGTTCTGTTCCATTATAATAGCTGCCAGGGCAAATGAAAATTCACAGTCCTCCCTTTTGAAGCAATTTGGAATTTCATCTCATTTTCTCTTTATGAGGTTAGAGTTGCTTATTTCTATTTCAATTCTGATAAATATTATTTTGCATTAATTCTCATATTTTCATGCCATCAATGACACAGGAATGAATGATTACTATAAAAATAACTGAACACTTAAAACACGTATTTCCAATAGCTGTATTATAGTTTTACAAGTACATTTTGAAATATAACTTTTAAATGCTATTTAAATGTAACTGGAAGAGATCATAGTGATAGTGTTTTGGAGCTAGTTTTATTCCATAAATCTCTTTCAAAAAAAAAATCACACAATCAATGATATGCTTGTCCTATGTCTGTTTTGTGTGTTTGAAATAATGAACTGTGGTAAATAGGAATTTTTGATCAGAAGACAGTGTTTATATGTTTCCAACTGGAAAGGGAGAGATCAATGGAAATAGCTCTCTAATTCCCAGTCTCTGCTCCCCTAATTTTCAATCTGCTGTCCTATGCTGCCTTCCTGAAGCCAAGTAGGAAGGAACACAAGGCAATAATCCGTGTGTTTCATTTATATGTTTCAGTTAACTGGCCAACATTTCTAAGAATTGCACATTAAATGATTAACTTTTTGTAACATCCTCTGTTTTCATATAAGAGTCCATTTATTTTAGTAGGCTTCTTTCATAATTTATCACACTTGTTTCAAGGATCCTATAACCTGTGGGCTCTTCACTTAATTAATTATAAGATTTCAGATACTGTTATAGTTTGGATGTGAGATGTCCCCCAAAAGCTCACATGTAAGACAATGCAGGAAGGTTCAGAGAAGAAATGATTGGGTTGTGAGGGTCTTAACCCAATCAGTGAATTAATCCCTTGATAGGGATTAACTGAGTGGTAACTGAAGGCCGGTAGGGTGTGGCTAGAGGAGGTGGGCTTTGAGGGTGTGGCTTTGGGGTATATATTTTAGATCTGGTAAATGGAGTCTCTATGCTTCCTGACCATTATGTGAGCCCCTTCCCTCTGCCACACTCTTCTGTCATGATGTTCAGCCTCACTCAAGCCCCTAGAAATGGAGCTAGCTGTCCATGGACTCAGAGACCTCTGAAACCTTGAACTCTCAAATAAAATTTTCCTTCCCTAAAATTGTTCTGGTCATATCTTTTAGTCACAGTAGTGAAAAAGCTGACTAAACCAAGTACATTACAATGACCAAATTGAAGAGACTAAGAAACATTTCTCCTGATTCTTGAGAAAAAAATAAAACTCTTGAAGATTAAAAGAAAGTAGAGTCTTACACCCAATAGATTTAGAGACAAAGAACAGAAGAAAAAAAAAACTTTTTCAGTAATTTCAAAAATATATATGTTAAATATATTTAACTTCATAATGTGATAGATGTGGGATAAAAAACAACTTTGGTCACAACTTGCTATTAGTGAGGGCTGTGGATTTCAGAGGATTTACCACTTTTTTAAAACATTT
>CM053399.1:82307118-82327174 GCA_028644305.1 Xerus rutilus | reverse complement strand
GCTTGTAATCCCAGCACTTAGGGAGGCTGAGACAGGAGAATCGCGAGTTCAAAGCCAGCCTCAGCAACGGCGAGGCACTAAGCAACTCAGTGAGACCCTGTCTCTACATAAAACACAAAATAGGGCTGGGGATGTGGCTCAGTGGTCAAGTGCCCCTGAGTTCAATCCCCAGTACCAAAAAAAAAAAAAAAAAAAAAAACATTTTTCTTTGATAAGGTGATCTCAGTGGTACATTCATTATACCTTGAAGAAAGAGACTTCAGTGTTTATTATGCCTAGGACACAGTAATGTTAGTCACAGCAGTGTTGTTTCAAAGTCTAAGTCAGCTAATAGAAAAGGGAGTTTGTTAAGTAGGTATAGTTACCTAGAACAGAAATCCCACAGAATTTTGGAGTTGGAAGGGGTGATTATAGTATGACTATTTCACTGCAAGCTGAGCAAACAGAGAAGTAAATGCTGGTATTTACAAATGTGAACGTGTGTGTGTGTGTGTATATGTGTGTGTGTGTGTGTGTGTGTGTGTGTGAGAGTGTGTGCACAGTCTGGTAACCAGCTGTAATTTCTCTATATGTAAGGAAGTGAATCAGAAGAAGGCTTGAAATTTGGGCTTAAAAAGAGGGGGAAGTTTTTTCAGAAGTGAAAATTTTTAAATATTGAAATGATATACAAAAAACGTGTATGTTTTACATGGAGAAAGCTGAATTACTGTAGAGGTGTGTCATTCTTAAAATTCGTAGATTTTTTAAATTACTTAAGTTTTAATGCTTAGGCAGAAAGTTTCTTCTTTGCTTTTTTATGAATTGATTTCAATCATTCAGTAAATCTTTACTAAATGACTAATGAATCAAATGTTAATTCAGACCCTTCGTTTGATAACATCGGCCAAACACAATTCCCGGCCTTCAAAATATTCCAGACTCAAATGATCTTTGTTTATCATTGATGCTATAGGAAAAAGTAACTTCTAGAGATATATGTATAATAACTAAGGCTTGATAATCATGAAGTGGTGAAGTTATTTGTATTTCTTTTTCTTTTAGGTCAAACATTATTCAAAGTAGTAGTCAAATCTCTTTCACCTAAAGAGTCAGTTCGAATCCATGTCCCTAAACCTTTGGACAGAAATGATGGAACATTTTTGGTGAGATATAGGATGTATGAAACTGTCCATGAAGGGTTGAAGATAGAGATCCTTTATGGTAATGAACATGTGGCTCAGTCTCCATATATTTTAAGAGGTAAGTGGTTATTAATAATCCAGCACTAGGCTTAGTATGCATCCCATGTTTTTCCAAATGAGTTATAATGACCTTAAAGTCATGTTCAACAGAATCAGTATTTTATATATATAAAAAATCATTATTTTTACATATATAAATGGATACACACACACTCCCTAGAGCTCCATTTAACTTGAAATGTTAAGGGAATGCAAATTAAGTAATTTAAACTATATTTTAAAAAGTTGTGTATTTACTCATGTAGTTACCATTCCAATACTCCTCATTTCTTTTTGTAACTGTATTTCTATCTGATACCACTTGCCTTCTGTTTAAACAATTTCCATTAAGATTTCTCTTATAATGAGAATACTGGTGATAAATCCTTCCAGCTTTTACCCTACTGAAGAAGTCTTTATTTTGACTTCATTTTCGGGATGGGAGTGGATTATGAAAGAAATAAATTCCAAAAATTTATTTGAAGTAAATATATTCTAAGAATATTCAGTTGAATCATTTTGAAGTTTTCCAAAGATTGCATTTCTTTTCTTTTCTTTTTCTTATAGCCTTGGTGAGGACAATATCTTCTGAGCCTTTCCTGAGGGAAAGTTAGTGGGTGACTGAGCAGGTCCAAAGTAGTTGCACTCAAAGGTCCCCATTGCCTTGAGTTGCACTCAAAGGTCCCCAAGAGGACATGTCATCCACAATGAAGTCCAGGCTTAAATTGTTTATCTTAGGTAGTTATTAATGAAACTCTTAAAAGTTCAAGGTAGCACATTAAATCAGGAATCCTAGTTGACTCTTTTTGTGTCAATAAATCGTATATGGAAAATGCTTTAAGTTTTTTTAAAAAATATTTTAGTTGTTGATGGATCTTTATTTTATTCATTTATTATTTATATGTGGTGCTGAGGATTGAACCTAGTGCCTCACGCATGCTAGGCAAGCGCTCTACCACTGAGCTACAGCCCCAGCCCTACTTTAAGTTTTTATAAAGACATTTAATAAAGTCATAGTTCCCCCATTTTTGGTCTAAAACCCCTACCCCTACATTCCTATAACCCACTCATGAATCCTCCTCAGACTCCTGCCAAAACAAATTTGGTAAATATCTTCATGTCCTGGAGCAAGTCTTGTATTTCAAGTAGTGATCAATTTCTTCATATGAGTCTACAGAAAATAGGTATTGGTAGTGATGGGTCCTTAGGAGAATCAGCATTCCCTATGAGGCAGTGTAGCCAAGAGGTTTCTCCCCTCTGCCATATTTTTGTTATTGAAGCATTATAATTATACATAATGATGAGATTTTTTCTTACGTCTTCATACATGAACACAACCTAACAATAGCATTTGGCCAGTATCATTCCCCAGTTTTTCCCCTTTCCCTCCTCTCTTAATGGACAATTTAAAAGTATAGACTAAGAAATATTTCTTTTATCTTTTCAATAAAATGTATGAATATTACATATCTGTAGACTGTGCTGATGATTAAATGAAAGTTCAGAAGGAGTGGTCTATATCCTTGCAGGCTTTGAATAAAGCACGTATGGTAGACCACAAAGGAAAATTTTCTCAGCTTCTAACTGCCATTGCCTTTATTTTTTAAAAAGAACTTTTTTGCTTATAGAATTGCAGATTGATGGATTTTTTTCCCTTTTAGTATTTTAAAGTTGCTTCTCCGCTCTCTCCTCATCATTATCTTTATCCCTCTGGATTGCTTTCTGATGTTTTCTCTTTATCAGTTTTTGTTGTTTTGTTTTGTTTTGCTTTGCTTTTTGTTGTTCAGTACTGAGGATCAGACCCAGGGCCTAGCCGGGCACAGTGATGCACACCTGTGACCCCAGCACTTTGGGAGGCTGAGACTGGAGAATCGCGAGTTCAAAGCCAGCCTCAGCAATGGCAAGGCGCTAACCAACTTAGTGAGACCCTGTCTCTACATAAAACACAAAATAGGGCTGGGGATGTGGCTCAGTGGTTGAGTGCCCCTGAGTTCAATCCTTGGTACCAAAAAAAAACCAAAAAAACAAAACCCCAGGGTCTTACACATGCCAGCCAAGTGCTCTACCACTGAGCCACATCCCTAGCCCCTCTTTATCAGTTGTTTTGAGTAGTTTGGTTGTTATGTTTTTTGGTGTGGTTTTCTTCTTTTGTGTACACGTACTTGGGGTTTATGGAGCCTGTTAAATCTTTGGTTTATAATTTTCAGCAAATTTAGAAAAATTTTGACCATTATTTTCTTCAAACATTTTTTCCATTCTACCCCAGCTTTCCTTCAAGGGATTCTAATTACCCATATTTTCAGCATTTTTGAAATTCTTTTTTTCTTACCATTTCATTTTATTTAGTATCCATTGCTCTGTCTTTAAATCCACTAATCTTTTTCACCTGTAATGCCATTTTGTCGTTAATCCCATACAGTACATTTTTCATCTCTTGATGGATTTTTTGGTTTGTTTGTTTGTTTTATCTTGTTGAGTTTTTTCCCTGGGATGCAGCTGAGTTACTTGGAAATAGATTAATCCTTTCAAGTTATGCTTTTACAGTTAGATCAAATTAAAGCCAAATTTAATCCGGGGCTAATTATTCCTCACTACTGAAGCATACCTTTTGCATATTCTCCCCAAACCCCAGGAATTAGAAGGCTTTCCAGCCTGGCTGATATGAACAGGCTCTATTGCCAAGCCTGTGTTCTAGTCATTTTGGATGGTTCTTCCCCTGCCTCACACATAGACCCTGATCACATGCTCTGCTAAGTACTCAAAGGGGACCTGATACACATCTCTGGAGTTCTCTGTGCAATTTTCTCCTTTCAGATACTCTGTCCTCCCAATCCTGGCTGCCTTGGTCTCCCTGGACTCTCAGCCCTGTCTCTTTGATTCAGTGACACTGCCAGGCTTTTCTCACCTCAACATCCCTGTGCTACAGGGAAACTCTCTTAAGCAGTAAACATAGGGGCTTTAAGACTCACCTTATTTGTTTCCCACCTCTCAGACTCACTGTCCTTCATTGCCTGATGTCTAGTTTCTTAGAAACTTGTTTCAGATATTTTGAGTGTTTTTCAGTGGTTTCCAGTGGGAGAGTACATCAGTGTCTGTTATTTATCTTGGCCTGAAGTAGAAATCCTAAAGAAAATTTAATAATTTTTATATTAAAATAAATATAGATATATCTTAAAATAATATATTAAATTTATATAAATTCTTTTTAAAATGAGTCTTCAGAGAAGTCCTATGCTTATAGCTGACCACTTAAAATTACACTGCCAGACTCCTCTGGGTTACACATTTCCTCTTTGAAGTGAGCCAATGGAGATGATTTGGGGGCTCAGAGAACAAGACCCCACCTTGTCTTAAAAAAATCGCTACCCCTACTACATTTTTCTTTTTTTTGGTACTGGGGATTGAACTCAGGGTCACTCGGCCACTGAGCCACATCCCCAGCCCTATTTTGTGTTTTATGTAGAGACAGGGTCTCACTGAGTTGCTTAGTGGCCTCGCTGTTGCTGAGGCTGGCTTTGAACTTGCGATTCTCCTGTCTCAGCCTCCCAGAGTGCTGGGATTACAGGCTTGCGCCACCGCGCCCGGCTCCTACTACATTTTAATGCCTGAAAATTAATATGCTCTCTTCTTCCTTGTTAAAAAGTAAGTTGTTTTATGTTCACCAGCCCGTAATACCTCACTAGAAATGAATTTATCATCCAGTTGACTGAGAATAGGTTAGATTAGGAGAAAGCATATGCTATGTTATATTGTGCAGGTGATTCAAAAAGGGGACAGAGAGTAAGGGTATGAGACTGACACAATGACCTGCACCACTAAAGTGTCTAGAGCAGTTTTTCTCTATCTAGATAATCTTAGAATTCACCAAGAAGTCATCATGGAACTTGCTAATGGAACATGGTGTTGTATGTGTGTTGCTTTCCCTAGGACCAGTGTACCATGAATACTGTGAGTGTCCAGAACAGGATCCTCAGGCCTGGCAGAGGACTCTTTCTTGTCCAACCAAGGAACCACAGATTGAAGAGGATTTTGCTTCCTTCCCCAGCATCAATCTTCAGCAGATGTTAAATGAAGTTCCCAAAAGATTTGGGGACGAGAGGGGCGCTGTGGTACATTACACAATTCTCAATAACCACGTTTACCGGAGATCTTTAGGGAAATACACAGACTTCAAAATGTTCTCTGATGAAATTTTGCTGTCACTCGCAAGAAAGGTATGAGAATGAATGAATTTATTTTAAAAAGTAGTGTTGTTTAATGATTTTGTTGCAACATATAAATGCTTAGAATTATAATAGCAAGCTCAGAAATGTGTCATCCAAATGTTCATAAGTCACCTGGGAAGATCTCTCTTTCCTGTAAAATTTAAATTAGCTTGAGCTCCCATCCCAGGTAGGTAGGCCATGAAAGGCACTCCAAAGTTTCTGTGAACTCCTTGATGTTTACAGCCTCTAAGTGTCTTCTTTAAGTTATCTGTTCTGCCAAATTCTCTTCCCTCTCAGATTTCACCATCTGTAGCTATTTTTGCCCCTCAAGATGAATTTGAACTTAGAACATATTTTCCTTATTTTACCCTAAGTACCTTTGGAAGATCATGTGCATGAATCATTTTGTTGAAGGCTTGGGGTAACAGAGAGAGGTTATTTTATACCCATGCATACTAAAAAAACTAAATAAAAACCCTAACACTTAAATATAGATGTCTCTCACTAACCAGACTCAGTCATCTCTGTCTCTGGGAACTTTTCACTGGCCATTTTTGTTCTCAGTCTCTTTCTAAACGTGGTTGGGCCCCCTGTCCACATCCACCAATAACCGTCTCCTGTCCTGCTATTTTTTTTTTACACAATATCTTTATTTTTATTTATTTTTGTGTGGTGCTGAGGATCGAACCCAGTGCCTCATGCATGCGAGGCAAGTGCTCCACCGCTGAGCCACAATCCCAGCCCCTGTCCTGCTATTTGACCTGTCTTTTCCACATTTGCAGGACTCTGAATTCCTTTTAAACAGAACAATTCAGACCACTTTTTTTCTTGTGCCTGATGCAAGATGGAGGGTGGAGGTGGGCACTTTTTATCTGGCCCAGAGAGATCATCTAGGTAGTTTTGTAAACCAAAAGCCAACCTTCTCAATATGTTGTACAGTTTTCCAAATGTGCTGAATGTGTGAAGGCAATCAGTTCTTTTTTTAAACAGCAGTTGCTTTCCTCCTCTCAGCCCACTATGTGAGCTTATGAGCACATTAAGAGCATCTGACCCTGAAGGTAGTACTCTCTACCCAAAACACTCTGCCTGTTTTCCTGTATCTTGTACTGGTGTTGCTATCTCTGTAGCAATAGTTGTCAAGTGGGAATGATTTTACCCCCCAAGGGACATTGGGTAATATATGTTTGGTGATCTTACCTTGGGCGTTGCTACTAGCAACCAGTGGATACAGTGGGATTTGCTATTCATATTTAGTAGGTAAATATTCTACAATGAACAAGACAATCCCCCACAGAAAAAAATTATCCAGCATAGAATATCAATAGTGCAAGACTAAGAAACCTCGCTCCATAATAAGAATTTCTGATGTGAGTTTTATTGATGAGTTCAGAATTAATAACAGAGAAGCAAGAGCATGTATATTTGCATCCCTTTTATTCCTGATTTTTGCCCAATAGCTGGGAAGAAATCTAAAAAAAGTGAGACTCAGTCCTGGTCTTTGAGTGGCACACTTTAGTGGGACTTGTTTGTATTCTTTGGAAGTGGGAGTGCCATGTGAATACAAACAGATAAGTGTATCACAACATGACAGAGTCAAGGTTCCAGTCCCGGAGGAGGGTGAGTCATAGAGGAGGTAATGTTAGATCTAGGTTTGAGGGATGAGAAAGGAGACTACCAAGTTGAATAAGTAGGAGAACATTCCAAGTGAAGGGAATTACATATTAAAGTGGATGGCATTTTCAGAAAGGAGCCCAGAGTTTACCAGTACATGGGGATGGAAGACAAGGCTTAAAGCTAAGCTGAAACAAGTTAGGTGATGCATTGAATGTGAATCAGGAAGTTAAGACCTTGTCCTTAAGATTCTTTTTTTCAGGGGAGGGGTGGGGTACCAGGGATTAAACTCAGAGGCACTCAACCACTGAGTCACTTCCCCAGCCCTTTTTGTATTTTATGTGGAGACAGAGTCTTGCTGAGTTGCTTAGAACCTTGCTAAATTGCTAAGGCTGGCTTTGAACTCGCGATCCTACTGCCTCAGCCTCCCATGCTGCTGGGATTACAGGTGTGCACCACCACATCTGGTTTAAGATTCTTTTAATCTTTATTTATTTATTTTTATGTGGTGCTGAGGACTGAACTCAGTGCCTCACACATGAAAGACAAGTGCTCTACCACTCAGCCACAACCCCAGCCCCCAGCCCCCAAGATTCTTTTAATCTTAATAGTTAACATTAATTTGTGGTTTAAAGATTTCATTGGCTGTTCTTGATCTTGGCCACATGGAGACTAGATTTGAGCTAGAGTGAAAACACCTAATAAGAAATATTGCAGCAGGCTGGGGTTGTAGCTCAGTGGTAGGGTGCTTGCCTAGCATTTGTGAAGCACTGGGTTCGATTCTCAGCACTACATATGAATTATTTTTTTTAAAAAAGGCCCATTTACAACTAAAAAAGTATTAAAAAAAAGAAATATTGCAGCATTCTAGGCAAGAGGTGACAAGGACCTCAGCTAAGGCATTGACCAATTAAGGAGATGGAAACAGGCAGCAGATTCCAGAGACAAAAATAGGTGTGGTAGGGCTGGGGTTGTGGCTCAGTGGTACAGCGCTTGCCTGGCATGTGTGAGGCACTGGGTTCAATCCTCAGCACCACATATAAATGAATAAAACAAAATAAAGATATTATGTCCATCTACACCTAAGAAAATTTTTTTAAAGTAAGTGTGGTAAAGAGGGTGATAGTGGAGGAAAACAAGGGCTTGGGTTTAACACTGTGGATTCTTGCTGGGGCAGCTGGCAGAGAGGGTTCTCAAGACCACTCATTCATACTTTTCTATACAGTTTCTACTTCTATAATACTAAAATTTAAAAGCTACCTTTCGTCAGAGGTAGCTGACTCTGGGTAAGAGAATTTGTCATACACTGTCCTCACACAAGATTTTCTGATACAACTTACAACCAAGAAGCATTCCTCTCTCTTCTCCTGTTTTTGAATGGCCAATCTCTATCAGAAATATTTAAGAAAGCCAAGGAACTATACAGTATTTAGTATTAAAGACTGGAGTCCTCCCAGCACTAATGTTTGTACTTTTGTTTACTTAGGTCCTTCTCCCAGATTTAGAATTTTATATTAATCTTGGTGATTGGCCCCTGGAGCATCGAAAAGCCAATGACATCCCTGGCCCTATACCTATCATTTCCTGGTGTGGCTCTCTGGATTCAAGAGATGTTATCCTTCCAACCTATGACATCACCCATTCCACGCTTGAAGCAATGAGAGGTGTTACCAATGATCTCCTCTCTATTCAGGGAAATACAGGTAAACTAAGGCTGATTCTAAGGAATAACTTAAAGAGTGAAAATAGTGAAGGGAATGTTTAGTCAAAGAAAGTAAATGTATATATTTAAATAACCATTGTTATTTTCTTAGCAAGAAAAAAGACAAAAAACACCTTTGGGGCTAAGATGTAGCTTAGTAGTAGAGTACTTGTCTAGCACATGTGATGCTCTGGTCTCCATCTCAGTGCCACAGAAAAACAACCAGCCAACCACAAAAAGGCACTCTAAGTACTGAAGTGGTTTGTTTATGATTCTTCTAATTCTAAGATTAAAGAGATATGGCTTGGGCTAGTAACACCCAAACCTACCTTCACTGAGTGTCCTTCAAGTTTAATCTTTTGTGAATAAATATACATTTGGGAAAGTTGTCACTTGATTCTGACTCTGAGGCCTTCATATTTCTGGTTGAAATGAGAGATAATTTTGAAATATATAAAACGTTACACAAATATAAGAGAACTGTGATAATAGTATAGTTTAGATATTATAGTCTCCAACATTTGGTAAGGAATTCTTCCCTTTCCTTTTTTCTGCCTCTTTATCTTTTAAAATGTGAATTCCTTTCCTCCTATTTGATGGGCTTGGATTTATGATACAACACAAATTTTTTAAACCAAACTCACTCAAATGAGAATACCTTGCCTTGTCTTTATAGCTTGAATTTCTGATTATTATAGTTTGATGAACTTTTTATGTACACAAGATTGGAGAGTTATAAGCCATACAAAGATAATAGTACATGAAAACTGGCTTACTTTTAAAAAAATATTTTTAGTTGTAGATAGACACAATACCTTTGTTCTTTTTATTTTTTTGTGGTGCTGAGGATCAAACCCAGTGCCTCACACATGCTAGGCAAGTGCTCTGCCACTGAGCCACAACCCCAACCCTGGCCTACTTTTAATTTGATAACAATAAATTCCTGAAAGGTGTGCTAAAATAATAAAAAGATTGACCCCCTCCCATTTCTGTGTTTTATGATTTATCCCTTGAGACAATGACAGGTGTTAACCAATGGCTTTCTCTCTTTAGAATAATAACAAATTCAAATTAACTCTCCTAGAATATTCCCCTCTGCAAAAAAGGAGAAGCTATAAATATGTGTGTATATGTATATGTATATGCATATATATAAATATGTATTTGTATTTAATGGTGTATTAGAAAAAAGTCTTCCCCAAAATTCTGAATAGCCTGAGGATTAAAGATTTGTGGGTCTGTCTTAGTTATACAATTTTTTGTGATAATCCTGTAAACAAAAGCCTGGCTCATTTGTTTGATTTTGAAACATGAAAGATGAAAGAAGCTATTGTTTGGTGAATGAGCCAAGTCATTGAATCTCTTTTTCTTTTTTTTTTTGGTACTGGGGATTGAACTCAGGGGTACTCGACCACAAAGCCACATCCCAGCCCTATTTTGTGTTTTACGTAGAGACAGGGTCTCATTGAGTTGCTTAGCACCTCGCTGTTGCTGAGGCTGGCCTTGTACTCACGATTCTCCTTTCTCAACCTCCCAAAGTGCTGGGATTACAGGCGTGCGCCACCGCACCCGGCAAATCTCTTTTTCTCTAAACTTGATCCAGTATGATTTTGGATATTTCCTAGTCTTGCACAACAGGAAACACTAGTACTTGTGTCAATTCCCATTAACAGGCAAGTAGGTGAAATTGGAGTATTCTTTACTTACGCACATAAAAATAGTGTTTTTGAAACTTATCTCTGGCAAATTGAGACTTGATCCTATATTTTTTGAAAATAGCATCTACTTTATGAGTTGATGATAAAACAGCATTAACATCTTAAATGATAATGGTGGATTAAAGAGGATTATGCTCGCCATATAAAAATGTCAAATTCTTAATTGTAATTTATTTTTATGGCCTCAAATTTTTAGGGCCTTCCTGGATCAATAAAACAGAGAAAGCTTTCTTCAGAGGTAGAGATAGCCGTGAGGAGAGGCTGCAGTTGGTACAGCTGTCCAAAGAAAATCCACAACTGCTAGATGCAGGAATTACAGGCTATTTCTTTTTCCAGGAGAAGGAAAAGGAGCTTGGAAAAGCCAAGTTGATGGGTTTCTTTGATTTTTTTAAGGTATGTATCACTAGTACCTCTGATCTCCAAGTATGGAGTCTTCCTGTATGATATGAAATGATAAACTTTTGTTAAAAGTCTATCAAATAGGTGGGCTTAGGCAAATTTCTTCTGTGAACTGACATACACTTTCATTCTTTCTTATCAGACCTGGGAATTTAAAAGTTCATTATAGTTTTTGTTATTGTTTTTGCTGTTAACTTGTCTACCAAATAGCTCAGTGCTATGTTTAATGCTCAAATTGTAGGGTCAGCATGAGTTTTGGTATATGTCTCGTTCTTTTTTTTCCCTTTTTAATATTTGTTTTAATAAGCTAAGGATATGTCTTTTATACGAAGTGATGTCTAATGTCTTTTGTAAATAAAAAGAGCATACACTTAATGTATGCTGGAACTAGAGTTGGAGGTCCAGTCCTGCCTCTGCTACTGACCATGGGACCTTCATCTCTTACTGCCCCTCGTCTCCAAACACCTGTGATGCCTACCTTGCTCTTTCAGAGCATTACTATGAGGCCCAAAGGAGACAGAGGTGTGAACTATATGACAAAATCTGACTAGGAAACTCCTTGGAACCAGTTTATTTAAGAAATCATTAAGGAGTTGGAGGTGTGGCTCATTGGTAGAGTGCTTGCCTAGCATGCACAAGATCTTGGGTTTGAGCCTCAGCATCACAAAAAAAATAAGTCAGTAATTACCAGATCTTGGAGTGTATTCTCTTCACTGCAGGGTGCTATCATGAAAAGGATGGGGGATTTTGGATTCAGAATAGAGATTTATATATTTCCCTGAAGACAAGTTTTCTCACTTATTAAAAAAAAAGTACCTGCTTCATAGTATAATAATTGAATAAGGTTTAATGCCTATGAAAAGTCCTTTTGAAGTGGAAATCAAAACTTACTAATTCAACATAGGTAAACAGAGTACCTACTTCTTCATGTTTCTGTCTCCTTGACACAAAAAGAAAGGTAACACTTTCTTCCTTCAGGGATTGAGTATAGGAACAAGTGAAATCGTTTATACACAAAAGTATAAATTCTTATCAGTATTCAACTTTAATAAATACATACTTTTTGAAAATAGTTTTAATACTTAGTTATGGAGATCTGAATTCCTCATTGTATGGACATAATCAAAATAGGTATTCATTCCTATTTCCTAAAATTGTCTATCACCTATCCTTAAATGTTTTGTATTTCTTCAAATTGATCTGTTAAAGGCTGCTTATGATTTGAACATAAAGAGAAAATGTAAGTTACAAAATAAAATTTTTAAACATTCTTCTGTATTTAGTATTACAGCATTGATGAGAATCAAAAGTGAAGCAAATCATTGTGAAAAGGTTTTGCTTATGTTTTTCATTTTTGATCTTTCAGTACAAGTATCAGGTGAATGTTGATGGGACTGTGGCTGCATACAGGTATCCATATCTCATGCTGGGAGACAGCCTGGTTCTGAAGCAGGACTCGCCGTATTATGAACATTTCTATGTGGCACTTAGGCCATGGAAACATTATATTCCAATCAAAAGAAATCTTAGTGATTTACTGGAGAAAGTTAAATGGGCCAAGGTACGTTCCCTACAATTTTTTTTATTTCTTTAGGCAATAACACATTCACCACTACTAGTTACCTGAGTTCTATCACAATACAGTTTAATTTGATATAGTGAAATTGAAAGAAATCTGATTTCTCTGGAAATTTTTTTCTCTTGAAATATCTAAAGTCAACATCAGAATCATTTGTGTACCCTCTCCTCTATCAACGTATTTGAGGATTTTAAGATTTAAAATACAGAATTATATACAATAATGATTTTTTTAAAAGAATCACTCTTTGTGCATACACACACCCACACAAAGAACACACAAAATGCAAATTATAGACTGAAAGAAGAGAGTTAAAGGACTTTACATATAAGAGAACATTTAAGGCAATTGTGACACTCTTCTTCATGTAGAAAAAAAGAGGCACAAGTTCTTCCCCATCCCCCAGTGGCTTTATTTTTTTTTTAATGTGTTCTTTTTAGTTATACATGACAGTAGATTATATTTTGACATTTATACAAACATGAAATATGTCTTAATGTAATGAGGATTCCAGTCTTGTGGTTATACATGATATATATTCATATATGTACATAAGAAAGTTATGTCAGATTCATTCCACTGTCTTTCCTATTCCTGTCCCCCCTTCCTTCCCTTCATCCCCCTTTGTCTAATCCACTGCACTTCTGTTCTACCCATCCCCCCTTGTTGTGTTAGTGTTCACATATAAGAACATTCAATCTTTGGTGTTTCAGGATTGGCTTATTTCACTTAGCATGATAGTCTCCAGCTCCATCCATTTGCTGGATGTCATAAAGCCATTCTTTCTTATGGCTGAGTAATATTTCATTGTGTATATGTACCACATTTTCTTTATCCATTCATCTGTTGAAAGGCTCCTAGGTTAGTTCCCTAGCTTAGCTATTATGAATTGAGTTGCTATAAACATTGATGAATAATATATACCAAGCTCTGAAAGAAAATGGATGCCAACCAAGAATACTATACCCAGCAAAATTAAGCCGCAAATGTGATGATGAAATAAAAACCTTCCACAATAGACAAGTTAAAATAATTCACAAGTAGAAAGCCTGCACTACAAAACGTACTCAATAAAATATTTCATGAAATAGAAATGAAAAATAAAATTGAAAAGGCACAAGTTCTTAACCAATGCATGCTATGTACAACATTCCAAGAAACACAAATCTCCCATAAAACAGGAATTCCCTTTTGAAAAGGAAAAGTATTGGAAAGCTGTTGTGTTTCATTATAAAAATTCACCCTTGCTTTATAAGTCTATTCTAAGTTTCTGAGAAGCAATATTTGCTTAAGGAACAAACTGGCAGAATCATTTTTGTGACCCTTTATGAGAGCCAGAGTTGCCAGCAAATGGCTTTTCCTATTGGCAGTATGGTAGAAGATAAACTATTTTCAAAAGTATAATTAGGAACACTGACTATTCCTAGTACTAAGGAAATAGGCTGTGGGTAATAATAACTAAATTTTTTTAATTATAACAATATAGTCTCTGATGGTTCTGGCTGCATATTTAAATGGAGCTTTTAAAAAATGCTATAATGCGAGAATTGATTCACATTATTCTTAAGCAGAGAAAATGAGTCTAGGAGGACAGATGACTGACCAAAGCCAAGCTTTCTTTCTGGGTAGCTAGGAAAGTGCCAAAGTAGTCCTGATAGAGGCAACATGTGGGTGTTGTACTGTGGTAACGGTGGAAATCAGGGCCATATGTGTCTGATCATTTCCCTGTAACAGAGATGGTTAGGAAGGCACTCTATTTCCATGGCTTCATCCTTAAGTTATATTTCCATTTTTCCTATTCATCACATTCACATCTTTCCCAACTCACATTTGCCCCCACCTTTCTTTGTGGCTGCAGGAATAATTTTTATTCTTTTAAAAAACCCTTCAGGAAAATGATGAAGAAGCCAAGAAGATTGCAAAAGAAGGGCAGCTGACCGCTAGGGACCTGCTACAGCCACACAGGCTTTACTGCTACTATTACAGAGTTCTACAGGTCAGTTCAGAGGTCATCCTGCTGGTCAGCCCTCCTCAGACCTCATGTCTTGCTTCCTACAGGTGCCAGAAAGTTAACCTTTGAGTAACTACTTTGTGTTTTACTCAGTAAAATTGAGACAGAAAGAAAAGATAAGAAATTATGTTTTTATTTTTAACAAACTTATTTTTCTTCAGGAACAGTAAAAGTAAATTCCTCAAATGCCCTTCCTTAAGTGGATTCTGTCCTCTCTGCTGGTCTAGCTTACTTTTAATAGTAGGATTTTCTTCCCCTAAAAATTTAATTAGGCTTACCCCTTTATATCAGCATTTTGCTGGGTTTGGCTCAGTACCAGGAGTATACAGCTACATGGACAAAGAACCATTGAAGTAAAATATCCAATTTCTAGAAATATTTCAGTCAGTAGCCATAGTAGAGGAACATTTTACAGGCCAGTTGTCATTTAAAATGGATGTGACGGGCTGAGATTGTAGCTCAGCGGTATAGCGCTTGCCTCCCATGGGTGAGGCCCTGGGTTCAATCCTCAGCACCACATACAAAGCAATAAAATAAAGACATTGTGTCCATCTACAACTAAAAAAATATTTAAAATAAATAAATAAATAAAATGGATGTGACTATAGGCCTAACAGAAAGGATATGTACTACCCACTTTATCTTGAGATGTTTATCATCTTTGCTGATTTGAATATTCAACATTAAGCAGTAGAAGATTAGTGCTGAGAACTGCTGTTCAGTTCAAGTAGGGACATTTGACTTGGCATCTCTCTTGTAGCATTCCTCCTTACACATAAAATTGTGAATTAGGGTTGTTGAGTAGATTATGAAGTATTGTACCAGCATCTACAATAACTAAAGTTAAATTTTAACTTTAGGACCAGAATAAATCAGATGTTTGGTTTGGGTCTGAAATATAATGACTAGGAATAAGGTGGGTAGAAGTATCAGGAGAATGAAGTATGGACTAATCTTTCAATTGTCTTCAAACATACATTTCAGAAATATGCTGAGCTCCAGTCCAGCAAGCCTGAGATCCGTGATGGAATGGAACATGTTCCTCAGCCAGACGATAACACATCCATCTGCCGGTGCCACAGGAAAAGGCCTTCGAGGGAAGAGCTTTAAGGTGGCCCAGATTCACACTCCTGTGTATGCCAGCTACATCTTTAAGAAAAGACTTAAGATAGATGCTAAGCTGTAAAGAAAATTACAGAAGACATTTATCTTGGAGGCTTTATATAATGTGGGTGGATATAGCAATATAAGAGCAAGTATTACCAGTATTATCTTTGGACGTTAATTTCTTTTAGGTTAAAACTGCTGTTATCAGCATCACAGTTTTCTCCAAAAGGAACATTTGCAGATCATAACAGATTGAGAGGCTTGCCAAAGTACAAATCACCCTCTGTGAATCTGTTGACACCATGCCCACTGGTGTCAACAGATATTTCTATCCCTTGTTCACTTTCTGTCTTCTGCTTCCATTTGTAAAGAGAAAATATTTGTGCTGTTTTTTGTTGTTGTTGTTTTGTTTTTTGTTTCCTCCTCACTGTATAATTTCTCCTTTTGCAAGCTGCTTTTGGCATTCAGTAGTTTCTGCTTCCTACCTTGGAAGGTCTGAGGAGAATAATTTAAAAACAGGAAGATGACTCTGATATTAAAGATAGCATGCAGAGTATAGAGGGAATTTTTTAATGCACTGCTCAATTTTTAGCTAAATTTCAAGCCTGACACAAAACCTAGGAGAAATCGTAGCCAGATGTGGTTGCACATGCCAAAGCCAGCCTTAGCAAATAAGCAAGGCCCTAAGCAACTTAGCAAGATGAATCTTTGTCTCATATATATTGTACCAACGGTTTGGGGGTTGTCCAAACTGGGATTATGAAAAGGTTACCTCCCTCCTTCATAACTCTCTGCCACCCAAACCCCAGGTCCTAATGGCTAATGATATTTCATTAGAAATGCCTTAAATTTTTAAAATTGGCATCACCTGCTGCCAAACAGTCTGGTAGTTAAAATCAAGTTGAGACAAATCAAGCAACTTCAGGGAATGGAACAGGAAGAATGTGCTGGAGAAATAAAGAGGAGCCCCTCAAGAAATTCTATGGGAAGAGAACATCCTTAATTTAAATAATCCTCCATCTCATCAATTTGACCACAGCCTTTAAAACAAGTTAGGTTATAGGCTAACTTGTTTTATAGGTTAGGTTATAGGTTTATAGGCTTTTTGATTTGTTGAATTGAATATAACTTAGTAAAGACAAGATTACTAAAATCCTGATTCTTTCCCTTTCAATTCACACATTACCCACATAGTCCACTAGTCATTTTTAATATTGCCATTTTCACTTAAAATATCTGATTTTTCAGAGACTGAAAGAATCCACAAGTGGGTATAAGAGCTGAACTTGTCTAAATAAGCTATCAGTGTGTTCATTGCTGCGTTAATGCAGAAACACCTTATGTAGCCTTCGTTAGGGAATTGGCTGATATATCAAGGAATCAAGTGCAACTATTAAAAAAAATGAAGCAGCTTTATACTGTCACAAAAGAGTTCCCCAACAGTATTGAGTGAAAAGTAAGTAATAGAACATATGTAATGTGAAGCCATTTATGTAAAAGACAACATGGTTGGGCTGGGGTTGGGCTCAGTTGGTAAGGTGCTGCCTCTGGGTTCAATCCCCAGCACCACAAAAAAAAAAAAAAAAAAACATGATTGAAAGTTTGGAAGGAGATCTGATATTTGAGAAAGGGATAGAGAGAGGGGACTTTTTGCTTTATGCCTTTTTATAATATTTGTTTTTACTATGAGAATGAATCAAAATGTTAAAAATGCCAACCTTAGAAAAGATAATGAATGCACAAAAGGTATAAGTAGGAAAATAAAATACATATTTACATTTTCCATTATGCTGTTTTTAAATCTTGTTATGTCTAGAATTTTGTGTGATGGGACATATTTATATGTACTTTTTAAATAAATTTTCATAAAAATTTTTGAAAAAGATACACTGTTTTTTAAGAAAGAAATTGTCACCACCTAAAACTGAATTGGTTTAATTTTAATTCAATTACGTCTTCATGAATGAATGAACCCAAACTTCTTTCACCACTACTCCATCCCTAGTGGGCAGAAATATAATGTTATAGAAAAAAAATTTGTGTTTGACATTATTTTCACTTGCTGGTGAAAATACAAGAAGACAAGCAGAGAGTAAATGGTCCCCTGGCATAATAAAGCCAAGGTTAGAAGAACTATAAAAGTTCTTGTTTGGAAGGAATGGAATCATCATTGTGATGAGGTATGTTTGGCTTCAAAGGGTTGAGGAATGCTAGGCTTAACTGTGTACATCTCTAATCCCAGTGACCTTGAGGCTGAGGCAGGAGGATCATAAATTCAAGGTCAGCCTCAGTAATTTAGCAAGGCCCTAAACAACCTAGCAAGACCCTGTCTCAAAATAACAAAAAATAAATAAGGGGGCTGAGGATACAGCTCAGTGGTATAGACGTCCCTCTGAGTTCAATCCCCAGTCCCCCCGCAAAAAAAATTGAGACTGTCAGCCAGACCTAAGATTAAAAGGCCCTCTTCTATGCACAGAGCCCTCACTGAGATCAAAACTAAATCTCTAGGCCAAGTCTTCTCTGTAGAGTTGTGTGGAAGAGGGAACCACTAATTTTAAGCTGCAGCCTTACATTGCCATATTTCTTAGAAACAAGAAAAGTAGGAGACTGGAGTTTCTTTAATCTGTAAGGAGAAGTAGCAAATTCTGGAAGTGGATAGGGGGCAGGAAGGCAGGAAGGCAGGGTGTTGGCAGAGGTGATAAAGACAGAAGGGAACGTCATCAAGAAGTGAGGGGAGAAGGGGAGAAGAGTAAGGAGGAAAAAGAATATTTTCGTGAGACATCTGATCACCCCAAACTGAACTAAGTATTCATTATCTAAAATGCTTGGAACAAGAAGTGTTTCAGATTTTGGAGTTTACCAGATTTGGGGATATTTACATAGACTTCACCTGTTGAGCATCCCTAATCAGAAAGTACTGGATCTGAAATGTCCCCAGATTCAAAACTTATTAGCATCACGTTGACATTCAGAAAGTTCAGATTTTGGAGCCTTTTGTATTTGAGGTTTTTGGATTAGAGATGTTCAACCTATACTTCAATACAGTTCTGATGCTAACCATCCATTAGCCTCAGACACCACTAGTTTAAAGACTCAGTCTTCCACAAGACTGCCCTTATAGCTGCAAGTAAGGTCCCCAGGCCACCCACAGTTCTGACAAACTGACTAAAAGTTCAGGGGTTCCAATGATCACCCTCAGGTTTGATAAGTCACTAGAACAACTCAAAACTCAGGAAAGCACTGTACAGATGCTCCTCAACTTACAATAGCACTATGTCTTAAAAAGTGCATTATAAGATGAAAATGCATTTAATATACTTCACCTAATGAACATAGCAACACAGTGCACTGTACAGTGTCAGTTTCCCCTTGTGATCCTGTGACTGACGAGGGGCTGAGACTTGCTGCTACTGCCCAGCATCAGGAGGGAGTATTATAGGGTATATTGCCGACTCAGGACAAGATCAAAATTCAAAGTAGTTTCTTCTGCATGCATATTATGCTTTCACACCATCTTAAAGTTAAAAAAGTGTAAGTTAAACCATCATTAGTAGAAGACCATCTTACCTAATTATAGTTTTATTATAAAGGATATATAAGCCTGAGAGGGAGCACAGATCTCCATGTGCTCCCCTCGGGGAATGAGGACTTTTTATACTCCCAGTATATCAATATCTATACCCACCAGGAAGTTCCTCTGAGATTCATCGTCCCAATTTGGAAAGTGGAAGGGGGGCTCTCATTACATAGGCATGACTGATTAAATAATTGGCTATGTGATTGAAAATTACGGGGGGCCCGCCTCCGCAAGGTGTCAGGTCCTGAGGTGGGATGAGTGGTGTCAGCGAAAATAGCACCAATGAGACACAGAGACCAGGTTTGGTGCAGCTATGTCCGTCCAAGTTTAGACCAGCACTTTATTTTTAGTGATTTACAGTCATTGATTAAGAGAAAAGAAAAGAGGGTTACAAATCATCATGAGTTATTCATAAACACAGAGTGGTCATCTATAATTGTCCTGGATAACTACATCAGCATCAAAGGATTTTTAAATCTTAACTAGAGACTGTAACTATAAGGGTCCTCATGTCCTGTTCTTAAGGTTAATATCAAACTAGAGATCACTAAGCTTCCTATTGTATTCTCAAAAAACATGATGAGGCTAACAAAGGTGTTTTTAACTATGAGAGTAGCATAAGACTAATAGGTCACTGTGGTAACTACACTGAAAAGCATAGCTGTTGACACACATGTGGTCAACGGCTTCTGCTCATGTCCAGAATTGCCCAAAGCTGCAGGTTAAGTTAACTATTACATACATCATCAAAATATCATTCTCTGAACTTTCCCCGAGCCCTATCCTGTAGCAACCATTGTTTACATAATTTGAGTTCAGTTTCTCTGGGCAGGTATGGAGGCCTTTGTTTCTTAGGACTCTCCCATGTAAACAAGGAACCACAATTAACATGTTTTCTATTAACCCAAACCGTTCTTTTTCCGTTAA
>CM053399.1:82267236-82307018 GCA_028644305.1 Xerus rutilus | reverse complement strand
AGAAGCCTTGTCCAACATATGAGCTTTAGGTATAGGACTAGTTGGAGCCACAATTTCCCATAGCTCACTTTATTGAAGTTGCCAAAGCAGCCTTCTACAGCCAGGCCTGAGAGCACTTCCAAATGTAATTGGGGAAACTGTGGGCCTAAGTGTTCTGGATAACATATCTAAAGTGAAACTATCATCAGGGGAATTTCTAGAATTACTACTAAGAAACATCATATCAGTAGTACTCTCCTAATGGGGATTTTCTTGTTTATTCTCCTGGGTGGTCAAATGCCTCTCCTTGATTACAAGAGACTTTAGGGGACCAGGATTGACTGATCCTGTCCTTCTGGGAATTAGAATAATGACACAAGCAAGCACAATTAATTCTGTCAAACTAAGAAGGGGCATCCCAACAAGAAACATATTGAGGAGTGCATCTCTTCACCCTGATCCATTGCAGGCACCAGAACTTTGTCAAATAGTATCTTGAGGATTTGGGGCTATGGCAGAAAATCTCTAGCTTCCCCTCTTCCTGGAGTATAGGCTATTCAAAGTCCCAACCTTCTAATAATGTACTTGGTGTTTCTGCTGACTGGCTCTCATTCTGAAGCTATCTAGGGGTTCACCACTTGTACTTCATTAGCATAACAACGATACTTCTATCACATAGGAAATTTTAAGGGTTTCTGAAGCTCTGTGCTGAGAAACAGAGATAAGATATATTTTTATAATCCCACATACCCCTGAGGGCTTGGGAACTGAGGACCACCTAAGCCAGTGAGATCCATGTAAGGGTATTATTGTAGGGCAGGCTCCAAATAGTTATAGTTAGGCTTCCGGCAGGCTGTTTTTGTATGTAGCCAAGGTCATGAATGCCCTGATTCAGTGTATGTACTCAAGGCCATAGACATTTGCTTGTGAGCATACACCCACTTATGTAACTTGTTAGCAATGTGCCTTCTTTGTCTGGCCTGCATATAAAAAGGGCCTATACAAATGGCAAAATGAAGCTAAATGGAACTGGCTGGGGTAAGCGAAGCTAAAGCTGGAGGCTAAAGGCTGCTGCCAACTTGGAATAAACACTGTCTACTATCTCAACTACATCTTTCATCTTCTTCCACCTGCCAGCATGCCAAATCTGTTTCCTGGGTCTAAACCTCCAACAGGTATGAAGTAGCAATATTATTCCCAGTCTATAAGGTGTGGGACAAATACCTGAGCCTTTTAGTAAAGATATGCTTTAACCAAATCCCATCTACTGTAGTAGAGTAGAGATCTTGTAGTAGAGAAATCCTTTAAATAGACAGAGCAAGACTCCCAGGATTTCAAGGCTTTACCCCCACCCCAAGGATCATTATTCACCACTAGTGGACTCAAGAAGCACCAAACTTCAGATAACAATAAACCAGCTAGAGGAACATGAAACTATGTCCCCTTCACAGCTCACTCACCCACTCCACTTCTGCATCTCCAAAGAGTAAGGAGAACCCCTGCCATTATCCACATTCTTTGTACCAGTAGCACTGCAGTCATGAAACAGAAAAGGAAGGGACCTGCCACCTAGGTGGGAACCAAGTAAATCTTCCAAGGAAAATAGCTTGTCCTCTGCCCCATGTTTTTATCATTTACCAATTGGGACAATTTGCCAAGTCATTCTGTAATGCCCAGACTCATGAGACCACCAGAGACCACCAGGAGTCCTATCCCGATGCAATTACAAAAGGGGTCTTTTATTCAAGCTCGAGCATGGTCCGCACACCTTCCCCGACGCAGCGGGTAGGGAGGTGTGGCCCCAAGTCTAGGGGAGCAGAGATTTTTATGGATTACAATCGCAAGCAGGGGAGTACATGCCTTGGTGTTACATGATTGGGTAAGGGAAAGTGTGCGCAGGGGGACAGTGGTCTTGTCACTACAGGATTGGGTAAGGGTGAGTGTTGTCAGTATGAGGTCAGTTGACCTTCAGGCTGATAGGTTTGGCTATGGTGGGCCCAATGCTTAATTTCCTGATTGGTTGGCCCAGATTGTGAAACAACTCACTGGCGCCAGAGCAGTGTGCCATTAAGTGTGTTTCAGGAACTGGGCAGGGGCTACTGGGTTGGGGACAAAGGCCCAGAATTGCAAAATGGCGCAGGTCTTGTCCTCTCAATTCCCTTATTTGGAACTCCTTGGGGTGACATGGAGACTTATACAGGGAAGAATATTACAACAAGGTTCTGTACTTCTTGTCATAATGAAAGTTTTCTGTTCCTTCAGTTAATAAAACTTAAGGGAGACCATGGATTTAGAGACCTGCGATTGGCCCTGCCCAACAGATCAAACCCATATAGACTTTAATAGCAGTTTAAACTGAGTTTCAGCTGGTTGCAGATGCCCTGTAGCCAAGTAAACAATCAGCTAGTTGAACTATACCCAACTGACTGACTAGGCTGTAGCCAATTAAGTTGTTGGCTAGGCATCATTTCTGTTTTCCTATAAATGCTACTGGACCACAGTGCTGATTGAAGTTCTTGGAATCTGCTGTGGTTCTGGAAGCTGCTTGATTCTCCAGTGGTCTTTGGTTTGTTTTGCTCGAATAAACTCAACAAAATGTACTGGAGTTGTAAGGAATTTTCCTTTTAACAGTTTTGGTATGGTCATCAGGATCCAAATCAAAGCTTCAGTGGCCTCTAAGAGCATCAGGTAAGGTTCCCATTAAATCCATCATGTTCACTGTTTTCTTGTGGCATCTGTGGATTGTAGGTTAATTCTCTGATTCTAAAGCCCTTTGGACTTGTGTTTTGGGCAAACCTTTTGGGGTTATTGTTTTGTTTGGGGTTATTTGTTGCGGTGCTGGGGATTAAACCTGGGGCCTCACACATACTAAAAAAATACTGCTGAGCTACATTACAGCCTGTCAGAGCAAATTTTTTGGTCCAGAATGGATTTGCAACTGCTGACAGATATAGGACTGGGTGCTGTAGGAAAGTCGCAGCTATATAAATGGTCAAACAGAAACTGAATGGGGCTCAGGAATAAGCTACAAAGAAGCTTCAGAATAAATGGATTTGAGAAAGATAGTTGGACTCTCAAAGGAATAGATGAGTTTGGAAATGGTGAAATCTCTTTGCCTTAGATAAAAGTTAATCTTCAGCGGATTTATGACAGTTGAGTTGTTCTGGAGGATTCGTCTTAAAATAAATGGAGAAGTCAGCCTTGCAGTTTTCCTGTTTTTCAAGGGCTTTCAATTTAAAATAATATACTAAAGTAGCATATTTTGATATTTCCTGAACTCCTTCAATGAGTAGTTTAACTGTTGTAGGGACAGACGAGGCAAGACGCTGGATAGGAAACAGGAAGCAGGTTTATTTGACTACAGTCAGTTCAGAGGGTACAGCTTTCCCTGTAATCAATTAATTCTGCTGAACCTGGGGAGTTCAGGCAGTTTCAGAACTTTATACCCAGCGTGTAAGGGGAGGGGGCTCAGAAGTTCACACAAAAGCAGCTTTTTCTTTCATGTTCTGGGCAAGTTAACACTTCAAGGACAGCACCTGAGAAGGGGAGAGCTTCTCCCCGTTTTTTCCTCCCCCTGCCAGCTGTTACCATGGAGCCCAATTACTAACATCTCTTAATCTGGCCTCTGGCCTTGGGCAAGAATCTGTCCTTCTTGTTGCACTTTGCATTTACAAACTTGCTTCTTGCTTAAAAAAAAAAAAAAAAAAACTTCTATAAACCATTATATTGTTACTATACTAGATAGTCTAAAAATGTCTTTGAAAAACTAGTAAGGGGGTGTTCAGTACCTGGCATGCTGGTCTGTTTCAGGCCGGTGACCAAGCAAGACAGAGCAATAGGAAATAGAAACTTTAACTACATTGAACTCTTTGGTAGAGACTCTTTTGCTGATAGTCCTAAGATCAATTATGGTGCAGATTTCTGGAGAAGCTTAATTAAGACTTTCTGTGGAGCAGGGGATGCCACTACGTAACAAGCCAATCAAGCATAGTCAGCTGGACACAGTGGCCTGTAATCCCAGTATTTAGCAAGACCCTGTCTGAAAATAAAATTTTAATAAAAGGTCTGGGAGGTAGCTCAGTGGTAAAGTGCCCCTGGGTTCAATTCCCAGTATTAAAAAAAAACAAACAAACAAAAAACAAAAAAAAAACATAGTCTTTAAAAACTAGTAGGCACAATAGCACTCTAAGAACAAAGTGCCCAGTTTAGTGATATCCTAGAGCCCTCTCCTACCAGCTTTCCTGTGACTTTTCCTCTAGCCTCACATTGGTACATCACATTGGTGCCTTAAAATTGCCCATGGAGAGGATATTTTCAGCATCTGAAATTGGCAAATGCTACAAATTAGGTATTGCTTTTCTTTTGTTATGTTTCTGGGAGTAGTTTACTAGGCTATCACTGCTAACATTACACAATTATTCTGTTAACAGATTTGTCCTGCAGAAAAGAGAGAAGTTTATATTGTTCATCAGGTTAAGAAAGGAATAAGGGAAATTCTAACAGACTTAGTGTGGACTGTGATCTTGATTTTTGTAGATCATTCATTGCTGCTAGTATTGTGGGTTGCTAAACCCCTTTTAAGAAAGCAAAAGGGAAATCCTTAATGAAAGTTGTATAGGTAAGGGGGATAGAAATCTATATTAAAAAATTAGTATACCATATGTAGTATCATATTTATGAAAAGAAAAAGAGAATGAGTGGATAGAGGAACAGGATTTCTGTGAAACTACACAGAAGTTCCTGAACTCTGTTACCTAGTGAACACATAAATGAATAAATAGAACAACTGAAGTTTTCGTATCTTAAATGATCTACTTTAAAGAAATATAGCTTTTCTTTTGAAGAATTGAACGATTTTTACATGTATTAGAGCAGTAAGAAAAGATCTGAACCTTTTACATAGAAATTCCTGAATTCTGTAATAGGTTAGAAAACATTGTATTCAATAGTAAGTATTATTTCTGGTGTGTTATTTTTTAAATAATGCAATAAGTACCTCATTAAAATATATGTAGCTGATTTTTAAAGTAATACATAAACAAGGTGATAAATCTTAAATGCATTTTGTATTTAATTCTCTACATTGAAAAACTTTTGAATTATTTACTGGTTTAATTTAGTATTTTTTAAATTTTAATCCCCAAATTGTAGTAAAATGTATGTAAATTTATCATGCTAACTACTTTTGAGTGTACTGTACAGAGGCATTAAGTACATTCATGTTGTACAATTTTAACATTTTTTAATTTAAATTTTAAACTGTTTCTATTAGATTAAAATTTACAAGTATATGGTCTGGGGCTGTAGTTCAGTGGTAGAGCATTTGCCTAGCATGCGTGAGGCACAGAGTTCGATCCTCAGCACCTCCTACAAATAATAAATGAATAAAATAAAGATCTATCAACAACTAAAAAAAATTTTTTTTAAATTACAAGTATAGGTAATGTTTCCATAACCATATTTTTACAATTATTCACAGTTACTCTATGAATGTAACAAAGTAACCACATAAAAGGGGAACTAAAGCTCATTCTGCTGCTTATTATGATTGTGATAATGTTTTTAAAGAATTCTAGAAGGTTAGTGAACCATGGAGTTACCTTACAGGGAATTTCTTCTGTACAAATGTGTGTGTGTGTTTTGTTTTTTGTGTTTTTTTGGTACTGGGGATTGAAATCAAGGGTACTCGACCACTGAGCCTCATCCCCAGTTCTACTTTTTGTGTTTTATTTAGAGACAGGGTCTCACTGAGTTGCTTAGCACCTCACTCACTGTTGCTGCGGCTGGCTTTGAACTCGTGATTCTCCTGTCTCAGCCTCCCATGTACAAATGTTTTTATAGGGAAGCTTTTCTCCCTAAACGGTAATCTTCCTTACACATTGTATTACATGCATAAACATAGGCAGTAAATAGCAGAACTTGGTAGTCCTGAACAAGATTATTTTATATTATGCTAATTCATCACTAATAACACTGCCAAAGTATCAAATCATAGGCATTCAAGCAAATCAAACTTGGTTTAGATATGCAGTATTTGTATAATTTAAAGTTATTTGAAAATTCATCTTTAAAAAAAAGTCATATATTTTCACTTTAAAACTGTTATAGGCTTTGCCAGTTACAGATCTTAAATTTAGAAATAGCATTGGACTGCAGTCATGTGTTACTTAAACCCAGAGAAAAATCTGTCAAATCGCTAGGATTAATTTTCTTATTCACAAATAAATTAATTAAACAGATAAGTTTCCACCGAATTTCTTCATCTTAAGATTCTTGGTTGACAACTAGATGCTCTTCAATAGGTGAATGGATAAAGAAACTGTGGTATATATACACAATGGAATATTATTCAGCAATAAAAGAGAATAAAATTATGGCATTTGCAGGTAAATGGAAAGAGTTGAATATCATGCTAAGTGAAGTAAGCCAATCCCAAAAAACCAAATGCTGAATGTTCTCTCTGATTGGTGGATGCTGATCCTTAATAGGGGAGGGGGCATGGGAAGAATGAAGGAATTTTGGTCAAAGGGGAGGAAGGGGGGAGGAGGCATGGGGACAGTAAAGATGGTGGAATAAGACGCACATCATTGCCCTAGCTTCATGTATGACTGCATAGGTGATGTGATTCTACATCACGTACAACCAGAGAAATGAAAAGTTGTGCTCCATCTGTGTACAATGAATCAAAATGCATTCTGCCATCATGTATATTTAAGTAGAATAAATAAATTAATTAAATTAAAAATTTAAAAAAAAATTCTTGGTTGAAGTGACCAGGCTTTGTAGTATATGGAAGCCAACTTCCTAGACAACTACTTTGATTTCCCTTCCAAATTCCTTTGCCTCAAAGCTTCTAACAGTCCGCGGGTGGAGAACTACCAGGGCTGGGGGTTGGGCCTAGGAGGCGGGACTACAAGGGCCAGGCGAGGCCAGGCAGAACGGAACTAGATTAGCATCATTTCCTCCTGCTTGGTTGCCAAGGAAGCGGGAGGAGCCGTGCTGGGGCGATTGGCAGGTGAGGGGAATGGTGTCCCCTCCCCTACGCGATTACCACTCCTCTTCCCCTCTCCAAGGTTATTGGATTGGGACTTTTCAGTTTCAAGGCTGTACGAGGTCTGCGTCCTTGAACCTGTGGTATCCATCCCCTTAAGGAGGTTTCTTTTTTTCAACTAGTGTGCAGGAACCCCTTTCATGACGTATCTTTTTCCTGCCCTTGGTGAAGTTGAGTCTTCTGGTTGAAAAACCATCACTGCGGGCTGGGATTGTAGCTCAGTGGTAGAGCCCTTGCCTCGCATGCGTGAGGCACTGGGTTCGACCCTCAGCACCACATATAAATAAATAAATAAAGATGTTGTGTCCATCTACAACTTAAAAAAAATTAAAAAAAAAAAACCCTCACTGCCTGCCTTGCACATCCGGAGTCCAACCTCCGGCTGCGGAAGAAGTATTTGTTAACCTACTAAACACTTTTTCTGGATTTTTTTTTTCTTTTAATTTAACCCATGAAATACCTTTATGTCATTTCACAGAAATATTTAGAGATGGAAAAGGGGAAAGGCGTTTTAAAGGGGTAGGTTAGTATAAAGGACCACAGGTATTATTTTTTAGTTGTAGGTGGACAGAATAGCTTTATTTTTATGTGGTGCGGAGGATCGAACCCAGTGCCTCACGCGTGCTAGGCGAACACTCTACCACTGAGCCACAACCCCAGCCCCTAACATTTTTTAATTTATGAAGTATTTTCATATGTGTTTATTTGGAGAGACAATAACTGAAATTTTTTTTTTTAACAGTTCTTATTTTTTATTTAAAGGTAGCAACTTTCTGTTCTGGACTGTGTCCTCTTATGCCTACTCCAAGAATTTGACCCTTAAATTTATCACTCTTGCACTTTTTATTTATCTTCCTCTATTGGATCATACTTAACAGCATCTAAACTTCTTTTAATATCACCCATATTAAAAAAAATTTTCAATTCATCCCCACCCTCTCCAGCTACTGGCCCTTTCAGTACTACATTTACTGTCTCAACTTTCCCATTTACTCAACCCACTCCCGTCTTTTTTCTCCTGCTACTTCATTGAAACCATAGTAAAAGATCACAGGTGATTTTATGTGACCAAATCTAATTGTTTATTCTCAATTTACTTGACCCTCCAGCAACATTTGATGCAATTGAGCATTTTCTTTCTTGAAATATGTGGAACTTCATCATTCCTCAGTGATGTGACTTAATTTCTGAATCAGATAATTTTTGAATACTGGAAGATAATTTGTCAATATTTTGTTACTCATTATGTTGACATGTAACACATTTTTAATCTGCCTTACTAACATTTTCTCCATCCTTTTTTTTTTTCTTTCTGATACTGGGATTGAATTTAGGGGCCACTGAGCTACATCCTCAGCCTCTCCTTTTAAAATTTTTTTATTTTGAAACAGTCTCATTAAGTTGCCCAGGCTGACCTTGAAATTGTGATCTTCCTGTCTCAGCCTCCTGAGTAACTTGAATTAAAGGTCTGTGCCACTGCACCTGGCTCTCCATATTTAAGTCTAAGCAACCAAGAAAACTACAAATCAAGTACTGATTTGTAGCATTTGACAATTTCTGTGATATAAATATTCTCCTCCTGGCCCAATTTCAGTATACCACATGGCCTCAGGAATTGAAAAGAGATGAGCAGTATTGCACCATTAAATAGAATTCTATCGTGTAGATACAGTGGAACTGGTTCTCAACTGTGGCAATGTCTGGAGACATCTTTGGTTGTCACAACTGTACTACTGGTACCTGGTGAACTGAGGAGGGGGATTCTAAACACCATACCATGCACTGAACAATCCCCACGAAATGCAAATTCAGCCCCAAAAATATCAATAGTGGCACATTAAGAAACCCTGAAACAGACATAAATAACCTCAAGGAAAATGTTTACAATAGTAGTAAACTGTAGCAAAATAATTAGCAAGTGGTGTGTTTTTATTTGTAAGTTTAATTTGTTATGATTATCATTATTTATGGCCGAGCAGTAACTTGGTTCTTTCCATTTTCTTTTATACCCTTCAGAGTGACCTTTTTTTTTTTTCTTTTTTGATACTGGGAATTGAACCCGGGGCACTCTACCACTGAGTTACATCCCCAGTTCTTTTATTTATTTCTTAAGATGGAGGTCTTGCCAAATTGCTGAGGCTTATGATCCTCCTATCTCAGCCTCCTGAGTTGCTGGGATTACAGGTATGCACTGCTTTCATGCCTAGCCAGAATGAAACTTTAAAAATATAAGTTAGATCATGTTTCTGATGTATCAGATATTTGCTCTTGTAAATGAAAATTACTAGAAAAGGGAAAAAAAATACCTGCAAAGATATACACATTTACAAGACAACTGATCGTGTGTTTGTATGGCACATCATTGTCAAATTGTTATGAAAGTTTCTAACTACTCACAATGTCTTTTTTCGCTTTTACTGGTGTGTGATAGTTTTATGTGTTAGTGGGATTCATTTTGACATATTTATAAATGCATGTAATATAATTGTTCCATTTCAATCCTCAGTACTTCTTTCCTCCCTCCTTCCTCCTGATACGCTTCCTCTATTCTACTGGTCTTTTTTTCTTTAATTGATGTATTATACACAACAGTGGAATTCATATATGTACATACCATAACATAGTCAATTTCATTCGTCAGAATTTTCATCTAGAGATTGAAATAGTAAACATGTTCAATAAATAAGGACATTGATTCTTCCAAAAGGACTATTAACTTATTTTTTGGCAAACTCTAACTACCCTGTAACCTATATTACAGAAGACAAAGGTGTGTGCAGAAAGCCTGGGTGAAATTATTTAGATCAAAGTGCCCAACATGTAACATAGTCAATTAAAAGGAAATTTTCAAACCCAAGGCAAAATTTTACCTACAAAATTGGATATATATTTGGGAAAATGCTCAAGTTTTTCTGAATTAGCACTAAAGCTAACAGGTGATATCATATATATGCACACATGTTGCATTGTGCATTAAAACCAATTACTATGCATTAATAGAGAAAAATCAGTTTAGTTCTTGGAGAGAATATTAGAAGAACCACTATAATCCTAATGCCCTAGTTATGTTTAGTTTTTAGATTTTTATAAAATCTAGAAATAAGCAATCCTATAGAAAAATTGGGGGTATAAATTGGAGATTATTATTTTAGGAAAATTTGGGAGTCAAATTTTTTATGTGCATTCTCTTATTTTTTAGTGAAGCTATACATCTAAACTATATGCACATTGTGGGAAAAGATCAAACAATATAAAAGTATGCAGAATAAAATATTTTTTATTCCTGAACCCAGGTTCCATAATCTAATGGATCTTCCCCTGAGATAATCAGCCTCAGCAGTTTATTTTATTCCCATACCTTTGTCACAGAAGTTCTGAAAAGCTAACAAAAATAGTTGCATGCGTACACAAGTATACATATAAAGATAATTCATTTTGGAATTGTAACAAAAAAATCTGAATGTCTAATAATGGAGGAAAGAGTAATATATCCACACCCAGGAATACTGTGCAACTACAAAAGAATGAACAAAATCTATATTCATTAACATGGAGAAACTTCCAACACAGGTTAAGTTAAAAAATACATATAGTTTGATCACATTAATGCAAATTTATATGTATGTGTTCATGTACATGTGGATATATAAGACATGTATATAAAATATACAGATTTGTATATACAGTGTGTATTTGCACATAAATGTATTTTCAAATATATAAGAAAATGTCTGGAAGAATCTCATATCTGTTAACAGGTACAACCTTTGAAGAATGCACTCCCCAAAGAAGAGATGGGAGTGGACATTTGCTTTTTACTTTATTTATTTATTTATTTTTTAAATGTTTATTTTTTAGTTGTAGGTGACAGAATATCTTTATTTTATTTTTATGTGGTGCTGAGGATCGAACCCAGTGCCTTATGCGTGCTAGGCAAGCACGCTACCACTGCACCATAATCCCAGCCCCTGCTTTTTACTTTATAGTTCTATTGTTTGAATTTATTATTTACATCATAATTTTTAAAGTAAACATCTATATAGTATCATGAATAATTTTGGATTTTAAATAGTAATGAGATGTTACATAGGGAAAGATGTATTTACCAGTATCTTGAATGCTACTGTTATGATTCTATAGTCCTTTCTGTATAAATAAACTGTACTCTGTATTCTTTCATTTTTCCAGTAAAAAATAACATGGACAAGAAAACTGAAGTGTAATAACTGAGGTGAATTCCATGTGTTAAGACTCATTATCTTTCTATTTGTCTCACATTTTAAATCTGAAATTTTGGTATTTATTTTATGACAAATCTAAGATGGCAAAACTGTCCTCTGTATTTGTCTCTTATTGACATAGTGACAGTATTTTTAAAAATTACTAAAACTGGGCTGAGGATTTGGCTCAGTGGTGGAGTGCTTGCCTAATGTGTGAAGCACTGGGTTTGATCCTCAGCACCACATGAAAATAAATAAAACAAAGGTATTATGACAATCTACAACTAAAAATATTTTTTACAATGACTGAAACTGATTTTTTTTTACCCTTGAAGTGTTGTATGATACACAGATAAACTATTTCTCTACCTGCCGGCTAGAAAGTGTATTTGTTAGAAAACTACGCTTTGATCAAAATTAACAAAATCTTTTAACCTCCCAATATTATTCTTTACTCTCATTTGTTCTAAATTTGTTGTAAATTAAAAAAATAAGTGTGCTGGAAATGTTTAGTTACTGGGGTTTTGGGGTTTTTTTTTTTTTATACCAAGTATTAAACCCCCGGGGCACTTAACCAATAAGCAACACCTCTAACCCTTTGATTTTTTTATTTTGAAATAGGGCCTCACTAAATTGCTGAGGTCCTTGCTGAATCTCTCAGCTGGCTTTGAACTTGCAATCCTCCTGTCTCAGCCTCCCACGTTGCTGAGATTACAGGCATATGCCCCCACACCTGGCTCTAGTTACATTAGTTTTATAACCAAAACAATGCACATGAATAGTTCTTATTTTGGAAAATAATTTGTATTGTAATAATAGATATGATTTATTGAATGGTTGTGGTAGGCCAGAAATTGAACTAAATGCTTTTCCTGTATTATCTGATTTAATCCTCACAATTCAATGACGTAGTACTGAGTTCTCATGTTTTGCAAATAATGAAACTGAAGTTTGAGTAAGTTAAGTAACTGCAAGATCACACATCTAAGAGGTAGAATTTGTTGCTTTAAACCCTGGAGGGATGGTATAGCCTGTAATCCCGGTTGAGCCCAGGAATTTGAGACCAGTATGGGCAACAGAGAGATCCTACCTCAAAAAGCAAAAAACAATCAACAAAAATCACTGGTCTATCTTACTTCAAACCCCCAAACCTTAACCTATCTCCTCATGCCTCCTATATTAAGACTATTTGTAGGGAAAGAAAAATTATTTCTCATGGAGAACCTTTTCCTTACTCTTAAAAAAATGTCAATTTTTAAAACTTGACAATATACAACATAAAAACATCTTTAGTTTTGAAATCTCAAACTTTAATCATCAAAAGAGAATAATAGATTAAGAAAATATATAAATAGGGTTTTCATTTTTCCTATAAATGATATGTTTAGACAGTTTTTCTGTTTGGCCTCTGCATCTTTAAATACAATGCATATATTAGATGTATATATGTTCAGTTCAAGATTTTGGCACTTGTAAACATATTATGCATTTCATAAGCAACAGTTCAGAATTTTAAAATTTTAAGCAGAATTTAAGAGATTGTCATTAAATGATTAAGAAAAATCCATGTCACCCTGTCTTCAGTGTAGCATCCTGTTTTCTTTATATGTGACCAGTAGAATATTATGCCCTTTATAATGTAAATTCATAAAGTTGTGAAACTGAAAAAGCCTTTGGAATTTTTTGCAATTACAAATGTTGAAACTGAAGCCTAAAGATGTTTATTTTGTCCAAGGTTACATTAAATAGCAGCATGAACTAAATCTGAAACACCTCAGTTTTTTAACTTCATCAGCTTTCCTTCTATGAGTTAGTATAAGAAAACTACCAAAAGCAGTAAGTTACTCACAAATTTTATGTATACCTTTTGTTTCCTTTCAATGTATATAGTGAAAAATGAGTAAATTTGTACATAATTTATATAACCTACATAAACAAAATTCTTGCTCTTCTTTTTTGATTACACTGGAGCAATACTGCAATAGTTTTAATCTTCAACCTAACCATTCAATTTTGAAGGAGATGCTTCTTAAGGTAATAAATATTTAAGCAGCACAAATAAGAATTTAGCTTACTGACTTTGTTTAAAAGGGTCTGTTATGGTTTAGATCTGGAATGTTCCCCAAGGTCCCATGTGTTCAGAGGTGGGGCTTTGGGAAAGTAATCAAATCTTGAGTGCTCTGACCTTGTCAGTTGGTTAATCTATTGATGGCTAAATGGACTACAGGGAGGTGCCAGCAATTGGAGAAAGTAGGCACTGGGGGCTTATCTTCTCTCTGGCCCCTCCTCCTTCCTCTCTGCTTTCTGACTAGCATGAGCCAAGGAGCTTTCCTCTACTATGCCCTTCTACCATTTATGTTCTGCCTCCTCTCAGGCTCAAAGAAATTGAGCTGGCTGACCACAAACTCAAACCTCTGAAACCATTTGTTAAAATAAACCTTTCCTCCTCAAAGTTGTTTTGTCAGGTATTTTGGTCACAGTGATGAAAATCTGACTAACAGTCATAAACTATCTTTCTGACTTTTTCTTACTAATTTTTATAGTATGAATAAGAATTGTGAATTAGAAGTAGTGATTTTATTTTGCTCCTTAACAGTATAGCTTCATTTTAAAAAATAATTTGATTTAATAGTCAATATGATTAAGGGTTACACTGAAAAAGTCTACCATCATCTCTAATTCCATGTTAGAGGCCAGTCCAACTTTGTGACTGTATCTGTCTCTCTGCATGTTAAGAGAATTTTATTTTATTTTATTTTGGTACTGAGGATTGAACTCAGGGGCACTCGACCACTGAGCCACATCCCTAGCCCTATTTTGTATTTTATGTAGAGACAGGGTCTCACTGAGTTGCTTGCTTAGCGCCTCACTGTTGTTGAGGCTGGCTTTGAACTCACGATTCTCCTGTCTCAGCCTTCCTAAGTGCTGGGATTACAGGCTTGAGCCACCGCGCCTGGCTAAGAGAACTTTATTTTAAGCCAAACAAAGTATGTAAAGACCATGGACTTTCAAGACTTAAGTTCAATTCAATACTGGCTTTGTTAATATTTGACCTTAATCCTTGAAGTTCAGTCTTCTCTACCACAAGCATATTAATAAAGTTTGCTATTTAGTGTCCTTGTTGGGATTAGAAATAATAAATTAGAACATACTAGGCAATCAATAATAGGTGACTACTTTTTATTATAAATATTTTGATGCCAATCTCATTTTCATTTTTTTCACTTATATAACTCTAATTTATGTTGTATTCTAATGACAGTTTCATAGTGAAATATACAAAATGATTTTAAATAAATCCTTTGTTTCTTCTTTTAGGACTTTCAAATGTCTGGGAAAAAGGAAATAGAAAATATAAGGAAAGAAAGAGCTGCAGAAATCATTCAGAGGGCTTGGAAAAAATTTCTTGTGAGTTTATCACCTTTATTGAGATTATAATTTGTATGTCGTAAAATTAATCTGTGTAAAGTGTAGAATCCAATAGCTTTTACTTTTTCAGGTTTTGTGTTCTACTTTTTACTTTAAAAGCAGACTTTAAGTTTCAAAAACTCACAAATATTAAGTTTCAAAAACTTCACAAATATTAAGTTCCTCAATGGGGCTAGGCTCTTTAACAATGGCTACTATCAGTAAAAGTATCACTAACAGGCTCATTTGACCCTCACCTCTAAATTTTTTTTTTGACTAGAGATTCAGATTTGTGACATTTTTACTCTTGAGGAGCCCATAGTTTAAAAATATACTGTATTTAGGTTAAGGTGTTACTGTGCTCCTCTTTGGACAGAGTTGGTCTCATAGGTGTAAGAAATATTCCAAATTGACTTACTTGATAGCATGAGAGCCAAGAGCTAAAGTGACTGCTTTTTTCTCTCTCATAGCAGCAATACTTGATCTTTGCTTGGTGATTCTGTGTGAAGTTTTTGTGGCTCTGTTTCTAGCACATAAAACCACTTTTGTATTAGTTAATCAAATGTAAACAGCTTCTGTTATTTATCTCTTTTGCCTTTATAAAAAACATAAAACTTGGGCATAACTATGTTGACTTCCAATACTAAAATAGTAATTTTCTTTGAAAATCTTTGTGTCTGTCAAGGTACTCATGATTTTAGGCTTAAGCATTATCATTTGCAACTTTGTTCTCCCACACCCAATTGGCCAAGTGTCTTTGAATAACTATATGTTCCTGTCACTGCTATGCATTTCACAATACTCTTAAAGGAGCTACAGCAGAGAAGCCAAGTATATAAACAAATAAGTGTGTGTGGATTGGTATTCTGAGTACACTTTTTTTTTTTACCTTCTATCCCTCCAAGATCCCTTTGATATGACGTATGCAGAGGTTAATTCATAACAGAGAGAAAAAATTTCATGAGATTAGAAATATTATCTAATTTCTGAAAAACCAAAAATAGATAGTAGCATGACGTTGGAGGAAGCTGGGTAGAAGCACTTGCCTAGATACACTTCAAGGGAGTTCCAGTGAAGGAACTGGTTTGTCATTGAAACTGAATAAGTATATGAATTTAGAGTGAACAACTTAAATATCTATAGATAGTTTTGGATATTTTCATGATATCCATATTACATGGATATTACATGATATCCTGTGAACATGGGATATCTTTTCATTTATTTGTCTTCTAAAATAGTTTTTGGCATACGAGTCCTTTACATCCTTGGTTAAATTTATTCCTAAGTATTTTTTGTAGCTATTATAAATGGTATTTTCTTAATTTGTTTTTGGATAGTTTATTGTTAGTATTTAGACATTACTATTTTGGGGGGTTTTTGGGGGGAGGGTAGGTTGGTACCAGGGATTGAACTCGGGCACTCGACCACTGAGCCACATCCCCAGCCCTATTTTGTGTTTTATGTAGAGACAGGGTCTCACTGAGTTGCTTAGCACCTCGCCATTGCTGAAGCTGGCTTTGAACTCGCGATTCTCCTGTCTTAGCCTCCCTAAGTGCTGGGATTACAGGCTTGCACCACTGCGCCTGGCTTAAACACTACTATTTTTATATGTTGATTTTTTTTTCATATCTTTCAACTTTAATAAATTTATCTTGCAACTTTAATAAATTCATTAAATCTTGCATTAATATCTTGCAACTTTAATATCTTGCAACTTTAATAAATTCATGTATTCTAACTTTCTGATGGAGTCTTTAGAGTTTTCTACATATAAGATCATATCAACTGCAAATAAAGACAATTTAACTTTGTATTTTTCAATTTGGATATTTAAAAAATATTTTTAGTTGTAGATGGACACAATACTTTATTAATGTGGTGCTGAAAATTAAACCGAGTGCCTCACATGTGCTAGGCAAGTGTTCTACCACCAAGCCACAACCCAGCCCATCCAACTTGGATTTTTTTTTCCCTTATCTCTAAGGCTTTTAGCACTATATTGAATACAAGTGGCAGTAAGTATCTTTATCTTATTCTTGATCATAGAGGAAAAGGTTTCACCTTGAATATGAATATGATGCCAGCTGTGGGCTAGTTATATATGATTTATAAATGGAAGTTAAATATCTCAACAATCATAAATGTAAACACAACACAATAAAACTTATAGGATACATCAAAAGCAACTCAAAGAGGGACGTTTGTAGCAATAAATGTCTATGCCAAAAAAAGGAGAAAGATCTCAACCTAATATTCTAGTTCCTATAATATGTCAAGAGCTAGATGTAGAAACACAAATAATCCTGAAGTTAGTAGAAGGAAGAAATAATAAAGGTCAAAGCAAAAATAAATGAAATACAAATAAGACAATAGAAAAGATGAAATATAGAGATTTTTTTGAAGATGAACAGAATTGACAAACATTTAGACCAAGAAAATAAGATATAGTCATAAATGAAAGAGACGATGACATGACTGATATTGTAGAGGATTACAAACTACTATGAAAAATTATGTCAACAAAATGGACAAGAAATTCCTTATTCACATAACCTACTGAGACTGAATCACTAAGAAATAGAAACTATAAACAAACCAATAATGTCAAAGATGATTGAATCAGGAATGTAAAATCTCCCACCTAAGAAACCCCCAGGATCTCATGGTTTCACTGCTGAGATCTAAGCACCATTTAGAAAAAACTAGCACAAGTTAAAGTCTTCCAAAAAATTGAGGAGGGGGAAATACTTCTAAATTCACTTTATAAGACCGGCATTATCCTGATGCCAAAACCAGACAAAGTTTTTATAAGAAAACTATAGACCAATATCACTGATGAACATAGATGCAAAAATTGTCAACAAAATACGAGCAAATCATATTTTACAGCACATAAAAAGAATCATTTACCATGTTCAAATGGAATTTATTCCTCAGGAAGAGTCATTCAATATATGCAAACCAATAAATGGCCCACATTAACAAAATGAAGGACAAAAAAACACGACTATCTCAGTAGATATGTTTTACAATACATCTTACCAGAAAGACTATTTTGACCTGATGTAGTCACTTAGTGACTTACATGGTATCTTGGTTATTGCTTACATGGTATCTTTTATTTTCAAGCTTTTTATATCCTTATGTTAAAACTGTTTATTATAAACAAAATATAGTTGGAACTAATTTTTTAATCCTAAATAATTTTGTCTTTTAATTAGTATGTTTAGATCATTAACATTTATTATAATTACTGTACTAGTTGGCTACTATCTTGTTTATTTCTCTTGTCTGATATGTTCTTCCTATGTCCCCCTCCTTGTTTTGCCTTTCTTTGTATTAAACATTTTAAATATCCCATTATGTTCTTCTCTATCAACTTTTTAATTGTTTTGATTGATTAAAGATGTCTACCAATTATTTGCTATTTCTCCTATTGAGAGGTAAATGACAACCTTCTCCAGTTAATCTGGACTATTTTAGTGACTTGCTACTTTACCACTAAAACTAATAAAAAAGAACACAATGTTCTGAGACCTCTGGGTGGACCTCTGAGTCTGTCTCATAACAGCATCACAGGGTTGATGTCTGTGTCCTGAATCTTCCTTCTGGATAAAGACAACCACCATGTAAGATAAACAACTGACCAGAAACTGCCATGCTTGAAGGGAAGCCCAAGCTTACTCAGAGAAAGCCTGGCTACAGAGATAAATGATTGGCCATTCCCAGTTGTATCAACTGTTCCAGCCCAGTTAGCAGATAAGTAAGTGAAAAAATGTCTGTGATATTTCATCTTTAGCAAACGTAAGTTGGCAGAGAACCAAGAGAAGTAACTTGACAGCTAGAATTGGGGTCACTGACCTATGGACCCAACTGAGCCATCCCAATCATTTCCAGATGTTCCAGTCATCATAGCTGAAGTCTGTTCATGTGGAGGTTGGACAAGACTGCCCTACTGATAGAAGGAATTTACCTCAATATTATAAAGGCTGTACATGACAAACCCAAAGCTAATATACTGAATGAAGAAAATCTGAAAGCATTGCCTCTAAAATTAGGAACAAGACAAAGATGTCTATTTTCACTTCAATTCGATATAGTTTTCCAAACTTTAGCTAGAGAAATCAGTGAAGAGAAAGTAATTAGAGAGATACAAATAGTCTGACAATGTCTCTTCCTGTTTGCTGATGACATGATCCTATTATCTAGAAGACCCAAAAAGCTATCAGAAGACTTCTAGAGCTGATAAATGAATTCAGCAAAATAGCATATACAAGATCAAGACTTATAAATCCATAACTTTCCTATTATCAGTGATTATGCAAAGAAAGAAATCAGGAAAACCTTCCTTTTCATAATAACCTAAAAAAATACTGGGGAATTAATCTAACCAAGGAGGTAAAAGATCTCTACAGTGAAAATTATAGAACACTGAAGAAAGAAATTGAAGAAGACCTTATAAAATGGAAAAACCTCCCATACTCTGGCATAGACACAATCAATAGTCAAAATGGCCATACTACCAAAAGCAATATACAGATTTAATGTAATCCCCATCAAAATAGCAATGACACTTTTCACAGAACTAGGGGGAAAAAACCAATCCTTTATTTGGAAGAATCTGAGATCCAGAATAGTCAAAGAAATTATAAGCAAGAGTGATACAGGAGGCATCACAATACCTGATCTCAAGTTATACTACAGAGCTGTAGTAACAAAAACAGTATGGTATTGGCATCAAAATAGACAGAAAAACCAATGGGATAGAATAGAAGACACAGACAACCCCACATATTTACAGCTATCTGATACTTGACAAAGATAGCAGAAATATATGTTGGAGAAAAGATAGCCTTTTTACGATATGGTGCTGAGAAAATTGAACATCCATATGTAGAAGAATGAAACTAGATCCATCTCTCTTGTCCTGCACAAAAGACAAATCAAAATGGGTCAAAGACTAGGTAATTTGACCAGAAACCTTGCAACTACTAGAAGAAAACATAGGGTCAACACTCTATCATAAAAGTGTAGGCACTGATTTTTCTCAACAAGACTCCTAAAGTTCAAGAAATAAAACCAAGAACCACTGAGTGGGATGCCTTCAAATTAAAAAACGTACTGCATTCTGGGCATGGTGGCACATGCCTATAATCCCAGTGTCGCTGGAGGCTGAGGCAAGAGGATCATGAGTTCAAAGCTGACCTTAGCAACTTAGTGAGGCCCTGTCTCTAAAGTACTTTTTAAAAAAAGGGCTGGGGATGTGGCTCATTGGTTAAGTGCCTCTGGTTCAATCCCCAATACCAAAAAAAAGAAAGAAAGAAAGAAAGAACTTCACTGCAAAGGAAATGATTAATAGCATGAAGAGAGAGCCTACAGAATGGGAGATATGTCAGCTGATCCTCTGACATGGGATTAATATCCAGAATACATAAAGAACTAAAAAGCAAAAAATACAAAACTCAAACTAATAAATTGGGAAAAGAACTAAACACTCTCAAAAGAAGAAACATAAATGGCCAACAAATACATTAAAAATATTCAACATTTTAGCCGGGTGCGGTGGTGCAAGCCTGTCATCCCAGCACTTAGGGAGGCTGAGACAGGAGAATTGTGAGTTCAAAATCAGCCTCAGCAATGGTGAGGCACTAAGCAACTCAGTGAGACCCTGTCTCTACATAAAACACAAAATAGGGCTGGGATGTGGCTCAGTGGTCGAGTGCCCCTGAGTTCAATCTCCAGTACCAAAAAAAAAAAAAAAAAAATTCAACATTTTTAGCAATCATGGAAATGCAAATCAAAACTCTACTGAGATTTCATCTTATCCCAGTCAGAATAGCAATTATCAAGAATATAGATAATAAATGCTGGAGAGGTTGTGGAGGAAAAGGTACACTTGTACATTGTTGGTGGGACTGTAGATTATTACAACCAGTCTGGAAAGCAGTATGGAGATTCCTTAAAAAACTAAGAATGAAACCACCACATGACCCAGCTATTCTAGTCCTTGGTATTTATCCAAAAGAACTAAAGTCAGCATACTACAATGATACAGTCACTTCAATGTTTATAGCAGCACAATTCACAATAGCCAAATTATGAAATCAGCCCAGATGCCTGTCAGTAGATGAATGTATCAGGAAAATATATATGTACACAATGGAGTTTTATTCAACCATAAAGGATTATTAGGATGGGGTTGTGGCTCAGTGGTAGAGCACTTGCCTAACATGTGTGAGGCACTGGGTCCGATTCTTGGCACCACATATAAAGGTCTATCAACAAGTGAAAAAAATTCATATATAATGAAATTGTGGCCTTTGATGGTAATGGATGGAAATGGAGAACATCATGCTAAGTGAAATTAGTCAGAGAGTCAAAAGTTGAATGTTTTCTCTTGTGGAAGTAGGAGAAAAATAAGGGAAAGAAGGGGGATCAGATATAAAGATATAGGGAAGATGAGTAGAGTAGATGAAGATCAAGAGGGAGGGAGGGAACAGTAATTTAAATCAAATACCATGCATGCATTATTTTGTCAACATGAACCCAACCACTATGTAACTATAATTCCCTAATAAAAAAAAAAATCCTCTACAATGCCCTACCAGTATAACTTACAACCATAGCCCACATTGTGGATGTAATAAAACACCACCACTAAGTTGTGGGGGTAGTTTGCTACACCTCAGTAGATCATCAGAATAGTTACATATTCTTTTAACATGTTTTCCTGCAGTTTATTTGTCCTTGACTAATTAGCATCTACCATAAATTAGCACTTTCCAATCAATATAAAAACCTCAAGTTATGCCCTTCATAATTAACTTATATTTTGGTTTAAAACATTAGCAAGACATTTTTATTCTTGTTTTAAATAGTATTTATTTTTGGGGCTGGGGTTATGGCGCAGTGGTAGCGTGCTCGCCTAGCACGCGGGAGGCACTGGGTTCGATCCTCAGCACCACATAAAAATAAAATAAAGCTATTCTGTTTGTCTACAACTAAAAAATAAATATTAAAAAAAAATAAATAAATAAATAGTATTTATTTTTATTGTGCTAAAGTATATATAACATAAAATTTATAATTTTAGCCATTTTAGGCATATAATTCAGTGACATTAAGTATATTGATGGTGTTGTACACTATCCATTTTCAACATCCCAAACAGAACCTCTTATACCCATTAAATAATACCTTCTTACTCTATAATAATACCTTCCTACTCTGCTCAGACCTGAGCAATCTCTATTCTACTTTGTCTTTATTAATTTCCTATTTTAGTTACCTCATATAAGTAGATTTGGGGTTATGTGTTTGGTTTATTTCACTAACATCAAGTTTTCAGGGTTCATCCAATGTATAGCATGTATCAGAATTTCATTTGTCTTTAAGGCTGAATAAAATTGCTGTGTGTGTGCATATCACATTTTATTTATCCATTCATTTATTAATGACTATTTGAGCTGTTTCTAGTTTGGAGCTACTGTGAATAATACTGCTATGAAAATTGGTATGAAAGTATCTGAGCCACTGTTTTCAATTTTTTAAAGTTCTTTTGAGTATATATCTAAAATTCAAATTGCTATGTCAAATTATGATACTATGTTAAACTTTTTGAAGGACCACCAAACCACTTTCTATAGTTTTTTTTTACTATTTTACACTTTTACCAGTGATGTACAAAGTTTCCAATTTCTCTACATCCTTCTCAATACTTTATTTTCTGGTTATTGTTCTGTTTTATTTTTATAATAGCTATTCTAATGTATGTTAAATGTTAAGTGTGGTCTTTAAAATATCTTTATTTTTTATGTGGTGTGTGAGAATTGAACCCAGAACCTCACACATTAGATACAAGCACTCTACCACTGAGCTACAACCCCAGACTCAGTGCAGTTTTTTTTTTTTAATATTTTTTTTAGTTGTAGATGGACACAATGTCTTTATTTTATTGCTTTGTATGTGGTGCTGAGGATCGAACCCAGGGCCTCACGCATGCCAGGCAAGCGCTCTACCACTGAGCTATAATCCCAGCCCCTCAGTTTAGTTTGGATTTGCCTTTCCTAATGACCAGTGATGCTGAATATTTTTCATGTGTTTATTGACCATTTGTAACTTCTAAGTTAAGTCAACATTAAAATGATGCTTCTACCTAACATGAAGCAACTCTCATATAGGCCAAAACATATTCACCCCTTTCCCAAAAGGAACTTGATCCATCTTGGGATCATTTTTATTCCTCTTTTTGCTGAGCATACTCTTCCCGTGATATCTTACAATTTGATACTAGATGTAAGATTACACACTTATACTAATTTCTTATTGCTGCTGCAAAATTTATCAGAAACCTAGTGCTTTAAAACATAAAGCTCAGGAAATAATGCCAAAATTAATAACTGGGATGGTATCAAATTAAAAAGCTTCTGCATAGCAAAGGAGATGTGAAGAAAGAACCTAAAAAATGGGAGAAAATCTTTGCTAGCTATTCCTCTGACAGAGGATTAATATCTAGAATATGTAAATAACTCAGACTTTACCATCCCCCAAATTAACAAATGAGCAAATGAATCGAACAGACATTTGTCAAAAGAAGAAATACAGCCGGGCACGGTGGTGCATGCCTGTAATCCTAGCACTTTAGGAGGCTGAGACAGGAGAATCATGAGTTCAAAGCCAGGCTCAGCAAAGGCAAGGTGCTAAGCAACTCAGTGAGACCCTGTCTCTACATAAAACACAAAATAGGGCTGGGGATGTGGCTCAGTGGTCGAGTACCCCTGAGTTTAATCCCCAGTACCAAAAAAAAAAAAAAAAAAAAAATACACATGGTCAACAAATATATGAAAAAATGTTTAGCATCATTCATTAGCAATTAGGAAATGCACATCAAAGCTACACTGAGATTTCATCTCCAGTCAGAATGGCAGTCATCAAAAATATAAACACTAGGGGCTGGGATTGTAGCTCAGCGGTAGAGCACTTGCCTCGCATGCGTGAGGCCCTGGGTTCGATCCTCAGCACCACATACAAAGCAATAAAATAAAGACATTATAAAAAAATATATATATATATATATATATAAACACTAATATATGCTGGAGAGAATATGCAAAAAAAGGAACACTTATTGGTGGGATTGTAAATCAATATAGCCACTATACAAATCAGTATAGAGGTTCCTCAGAAAACTAGGCATGGAACCACCAAATGACCAACTATACCACTTTCAGTATTTATCCTGAAGAATTAAAGTCAGCACACTACAGTGATACATGCATACCCATGTTTATAGCAGCACAATTCACAGTAGCCTAGGTGTCCATAGATGAATGGATAAAGAAAATGTTGCATATGTATGTACAATGGAGTTTTATCCAGCCATAAAGAAAAATGAAATTATCATTTGCAGGAAGATGGATGGAGCTAGAGACCATTATGTTGAGTGAAATGAATCAAATTCAGAAAGTCAAGGGTTGTATGTTTTCTCTTATGTGGAAGCTAGAGAGGAGAAAGGAAAAGAAAGGTGGGGATGGATCTCATGAAAATCAAAAGAACAGTAGAGGAAAGGGACCAAAGGATGGGAGGGAGGGAGGAAGTGTGTTGGCCAAATTATATTGTTATATTGTATACATGAACAAACATGTAATAACAAATCCCATCGTTATGTACAACTATAATGCACCAATTAAAAAAGTGGAAAAACTTTGTTCTTACATTTCTGGAGGTAAAAAGTCTAAACATTTTAACTAGGCTAAAATCAATGTCACTAAGACTGTCTTCTTTCTGGAGGCTATAAGGAAGAAATTGTTCTCTTGCCATTTCCAGCTTCTAATGGTTCCTACATCTTAGCCCGAGGTCGTCTTCCATCTTCAAATTCAGCAATAACTTGTCAAGTTTTTTTTTCACATCACTCTGATACTGACTCTTCTACTTCCCGGTCTTTCAAATGTACAGACCCTTGTGATTACCTTCTGCCTATCAGTCCAATCTTCCCACATTACAGTTATCTTCAATCTGTTTTGTTTTTTTTAAAGACAGGTTCTCACTGAGTTGCTGAGCTGGCTGGCCTTGCACTTGTGATCCTCCTGTCTCAACCTCCCTGAGATTACAGGCATGTGCCACCATGCCAGGCTCATATGCAATCTTTTTTTCTTTTTCTTTTTGGTACCAGGGATTGAACTCAGGGGCACTCGACCACTGAGCCACATCTCCAGCCCTATTTTGTGTTTTATGTAGAGACAGGGTCTCACTGAGTTGCTTAGTGCCTCGCCGTTGCTAAGGCTGGCTTTGAACTTGGGATTCTCCTGTCTCAGCCTCCTAAAGTGCTAGGATTACAGGCATGTGCCACTGCCCCCAGCCCCATATGCAATCTTAATTGCTCCTTTCCATAGAACTTATTTTCAGATTCTAGGGATCAGGGTTGAGCATCTTTGGGGTGAGCATTATTCTAACAACCATACCATCAATATTAGCATACCCTAGTCAGTTGTAAAGGAATGGGCAAGAGAGAAAAGAGAGAAAAAATAATTGGTCAATATTTATATATAGATATAGAAAGGAAATACTGATACTCGTTTCTGAAAGTGATTATAGGATTACAGTTGATATTTTTGACTTCATTCTTCTGCTCACCATTCCATATTTCCTTTTCTTTAGGAGGTGCCTCAGCTCCTTATCTGAGAATTGATCCAGACTTTCATTTCTAAAGGCAATAGGCTGTTAGCAATTCTGCTTATATTAAGTTATACATTAGTAGATAATTAAAACAGTAATCTACATATTTATGAGATACCAGTCAGATTTTGAACCATAATTTTCTTGTTCACCCATTCTGGCATTTTACTTGGTGGAAGCTATGTATTCCTTTCAGAAAGAATACTGCGTGGACATGGGCTTCTTCATTGTCCATAAACAATAGCAATGGGGGGCGGGATTGTGGCTCAGTGGTAGAGCACTTGCCTAGTATGTGTGAGGCACTGGGTTTGATTCTCAGCACCACATATAAATAAATAAAAACATATCAACAACTAATAAAATATTTTTAAAAAATAGCAATGGGGCTTCATACTGTTATGTTTGTACTATGTATTCATTTTGAATTTATTTTAATTGACTTAGCATAAGCAAACAGATGAGGCAGAGAGTTTATTAGGAATTGCTAAGGGGCTTTCCGGTGGACAAGGTATGAGGGGAGGATTACTAAAGAAATAGTTGTCCAAGATAGAAGAATGATTTGGGGTTGATTAAATTTACACAAATGTGAAAAGCAGATAGCTTTGTAAATCAATGGAATTACTTTGGTAAGGAGGATTCTGTAGTGGTAATAACAATGCTTATTGAGCACTTTCCTACACCAGCAACTATTCTAGGTGCTTTACAATATTAACACATTTATTCATCATCATTGCTTTGTAAAATAACCACTATCATTCCCATTGTATACATGAAGAAACAGCACAGTAGATGTTAAGCAACTTGGCCTGGGTCACACAGCTAGTATTAATAATTGAACACAGATAATATTATGCCCTATTCAGTTTTCTTAACTAGTCAACTACATTTTGTTTTTGTTTTTTGGGGTTTTTAAAAAATATTTTTTAGTTATAGATGGGCACAATATCTTTGTTTCGTTTATTTATTGTTTTTATGTGGTACTGAAGATCAAACCCAAGTGCTCTGCCACTGAGCCACAACCCAACCCCTACATTTTGTTTTTCTCTTAGATTACTCTGAAGAGTACGCAGAGGTGACTCAACCAAAGTTTTGGCTATTTTATTTACAGCCCATGGTGATACAATTGTAAATTTAAGGATAAAACTCTTTATGAGAATAATGCCAACATCACCTGGCTTATCAAAGCAAACTGAGTGGATAATATTTCCACAATCCAACTTAAATTCATAAAATCTGTATGGTTTTTATTTTTGCCCTAACTAGGCAAACAGCAAATTAGAAATAGAAAGTCCAATTCTGATTATAAATCTTATGTGTTTGAACCTTTAGAATGTTGCTGTATTCCAACACTTTAAAAGTCTGATTAATTTAAGAAGACAAGGGGAACCACGTCAGATAGTGAAATATCTTAATCCTAAAGAGGTAAGGACATTATTTATTGAGATAGCACCTTATCTTTTTCCTTAAAAAAGTATGACTACTTTATCAATTCAGTATGTTCATACTTGTTTTATTAAACCTTTTTATTGAAGTATTCACATATAGAAAGTTCATAAAGTATAAATATACTTAAACTTAAAGAGGGCTTTTTTCTAATGAAAGTAAAGGTTACTAAATTTTGTTAAGAAAGCATTGCAGGCTGAGCAGTGGCACATGTCTGTAATCCCAGATACTCAGGAGGCTGAGGCAGAAGGATCACAAGTTTGAGGCCAGCCTCTGCAACTTAAGGAGCACCCTGCTTCCAAAAAAAAAGTACTGGGGATGTAGCTCAAACGTAAAGGGTAAAGAAGCCCTAGATTCAATCTTCAGTACTCAAAACGAAACATTGTGGTGTTTTTGCTTCCCCATCTAAGGTCCCCATTCTCCAACTTGGTAGCAGCCAGGAAAACAAAAAGCCCAAGTTTCTGGTGTGACTTATGAAAACCAGAGTTCAAAATAGAGATTGTTTACAAAAACTGTAGTTGTGCTTTATTATCTATCTAGCATTTCCCCAGGGGACCTGCAAAAGTCTTACCTTTGTTTCAACGTTCTCATGCAGTCTCAGATGTGAGCTAGCTTCCAGTATTTAGTCATATACTACCTGCAACCAAGGGATGACAAAGTAGGATCAGGAAGACTCAAAAGCTGGGAAGAAGTAGGCTATGGAAAATGATACATGGAGATGTCTGATAAAATAGAGAATTTAATAAAGATTTAATAAATTAGTGGTCACCAGGTCATATAGACAAGGAAGAATGGGGAACAACTGATTAGAGGTACAGAGTTTCCTTTTGGAGTGAAGAAAATATTCTTCAGGTCAAGAGTGGCTCTACGACATTATGAAATAACTAAATGTCACTAACAGTACATTTATGTTGTATTTTACCACAGTAAAGACTGTTGAACACCTATTGAGATTTTAATTGGTATCATGTTGAATATTTAGATCAATTTCGAGGAAAACTGACATCATGACAATATTGAGAGCTCTAATCCATGAACTTTTAGGGGAAATGTGAGATGGGCTGCTTAAATTCGTCTTCACAGATGGATTTACTACTCAGTTTTGGGTATTACAGACAGCAAACAGCCTCCCAACTCTTTCCAGGGCAGCCCACATCCAGGGACCAAGCAGAGTGTTGTGGGTGGGGAGATGGGTATTACAGGTCTTGGTGATGTGGGCAAAATTCACTTTATATCTTTCTGCCTGATTGGCCCAGGTTTTGTGGGGCTTGCATTGCAGTTCAAATTCTTTCTTTGTCCAGTTCATCTTTTTTCTTCTTTCATGGATTGTTGATCCACAATAAACCTGTGACACACACTCTTCATATCAGCACCTTCTGGAAAACCCAGTTGGCCCCATTATTTACTTTTTATGTATTTTTCTATCAATAATGCTTTACAGTTTTCTGTATAGAGGTTTTAGACATCTTTTATTAGACTTATACCTTACTCTGTGCTCCTATAAATGGTAATTACATAATTTTTGATTAATACATAGAAAATAAAGTCTTGTATATTAGCTTTGTTTTCAGTAATTCTGCAATCCTCATTTATTAGTTGTAATTATTTGAACATGAATTATTTTTGGAGTTCCTATAGAAACAGTCATACTCAGATATTTTCCCCTTTCTTTTTTTAAAAATATTTTTGTAGTTGTAGATGGACACAATACCTTTATTCTATGTATTTATGTGGTGCTGAAGTTTGAATCCAGGGCCTCACACTTGCTAGGCAAGCTCTCTACCACTGAGCCACAACCCCAGCCCCATATTTTCCCCTTTCTTAACATTATGCATCATTTATTTTTCTTTCTGCACTGAGTAGAGCCTTAGATAATGATTAATAGAAAGTGATAACCTTTGTCTCATTTTCAATATTTTATCATTAAATAGGAATTGTGCTGAATTGTTTTATAGAAACCTTTTAACTGATTAAGAAAGTTTCCTTCTTTGTTAGGCTATAATCATTATTTTAAATCCAAGAATAATTAAGTTTTTGGAGACATTTTCTGCTTTAATATATTATTTTTCTTCTTTTTCTTTTGTTAAGTTTCCTTAGCATTCCTAAAACACACACATTTTGGTCATGTCTTATCCTTTTTAAATACCACTGAAAAAATATATATAGTTGTCTAATATTTTGTTGAAATTCTTACATGTATGTTCATTCAGAACATGTAATTTACTTTCTTGTACTGTTTTCATCAAGATTTTGGTCTCAAACTTAGCTGGCCTCCAAATATTCTCTCTGATATGCGGATACTAACAATAAATGGGGGTGGTGGGTGGGGGGACATAAATTCATTGGATTAGACAAAGGGGAATGAAGGGAAGGGAACAGGATGGGAATAGAGGAGAGACAGTAGAATGAATCAGACATAACTTTCCTATGTTCATACATGAATACACAACCAGTGTAACCCCACATCATGTACAACCACAAGTATGGAAACTTACATTCCATGTATGTATGATATGTCAAAATATATTTTACTGTTATGTATAACTAAAAATAGCAAATAAAAAATAAAAAAAAATCTTAGCTGGCCTCCTAAAACATAGGAAAATGTGCCTTCTCCACTTATTTTGTAGATTTCATTTTGTAGATTTCATTTTTACCTTAAACATTTTTTTCTTAAATGCAGATAAGTACTTACCAGTGAAGCCATCTATGCCAAAAATTTTCTTTGTGAGATTTTAAATTGCAAATTCAATATATAGTTAAAGGTGTATTCTTATTTCATACTTACTCACGTGCTAGCTTTGATAAGTTGTATTCTAGGAAGTTGTCCGCTTAACCTGAATTTTCAAATTTATTAAGGTTTAAGTTAAAGTTGCTCATATATTCTCTTATCATCTTTCTAATGTTTTAGAATCTATAATAGTTTTTTTTATTTTATTCCTGATAATTTGTCTTGTCTCTTTTGACCAATCTCATTGGGGTTTTTCACTTTCATTAGTCTCTTCAAAGAACCAACTTTCAGCTTTATTTTACCTTTCCATTGTTCATGCCTATCCGACTTCATCATTTTCTACCTCATCATTTCCTGCTGTTTATTTCCTTCTTGGTAATTTCTTTGATTTATATTAACTTACTTTTCTAGCTTTTTAAAATGAATGCTGAGCTTATAATTTCCCATTGTATTTTGTAGTTTAGCCCATAAATTTTAATTTAAGCATGCTTTTAGCTGCAGCTTACATACTTTAAAATTTCTACTTGGATTTCTAAGAGTTATTTAGAATTGTACTTATTTAAAATTTTCTTGGTACTGAGGATTGACTCCAGAGGCACTTACCCACTGAGCCATATCCCCAACCCTTTTTATTTTTTATTTTGAGACAGGGTCTTGCTAAGTTGCTTAAGGTCTTACTGAGTTGCTTAGGGCCTTGCTAAGTTGCTGAGGCTGGTTTTGAACTTGAGATCCTCCTGCATTAACTCCCAAGCCTCTAGGATTACAGGCATGCGCCACCACACCCAGCTAGAATTGTATTTTTATTGTGTAAGGCATTTTCATTATAATGTGCCTTGGTGTGGATCTGTTGTAGTTTTGTACATTTGGTGTCCTGTAAGCCTCTTGTATTTGATTTTCCAATTCATTCTTCATGTTTGGGAAATTTTATGATATTATTTCATTGACGAGATTGTGCATTCCTTTGGTTTGTATCTCTATGCCTTCCTCTATCCTGATAATTCTTAGATTTAGTCTTTTCATGTTATCTCATAATTCTTGTACGTTCTGTTCATGGTTTCTTACCATCTTCATTGTGTGGTCAACGCTGTTTCCAAGATTATATATTTTGTCTTCATTGCTTGAGATTCTGTCTTCCAAGTGATCTAGTCTGTTGGTGATGCTTTCTATTGAATTTTTTATTTGGTTTATTGTTTCCTTCATTTCACGGATTTCTGCTTGGTTCTTTTTCAAAGTCTGTCTCTTTCTTGAAGCAATCTTTTCTCCCTGTATTTGCTCTCTTATCTCTTTGTTGGAGTGATTAATGGTTGCCTGTATTTGCTCTCTAATCTCTATGGAGTGATCGATTGTTGCCTGTATTTGCTCTTATATTATTCTGTGCTTCACAGATCATTTTAATTATGTACGTTCTGGACTCCTTCTCTGACATTTCATCTACTGTGCTGTCAATGGATTCTATTGTAGCATCTTGGTTTGTTTGGGGCATTTTCTTCCCTTGTTTTTTCTTATCGTTCAAGCGTCTTCCTCTCTAGCAATGCCGATCTTAGTTATTACGGTTTCTACCCTATAATCTTGTAGTATCCCTGCAAGTTACCAATACCTCACCTCTGGCATAACTGGGCCTGTTGGGACCTCGGGGATGATCTTCCTGGTCCTGGCTGTTGACTCTAGATGGATGTCAGAATTGTATTTTTAAAATTGAGTAATTACCAAGTTATCTCTATATTATCCATCTTTATCTCAATCACTCAGTTGTGATTTCAAACTTTTCATGTCTATTTTTGTACATTTTTATCTAGATTTAATATGTTTTTTAGTTGGGCATAATGTATAGATGTGAATTAAGTCAATTTTTTCAATTATTTTGATGAAATTTTCTATGTGGTAATTTAAGTAGGTAAGGCACCAATAAAGTAGGTGGATGAATCACTGGGGGCATGCCCTGGAAGAGTTGATCTTCCTTGTAGCCCCTTCCTCCAGCCTTCTGTCTCTGCTCTCTGGCTGCCCTGAATGGATTGTTCCTTCTCTTTGCCCTTTCTCATGATATTCTTCCTATTCTTGGGCCAAGGGCAATAGAGTCAACCCACCATGGACTGAACCTCTAATACCACGAACCAAAATAAAACCTTCTTCCTCCAAATTGTTGTTAGGTATGTTGAACACAGTGATGAAAAGTTGACTAACATACCTGATAACATATATGGTTGAGCATCTTTTCATATGCTTATTTGTCATCTATATATCGCTGTTGGTAAGATATCTTTACAGATTATTTTTGTCCATTTCTTTTTTTTTTTTTTTTTTTTGGTACTAGGGATTGAACTCAGGGGTACTCGACCACTGAGCCACATCCTCAGCCCTATTTTGTGTTTTATGTAGAGACAGGGTCTCACTGAGTTGCTTAGCACCTCGCCATTGCTGAGGCTGGCTTTGAACTCGCGATTCTCCTGTCTCAGCCTCCCTAAGGGCTGGGATTACAGGCTTGAGCCACCGTGCCTGGCCTATTTTTGCCCATTTCTAAATCAAGTTTTTCATTTTCTCATTTTGAAGTTTTTAGAGTTCTTCATGTTTTCAATACCAGTACTTTATTAGATATATGTTTTGAAAATATTTTTCCCTAGTCTATGGCTTGTCTTTTCATACTTTGTAAACTTCACAGGGTAGAACTTTTAAATTTTAATAAAGTCCATCTATTACTTTTTTTTCCACATGTCATACTTTGGTGTTGTATCTTAAAAAATTCTCACCCAACCCAATTCATTCAGATTTCTTCTTAATATTTTGTAAGATTTGTGTTGGATTTCTTTCTTTTCTTCCTTCTTTTCCTTTCTCCAGTTGCTTCACCAAAATTTATTGAAGACTATTCTTTTTTCCATTGAATTACTTTTCCTCACTTGTCAATGATCAGTTGACTATGCTTGTGCAGGTCTATTTCTGGGCCTTTTCTTGTGCTCCATCAATGTATTTGCCTGTTCTCTCACCAATACCACATTGTCTTGATTGCTGTTGCTTAATAGCAAGTCTAGTGATATTGGGTAGTGTCAGTTCTCTAACTTTGTTCTCCTATACTATTGTTGTGACTGTCCTGCCTCTGCCTTCAAAGTCACTTTTTCCCCTAGCTTCTTAAGGTGGAACCTTAGATTATTGAGTTCAGATCTCTCTTGTTCATAACATATGAATTAAATTGCTATAAATTTTCTTCTAAGCACTGTTTTTGCTACACATTACAAATTTTGATAAGTTTTTTTTTCACTTAGTTCCAAGTACTTTCTAGTTTTTCTTATTGTAGACTTCCCACTGGACATATTTTTTATTTATAATACCCAGGATTTTGTAATTTTCCTCTTTTCTTTTCTTCTTCTTCTTCTTCTTCTTTTTTTTTTTTTTTTTTTTTTGGTACTGAGGATTGACCCACTGAGCCACATCCCCAGCCTCATTTTGTGTTTTATGTAGAGACAGGGTCTCACTGAGTTACTTAGTGTCTCGCTGTTGCTGAGGGTGGCTTTGAACTTGTGATTCTCTCCTCTTGTCTTTCTATTGCTGATCTCTAGTTTAGTTACACTGAGATATGCAGGCACACTTTGTATGATTTCTATTCTTTTAAACTTATTAAGTTATATGTTATGGCCCAGAATATAGTCTATCTTGTTATCTCTTTGAATATACCTGAGAATATTCTTTTCAAGCTTATTCTGCTGTTAGATGAAGTGTTATCAAGTAGATCCAGTTGATTGGTGGAACTGCCAAGGTTAACTGTGACCGTACTGATTTTCTATCTACTGAATCTGTCATCTGTTGGTAGAGGAGTGTTGGTATCTACAGCCATAATAATGGATTCTCTGTTTTTCCTTGTAGTTCTATCATTTTTTGCCTCATATATGTTGGTTCTCTATTGTTAGGTTCATACACATCAGGGATTTTTATGTCATCTTAGAGAATTAACCACTTTATCATCCTGTAATGCTTCTCTTTAACCCCAAAAGTTTTTCTTGCTCATAATTTAATTGTATTTGAAATTAGTATAGGTGTTCAGCTCTCATTTGATTGTTAGTATCATATATTGCCACAGCATAATCCCTCAGCCTGATCATTAATTCATGAAGGACCAGAAAGGGGCCAAGGGGGATTGAGAAAACACACACACACACACACACACACACACACACAAAGAAAGAAAGAAAGAAAGCTGGGGCTGGGTGGGACATTACCCCCGATAGAAGAATAATGACTGAGAGCTAGTACAGCACATTTATTATATAGGTTTTATCAAAAGGTTAATTGTGCTGGGCAAGGTGGCACATGCTTATAATTCCAGTGGCTCAGGAGGTTGAGGCAGAAGGATTTCAAGTTCAAAGCCAGCCTCAGCAACTTAGTGAGGCCCTAAGTAACTCAGTGAGATCCTGTCTTTAAATAAAATACAAAAAAGGGCTGGGGATGGAGCTCAGTGGTTAAGCACCCCTGGATGCACTCCCCTGTACGGGGTGGGGGTGGTGGTGGTGGTGGTGGTATTTGTAGGAAAGTTTCAGCAAAGCAGGCAATCTTTTTTTTAAAATTCATTTATTCTAATTAGGTATACATGATAGCAGAATGCATTTTGATTCATTGTACACAAATGGAGCACAACTTTTCATTTCTCTGGTTGTATACAATGTAGAGTCACACCATATGTGCAGTCATACATGTACCTAGAGCAATGATGTCCATCTAGTTCATCATCTTTCCTACCCCCATGTCCCCTCCCTTCCCTCCCCTTTGACCAAAGTTTCCCCATTCTTCTCATGCCTCCTCCCCCATATGGATAAGCATTCATTTGTCAGAACATTCGGCTTTTGGTTTTTGGGGATTGGCTTACTTCGCTTAGCATGATATTCTCCAACTCCATCCATTTACCTGCAAATGCCATAATTTTATTCTTTTATTCTTTTAATGCTGAGTAATATTCCATTGTGTATATATACCACAGTTTCTTTATCCATTCATCTATTGAAGGGCATCTAGGCTGATTCTACATTTTAGCTATTGTGAATTGAGCTGCTATAAACATTGAAGTGGCTGTAGTATGCTGTTTTTAAGTCCTTTGTGTATAGACCGAGGAGTGGGATGGCTGGGTCAAAGGGTTCCATTCCAAGTTTTCTAAGGAATCTCCATACTGCTTTCCAGATTAGTTGCATCAATTTGCAGACCCAACAGCAATGTATGAGTGTGCCTTTTCCCCTATATCCTTGCTAACACTTATTGTATTCTTGATAACTGCTATTCTGACTGGTGTGAGATGAAATCTTAGAGTAGTTTTGATTTGCATTTCTCTAATTGCTAGAGATGTTGAACATTTCTTCATATATTTGTACATCATCTGAGAAGTGCCTGTTCAGCTCCTTAGCCCATTTATTGATTGGGTTTTTTTGTTTGTTTTTGTTTTTGGTGTTAAGTTTTTTGAGTTCTTTAATATATCCTGGAGACTTGCTCTATCTGATGTGCATGTGGCAAAAATTTGCTCCCAAAATGTAGGCTCTCTGTTCACTTCATCAATTGTTTCTTTTGCTGAGAAGCTTTTTATTTACTTATTTTTTGAATTTTACCAAAACTTAATTTTATTTTTTAATTTATTTATTCTACTTAGGTATACAAGATAGCAGAATGCATTTTGGTTTATTGTACACAGATGAAGCACAACTTTTCATTTCTCTGGTTGTATGTGATGTAGAATCACACCATATATGCAGACATATATGAAGCTAGGGCAATGATATTCACCTCATTCCACCATCTTTCCTGCCCCCATACTCCCTTCCCTCTCCCTCCCCTTTGACCACAGTTCCTCCATTCTTCCCATGTCTCCTCTCCCGTTATGGATCAGCATCCACTTATCAGAGAGAATATTTGGCCTTTGATTTTTGGGGGATTGGCTTACTTTGCTTAGCATGATATTCTCCAACTTAATCCATTCACCTGCAAATGCCATAATTTTATTCTCTCTTAATGTTGAGCAATATTCCATTGTGTATATATACCACAGTTTCTTTATTGATTCATCTACTGAAGGGCATCTAGGTTGGATCCACAGTTTAGCTATTGTGAATTGAGCTGCTATAAACATTGAAGTGGCTATATCACTGTAGTATACTGTTTTCAAGTCCTTTGGGAATAGACCAAGGAGTGGGATAGCTGGGTCAAATGGTGGTTTTATTCTAAGTTTTCTAAGGAATTTCCATACTGCTTTCCAGATTGGTTGTACCAATTTGCAGTCCCACCAGCAATGTATGAGTGTGCCTTTTCCCTCATATCCTCACCAATAATTATTGTTTTTTATATTCTTTTTTTTGCTCTTTTTAAAAAATATATATTTTTTATTCTAATTAGATTTACAAAACAGCAGAATTCGTTTTGATTTATTATACACAAATGGAGTACAACTTTTCATTTCTCTGGTTTTACACAATATCGAGTTACACCATATGTGTAGTCATACATGAACCTAGGGCATTGTTGTACATTGCATTCCACCATCTTTCTTGGCCCCATGTCCCATACCCTCCTTTCCCTCCCCTTTCAGCAAAGTGTCTCCATTCTTTTCATGCCCCCTCCCACATTATGGATCTGCATCCACTTATCAGAGAACATTTAGCCTTTGGTTTTTTGGGATTAGCTTACTTCACTTAGTGTGATATTCTCCAATTCCGTCCATTTACCTGCAAATGCCGTAATTTTATTTTCTTTTAATGCTGAGTAATATTCCATTGTGTATATATACCACAGTTTCTTTATCCATTCATCTATCGAAGGGTATCTAGGCTGATTCTACATTTTAGCTATTGTGAATTGAGCTGCTATAAACATTGAAGTGGCTGCATCACTGTATTATGCTGATTTTAAGTCTTTTATGTATAGACTGTGGAGTGGGATGGCTGGGTCAAATGTGGTTCCATTCCAAGTTTTCTAAGGAATCTCCATACTGCTTTCCAGATTGGTTGCACCAATTTGCAGACCCAACAGCAATGTATGAGTGTGTCTTTTCCTCCACATCCTCACCAACACTCATTGTTTGTATTCTTGATAATTGCCATTCTGACTGGTGTGAGATGAAGTGTTAGTTTTGACTTGCATTTCTCTAATTGCTAGAGATGTTGAACATTTTTTCATATATTTGTTGATTGTATATCTTCTTCTGAGAAGTTTTGTTCAGCTCCTTAGTGCATTGATTGATTGGGTTGTTTGTGTTTTTGGTGTTAAGTTTTTTGAGTTCTTTATATGTCCTGGAGATCAGTGCTGTATCTGATGTGCGTGTGGCAAAAATTTGTTCCCAGAATGTAGGCTTTCTGTTCATCTCATTGTTTCTTTTGCTTGGAAGAAGCTTTTTAGTTTGAATCCATCCTATTTATTGATTCTTGCTTTTATTTCTTGTGCTTTAGGAATCTTGTTAAGGAAGTTGAGGCCTAATCCAACATGATAAAGATTTGGGCCTACTTTCTCCTCAATTAGGCACAAGGTCTCTGGTCTAATTCCTAGGTCTTTGATCCACTTTGAGTTGAGTTTTGTGCATGGTGAGAGATAGGGATTTAGTTTCATTTTGCTGCATATGGATTTCCAGTTTTCCTAGCACCATTTGTTGAAGAGGCTATCTTGTCTAGTATGAGATAACTGTATTTCTGTGGGTTTGTCTCTGTATCTTCTATTTTGTACCATTGGTCTTCATGTCTATTTTGGTGCCTATACCATGCTGTTTTTGTTACTATAGCTTTGTAGTATAGTTTAAGGTCTGATATTGTGATGCCTCCTGCTTCAGTCTTCTTGCTAAGGATTGCTTTGGCTATTCTGGGTCTCTTATTTTTCCAAATGAACTTTATGATTGCTTTTTCTATTTCTATAAGGAATGACATGGGGATTTTAATTTGAATCATATTGAATCTGTATAGCACTTTGGGGAGTATGGCCATTTTGACAATATCGATTCTGCCTATCCAAGAGCATGAGAGATCTTTCCATCTTCTAAGATCTTCAATTTCTTTCTTTAGTGTCCTATAGTTTTCATTGTAGAGATCTTTCACCTCTTTTGTTAAATTGATTCAAAGGGTTTTTGTTTTTGTTTTGTTTTGTTTTGTTTTGGTGAATGGGGTAGTATTCCTAATTTCTCTTTCAGAGTTTTCATCACTGATGTATAGACATACAATTGATTTATGAGTGTTGATTTTATATCCTACTTTGCTGAATTTATTTATTCTAGAAGTTTTCTGGTGGAATTTTTTGGATCTTCTAAGTATAGCATCATATCATAAGCAAATAATGATAGTTGGAGTTGTTCTTTTTCTGTTCATATCCCTTTAATTTCTTCCATCTGTCTAATTACTCTGGCTAGATTTTCAAGAACTATGTTGAATAGAAGTGGTGAAAGGGCATCTGTCTTCTTTCCATTTTTAGAGGGAATGCTTCCAATTTTTCTCCATTTAGGATAATGTTGGCCTTCAGTTTTGCATAGATAGCTTTTACAATGTTGAGGTATGTTCCTACATTGCCTAGTTTTTCTAGTGTTTTGAACATGAAAAGGTGCTGTATTTTGTCAAATGCTTTCTCAGCCTCTATTGAGATAATTATGATTCTTTAAGACTATTGATGTGATGAATTATGTTTATTGATTTCTGTATGTTGAATCAGCCTTGCATATCTAGGATAAAATCCATTTGATCATGGTACACTATCTTTTTAATATGTTTTTGCATGCAAATTGCCAGAATTTTATTAAGAATTCTTTCATCTATGTTCATCAGGAATATTGGTCTGAAATTTTCTTTCTTTGATGTGTCTTTGCCTGGTTTTGGAATCAGGGTGATACTAGCCTCATAGAATGAGTTTGGTAGGGTTCCCTCCTTTTCTATTTCATGGAATAATTTGAGGACTATTGGTATTAATTCTTCATTGAAGGTCTTGTAGAACTTGGCTGAGAATCCGTCTGGTCCTGGGCTTTTCTTGGTTGGTAAGCTTTTGATGGTGTCTTCTATTTCCTTGCTTGAAACTGATCTGTTTAAGTTGTGTATGTCCTCCTGATTCAGTTTGGGCAGATCATATGCCTCTAGAAATTTGTCAGTTCTTTGGAATTTTCTATTTTACTGGAGTATACATTCTCAAAATAGTTTCTAATTATCTTATGTATTTCAATAGTGTCTATCATGATATTTCTTGTTTCATCATGGATTTCAGTAATTTGAATTTTCTTTCTTTTTTTTTTTTGGTACTGGGGATTGAACTCTGGGGTACTTGACCACTGAGCCACATCCTCAGTCCTATTTTGTGTTTTATGTAGGGACAGGATCTCACTGAGTTGCTTAGCACCTCGCCATTGCTGAGGCTGGCTTTGAACTCATGATTCTCCTGTCTCAGCCTCCCAAAGTGCTGGGATTACAGGCATGAGCCACTGAGCCCAGCTGAATTTTCTCTTTTTGTTAGGGTGGCTAAGGGTTTATCAATTTTATTTTTTCAAAGAACCAGCTTTTTATTTTGTCAATTTTTTGAATTGTTTCTTTTGTTTCAATTTCGTTGATTTCAGCCCTGATTTTAATTATTTCCTGTCTTATACTTCTTTTAGTGTTGGTTTGTTCTTTTTCTAGAGCTTTGAGATGTAATGTCAAGTTGTTTATTGACTTTTTATTCTTTTAATAAATGAGCTCAATGCAATGAACTTTCCTCTTAACACAGCCTTCATCGTGTCTCAGAGATTTTGATATGTTGTATCAGAGTTCTCATTTACCTCTAAGAATTTTTTTTTTAATTTAGTTATTTTATTTAAATGTATTTCAAGTCATGGTACATAACCAGAGCTCAGTTTTTCCATTTCTCTGATTGCAAACCAGATAAAGTCACACCATTAGAGTCTTCATAGATGTGCCAGGGGTAGTAATGACCATCTTGAACAACCATCATTACTATGCCCATTCCTCTTTCCTTCCTCCCACCTTCCCGAGCCACGTCTAGAGTTCCTGCATTTCGCCTATGTTTCCCGTTCCCACCCACCCCCCCTTATGTATTCTTATCCACTAATCAGAGAGAACATTCGGCATTTGGTTTTTTGGGATTGGCTTACTTCACTAAGCACAATGTTCTCCAATTCCATCCATTTGCCTGCAAATGCCATAATTTTATTCTCTCTTATTGCTGAATAATATTCCATTGTGTATATGTACCACAGTTTGTTTATCCAGTCATCTATTGAAGGGCATCTGGGTTGCTTCTATAGTTTTGCAATTGTGAATTGTGCTGCTATAAACATTGAGGTGACTGCTGTATT
>CM053399.1:82253101-82266736 GCA_028644305.1 Xerus rutilus | reverse complement strand
CAGGAGTCCCAATCTACTATATCCCTCTGTAAAACAAATCTTTGGATTCACAACTGTTGGGGATTCGAGGGTAGGAGGAGTGGGAGAGAAACGAGGGGAGGATAGAGAAAGATGGGAAAGAACAGAGAAATAAAGCAAAAAGATTAAACAGTAGAAATATTGGGAGAGAAAGATAAAGGATAAAATGCAAAGTGAGAGTAGAAGAGCATAGAAGGAAAAAAGGGAGGAAGTAAAAAGAGGGAGAGGAAAACAATGAAAGGAAAAAAAAAACCAAACTGACAAACAAACAAGCAAAACAAAAAACAAACAAACAATCAATATACAAGAACAGCCTCAAAGTGAATAGACAGGTATGTTTCCTTTCACCTCCAGTAGGTGGCGTTGTTCGTTGCCCGCTGGACTTACTCGGCTCGTGTTTCGTGTGTGAGAGTCTCAACCTGGTTAATTTCTGGTTCGCTGGTGAAGCCGTCCGTGGAAGACTATACAGAGTTGTTTTCCAATGTCCCACCTCGATTATGCTCCCAGAGGCTCGCAGTAGCTCTCTCCAATCTCCTGTTGTCTGTGTCCTCGTGGAAGTTCCTTTTGGCAGATCGGCTCCCTCTGCTGCTTTGTTTGCCCTGCACTCTGGAGCAGAACTGGCACGGTCCCAATCCTCCTTTGTAGCGCTGCCTTCGCTGGTGTGCTCCCCAGTGACTGACGGCTGGGATCGTGGGACCACGCGAGCTTGCTTAGATCCTGGGTGGTTGATTGGGCTCAGGAGCCAATTTTCTCAAGTAGACGCAGTCCCCACCCGCGGTGAGTTCCGCGGAGCCGCGGGGGTCGCACTGCCCCGCGGCTGCCGCTGCTGGAGACGCGCCCCGGCGAAGACCGCCTGCACTGCCCACTCGCGAAATTGAAATCCTCCGCGATGATGACTGTAATCTACTGCCGAAAAGTTGGGTGGAAGAAATCTTTGTCGCAAAACTTTGATCTTTAGTTCGGTGAGACCGGATGGTGCCTCTCTCTACGCCGCCTCTAAGAATTTTTTTTATCTCCTCCCTGATGTCTTCTGTTATCCGTGCATCATTCAATAGTGTATTACTTAGTCTCCAGGTATTGGAGACTACTTTCCTTGGCTTCTGATTTCATTACCTTTTGTCTGATAGAATGCATGGTAGTATCTCTATTTTTTTGTATCTGCTAACGCTTGCTTTGTGGCATAACTTATGGTCTATTTGGAGAAGAATCCATGTCCTTCTGAGAAAAATTGTATTCACTTGTTGATGGATGAAATATACTGTATATGTCTGTTAATTCTAAATTATTGATTATTGAGTTGTATGTATTTTTGTTTGGAAGATCTATCCAGTAGTGAGAGAGGTATGTTAAAGTCACCCAGTATTATTGTGTTGTGGTCTATTTGATTCTTGAAATTGAGAAGCGTTTATTTGGTATACATGGATGCTCTATTGTTCAGGGCATAGATATTTATGATTGTTATGTCTCGTTGATGTATGATTCCCTTAGGCAGTATGAGATGATCTGCTTTATCCCTCCTATCTTTTGTTTCAAGTCTACTTTATCTGATATGAGGATGAAAACCCCTGCTTGTTTATGTGGTCCATGTGAGTGGTACGTTTCTCCCCATCCTTTCACCTTCAGTCTGTGGATGTCTTTTTCTATGAGATGAATCTCTTGAAGGCAGTATATTGTTGGGTCTTTTTAAAAAATCCAATCTGCCTGTTTAGGTCTTTTAGTCAATGAGTTCAGGTCATTAACATTCAGTGTTATTATTGAAATATGGTTTGTATTCCCAGTCATTTTGGTTTATTTTTGTTTTTAACTTGGCTTGATTTCTCTGATTGGTTTTTCCTTTAGTGTAGTTCCTCCTTTTGCCTTTTTTCATTGTTTTTCATTTCTTCCTCATGCAATATTTTGCTGAGAATATTCTGTAGTTCAGGCTTTCTTGTTGTAAATTCTTTTAACTTTTCTTTATCATGGAAGGTTTTTATTTTATTTTAATTTATTTTGGTACTGGGGATTGAACTCAGTGGTACTCAACCACTGAGCCATATCCTCAGCCCTATTTTGTGTTTTACGTAGAGACAGGGTCTCACTGGGTTGCGTAGTGCTTTGTCATTGCTGACGCTAGCTTTAAACTCATGATTCCTCTGTCTCAGACTCCCAAAGTGCTGAGATTACAGGCATGCACCACCATGGCTAGCTGGAAGGTTATTTCATCATCAAATCTGAAGCTTCATTTTGCTGGATATAAGATTCTTGGTTGGCATCCATTTTCTTTCAGACCTTGGTATATGTTGTTCCAGAATCTCCTGGCTTTGAGGATCTGTGTTGAGAAATCTGCTGAGATTTGAATTGGTTTCCCCCTATATGTAATCTGGAACTTCTTTTATTGCAGCTTTTAAAATTCTATCCTTATTGTGTATGCTGGGCATTTTCATTATGATTTGCCTTGGTGTGAATCTGTTGTAGTTTTCTACATTTGGTGTCCTGTAAGCCTCTTGTATTTGATTTTCCAATTCATTCTTCATGTTTGGGAAATTTTATGATATTATTTCATTGACGAGATTGTGCATTCCTTTGGTTTGTATCTCTATGCCTTCCTCTATCCTGATAATTCTTAGATTTGGTCTTTTCATGTTATTCCATAATTCTTGTATGTTCTGTTCATCGTTTCTTACCATCTTCATTGTGTGGTCAACTCTATTTTCAAGATTATATATTTTGTCTTCATTGCCTGAGATTCTGTCTTCCAAGTGATCTAGTCCATTGGTGATGTTTTCTATTGAATTTTTTATTTGGTTTATTGTTTCCTTCATTTCATGGATTTCTGCTTGGTTCTTTTTCAAAGTCTCTCTCTCTCTTTCTTTCTTTTTTTTTTTTGTACTGGAGATTGAACTCAGGGACACTCGACCACTGAGCCACATCCCAGCCCTATTTTGTGTTTTATTTAGAGACAGAGTCTCACTGAGTTGCTTAGCGCCTCACCCTTGCTGAGGCTGGCTTTGAACTCGCGATTCTCCTGTCTCAGCCTCTCAAAGTGCTGGGATTACAGGCTTGCACCACCGTGCCCAGCTAAAAGTCTCTCTCTTTCTTGAAGTAATCTTTTGCTTCCTGTATTTGCTCTCTTATCTCTTTGTTGGAGTGATCAGTGGTTGCCTGTAATTGCTCTCTCATATTATTCTGTGCTTCCCAGATCATTTTAATTATGTACATTCTGAACTACTTCTCTGACATTTCATCTACTGTGCTGTCAATGGATTCTATTGTTGTAGCATCTTGGTTTGTTTGGGGACGTTTTCTTCCCTTGTTTTTTCATGTTGATCAAGTGTCTTCCTCTCTAACAATGCCAGTCTGAGGTATTTCTACTGTATAATCTTGTAGTGTCCCTGCAAGTTACCAATACCTCACCTTTGGTGTAACCAGGCCTTCAGGGACCTTGTTGATGGTCTCAGTCCTGGTTGTTGTCTGTGGATGGGAGCAGACCAGGACAGCCATGTGTTGGTAGATGAGGGGCTGCAGCACGTGGTTGGTCTCCTCCTCTGCACATGTTCGGTTGATCTCAAAGCAGGCAATCTTTTTTTTTTTAGTTTATTTTTATTTTTTAAAACCACAGAATGCATTTCAAGTCACAGTACACATATGGAGCACAATTTTTCATTTCTGATTGTAAACAAGGTACAGTCACACCATTTGTGTCTTTATACATGTACCTAGGGTAGTGATGTCTATCTCATTCCACCATCTTCTATCCCCATGCCTCCTCTCTTTCCCTCTCTCCCAAAGCAGGCAATCTTAAGGACACAGAACTGGTGAGACATTAGGGTTATCTTGTTATGCTCAGAATTTTCTGTCCCCACAAGTTTGTGCCTGAGCTAAAGGTCCGAACTGATAGAGCTCTGCGCCTTTTGCATGGAGCCTCTTCTGGCTGGGCATCACCATAGCAACTGGGCCATCTTTTTTTAAAAAAAAAAAAAATTTTTTAAGTTGTATATGGACACAATATCTTTCTTTATTTTTATGTGGTGCTGAGGATTGAACCCAGTGCCTCACACATGCAAGGCAAGTGCTCTACCACTGAGCTACAATTCCAGCCCAACTGGGCTCTCTTGACCTGCACATTTGTACAGGAAGTTCCCAGCAAAACACAGCCCCAAGGCAGTCAGACCATGATTCATGTCACTGCTCTCCACAATATATCTTTCTCCATTCCTTTGCTTTTAACCTATCTATGTCTTTATATTTAAAATGAGTTTCTTACAGAGCAAATATATATTATTTTTTGTTATTGGTACAATATTGGTACTGAAACAGACATGTAGACCAATGGTACAAAATAGAAGACACAGACAAACCCACATTAATATGGTTATCTCATACTAGACAAAGGCACCAAAAGCATACATTAGAGGAAAGATAGCCTGTTCAACAAATGGTGCTGGGAAAACTGGAAATCAATATGTAGCAAAATGGAATTTTGCTCTATTTCTTACCCTGCACAAAAATCAACTCAAAGTGCATCAAAGACTTAGACAGTAGAAAAGAGATCCTGTGCCTAATAGAAGAAAAAGTAGGCCCAAATCTTCATCATGTCAGCTTAGGACCTGAGTTCCTGAACAAGTCTCCTAAAGTGCTAGAAGTAAAATCAAGAATCAATAAATGAGATAGACTCTAAAAAGCTTCTTCTCAGCAAAGGAAACAATAACATGAGAGAGCCTACAGAATGGGGGAAAAAAAACTACCACACACACCTCGGATAGAGCACTAATCTCCAGGATATATAGAGGACTCAAAAAACTTAACACCAAAAAAAAAAAAAATCCCATCAATAAATGGGCTAAGGAACTGAACATACACTTCACAGTAAAAGAAATACGATTGATCAACAAACAAAAAAAAGTTCATCTCTAGCAATTAGAGAAATGCAAATCAAAACTAAGATTTCATCTCATGCCAGTCAGAATGGCAATTATCAAGAATACAAGCAATAATAAATGTTGGTGAGGATGTTGGGGAAAAGGTACCCTTATACATTGCTGGTGGGCCTGTAAATTGGTTCAACCAATCTGGAAAGTGGTATGGAGATTCCTTAGAAAACTTGGAATGAATCCACCATTTGACCCAGAGTCCCATTCCTTCATGTATACCCAAAGGACTTAAAATCAGCATACTACAGTGACACAGCCACATCAATGTTTATAGCAGCTCACTTCACAATAGCTCAACTATGGAACCAAACTAGATGCTGCTCAGCAGATGAATAGATAAATAAGCTGGTACATATACACAATGGAATATTACTCAGCCTTAAAGAAGAATGAAATTATGGCATTTTCAGGTAAATGGATGGAACTAGAGAATATCATGCTAAGTGAAATAAGCCAATCCCAAAAAAACAAAAGCTGAATGTTATTTCTGATAAGTAGATGCTGATCCATAGTGGGGTGAGGGAATAGGGAAGGATGAAGGGACTTTGGTTTGTGTAGAGAGGAGTGAGTGATGGAGTGGGGCTGTGGGGATGGGAAGAACAGTAAATTGAGACAGATAGGGCTGGGGTTGTGGCGCAGTGGTAGCGTGCTTGCCTAGCACGCGTGAGGCACTGGGTTCGATCCTCAGCACCATGTAAAAATAAAATAAAGATATTCTGTCTGCCTACAACTAAAAAATAAATATTTAAAAAATAAAAATAAAAAAAATAATTTGAGACAGATATTATTACCCTATATACATGTATGATTACAATACTGGAGTGACTCTGCACCATGTACAGCCAGAGGAATGAGAACTTCTCCATTTGTGTGTAATATGTCAAAATGCATTCTACTATAAAACAAATTTTAAAAAAGGAAAAAAAAAATAAAATGAGTTTATTGTAGACAACATATACTTAAGTCTTGTTTTTTCCCCCGTATTTTAACAATCTCACAGCCCATAGACTTTTAAATTTATGGAAATAGTTGCATGATATCTTGTTATTTGTTAGTTTCTTATTTGTGACCCTTGTTTGTTCTTCTTTATTTTTTGTCTTCCACTTTTTTCCTGCCTTCTCTAATTTTAGTTCAACATTTTATGATTCCATTTGCCTCCTCTCTTAGCATACCAATTATACCTTTATTTACCTTGTTTTTTATTGGTTGCCCTAGAGTTTACAGTGAACATTCACAACTAACCTAAGTCTATTATTTTTGTTTGCAGTGCTGGGAATTGAACCAAAGAGTTCTCTGAGCTACATCCCCAGTCTTTTTGAGATAGTGTCTTGCTAACTTGTCCAGGCTGGCTTTGAACTTGGGTTCCTCCTGCCTCAGCCTCCTGGTTGCTGGGATTACAAGCGTGTACCACATTTCCTGGCCTAAGTTCACTTTATGTATTTATATATTTATTTAGGTGCTGGAGATTAAATCCAGGAGTGTTTTATCACTGCACTACATCCCCATTCCTTTTTTTATTTTGAAATAGGATCTCGCCAAGTTGCTGAGTATCTCACTAAGTTTCTGTGGCTGGCCTCAAACTTGCAATTCTCTGGCCTCAACCTCCCAAATTGCTGGGATTATAGGAGAGAACCACTATGCCTAGCATTAAGTCCACTTTATATAACAATATTCTACTAAATGAATTCTCTTATAATGTCATAAACATAGGAGATGAAATCATGCTAGAGATAAGGGACCTGCTCTAAACACACAGCATTTCTCACCCTTAACATACCAGGCATGTGCCATAAAACATTTTGGCCAACTATGTAATTCCATAGATTATATCATCTAGTAACATTATAGACATCTTTTTTTGTGTGTAAGTACATTCTATAATGTGTGAATAATGATGAAATTACCTAACAACTTATTTCTCTATGCCTATCATTAAGAATTATGACAGTATTTGCCAAATTTTGAGTTTGCAGGATAAAGAATTAAGTTTTAATCTTCCAAAGAGTATAACCAAATTTCCCACAGTCTTTACTAGTTGAGGAAATGGAAACCTGCCAGGGTCTCTCACACAAGCCCAAAGGACCACATCTCATAAACAGGGAAAAATTAGAAAAGGACACATCAGATATGGGTTACTAAAATTTCAATCCAGTTGTCTAGCTCAATTTCTGATTGATGTGATTAGCATCCCACTCTAATGAAAAAAAGGATTAATCCTTTCTAGTGAAGCCTCTTTAGTATCTAAGATACAATGAAAAAGAACTAGACATGTGAAGAGAGTTCTGGTGCCCAATAACGAAGGGGAAAAACAGAAATACAATAATTATCAAAAAATATGGGAGGGGCTAGGATTGTGGCTCAGTGGTGCAGCGCTTGCCTCGCATGTGTGTCACTGGGTTCAATCCTCAGCACCACATAAAAATAAATAAATAAAGATATTGTGTCCATCTATAACTACAAAAAATATTTAAAAAAAAATATGGGAATCGGCATATAGCATTTTAGAATAACTGATTTTCTTATTTTTTATTTTTAGTTTTGGGGTACTGGGGAAGTAAACTCAGGAGCACTTTACTTCTGAGCTATTTTTGAGACCAAGTCTTACTAAATTGCTTAGGGACTCACTGCATTGTTGAGGCTGGCCTTGAACTTGCAAGGCCTGACTCAGCCTCCTGAGTCTCTGGAATTATAGGCATGTACCACCATGCTCAGCTAATTTTTAGAAAACGAACAAAAAATTGACACTATGAATGAAAATATGGAGACTTTCAGCAGATAATTGGGACCTATAAAGAAGCAATTAAATAATCTAAAACTAAAATTATTGTCTATGAGATTAGAAATGTATTAGATGGTCTTAAAGACAGCATCACTGAACTGAAAGACAAGTTAATAGATAACATCTAAACAGGCACTCAGGAAAAAAGATAATGGAAAAAATAACAAAATAATAGACATGTGGGATACAGTCCCAAGGTCTAATAAACATGTACTTGGAATCTCAGAAAGGGCACATACTGGAGGTGATAATAGATCAATGTTTCCAAAATCCATTAAAAAAATGAACCCAAATATTCAAGGAATAACTACAGACAACATAAAAACAAAAACAACCACATATGTAGGCACATCATAACTGAACTCCTTAAAAAAAATCCAGAATAATAGAGCAGTATCTTTTGTGTACTTTAAAGGAAAAACAAAAATAAAAACTTAGCCAAAATGTTATTATATGAAATATAGATAGACTAAAAATATAAGTAGGTTAAAAATAAACACAAACATGTAAAAGTTATCAGACTCACAAAAAACCAAACTATACACTGTTTTTCAGGCATACTTTAAATATAATGACACAAAAAAATAGAATGGAAAAAGATGGTGAAAATTTAACAAAAAGTGCCATTTTGTTAATATTGGGCAAGTTAATCTCTAATGCAGAAAACCCTACATAAACAGATTTTCATAATGATGAAGTAGTCAGTTCAAAAGAACTTTTATAGTCCTAAATATGTAAATCAAAAAGTAACATAACTGTCAAAAGAAATATAGTAATTTTCAGTCATACTCAGATTTTATTTTATTGGTAAATGATAGAAACAAGCATGGAAAAAACTTTAGTACAGATAAAGCAGATTTTAATATGTTGGCTTAATGGATACATATAGAACACTATAGCCATCATTGCAAAATGTCTGAAGTTCTGCAAAGCTGTTGTCTTTAAGTTAAATGCACGGCAGATGTTTCCCTAAATAGGTCACATGCTAGGATTTAATGCAAGTCTCAGCAAATTTCAAAGAAAACCATAGAAAATGTTCTATAGACCCAAGAGAATTAAATTGAAAATCAGTAAGAGAAGTAGAAAATTTTTGCAAATTAAGCAAGTAAAATTAAATAATCCATATGTTAAAAAAGAAAATTAGAGTGTTTTATACTGAGTTATAATGAGAAAAGGACCACTTATGTAGTTAAAATAAAGCTCATAAATTTCAGATGGGAAATTTATACCTCTAAAGCCATATATTAGAAGAGAGGTTAAAAAGTTTGTTTACTAAGTTTACAGCTCAAGAAGCCAGAAAAATGTAAACAAATTAAACCCAAGGGAAGGAAATAGTTGAGATAAAAGTAGAGAAAGTAGAAGTAAAATAGAGGAATAAACAAAAACAGTTGACTCTTTGAATAGGTTAATAAAATTGATAAACTACTAGCAAAACTGATGTATCTGGCCAATAAGCATACACAAAGACGCTCAACATGTTAATTCATAAGGAAACAAAACTTAAATAACTACCATTTATAACCTCATCCGAATGACTAAAATTAAAAGAATTGACTATATCAAGTATTATAAGAATGTAGAGTAAGCAATTCTTTATTGTTGATGGGTAGTAAATTGATACAAAGACTTTGGGAAACTCTAGCAGTTGCTGGTGCCGCTAATTATACAACTACTCCAAGCTATGGGTTAACTATGTCCCCCCAAAATTCATGTGTTAGGAACTTAATCTCCAAATTTATCCTTTTTTTTTTTTTTGGTACCAAGGATTGAACTCAAGAGTACTCCACCACTGAGCCACATCCTCAGCCCTATTTTGTGTTTTGTTTAGAGACAGGGTCTCAATGAGTTGCTTAGTGCCTCGTCATTGCTGAGGCTGGCTTTGAACTCGCGATTCTCCTGTCTCAGCCTCCCTAAGTGCTGGGGTTACAGGCGTGCACCACAGCACCCAGCTCCAAATTTATATCTTGATAGTATTTAAAGGTAGGGCCTTTGGGAGATAATTAGGATTATAGGTGAGATCTTGAGGGTGGTGCCCCCACAAGGAGATTAGAAGAGAATAGGGATTACAAACCAGAGAGAACTAAATTTGTGTGCTTTTACTCTTAGCACATGAGGCCTCTTGCCTATCATGATATAGCAAGAAAGTTCTCCATATTGATGCTGGCACTTTGATATTGGATTTCACAGCCTCCAGAACTATAAGAAATCTTTGTTCTGTTTCAGGTATTCTGTTTTAGCCACAGGAAATGGACTAAGATAATCTATAACACCTCATATTCCATTTCTGTGTACAAAACCAAGAGAAATCAATGCAAAAATCCACCAGAAGACATAGAAAAGCATGTTTACAGCAGTTTTATTCATCATAGACCAACACTAGAGACATACTAAATGTCTAACAAAAATAGAAATGATAGAGGCATATGATTGAATATTAGTAATGAAAAAGAACGGCAGCTATATATAACTACATGGATGAATCTTATAGATTTATAAGATTAAAGCTGAGCAAAAAGCAAGACATTTAAGAGTATATTATTATATATTTCCTTTGTAGAAAGTTTTAAAGCTTGTAAAATTAACCTATGATGTGAAAGTGATTGTTGGAGGATATCCACTGGAAGGGATCACAAGACAATGAGATGTTAAAGTGTTCAGTATTTTGATAGGGGCTGATGGTGTCACAGAATATATACTTTATGAAAATACACAGAGCTGTATACTTAAAATTTGTCCAAATCTTAGTGAAAAAATGTATATATATAGTGTTACCATTAAATATGGAAAAATTGTTTTATAGCAGAATCTCACACTTCATACTTGAATTCACAAAATTTTTATTTAGGAGAAAATTATGTAAAACTCTTACTGCCTTTCAGGTTGTACAGACTGAACAATTTAGGATAATATCTGTTTTCTCATCTAATATTATCAAGATATAAAGTTGAACTGTCTTCTGATAAAGAATCAAGAATTTTTTCTTTACTTTCCATTTGGTGCAAGGCACTACAATTTAGAAAACCTGTTATATGTGATACTTAACACAATTTTTAATATGGGTTTTTGATTTAATAAAACCTAATTGGGAAAGGTCATCTGGTGTTGAACTTTGGTTGACCAATCTCAAAATAAAAATGACATCTCAAAATAAAAATGATCATCCTCAAGAAGAGGATCATAGTGGCTGGTATCGTCTTTCTTTTCCTAAATTTATAAGATAATATTTTATATGTAAATAATATATTTGATGACTTAATTTTTTATGAATAACAAATTGCTTGGCTTTTTATATGTAGTATAGAAAGGAAATAGTTTGGTACCATTTTTTCTAGTTGACATATAAGCTATTTTAGTTCCTGGGTCCATAAGAAATCTTTAGCTCTAAAAATATTTAATTTAAAACTAATTATTTGAGGTCTGTTCACTTGATCTATTTTGTACATAATCAATATTCAGCAACTACTTTAAAATAGTATAATGAGAAGCAGCAAGACGATATATACAGAACATTGAAGAATAATATATTTTCTTATAGGCAGAGCTTCTAGATGCTGCTGCTGGCATTCATGTACGATTCAGATTAGGTGGGGTAAGTATGCATGAATATTTAACAATTTTAAAGCACATTTATATAAAATTTAAAAGATGTAATTTTTTAAAATGACAGTCATGTTTGTAATTTCATTACAATAATTCTTTGAACTTTTCCATCTACAGATTAAATTTCCACCTGATATATATTATAAAATATTTACTCACAGACATATTGAAGATTTGTGTGCTAACAGCCCTAGAGATTACACAAAGCTTCCAGCAAAACTTACATCTCAAAATAAAAATGATCATCCTCAAGAAGATCATAGTGGCTGGTATCGTCGTATAGAAAACAATGGCTGGAGGCCTGTTTCTGATAGAGTAAGAAAAGAGTAATATTAGTAATTTTAAATTTTACACATTTAGATACTGTGTTCTCTTTGAACATTTAAAAAAATTGCTAGTAATTGATAAAATTTGCTTAACTATTCTAGGGTTAATTCTAAGAATAGCAATCTCTTTTTCTTAACATTTACTTGTGCTTCTAATCAGCTTTGAAACTAGGCCATCTTTAGATATTCTCTGGTATTCAGATTATATATTGGGTATATAGGTTATAGGATGTGGTATTTTTATATACTAAGTATGAAACATGAGGTGTGAATTCATTTAACGAATTTTCTATCAATCATGTCAAGCATTAGCCATATAGTGGTAAAAAGATATAATCCTTCCTTCATAGTTTGCTATTTTAATTAGGGATACAGTTAAGTAAACAGGTTATTTCAGTTCAGGCAAATATAGAGTGGGTCATAGAAAATTCCTTGTTATCTAGTGTATGTGTGGTAGGGCACAGGAGACAAATTGAATGTGGGAAAATAGGCAACTAGTTAGGAGAAAGTTTCATTCAGAAGAACCCATAGAGACTTAGGACAAAGTAGAGGCATGTATTCTTGGAAGTGCCCGAAGGGTTGGTTATTCACTGAGGACTAGAGTCGTCAAAAGCCAACAGTACTAAGCATGGTTCAGGTCTGTTCACGTGAGAAGAGAAACACTCTTAGAATATGTCCATTTATTAATTCATTTGCCAAATACAAAGTACTTTAGTCCATAAGTACTTTGTCCATTTTTCTGTAGCATGTGTTTCTGAAGGCTCAATATATTTCTCACTAGTAACTTAATTGGAAATACCTTGAAAAGGTCTATCCTCCCATCTGTTTATATCTTGGTATAATCCTGATGAACACAAAAAAGTTCTTGTCTATAGCAAGAGAAATCCACAGTCAGTATTTCAGCACTTTATATATCAATTTTCATTTCTCAATAGTTTTGGCTACCAGATGAAAAAGGGATGGAAGGCAAAAAGGAAAGTGAATTCCACTTTTCTAAACTGAAGAGAAAGCAAGATTTGGAAAAGAAAAGAAAAATTAGAAAAATAGAATGGATGAGGCATATGTAAGTAGATGAAGTACTTAGACTTACTAAAAAAACTTGTGATACTTTAGGAAAGAAACAGATTTGGGAAACTTACACTACTTGATTTGGAGACTTTTAAAGATATTGTAATGGTGGCACTGCAGTGTTGGCATACAGGTAGACATCAATAGGATAGAATATCGATTTAAGAAATGGACCCACACATATTGATTTTTCAGTAAAGGTGCTCAGAGAATTTAACTTGGAAAAGATAGCCTTTTCAAAAAATTGGATATTGAGATACAAAAAAATGAACCTTGACTCTACATCATATCTAAAATTAACTAAAGAGATGATAGATCTAAAGATAAGAGCAAAAGCCATAACAATACAAGTAATCAAAGGAGAAAATTTTAGTGACCTTAGTTCTGGCAAACTTTTCTTAAACAGGACACAGAGGCATGAACTATAAGATTTAAAAAAATGTTAAACTGCATTCTTCAAATTTAAAAGCTTTTGTTCTTTGAACAACCTCTTACAAAAATAGAAATGTGAGGGTAAAAATAGCAACATTTTGCAAAATATATTTCTGACAAAGGCCTTGAATCTAGAATATATTTTAAATTTTCAAAGTAATGATAAGACAATCTAATTTTATATGGTCAAAAGACTTAAACAAATACTTCATTGATGAAGATATATTGGTAGCAAATTAGCAACTCGATTAATGACTGACATCATTAGGCACGAGGCGAAAGTGCAAACTAAAATCATAATGAGCTACCTCTATATACACACCAGAGTGGCTAAAATAGTCTGCCATACCAGTATTTGGCAAGAATATGGACCAAGTGCAAACTGGTGCTCCTAATTAAACAACAGTCTGGCAGTTAAAAAAAAAAAGTTACTAGATCAACTAGTGGGCTGGGCTTGTGGCTCAGTGGCCTAGTGCTTGCCTCACATGTGTGAGGCACTGGG
>CM053399.1:82220537-82253001 GCA_028644305.1 Xerus rutilus | reverse complement strand
CCATTCAGACTTGGAGATGATGAGGAGAAAGCCCATCTTCATGTAGAATAAATCATCTCAAACTGATTCTACATCTACTTTTTGAGTACATAGTGGAAAAATGTACTTTCTTTTGCAAATCTTTTTTTTTAATTTTTTTTTTAGTTATAGATGGACACAATGTCTTTATTTTATTGCTTTGTATGTGGTGCTGAGGATCAAACCCAGGGCCTCACGCATGCAAGGCAAGCGCTCTACCACTGAGCTACAATCCTAGCCCCGCAGGTTTATTTCTAATAGTCCACAACTGGAAACAGCACAAGTGTGCATTAGGTGAACAGATAAGCAAATATGTTACATCCACATAAAGGAATACCACTCAGCAAAACAAAGGCACAGATTATGGATCAATCTCAAAATAATGATGCTAAATCAAATGATACTAATAAAGAGTACATATTGTATGGTTCCATTTACATAAAATTCTAGATGTTAGAAACAAATCTAGAGTTACAAAGCAGATGAGTGATTGGAAATGAGCAGGAAGGAAAGAGGGAAAGATTGCAAAATGGAACAAGGAAACTTGGGGAGGAGTTGATGTATAGATTCAATTTTTATTGTAGTGATGCATTCACAAGCTGTATGTATGTTAAAACTGCAAATTGTGTAATTTCAATATGTGGTTTATTGCACATCAATTATGCCTCAATAAAGTTGTTAAATTAAAAAAAAAGTACCATCAGAAGATCTCCCAAGTGGCTCTGAAGTAGTTCTTCCTCTCCGGTAGTTGCAGTGTAAGTTAAGGGAAACCCGATTTCAAGGGTCACAGGATTGCAGTGACTAAAGTACAACCAAATGCTCAAAATTTATAGAGTAAAAAATTTACCATAGGCTAAGGTTAATTATTTTTTTTTAATATTTTTTTAGCTGTAGATGGACATAATGTCTTTATTTTATTGCTTTGTATGTGGTGCTGAGGATCGAACCCAGGGCCCCACGCATGCGAGGCAAGCGCTCCACCGCTGAGCCACAATCCCAGGCCTCATTTTAAATCTTTTATACCATATTTTTACTCTTTTCTATGTTTAGGTACACAAATACTTAACTTTGTATTTCAGTTGCCTGCAGTAGTGGGTACAGTAACATGTAGTATAGGTTTGTAGCCTAGAAGCAATACACTATACTTTATAGCCTAGGTATGTAGTAAGTTTGTGTGCATTCTATGATGTTTATGTGACAAAATTGACTAATGTCACATTTCTTATTAAGCAATGCATGATTGTATTCCAATGGTCTTTGTAAGGACTAACTCCTACTTATGTTTTGTGGATATACTAATTCATGTGCTCAAATTAATGTCAGAAAGAGGCTAGACTTAGAGTCAAGTTTGAATGCTGGCTTTCTACATATTTTCTACCTTCATGATTTTGAATAGTCTCTTAACTTATATAAGTCTCACTTTCTTCATCCAAAAAGTAAAATAAATAAATAGTAACTGCCACAAATGACTGTCTTTTAAAAGAGAATTAAATAAGAAAGTATATGAAAAGTGCCTGGCATGAAGGTATTGTCTTTGCTACATAAACTTCATTCTCTCCACTTCCTTTTTCCCGTTTATTTCCCTCTCTACCTGCCATTAGGTACATGGCTTTGTAGAAGTTATTCAATTCCTCCAGGGTTCATTTTCTCACCGTTAACACAGCCGGCTAGTTATCTGGTCTCTAACATCCTTTCCACTCTATAATTCTATGACTCAGTGGTTAAACAAATTAGTTTTTCTTTGTATCATTAAAAAAATGCAGCTTGTTGGGTGATTTTTAAGTGAGGCCTCTTTGGTTTAGTGTGGTCAGTGAAATTAATTCTTTTCCCCCACAGAAGGATTCTATCATATGGATCTTGGTTTAGATGCATCTGAGTTCATAGGATGAAAACCTGATTAATGCATACCCAATTTTAATTTATAAATAACAGCAATATACATCAATTACATCTGTTTTGTAATGACCTATTTCAAATGACTTACCTTTCTCTTCATTTCCTCTAGGTACTACACAGGAAGCCTGGCCGCTAAGGCAACTCAATATGACACTCTAGGCTTAATTCAAACAGCAACAAAAGGTCTAATAAAAAGTATTGAAGATGATGGGATAGATTCTGTGATGGAATGGGAAGTAGATGAAGTACTGAACTGGACCAATACACTCAACTTTGATGAGTAAGTACATATCACTATTCATGGAAAACAAAGGCAGTCATATTTTTTTTCTTTTTAACATTTCCTACTTCAATATTGAATCCTAGGACCACAAACAAAATCTTCAAAAATCAGTATTATTTTTCCAAACAGAAGCAGGAAAATAAGAGATTAGAAAAGGAATGATCCAAGAATAAAGAAAATTAGACTTAGGTGGTTTGTTTTGTTTTTATTCACAGACTGCATTCTTCTGCTTTAGCTTAGAAACAAGGTTAAAAACATGAAATTAATTATAAAAATTATATCCTTAATCTATATTCCCTAATTTTTCTGCATGAGATATTAATAAGGTATAATGTTTTAGTAATATTCAAGTTCTTTGAAAAACATTTTTTGAATTTGGTAAAGTTTTTAAAATATTTAATCACTAGGGACATACAAAAGTATCACTTTCTCCCTACTAGCATAACTGTAACTAAAACCACAGTGTTGATGAGGGTGAGGAAATCAAAACCCTTATATGCTGATCCTGGGAACATACATAGTGCACTCACTCACTTTGGAAACAATCTGTAAGTTTCTCAAATGATTAAACATAAACTTGCTATCATGGTCTAGCAATTTCATTCCAAGACATATATCCAAGAGAAGTTAAAATACACATCCATACAAAAACCTGCACATGAATTTTCATAGAAACACTGTATAATAACCAAAAAGTGGAAGTGACTCAAATGTCTATCAACTGATGGATACATGTATATCTACATCATGTACTATTATTTAACAGTAAAATAAATGAAGGACTGATACATGCTACAATATTGATGAAACTTTTAAGTGAAAGAAGCCAATCACAAAGGACTATGTATTGCATGATTCCATTTATGACATTTCTGGAATAAGCAAACTTTTGAAGAAAGTAGACACTAGTGGTTACATAGGGCTAGGAAACTGGAGAATTGAGAGAAGGTGGCTAGGGATGTGATGTTTCTTTGTGGGGTAAGGATAATGTTTGAAAATTGATTATGCAGATGGATGCACTACTCTGTGAATATACTAAAAGCCACTGAATTGTACACTTCAAATGGGTGAATTGTATGGCATATGAATATATCTCAGTAAACCTGTTAATGTTCAATATATATTCAGCTGCAATAAATAATGTAAATATTACATGGATGAAGAAAATTATAATAAGGACAGTATCAATAAATAAATGCAAGAAAGTAGGAGAAGTTAGAGGGAGATAAGAAAATGGAGTAGGAGCCAGGTGTGGTGGTGCACGCCTGTAATCCCAGCACTTAGGCTGAGACAGGAGAATCTCGAGTTCAAAGCCAGCCTCAGCAAGGGCGAGGCACTAAGCAACTCAGACCCTGTCTCTACATAAAACACAAAAAAGGGCTGGGGATGTGGCTCAGTGGTCGAGTACCCAAGTTCAATCCCCGGTACCAAAAAAAAAAAAAAAAAGTGGGGGCTAGGGAAAAAATCAAGGTATGGAGCATTGGAATATGAAAAAGATCAGGGAAAGCATAGAGGAGGATGACAAAAGGAAAGAAAGACAAAAGAATAAAGAAGGAAAATAATTACACACACAAAAGAAAAATAGGAAAGCCAAAGAAAAAAGATATTAATAAGGAAGATATAGTTATGTGCCATGTAACTACATTTTGTCAATGACCATATATAGGATGGAGGTCCCATAAGATTATAATTTTTTCTCTGCCACCTTCTCTCAGAAATTCCTATCACCTTGCGATGTCATAGTCATAGTGCAGTGCATTACTCACACGTTTGTGGTGATGCTGTTTACAAACTTCTTGTGCTTCCATATTTATTTATTCATATTACATTGTCTACATGCAGTGAAATAAATGTACCACACTTCGAATGTATCACACAATATCCTAAGAGTAACTGAAAATTTCCATATTTTAAAAATGCAGACTTCATGTTTGTAAATTATGTACTTCTATTAGTTCATTCTCTGAGCTGGCTATAATCATAAATTGGTGCCAACTTGGAATCTTAAAAAGCAAGGTTTTCCATTGAGCCTTGCACAGCAAAACTTAAATGGAACCTAGAATGACTATTTGGGAGTGCTTGAGTGGCACTATTGACCACAAGCACTGATTATCTCGGGCAAGATCAAAATTTCAGTCCTTGCCTTAGCCCCTGTAGACATAGGGAGCACTTTCTTCCCAGTACATTTATGGCCTCTACAGTCTACTTTCTGGTAGGCACTTTGTAGTCCTCTAAAGATTTGTAAGTGGCTTGAGGAGACCTTGTTTGATAAGAATTTGCGTCTGACATTTTTCCCTTCAGAAGAATTGGTAGCCATTGCCAGACGCGGTGGTGCAAACCTGTAATCCCAGAGACTCAGGAGGCTGAGGCAGAAGGATCGCAAATTCAAAGTCAACCTCAGTAACTTAGCGAGGCCCTAAGCAACTTAGTGAAACCCTGTCTCAAAATTTAAAATAAAGAAGGGCTGGGGATGTGGCTCAGTGGTTAAGCACTGCTGGGTTCAATTCCTGGAATCAAGGGGAAAAATAAAAGGAAGAATTGATAGCCACTATGGAAAATTTTCTGCAGTCAGATCATTAAAATGCCATATATGCCTTGAACACATATATTTATTGGTAAAAAAAAAAAAATCAGTTTCTTCTCCAAGACTTTTGTGCCAGCCCTTTGTTATGACAAATGGATATTCTCCTGAGATAAAACCCTGCATGTCTTCTACACATTGTAACTATAAACTGAGTACATTATCATTTTGAAAGATAGAGCCAACTTTTACTCTTGGATTCAAGGAGCAACCATTAAAAGCACATTCTACTGAAGTTTAAGGTTAAGCAGAACTGTCTACTAAGAGGTCCTGAAAGGGGTTTATACTACCTGTTGTTTTCCCAATATCCGTAAGTGGCCAAGCAGTATCTCATTTAAGGTCATGGAATAAAGTTAGTAGAGCAACAAAAGGAAGCAGTAATTAGGAGCCAGCTATGATATCTTATTATAATTCAACACTATTGGGCAATATATACTTTCCTATAGCAAAAAACTTTAGGAGCATAGAATTACCAAAAGTAAAAATAATTCAAATGTTTAAATACTTGGAACATCACAATGTTTTAGTTATGTGACAATTGTAATCTTCCTCCTTTTTTCTCTGCCACTTCTCTTTCAGTAGTTGATTTGGCTAACTTCTTACTGATTTCTGGGTAAGAGTGGGTGCAAGTTGAAAGGAAGGAGGCTTAGGAAAGGAGATATAAGGCCTAAGACAAAATGAGTCTCAAGATATCTGCCTTAGAACTTCCCCTCATCTTCACAACTCATCATAACTGTTCTTCCCTGTTTTCTCTCTCCTTTCGTTACTATGGTCTCACTATTTCAGCCTCTGCTTAGGGAGCTGAAGAGTTAGCTGCATTTGTCCAACATGAATATTACCTTTAATATTTTATGGATACTACAAAGATAGCACTATTGTTGAAATCATAAACCACATGGTTTAAATTTCCTCTGAAATATCAGAAATGGGTCTGGCAATCCAAAACCAAGGGGAATGTTTCTGTTTTCTCTGGCTTTTCCCATTGAGGGTTTTCTGCCATACTTCAAATTTAGAAGTTTATTAGCTAATGACTTAGTAGGTACTCACTGAGGATCTTGCAGGAATGAAATGGGATAAAATAAAACATGACCTGAAGGGAGACAAAAGGATACTAATATGACATATGGCAGGCCCCGTGTTTATACCTCCTCATCTCTTGGTGATTGCCTTTGGTGCATGTGAGCTACTGAGATATACGAAAATCCTAAGAATTTAACATTGAGACTAGTGAATTTGTCATCATCAATCTAAGCATGTACTAATGAATCAACTTATTGCTTCCTAATCAGTAGACTTCATTTAATGCCCATATAATATGCTTAGGTATATTGCCAACTGGAAGGAAATTGCAACAAGCAACTCTTCGGTTAACTATAAAGGTAGGTGATTTCTAGCAATACTTTTGCAAAATTCTCATGAACTGTAGTACATTTCACACATGTAAACATTTCTAAAATGCAAAATTTCAGTAACTTACACAATATATAGATAAAAATGAATGAGGAATCATTTTTACCTTTATATGTAAGACTATTTGGGAATAGAAGGAAATTTGCTAGTTTAGGATTGAATAAAATGTGTGTATGTGTTTGTGGGTGTGTGTGTGTGAAGTTGTATCTCATGGTTTCAGCAATAACAGCCCTTTTAAAATTTATTAAAAAATTTTGAGCCAGGCACAGTGGTGTATACCTATAATCCCAGCATCTTGGGAGGCTGAGGCAGGAGGCTCTTGAGTTCAAAGCCAGCCTCAGCAAAAGCAAAGTGTTAAGCAACTCAGTGAGACCCTATCTCTAGATAAAATGTGAAAAAGGGCTGGGGATGTGGCTCAGTGGTTGAGTGCTCCTGAGTTCAATCCCTGGTATCCCTCCAATAAAACAACAACAAAAAATTTGAATGGGGTCTTGTTAAGTTGCTTAGGGCCTTGCTAAATTGCTGAGCCTGGCCTTGAACTTGTGATCCTCCCATGTCAGCCTCCCGAGGTGCTGGAATCATAGGCACGTGCTACTGCTCCCAGCATCAGCAATGATTTTTAGCGACCAAACTTTATTTGGCAAAACAAATGTCACAAAATGTTGGAAATACTTTTTGGTTCTATGCCACAATTCTTCCAGTGGTCAAGAATACTAAAAAGCTAGAGTGATAACCAGCATGTTGAAGAAGAGTATCTTCATGGCACAGGGGTCCAAGGAGGTCTCTGGAAGTGGAGGAGACCTCTACTAGGACCTTCCAGATTCTTGACCATCACAGAAAAGAATTTAATGACAAATCAGGTTTTAGCAAAGACCTTTGATTAGAAAACAAAAGGTAAAGGGACCCTCTCAGAGCAGAGGGCAGGCAGTCTCAAGAGTGACTCACAGGGGCTGGGGCTGTAGCTCAGTGGTAGAGCGCTTGCCTCACATGCGTGAGTCACTGGGTTCGATCCTCAGCACCACATACAAATAAATAAATAAATAAAGAAGTTGCATCTATCTACAACTAAAGAAAAAATATTAAAAAAAAGAATCTCCCCATTTAAAAAAAAAATGAGTGACTCACATTGCCTTGGTCTGGGGTTTTTAACATTTATAGTGGAAAGTAGATAAGGGGCTGAACTAGAGGTGGAGTCACGGCATGGTTATGAACTTTGGCTCATTTTTGTTGCAGTTGCACATTGCCCTTTCTGTTCTAATCATGCTACTTCCTAAATCATATTTCTTTAGCAGTTTAAATTTCCACATAGGAGTGTGAGGCTAGGGTCATTTCTCATTCACCAAAGTCTTTAATGCACATGTTTCTGGAGGGAGTGGACTCTCCAGCGGCCTTGTGGTTATCTTGGGGGTGGTTGCGGTTTTTTTCGCTTTTTCATCAACCAGTCAGCAATCTGCAGGCAAGGACACAAGCACACACAAGCTGGGTTGCTCAGAGTTGTTTTGCATTCCCATTGCTGTGGGTGTTTCTCTTTTGAGACTCAGTGTTCTCTGTATCCCCAAATTCCTATCCCAATATCTCAGAAATACCAATAATTCCAACATAGTCAAAGTCTAATTATGTTTACTGTATGATCTGAATGTGAGTTTTGCCTTATCTTCTATGAGAAGCAGTTTGATTTTTGGCTGTACTGCTTACTGGCTGTGTGATCTGGGCAAGTTAGTAGCTCAGTTTTCTTGTCAGTAAAACTAGAATTTAAAAAGCACCTAGCTGACAGTTGTGAAGTAGCAAGAAGTAATATATGTAAAGAGTTTAGAACAGTGCCTGGCACATATTACTACTCCATAAATATGAATCATCATTAGTTTTAACCTATCCACTTATTTTCAACTTGTTGGCTCTACACGACCCAAGGTACCATCCACCACAGGCTTCTGCAGTGGCCTCCAAACTGATGCTCTTCCAGTCCATTCCCTGCACAACAGATAGTGTACACATTCAAATCAGCAGAACTGGGACTCTTCTATTGCTAACAAATTCTTCTTTAGCAATTGCATTGTAGAAGTGCCATCTTAAAAGTGCTTTATAAAAGTAACTCATTTGATTTTCAAAACAAACCAACCAAACAAGTTCTATTATCTGCATTTACAGAGAAGCAAAAAAAGAGGGGCTATGATTTGTTTGGGGTCATAAACAAAAATCCTGTGTGAATGCCAGGATTTTAATTGAAGCAGGTTAGTTAAGAATTCATGCTTTTAAACATGACCATACTCTGCTACCTTACATTGTCTTCTACCACGAAAAAGCCTGATGGTGGCCTTGCCCCTGACTGTGGCCTTGCTTTCTACTTGTACACGCTCCCCTTCTTGCTCCTTACTGTTTTCATGTCTGTTCCTCAAACACATGTAATTTCCACACTGGAGGATTAATTGAGTTGATAGTCTTCTAGAGTTCAGTTTAGGTAACCGACTTCACTAGAGGACAGAGTTGTCTATTCTCTTTGCTACAGAAAGAGAGTCCTTCAATGTGTAGCATTTAGTAGGTTCTCACTGGCAGATCAAAGAATATAAAGGAATGGAAGGTACAAAAAGAAACAATATAAATTACTGAGTTATAAAAGATTACTATGAAAAGATACAAGATGGTAGTTAGAAAGAGCATAAGAACAAGAGAAAATTATTTCTCAAAGTGAAGCTTTGCATAACTGAAGCCAGTGAAGATGATGCATTGAAAATGTTGGTGTTGGAGAAGAATGTGCCACCTCTTGAAGAAGCCGAAGATCAAACCCAGAGCAGATTTGGGAACTTCAGCTCTGCAGAGGAAAAAGGCATCTGATCATTTGTGAATAAAAAACTATTAGCTAATAGTTAATTACAGAGAACTAAATGACAGACACTAGGATAACTTCTTTACATGCACCATCACACTTAATCCCCGCCCTCCCCAGGGGGTAGGTGCTATTATATCCCAACTTTCAGATGATACTGAGACTTACAGAACTTCACATCAAACAGCTAGTTATTAAGATCCAACTTCGCTTAATCTCAGGTCCTGCAGAACAATAATATATGGTGGTGAAAATAGGATGAATTCAAAAACTTGGGGCAGAAATTTATGCTTTCAGTTAAATAGCATATGAAGATATCTAAGTAGTGAAAAGGAATATGGAATAAATAGATCTTACCTGGCCAGGGCAGCATATTAAATGAATCTACCTTATCACATCTGGTATCTCATCATTTGTCATTTCTCTTTAGGTTTCAGGTTTGAGCACGCACAGAAAGATACACATGAAGATGGATCAGAGGCGCAGACGGAAGCACCATATGATTATTTCTATGGCAGTGTTTATGAAAAACCAAATTTTACTAGATTAACACCTGATTCCACGTATGGAATGTCAACATAAAGTACATTATTTTCTTTTCTGAGGTATGGTCCTTCAAGCCCTGCATTTACCAGTTAGTTGAGAGAGCTTACTCCAACTAGAACAGCTTGTATGTATATTCTTAGCATAGAACCTACCCCAGTTAAGAAAGGAAGACTAAACAGAAATAGAACATTAGACTGCATATAGAAGTCAAGGAAAATACAGAAATCAGTCTTGGTATGCTGAGTAACCATAATTCTAACAGGCACACACAAAGATACTACATTTAGGTGTAAAAAAAAAAAAACCAGATTATTTTCCTCCTTTGGAGCCTTCAGGGCAATCATGTAAGGCCATATCTAAATAGCCTCGCTTTTCCCTTCCTTCTCCTACTTTCCCTTATTCTTTTATTTCTTCACTAAATCTTTTGTAAAAACATTAACATATAGTAATTGTACATATTTATGGTATAGAGTATGATATTTCACACGTGTATACAGTATGTACAGATCAAATCAGGCCAATTAATATTTACATCTCTTTATAATTTATTTGGAGGTTTTGGGCTTCTCTTAGTTCTTTGTAAAATGTATGATAGGTTATTGTGAGCTATAGTTACCACACTGTGCTGAAGAACACTAGAATATATTCATTATCTCTATTTTGGTACCTGTTAGTTCCCTAAAACCTCCTACTCCCCAAACGTCCAACCCTCTGCTATCCAATATTTTATGTTTAGACTGTTTTTTTTGGCATCCACATGAGAACATCTGGCATTTGTCCTCTCGTATCTGCCTTATTTCACTTAAGAGACTCCAGCTACATGCATTTTTCTGCAAATGGCAGGATTTCATTCTTTATGGCTGAATAATATTCCATTGTGCATATATGCTGCATTTTCATTATCCATTCATATGTTGATGGACACCAAGGCTGATTCAATATCTTGGCTCTTGTGAACAGTGTTGCAAATATAGGAGTACAGGCCCTTTGGTATACTTAATTCATTTCTTTTGTTGGTACCCAGAAATGGGATAGCTAGATCACATGATAGATCTATTTTTAATCTTTTGATAAACAACTAAATTGTTCTCCATATGGCTATGCTAATTAGCATTCCCACCAACAATGTATGAGTTTTTTACCCATATCCATTTCAGTACCTATTATTTATAATAGTCATTCTAACTGGGGTGAGATAGTATCTCATTGCAGTTTTTTTTTTTTTTGGTACTGGGGATTGAACTCAGGGGTACTCTACCACTGAGCCACATCCCCAGCCCTATTTTGTGTTTTATGTAGAGACAGGGTCTCACTGAGTCATTGCAGTTTGATTTGCATTTACCTGATGGCTAATTGTATTTAACATTTTTTCAGTTATTTATTGACCATTTGTGTTTCTTTTTTTGAGGTGTCTAGTTGGATCATTTATCCATTTTGTAATTGCTGTTTCTTTTTAAGTTTTGTGAGTTCCTTACATATTCTAGATATTAACCCTTTGTCAATGAATAATGGATAAATATTTTCTTCCATTCTATAGGTTGTCTCTTCACTCCGTTTCCTTTGCTATGTAGCAGCTTTTTAATTTGTTGTAATCCCATTTGTCAATTTTTTGCTTTTGTTTCTGTGTTTTGGGGTCCTATCCAAAAAGTCATTGTCTATACCTTCGTCTTAAGACATTTCCTGTTTTCTTCTAGTAGTTTCACAATTTCATCTTACATTTCTTTGATCTGCTTTGAGTTGATTTTAGTATAAGGTAAAAGTGGATCAAATTTCAATCTTTTGCATATGAATATCCAGTTTTCCCTGTATTATGGGGGGGGTAATGAGGAAACTGTCTTTTCTCCAATATGTTTTTGGCACATTTCTCAAGAACTGGTCAACTGTAGGTGCATGGGTTTGTTTCTGGGATCATGCAATTTTGTTATAGCTCTGTAGTATATCTTGAAGCCAGGTATTCAAATTGCTCTAGTTTTGTTCTTTTTGGTCAAGATTGCTTTGGCTATTTAGAGGTGTTTTTTGTGGTTCCATATGAATTTTGTGAGTTTTTCTTGTTCTGTAAATAATTTCATTAGTATTTTGATCGGGATTGCATTGAATTTATAAAATTATTTTGGGTAGTGTTATAGTTTGGATCTTGTGTATACCTCAAAGGCCTATGTTAAAGGCATGATCCCAAGCCTCAGGCATTATTGGGAGGTGGAGAAATCTTTAGGAGATGAGGCCTGGTGGAAAATTAGGAAATCAGGGGTATGCTCTTGGAGGGGACATTAGGACCCCAGACTCTCCCTCTTTTTGCTTCCTGGCCACAAAGTAAGCAGTTTTTCTGTCATGGGCTGTTCCACTATAGGCCCAAAGTAAAGGTGCCAGGAAGGCATGGACTGAAACCCCTGAAACTCTAAGCCAAAGTAAATCTTTCCTCCTTTAAGTTGATCATCTCAGGTATTTTGTCAGAGACGACAACCTGACCAACACAGAAAAGTTGTTATGGAGAAGTGAGGTCACTGCTATGACTATACTTGACAGTGTGGTTCGTTAACCTGTGGGATTGGTTTGTGCAAACAGTTTGGGAGGTAGCCAGAGGAGGCTTAGAATGATAAGCAGAGCTGAACTGGTAACTTTAATGGGCGCTCAGAAGATCTGAATGCTGATAGAATTGTTGACAGTAAATGCTATGCTGTTGAGGTTTCAGAAAGAGAAATGGGATTGTATTTGAGAACTGGACTAGAGACCAGACATGTTATGCTCTGGCAAAAAAAATGTGTCTGTATTTTGTCCATGCCCTGAGACTTTATGGGAGGTTAAGTTTAAAGGTGACAGGCTGATTTATCTGGCAGAGACAATTTTAAGGCAGCACAGAATTCAGGCAGAGGTATGAGTATTGCTGGCTGCCTTTAGTCAGATTTATGGTAATAATTGGGAACAAAAATCAAAGCTGAAATATGTGGGGAAACTTGCTTTCCATTCACAAAAGGAACATGTTTACAGTTGTAGCCAAGGAGGGTGCAGGTTCCTGGAGGGATAAGTGCCATTAAAAAGGAGCCAAATTGGGTGCAGTGGCGCATGCCTATAATCCCAGTGGCTTGGGAGGCTGAGGCTGGAGGATCCAGAGTTCAAAGCCAGCCTTGGCAACAGCGAGGTGCTAAGCAACTCAGTGAGATCCTATCTCTAAATAAAATACAAAACAGGGCTGGGGATGTGGCTCAGTGGTTGAGTGCCCCTGAGTTCAATCCTTGGTATCTCTCCCCCCCAAAAAAGAGCCAAATACTTTGACCTGGGATGATACGTAGACGCCTGAAGGGGATCTCAGGAATTGGCAAGATCCTACCCGCTGCAGGCTCAACGGGGTAAAAGTGTAAACTCATTTCAAAGATTTTATCTTTAGGAAACAGCCCTGGGGTGCCCTGCTAGCACAGGGCCCCCTAGGAAATCTGTTCCCTGGGCTGTGTTTTTCTGTGTTTGGCATTCCAGGAACTTGGGGCCCCTGCAGCTGTGGCCCAAGTGGGCCCAGCTACTGTTCTCTTTGGTGGCAGATCTTGGCATCTCCTGTTTGAATGCTGTTTTGTAGGCATGCAGAATGCAAGAGTTGTAGGGTCATGGAACCTTCACAGATTTAAAATCTGGGAGGCCAGGTAGTATGTGGCAGGGTCAAGAGTCCCCGCAAGCAGCCCCGAAAAGGGCAATGTGTGAAGCTATGAAAGTGAAGCTGATGCTGCAGCGGAGACCCCAGGAAGTTAGAGATGCAAGGAACATGGAAAGCTTGCCAAAGAGTCATGGGCACTGAGCCGAGCCAGCCCCAAAAAGTTGACATGTGTTAAATGCTTGATCCCCAGCTGCTGGTGCTGTTGTGAGGTAGAGAACCTTTAGGAGGTGGTCCTAGGGGAAGGAAAGTAGGTCATCAGGGGCATGCTCTTGAAATGGCAATTGGGACCCCAGAATCATCATCTCCCATTTTATTTCCTGGCCACCATCGAGTGAGTTTCCCTCTGCCACACGCTTCTGCCAACTTGTTTTGCCTCATTACAGGGCCAAAGCAACAGGGCCAAACCACCATGAAGTGAAATCTCTCCAAGTGTGAGCAAAATAAACCTTTTCTCTTTTTAAATAGATTGAGTATCTTGTAACAGAGACAAAAAGCTGACTAAAGACATTTTAATATTAAGTCTTCCAATCCCTGAATGTGGGTGGTTCTTTCATTTTTTTGTTTTCTTCAATTTCTTTCATCAGTGTTTTGCACTTTTCATGGTAAAAGTTTTTCACATCCTTTAATTTATTCCTAGGTATTTTAATTTTTTTAGTAGCTCTTTTGAATGGTATTGCTTCATGGTTTTCTGGTCAGCAAATCTGTTACTTTGTGTATAAAAATGCTACTGATTTTTATATATTAATTTTTTTAAAATTTGTTTTTTAGTTGTAGATGGACACAACGTCTTTATTTTATTGCTTTGTATGTGGTGCTGAGGATCGAACCCAGGGCCTCACGCATGCGAGGCAAGCGCTCTTACTGAGCTACAATCCCAGCCCTGTATGTTAATTTTGTATGTTGCAACTTCACTGAATTTGTTAATAGTCTTAGTGTAGTCCCTTAAGTTTTTCAATATATAAAATAATATAACCTATAAATAGGGGTACTTTGATTTCCTTTCTTATTTGTATCCTCTCTATTTCTTTGTCTTACCAATTGCTCTGGCTAATACTTCCATTAGTATATTGAATAGGAGTTGTGGGAGTGCACATTCTTGTTCCAGGAAATGCTTTTAGATTTTCCCCACTTAATGTGATGTTGGCTGTGGACCTGTAATATATATCCTTTATTACATTGAAAAATGTTCCTTCTGTACTTAATTGGTTGAGTTTTTGTTAAAGGATGTTGAATTTTATCAATTTTTTTATTCATCCATTGAGATGATCATATGATTTTTGTCCTAAACTCTATATGGTGATTTAAATTTATTGATTTGCATGTTGAACCATCCTTGCATCCCTGGAGTGAAACCAACTTGATCATAACATACAATCTTCTTAATAAGTCTTTGAGTATGATTTGCTAACATTTTATTAGAGATTTTTACATCTACGTTCATCAAGGATATGGTCTGTAGTTTTCATTCCTTGATGTGTCCTTATTTGGTTTTGATATGAGGGTGATACTGGCTTCACAGAATAAATTTGGAAGTGTTCACACATAACTCCTTTTCTATTTCATGGAATAATTTGAGGATCATGAGCATTAGTTCTTCTTTAAAGGTCTGGTAGACTTCAGCTGGCCCTGGGTTTTTCTTTGTTGGAAGGTTTTTCTTTTCTCTTTTTGTTACTGCTTTAATCTCATTGCTTGATACTGGTCTGTTCAGATTTATCATACCCTCTCAGTTCAATTGTGGTAGGTCATTATGTATCTAGAAACTTGTCCATTTCTTCTAGATTTTCCAATTTAGTGGAGGATGAACTTTAAAAAGTCTAATGATTCAATGGATTTCAGTATCTGTGGTGTTATCTCCTTTTTCATCTCTAATTTTATTAATTTGGGTCTTTGGTTAGTTTGGCTAAGGGTTTATCAATTTGTTTCTTTTCAAAGGAAACTGTTTTCTTTGGTCTTTTTTTATTCTCAATTTCATTAATTTTAGCTCTGATCTTAATTATTTCCTGTCTACTGATTTTGCAATTAGTTTTTAAAAATTCTATATTCCATATATTCAGATTTTGAGTCATGGAGAGGTTCTTCTTTTGGTCTTGTATTTTTTGGGTTCTAATGCCTCCTGTATTTGTATGTCCATCTTACTGCTAAGGCTTGGAAAATTTTGTTATTTCACTGAAAAGTTAATAAATGCCATTAGTGTGAATTTATTTCTTCCTTGATAACAATTCTGTGATTGGACTCTAATGTCCCAGAGTTTTGTATATTCTGATCATAGTTTATTATTTTTTCTTTAACTGTCTTAATATTCAAGACTGGCTACTCTGTCCTTAAGCTCTGAGATACTATCTTTTACTTGGCCTAATCTGTTCAACTGAGTATTTTATTGTGTCTTTCATTTCCAAGATTTACTTGGTTCTTTTTCAGAATCTCTTTTCAAATATTTTTTCACAACCTATATTTTCTCCCTTTGTTCATTTTAGATCTTTAATTCATTACTCATTTGAACAATCAGCTTTCTGAATTCTTTGGCAAGGATCTCATTAATATCTGTGGATTCAGTTGTTGGGAAGTTAACAAACTTTTGGAGGCATCTGCTCTGTTTCCTCATATGTTCTTATATTTGTTCATCTGTTGAGATGAATTCTTCCTTCTCTTTTATGTGAGGGTCTTTAAGTTAGTAATTATCTCTAATAACCAAACCAAGTTTCAGTAATCAGTGCCACTTTGAGAGAAGAGAGTAACTGTCAGTAACAGAACAAACCATATATCAACATATGCTAAAAAATGTTCTTACTAATAATGACATCTACTACTCAGTTAACCAAAGAAAAAAGGAGGTGAGAAGTAATTAGAGTGAAAAGATTAAGCATAAATGATAACATACTAAACTGAATTGGAAGAAAGGATAAAAAACAGAAAAAAGAGAAAGTATAAAAATGTGGGGGAGGAAAAAGACAAGATAAAATGAGAAGAGAAAGAAGAATAAAGAATAGGAGAAGGAAAAAAGGTACACTCATACATTGCTGATGGGCCTGCAAATTGGCGCAACCACTTTGGAAAGTAGTATGGAGATTCCTCAGAAAACTTGCAATGGAACCAACATTTGATCCAGGTATCCCACTCCTTGGTCTATACTCAAAGGACTTAAAAACAGCTGCAGCCACATCAATGTTTACAGTAGCTGAATTCACAATAGCTAAGATATAGAACCAACATAGATGCCCTTTCAATAGATGAGTGGATAAAGAAACTGTGGTATATATACACAATGGAATATTACTCAGCATTAGAAGAGAACAAAATTATGGCATTTGCAGGTAAATGGATGGAGGTGGAGAATATCATGCTATTTGAAGTAAGCCAATCCCAAAAAACCAAAGGCCGAATATTCTCTGCTGATAATGGGGCGGGGGGTGCATGGGAAGAATGGAGGAACTTTGGGCAGAGGGGAGCAGAGCAGGTATTGGGGCAGGAATGATGGTGGAATGACATGAACATCACTGCCCCGGGTACATATATGATTGCATGAAGGGTGCAACTCTACATCATGTACAACCAGAGAACTGAAATGTGTGCTCTACTTGTGTACAATGAATTGAAATGTATTCTGCTGTCATGTATAACTAAGTAGAACAACTAAAAAACATAGAAGGAAATGAAGGAAGAAGAGGTGTCCAGAGGATTCTATTGACTAAATGCGTCAAATTAGAACTCTTAAAAAAAAATCACAAAATGGGGAGACATTCAAAATGAGTTTACATTGAACAGGTGAAGCAATAACAGTCATAAAGAGATTTTTTTCTTCTTGCTGAGGCTTTCTAAATGGAAACATTTCTTTCTGGGGTTCCAATTTTAGAATCTTTCTCCTTTGAGGAAGTTTGTGTCACACAAATATCATGCCATTTTAATTCTTCTCAGCACTGACCCAAACTGGCCAAACCTGTTAGGAGAGAGTATGCTGAGTTCCTCTCCCTTTTTCCCTGGCAGCATGTATTGGGGAATGTTTTCCATTTCAGAGCTGGCTTCACCCTTGCTCAAAATGGCTTTGTTATTGACTGGGGTTGGGTTGTCTGTCAGGATCACTGACCAGCCCTTTCATGCAGTCTGTGGACTGTACCACACACCTCACTCTGAGCCTCAGTCCACATGCTGAGCGGAGGTGTATGTGTCAGTCCAGACCCTTCTGGGTGTGGGGAGGATGGCACAGGTGTCTGTGGTAGGATTTGCAGGGTTGCTACTTTCCATCTGATCCATCTTAGTTCTTCTCTGTACTCCCAAGTCACTGAGTTCAGACTCTGAATTTCAAATGAAAACATCCTTTGCACTTAGATACCAAAAAGCACGTAACACAGAAGATGAGAGAAAAGGTAAACTGTAGGGATTTCTAGACTAATGCTCAGGAAGTCTGAACAAAGTCTTTAAGCTGTCGCTGCTTTCTCATTTTCACTAACGTCACTGAAGCGTGCCAGTACTTTTTCCCAAGCCAGTTCACCTCACTATCTGAGCTTATTTTCTGCTCAGACTGTGATTTTGTTGGACAGTAGTGCCTGTTTTTCTTAAACTAAGTGGGAGAATTTCCTTGGGCTGGTTGGAAGGGAACTTTCCTTCCTGTACTGAGCTCTGGTGCACCAAGTGCTACTGCAGTCTGTTCTTTTTATTTTCTTTTTATTCTAGAAACCAGTATTTCTGGTTTTCACTTGGTTGCTAGCTCAGTTGTCACTGCTGAACTGTTAATTCCATCTTGGGGAGCAGCTAAGATATCGTAGGTTCCCCTAATCCATTTTTTCAGCCTGATTTTTTTTTGTATTTTTACTCTATTTCATTTTGTTCTGATCTTTATTTCTGATTTCCTTATTTTATAGTTTCATGTACCTTATCAAAAACAAATGTTAAATTTTATTACAAGCTTTTTCTGTACCAACTGATATTGTAATATGGACTTTGTTTACTAATCTTTTAAATAGTAAGCCAACTGGCTTTCCTGTAATAATGTCATTTGGACATGATATATTATCTTTTTTTTGGTATCATCCTTGTATAGATTGATGAAATAAATTTGCTTATATTTTATAAGGGCTTTTGTATCTATGTTCATGAAGGATATTGGTATTTTATTTGGTTTCCATGCAAGGTTAATGCTAACCTCATAAAATGGGTTCTTGCAATATTGGGGAGAGTTTTATAGAATTGGTTTTATTTCTTCCTTAGAAAAAACATTGATTCATCAAAACTATTTTCAGTCCCAGTATACTGAATTTGTTTCAGCCAACATCACCTGTGGCTTGTAGCAGTCAGAAGCCATGAGTGCACCTCAGCAACAGCTAGCCCATAGCACTGTGGGCCTTGGTCTTGGTGGCCTCAGGGCATGGTATAGCTTACAGGCATTGGTGGCCATGGGCAGGCACAGAATCCAAATAATATGGAATTAACCATATTTATATCAGATAAAACAGACTTTAAATCAAAAGCAGTCAAGAATGAGAACAAGGGCAATTATATAAGAAAAAAGGAGTCAATTTAGCAAGAGGAAAATTTTCTGAATATATAAGAACCTAGTATCAGAGCACACAAATATATAAAACAGCAAGATTGCGTATGTAGCTCAGTGGTAGAGCACTTGCCTAGCATGCCCAAGGCTCCAGCTGGGTTCAGTAACTAGCACTGCATAGACAGAAAAACAACTCTAAAAAGATATTCCAATATGGTGATAGTTGGGACTTAAATATCCCAGAGTTTGAGTAATGGACAGATCATCTACAACGAAAATCAACAAAAACAGACTAATTGATGTACCTTAGACCAAACAGACCTAAATGGGCATCTATAGAACAGTCTATCCAAAAGCTGTTGAATACACATTTTTCACATCACCACATGGAATGGTCTCCAGAATATATCATGACAGGCTATAAAACACATCTTGACAAATTTTTAAAAGATGAAATATCAAGTATTTTTTACTACAATGCAACAAAACTAGAAATGACGAGAAACTTTGGAAACTATACAAACACATGGAAGTTAAACTACTTACCACCAACAAGTAGATCTGGAAAGAAATCAAGAAGTTGATTTTGAAACAAATGAAAATCAAAACCTAAAGGCTAGTACATCAAGAAGGAAGGTTTTAGTAACACTGAAACAACCTATTACTCTAACTTGAGTTAGAAAAAACAGGATCAAACCAAATCTCAAAATAGTAGGAAAAGCTGGGTGAGGTGGTGCACACCTGTAATCCCAGCAGCTTCAGAGGCTGAGGCAGGAGGATAGTGAGTTCAAAGCCAGCCTCAGCAAAATCAAGGCGCTAAACAACTCAGTGAGACCCTGTCTCTAGATAAAAAAACAAAGGCTGAGGATATGGCTCAGTGGTCTAGTGCCCCTGAGTTCAAACCCTGGTACCAAAAAAAGGAAAAATAATGAAATGAGAGCAGAAATAAATATAAGCTAAAAAGATAACAGGATCAACAAAACAAAGAGCTGGTTCTTTGAAAAAGAAGAAAAAAAAAAAAGACCAAATAGATAAACCCTTCCCTGCATCAAGAAAAAGAGAACAATGTAATTCATCAGACTAATAGATCAAGGAAAGCAATTGTTCTCAGTAAGTTTAGATAAACTGCTAAAAATCACCATTTGTGATAAAACCTCAGCAATCTAGTAATAGGAAGGAACTTCTTTAATCTGATAAGGGAAATATATACATTTAAAAAACCCTGCAGCAAACAAAATTTAATGATGAAACACTGACACTTTAAGATCAGGCACAGGATTAGAATGTTTCAGTATTTCTACTGATTACTGTACTAAAGACAAGCTGTAACTGGCACAATGGACAAGAGAAAGGAATAAACCATGTAAGATTTGGAAAGAATCAAATCTGAAATTGCCCACAGATATGATTATAAACTACAAAATCCAAAACCAGATATGCCTCTAGAAAGAATAAAGGTTTACTAAAGTTACTGGATAGAAAATCAGTATGCAATAACTAACTTTAATTCTAAATACTGACAATTATAAACTAAAAATATCCTTTACAAAAAAACTGAAGTGCCTAGAAATGTACATAAAAGTATGCAAGTCTCTATAGGGAAATCTGTAAAACTTCATTAAGAGAAGGTCTAGGAATAGAGAAAAATTCTTATGTGACAGATTTAATCATGAATTAAGTGATATAAAATGTGACCCAGAAAACTAAGAGAATAAAAAAAGACACAGAATGGGAAAATGTTAGCAATGATGTTATGTAACTAACAAAGAACTAGTAGAAATACTGGCAAAGAAAACAGAGGCAGTTTATCAGAGAACATCATATTGACCAACAAGCACACAAAACAGTTTAATCTTCCTAGTCACTTAAAATTATGATGCCATGTTGCACCCAACAAAATAGTAAAAATTGCTAGTTTGAAAGATCAAGAAGGGAAAATCACCCTTGGTTAAGAGCCACTGCTTCTGAATAATATACAATGAGAGTATACATTTTTCCCTCCTGCTAGACATAAAACTACATGTTTTAAGGGCAAAGTAAAGAATTTTTCAGGGGATAATTTCATCATGTGAAATCTTTACCTTAATTACCAATTCTAAATCTAATAATCTTTGTGAAAACTTTGTACCGTGTGCAAAATTCATTTTGTAGAAAGTAGACAAAAAAGCTTGAAACCCTAAAGAGCAGTAAATTTGTTTATTATAAAAATATAAGCAGATGGAAAGCAAACTTCACATTTAGGATATCACAATCTTTGTACCTGTCATAACCCAACACTGATCTTTTACATTTTAGAAATGTCAACTAGATTACTTTATAGGCCCAAAGAAAATTTATCGGTCCTTTTGTTATGAGGTAACTAAGAAAAACTACCAGAATATTTAGACTGAGATGCAGCATGTTGCATTGTTCTATGCAGACTCCCCAGTTCACACAGCAATACTGGTCTGGTGCCTATCTTCTCCAGACTCTGAACTCTACATGTACAGACTATGTCTGCCTTGCTCACTGTGATCTTCTTAGAACTAGGCCCATGCCCGTGGTATTGGCACAAAAACAGACATGAAGACCAACGGTACAATAGAAGATACAGAGACATATCCACACAAATGCAATTATGTCATACTAGATGAAGGTGCCATAAACATACATAGGAGAAAAGATAGTCTCTTCAACAAATAGTGCTGGGAAAACTGGAAATCCATTTGCAGTAGAAAGAAATTGAATCCCTCTCACCTCACAAAACTCAAAGTAAATGAAGGAAGGCATTAGACCAGAGACCCTGCACCTACTAGAAGAAAAAGTAGGCCCAACTCTCTATTATGTCAGCTTAGGAACTGTATTCCTCAACAAGACTCCTAAGGTGCAAGAAGTAAAATCAAGAATCAATAACCAGGATGGATTCAAACAAAAAAGCCTCTTCACAGCAAAGGAAACAAGAACGTGGAGAGAGAGCCTACAGAATGGCAGAAAATCTTTGCCACCTGCACCTCAGATAGAGCATTAATCTCCAGGATATATGAAAACCTCAAAAAGCTTAACACCAAAAAAAAAAAAAAAAACTCAATAAATGGGCAAAGAAACTGAACAAGCACTTCACAGAAGAAATATGACCAGTCAAATATATAAAAAATGTTCAACATCTCTAGCAATTAGAGAAATGCAAATCAAAACTACACTGAGATTCCATCTCACTCCAGTCAGAATTTCAATTACAAGAATACAAGTAACAATAAGTGTTGGCATAGATGTGGGGAAAAAAGCACACTCATACATTGCTGGTGGGACTGCAAATTGGTGTGACCACTCTGGAAAGCAGTATGGAGATTCCTTAGAAAACTTGGAACCACTATTTGACCCAGTTATTCCACTCCTTGGTTTATACCCAAAGGATTTAAAATCAGCATAACACAGCCACTTCAATGTTTATACCACTTCAATGTTTATACCAGCTCAGTTCACAATAGTTAAGCTACGGAACCAACCTAGGTGCTTCAACAGATGAATGGATAAAAACAAATGTGTATATACACAGTGTATTATTACTCAGCCACAAAGAAAAATGAAATTATAGCATTTGCTGGTAAATGGATGGAACTTGAGACTATCATGCAAAGTAAAGTAAGCCAATTCCAAAAAACCAAAGGCTGAATGTTCTCACTGATATCTGGATGCTAACCCACAATAAAGGAGGGTGTGTGTGTGTGTGTGTGTGAGAGAGAGAGAGAGAGAGAGAGAGAATAGACGTCCACTGGATTAGACAAAGGGGAATGAAAGGAGGGAGGAGGGGAAAAGGAGAGTAGAATTAATTTGACATAACTTTCCTATCCTTGTATATGAATATATGACCAGTGTAACTCCATATCATGCACAACCACAAGAATGGGATCCTAATTAGAATAACTTATACTCCACATATGTACAATATGTCAAAATACACTCTACTGTCCTGAATGTCTAAAGAAGAAAAAATTTAGCTCCATCCCTGGCACACACAATGGTCAAATATCTGAATGAAATGAGCGAGTTTTAGTACAAACTTTTAGATTTATTCAAAAACCATTTTATAATAGACTCAGGTAACAATAATACATTTAGTAGTACTAAAATAAATCTATGTAAACTACATAATTTCATTAAGGTGCAATTAAAACACTTGAAATGGCACAATATATTTCAAACCAGTATACTAGCTTTCTAATTTACAAGATGAGTCTTTTCTAATCTTAAAATCAGACTTAAGTTTAAGAGTAGAATAGGGAAATATATACATTTTAAATGTCTATATTGAATTGAATTTGAATTTCTCTATAACACCTTCATTATTTTGTAACTCTGGGTGATCACACTGAAAATCTAAACACATTTTTAAAATACAGACTGAGCATCTCTTATTCAAAATGCTTGGAAACAGAAAATTTTCAGATTTTTTAACTTTACGAGCTGAAACTCCAAAATGACACTCAAAGTTTTGGATAAAGTCTGATGTAGAATCTGACTTGGGGTGTTGGGTGGTGTGTATATGTGCACAGAAAAAAGTGGCTCTCTTCACTGAGAACCATTATTACTTAGCAGTCTGGCCACAGTCTTGCAGTAGGGACCAAAGACACACACCTGGAGACTGGAAGAAAAAGACCTCAGGGAAGCCTGTGAGCACAGAGTGCTGTGTGGTCTTGTTACTTGAGCTTCCAGTGAGTCCAGGAGCCACCGTGCAGACTGAGAAAGAAAACAGAAAATGGAAGCCCTGAAAAGGGACGATCACTGGAATTTACCTGGGAATGACAGGGTTACATCAGAACCAATCACAGTGCTGGCTAGATTAAATCAGTTCCACCACCAACAGAAATAGTTGTTTCGGGGCTGGGTTATGGCTCAGCGGTTGAGCGCTTGCCTCACATACGTGAGGCACTGGGTTCGATCCTCAGCACCACATAAAATAAATAAAGATATTGTGTTCATCTACAACTAAACAAAAAGAAAGAAATAGTTGTTTCAGTGATAACTTCCATAATAGAAAAATATTGTTTTATTTCTTTACATCTGAATTGTGACTTTCATTAATAAACTTGTTTGACTTGAATAGGAAAAAAAAAAAGTCTTGGATAAAGTAGGAGTGGTCTTGTGCCACTGACAGCATTTTGTTTTGCATTTTCAGATAAGGATGCTCAGCCTGTACTACTTTGTTTTCAACATCCTTTGTCTATCCCTCAGCCCCTCAGGAAAGCCCTCTATCACTGAGTCACACCCCAGTCCTATATTCTTATTTCTAATGTAACTTTACCATGCTTACAATTTTAGAGTTTCCCTCCCTTTTATAGAAAACTTATTTATCACATACACATATATAATTATCTGGGAAATAATTTTTAATCAAAACACCTCAAAGTAGCAGTATTTTTGTTATAATCCATACCAAAGGAAAAACCATTGTTCTGCCTCATCATTCTCAGCTAATGGGTAAATCACTGATTCTATTGAAAATGACACAAATATGCTACTGAGAAGAAATAAAAATTTAGCCAAGAAGCAGGGCAAAAATAAGAGTCATTTTTAATGTGTGAAAGCCAAATAACTCCCTCGACACTATCAAAGCATCTTTGGGTGATGAATAAATCAAGCACAAAACATTTTTTTCCAAAAACACAGTTGTTCACTTAAATATTAATCCCTATTTAAAGACTGTGGATAGGTTAAAAATGAAAGCTAAAATATAATTCCTAAAGGCTGAATTCAAGGAGTACTTCATATACTGAAGATCACACCCAAGCTTTCCATCCTGGGAAAAGTCGGCTGAGATTTTTAGGGTCCATGGCCTGCTGTATGAGCAAATTCACCTGTCCACCCACACTGAGCACGGTGCCTTCTTCCACTCCTTTTAGTTTCTCTTGCAATCTCATCAAGACACGTTCTGCTACTTTGTTGAAACTTTGGTCAATATCACTAATGACAAAAAACACAAAAGTTTCAATGATGTAGAGCAGTTTTAAGGGCCTTGGGAGTAAGAAAAGCTAAACTGACAACAGATCCTTCCTAAAATACTGCTCACCTAAGATCTCGTTTGCATTCTTGATCATCTGCATTCAGAGTGGGGTGCAACTCAGTTTCATCTTCTGGCCTCTGCTGTAAGTACAGAGCTTTCAAAGGATTCATGGTCCAGTCAAAGAGTGGATCATACAAGAGAACCTAAACAGAGAAAACATGTGTATTAGAAGAACAATGTGCATTTGATCACATAGTTATAAAAAACAGAGTCAGGGTTATAAAAAACAACAGTAACGTGGTAGCTGATAGGAGGAAAGGGAGAAAACTTATCAAGCATGCTTCATGTTTCCTGGTGGAGGAAATTTTATTGACATAATGTTCCGAGTATCTAATCTGTTCTGAATTCATTTTTCCTCCACAGTTGGGGTGATATCCATTGGCACGTTTCCTGAGTGGGTGAACTCATTTATTAAAAGGAGATAAACACTGGGCTGGGGCTGTAGCTCAGTGGTAGAGCGCTTGCCTAGCATGCATGAGGCACTGGGTTCGATCTTCAGCACCTCATATAAATAATAAATGAATAAAATAAAGATCCATCTACAACCAAAAAAAAAAAAAGATAAGCACTAATGAGTTTCATTCCTTCACTTTATACTCTTGACCAATGCGGTACTGGGTAAAGGTATTTGCTTTGCAGGCCCCAATCTGCCAATGGCACTTCTTTATCTTAATTAGTTCAAATTTGGGTTGAGGGGAAAAAGCATGTGTAATCTATTGAAACGTCCTCAAAACCCAGTTACAAGTAGCCTTAGGTCATACGTTTTAGAAAGAGAAAAAATAAAATTTAGAAAGCAAGGTCATGAGGGATTTCCAACCTGGAAAGTTCAAAATAGCTAACTGCCCTGGTGTTTATAATCATGAAAGCCCGTCTCCCCTTGTAGTCAGGCTTTAGCAAATCTTTACAAGTCTTAAGAATAAATGACGACTAAATTATGGAGAAAAATAATTCTGCAGGACAAGCATTAAAAGGCTGGAATACTACTGTTGCTGATTTTATTGTGCTTCTCAGTACAACCATATATTGGGACTATAAAATGTCTTTAGTGGGTTTTGCTCTAGAATGTGCTAGATTAACAGTCCCAAAATTTCTTCATATTTTATGATGCTGTTTTGAGTGTCCTTTCAGGCCATTAAAAACTGACAGGAAGATATCATGATTACATGTGCTTTGTTCATAAGTGAGACTTCAGGTTGGGCACTAATAAATCTTTGTCTTGGGACAGGCCACCTGATGGAGCACTGGAGCCCCTGAAGCAAATGCCCTTACCCAGGACATTAGTTAAAAGTTTTACCCACAAAAGAGAAGAGTATTTTATTAGTCAACTAATGAAAAGGAATGAAGACCTCTATTATAAAGACCCTATGTGTCATCTTGGGTTGAAGTAAAGAAACAACACAAATTATTTAAAAACCAAGGGCTTGTGCCAGGAATCATATTTGCAAATATTGGAATTAAGGAGGAAATGGAATTATTAAAAATATACTTTAACTACCCAAACAGAAGTGGACCCAGACAGAAGTGGCTGAAAACAATAAAGGAACACAAACTGATTAAGCTACAGTAGGGTTTCTCAATCTTAACACTACTGACATTTTGGGGTTGGATACTTCTTTATTGTGGAACTGTCCTGTGTACTGTAGGATGATTAGCAGCTTCCACCCAGAAGATGTCAACTGTAAACCCCTCCCCAACTGTGATAACAAAATGTGTCTCCAGACATTGCCAGTTGTCTTCTATGCAACAAAATTGTCCTTGGGTAAGTATCACTGAGCTAGAGGGAGAGAAATATTTCCTTAGTAGAATAGATGAAACCTTGGAGGACATGATGATCCACTGTGAAGAAAAGAAGATCTTGAAGGCCAAGAAAGACACATATACATAGAAAGAAAGGAAAATGGATTAATCAAAGTGCTCTGAAAGAGAGGTTTAGGAAGCAAGGAGATGTTTAAATTGTCATTAGATCAGAAATAGTAACTGTAATTCAATGAAATCTAATAGAGGAAAAGTAATGAATTCAAGAGAAGAAAGAAATGACATATCAGATAACTGGTATCCAGTATGCTATTGAGAAGCACCTCCTGAAGCTAAAGTCAGAAAGTATACAGTAAGATCAACTTGAAAATTATCCTTAAAGCTGGAAAAATCATATCAAATGATTTCTAGAAATTTGAAGAGATTTACAAAGGGAAGGTCAGGTAGACTGTTAGAAAAACTCACAAGCATTAGGGAGGTGTGTTCAGAAGTGACAGTTATTGTAGGTGGAGATGCAAATCGCTTCCTGGACTCTAAACCCTTACAGAGTACACCCACAGTCCTTACAATAATGTAGGAACCCTTTAGGTGACTTACCAACATCACTTCTTTAACTTCATCTTCCTACCCTTTAAAGGATGAAGCTCTTGAACAATTTTAACTAAACTTCTGAGGTCCTAAAGGAATATCCCCTTTTGTTAAGTGTGAACCTAGAATATTCTTATTGAAGAACTCCCAAAGGTACTTGTGTGTAAAAAATCCTTGACTGAGACTAAGTTAAGAGGAAAATATTGGGGAATTTGAATCTTAATTTTTAAAGTTTGGGCTTTTAAATGCAAAAGGGCAAGATAATATGATTTTAGACTTTAATATCTACATTATTGAGGCATCTATGTTATCATTTATTCTTACTACAGAACCAATACAAACTGTAATGAATAACAACATGTATGAATAAACTTTGAAATGTGAAAAAAAAAGTGTATTCTCAGCATTAGGAACAGAACAGTCTGAGATTTAATATTGTCAACATACTATTGAAACCTATTTCAGCACCCTCTTTATAATAAAATCTATTACCATCAGCAGTCCAAAGGAGATTTATCAAGACACCTTGGGTCACAAAGGTAAGACACAGGACCACCCCGAGAGATATTAATTTCATCTTCCAAAGGATGGAGCCCCACCTTTGTTGATAACAGGCTTAATGGTTAATGCCAGTGAATTAAGATAGAGATTCTCAACCCTGGCTATGAATATAAATATTCCTGAAAAAAATACAAATATTTTTTCTCTACAGTTGTTCTGTTCGGTCCTTTCATCACAGCAGCAAAAAAGCTGACTAAAACAGATGCCATCCCTAGAAGTATGGTTTGAATTTGGTCAACATTAGTATTCTTTAAAAGCAGTACAGATGATGCTAACTTATAGCTAGATCCAGTATCATCAGATTAAATGAACAACATTTGAAGAATGTAGGGGAGGGATGCTGTTATGGTTTAGATGTGAGGTGTCCCCTCAAAAGCTCACATGTGAGATAATGTGAGGGGGTTCAGAGGGGAAATGACAGGGTTGTGAGAGCCTTAACCCAAAAGGTGAACTAAATCAACTGACGGGATTGAGTGGTAACTGAAGGCAGGTGGGGTGTGCTAGAGGAAGTGGGGCACTGGGGACGTGGCTTTGGGGTATATATTTGTGTTTTCCAAGTGGAGATGTCTCTGCTCTCTGATCACCATGTGAGCTGCTTCCCTCTATATACTCTTCTGCCATGATGTTCTGCCTCACCTTGAGCCCAGAAGAATGGAGCCTACTGTCTATGGATTGAGAACTCTGAAACTGTGAGCCCCCAAATAAACTTTTCCTCTTCTACAGTTGTTCTGTTCGGTCCTTTCATCACAGCAGCAAAAAAGCTGACTAAAACACATGCCTATGCTGTACCTGCCATGTGTCCCTGTCTTGGAAATAGTCCTGATTTCTTGTCTCACCACAACCTACCAGGTTTGTGAATGACCAGTATAGGTACACAAGTCTCAGCTGAACAGACCTGTTTTCATATTCACTGCAAGTTTGACTTCCTTTTCTGTCCTGGATTAACCTGATTAAGTGTGTGTGCTCTGCAGGCCAAATTCCCACTTAGGTGAGCTTTCCCTAGGTTAAGATAGCAGGGAATACCAGAAGAAAATCTCACTCTTCACCCATGTTCCTCCAAAAACAATGCTGACACTCTGATCTCCATCTGTCTAATTTGTCTGAACTTGGACAGGCAAAATGAAGATAATGCCTTATTGATTTCTCTTAACCCCTAATGAACTGTTCTTAAAATACTACATGGGATGTCTAAAATGTCAAAAAGTGCTGATTTATTTATTAAATGCAATAGATTACTTAAAATGTGATAAACACTGCAAGAAACTTGAGGAGACTGGAGGCATTTCTAAACCAAAAATTTTTGATGTGTGAAAATGCTTAGTGCGTAATCTCCTCCCTCTTGCTGCCTAATACCATCCCACTGCAATAAAACAAAGAAGTGCTCTTCAAATCAACGACTTCCTAACAAGATGCACTATGTGGTAGAGAAATAAAGATTTCCTTATAATATACTTTACCTCCACAATGGTTAACAGAGTTTCCTGAGAATTTCTCATAACTTCCATGGTTTTTTCACAGCATCTACAGAGTCAAACACATTATAAATATGGATTTTGTTGCATATGGTTTTCAACATATCTTCACTTACATACCCTCATGTGTCATACTCTGAGATTATCCTTGTTAGGAATTCCCAAATTTATACTTCAGAGAGCAAAGTACTTGGCAAAATAAGTTTTTAACAGATGTTTTGAAATGTATACAAATACATACATATAAATGTTTCATAAGCTTAGCATTTATAAGAAAAATACTACTATGAAACATCTTTGTCTTGATTATTGTGGCAATACTAGTTTATTTGACTGGAATATGCTCCAATCAAAATCAAATACAGCCCAGGAGGGGGCATGGTAGCAGGTCTGCTGTGGGCCCCAGGGTCTTCTCACCTGGATGCCACTTGCTGGGTCACCCAGTGGCCTCCCATGTGTGAACTTTGGGGTCAGCCAGCTGAGGCCAGGCTACTGGGACACGTGGCAGTTGCCATGGCAATGGTGGCCTCCTACTTCTGCCTCATGGGACTTAGGAAGCAGTCAGGGCATGGGGCAGGGAGGCTACAGCTGACATCAATGGCATCCCGGGAGGAAGCATCTGGGGGAGCCCTTGACTTGCTAAGTCCCTTCCTACTGGAATCTTGGGAGAAACAGGTGCAGAAGTAGGGTTTGTTGGACCTGAGGCAATTCACTAGGTTCTTTCTGGAACTTAACCGTTGGAACAATCTGATGAGATAGGAGGGTTCTGCTAAGTTGCTTAAGGTTTCACTACACTGCTGAGGTTGGCTTTGAACTTTCAATCCTTTTGCCTCAGCCTCAGAGTTGCTGGGATTATAAGCATGCACTACCATGTCTGGATAAGTGAAGAATAAAGTCCAGACTGGGGGCTGGGGCTGTGGCTCAGTGATACAGTGCTTGCCTCGCATGCGTGAGGCACTGGGTTCGATCTTCAGCACCACATAAAAATAAATAAATAATATAAAGATATTGTGTCCATCTACAATTTAAAAAATTTAAATAAAAAAGGTCTAGACTGAACCTCCAAAGAAAATACATAAATGGCTAACATACATGAAAAGATGCTGAACATCATCAATTGTGCAGGAAGGCAAACCCAAACCACAGTGGGATATATATACCTTCATACCCCCCAGTGACTATAATCAGAAAAGTGTAGGGAAATAACAAGAGTTTGGGGGAGAAAGTGGAGAAACAAGAACCCTCAGTCATTGCTGGTGAGAATGCAGAATGGTTCAGCAGCTGGCAAAAATCATTTGGCAACTCCCCAGAGATTAGACATGGAATATGCCTTATGATCCAGCACTGTCACTTGGGGGCAGAAACTCTGAAGGGCTGATAACCAGTGTTTAAACAAATTCCTTGTATAGGTTTGTTCACAGCAGCACTGTTCATGAGAGCCAAAAGATGGGAAAACCCAAGAATCCACAGACAGCTGAATGGATGAACGAGATGTGGTCCATTCATACAGTGGAATAGTTTTGGCCATAATAAGCCATGAAGCCCCAGTCATGCTACAACCTAGAGGAACCTTAAAAATGTTATGCAAAATGAAAGCCAAACTTATTTCATGATTCTATTTAGATAAAATGTCCAGAATAAGTAAAATAAGATGGAAATCAGGTTGGTGTTGGCCAAGGGCTAGGGTCAGGAGAGTGGAGAGTACTTAGAGATTCAGATTTTACTTAAGGGTAATGAAAATGTTTTAGAGCTAGATAGAGGTGCTGGGCATATAACACTGTGAATGTGCTAAATTAGTACCTTAGACTTGTTCTCTTTAGAATGTTTAATTTTATATTATTTGAGTCCACCTCAATTGAAAAAAAATAAGATTGGTTTAAAAAAATTGAATATACAAATCTATGTGCGAAAAACTACAAGGAACTGCAAATTTATTTTAGCATAAAGCTGTACTACAATATAAGCTCCTTTTAGACAAAACTGTAGTTTCTGCTATATTCCCAACCATGAGCACACATAAGTTCTAATCAATAAAAAGAATTAGTTAGCTAGGACTGAGGCTTTAAAGGTAGAAAGGTGGGCTTCTTCCGGAGGTGGTAAGGAATGACAGTATATATGCCATATTGAGTTAGGTTCCAGATGGCTAGAAGGAAGGAAAAACTATTACTGCTTTTACCCAGTGTGTTTTCCATACTACTGTAAAGCACTGGGATATAATTCTACCATTGACTTCCATTATCTATATGAATATATAACCCAAATAATTTTCACACCAAAATTGTCTAGTCTCCTTTACCTTACTTATATCACTTACCTTCTGAAGACACCTTCAACACCAGTAATGCCCATGCCATCCACAATATCTCTGGTGAGTCTAAAAGGAACTGTTTCAGGAGTAGGAAGGATCTTACCTTGTTCAAAAGCAACCCCTAAAATTAAAAAAAAAAAGTACAGTCAGGTAAGATGCTTGACAGCTAATTTATATTTTTCCCAACTAGCAGGTAAACTTTGCAAAGGCAACAACCTTTCATTTACATAATATTAGTACTAGAATATAAAGTACCTCATCTTCACTGCTGTCTATGCAATCTACCTCAAATCCAAAAATACAACTTTTTTTTTTGGTACTGAGGATTGAACTCAGGAGCACTCGACCACTGAGCCACATCCCCAGCCCTATTTTGTGTTTTATGTAGAGACAGGGTCTCACTGAGTTGCTTAGTGCCTCGCTGTTGCTGAGGCTGGCTTTGAGTAACTTCTTGATATAGAGAAATCTGATTAAAGGGTGGTTTTTGAAAATGAAACAATGATCAACAAAACTTAAAATAAAAAGTTTTAAAATATACATATCGTCTACCACTCAGCACTCTACCACTGAGCCACAATCCCAGCCCCCCAAGATGGCTTCTTAATGTATGTCTGATGGTTCGTTGCTTCTCCACATGACCTCTCTCTAGCATAGTATCCTGGACTTAGCATCTTAAAATAGAGCTCAGTGGTAGACGATATGTATATTTTAAAACTTTCTTCTCTTTTCAATTTTTATAATTTTGTCATTTCAAGTATCTTAAAAAATGGAATCACAGAGTATGTAACCTTTAGGAATAAACTCTTTACTCAGCATAATCCTCTCGAGATTCATCCAAATTGCTGTAAACTCAAAATAGTATTTCTTATTGCTGAGTAACATTCTATGATAGGGTGTGAGAGTTAGTTTAAGCATTTGCCCACTGATGAACATACAGATTATTTCCAGTACGCTTATTATGGATAAAGTTAGCATACACATTTGTAGTACAGTTTAACTATCTTTTTATGTATTTATTTGCTGAGCATCTTCTTTGAAGTGTCTGTTCATACCTTTTACA
>CM053399.1:82208531-82220437 GCA_028644305.1 Xerus rutilus | reverse complement strand
GGGTACTGGGGATTGAACTCAGGGGCACTTGACCACCGAGCCACATCCCCAGCCCTATTTTGTGTTTTATGTAGAGACAGGGTCTCACTGAGTTGCTTAGCGCCTCGCCCTTGCTGAGGCTGGCTTTGAACTCGCAATTCTCCTGTCTCAGCCTCCCTAAGTGCTGGGATTACAGGCTTGAGCCACCGCGCCCGGCTCCTTACTCTGCTTTGAAATTCATTTCAATCATATACTTTTCTGCTCTAAAATTTACATCCTTCTATTTCTATGTTGAACTTAATGATTTGTTTCACACATTTATAATTGCTCACTGAAGAATTTTTGTAACAGTTGCTTTAAAATCTTTGTCAGATAATCCTAACACTTTTGTCATTTCAGTGTGAACACCCATGGACTGTTGTTTTTGCATTCAAATTGAGATTTTTCTTGATTTTGGGTATGACTGTTGATTTTTAATTGAAACCTAGACCTTTCAGTTAATTCTGTGATTCTGGATCTTGACAGCCCGAGCAATTTATTGAGATCCTATCTCAAAATAAAAAAATAAAATGAGGCCTTGGAACATGGCTCAGTGGTAGAGCACTTGCCTAGCATGTGTGAGGCACTGGGTTCAATTCTCAGCACCGCATACAAATAAATAAGATAAAGATCCATTGACAACTAAAAAAATATTTAAGGAAAAAAAAAGCCATCTTGGACTGTCTCCCATTTGAGTCTTAAGATGATTCCAGCTCTACATGCTGGCTGCAACTGCATGAGAGATTTTAAGTGATAACAGCAGCCAATCAACAGATCATGAGAGATTTATAATAATAAATTGTGGTTTAAGCTTTTAAATTTGGGGGTGGTTTGTTCTACAGCAACAGATGACCAAAGAGATATATATAGAAAAGTATATAAATCATCCAACTCATTCAAGTGTGTGTGGCTGATTTTAAAAAGTAAATACATTCAAGTAATCAGCACTCAACTTAACAGAACTCTTAATAGCACTCCAGAATCCCTTCTTTGTCCTCGCCTACCAGTCACCAACCACTTCTTCAAACTATTACCATTACTCTGACTTCTAACTTTCATCAGTTTCTGATTTTTATATAAATGTTATTATGTAGTTCATACTCTTCTGTGTCTGGATTCTTTCATTCAGCATTATATTTGGGTCTTCATATTATATATAGCTATTCTTCATTTAATCTCATTGTTATATTCTATTTTATGAATATACTACAATGTGTTCATCCATTCTATCTGTGATATGTGTTTGGGTTGTTTCTAGTTTTAAGCTATTATGAATAGTACTTCCATGAATATTCTTATACACATTTTTATATGAACATTCTTATATGTGCACTTCTGTTGGAATGGAACTGCTGGCTCTCAGGATAAGCATATATTCAGCTTTAGCAGATAATACCAAACAGTCCAATGTAATTTTACAAATTCATCTCTATTTATAGATGGGCATGGCCTGGCATAGCTGGCATAGCTGGCATAGCTGGCTGACTTCTACCTCTATTTTGTATTCTACCTGTATTTTCTATCGTCTAGACTACTGCCTTTTAGTTCTCATGCAAAATCTCACTCTTCTATTGAGGAAACCACCTCTAACTCTAACAAATGTATTCCCCCTTCATATCTGTTATATTTGAACCCTAAGACTCTCAAATTCATTGAATATTGGCACGGGCCTAGCACACAATCTTCCTCTTTCTTCCAACTCTGGTATTCTTTCTGCAAAAGCCATAAAATATCTTTGATAGTCTCCGTTTTAATGGCATGCAATTTTATTCTGTCTTAGCAAACTACTTCTCTGGATTATACCCCAGAATTTATAATCTCCTAAAACCGTACCTTCTTAGAAATCTTAAACATTCTATGTTCTAATCAAATCTGTTCATTTATTCCCTTATTCTTATTAAATAATTTGTCTTCAAATTCAACTGAGATTTCTAGTATATAGGCCTTTCTGTTTCAATTACTCTTGAACACTACCTACTGCCTTCATGACATTTTTTTCCTCCTTTGACTTATAAGACACTTCCACCTCTTAATTTCTGTGACTTGTCTATTTTTTTCTGACTCAGCCTTTTCACTACTAGCATTCCTTATGTTTCCATCCTTTCTTAAAGATCTGTCTCAACTGTTGCTTCTTCTACCAAGTTTCACTCATCCCAGGTAGTTAGCTACTCCCTCCAGTGCCACAGTGTTTATGCTTTAACCACACACACAAACACATGACACATTTATGTGTCTTTCTTCCTCATATTTGTAGTACCCTGGTAGGCAAACAGCATTCCTTGATGACTAAATATTTATTAATTAAAATTACATATCTTTGCTGGGTGAGGTGACACATGCCTGTAATACCAGCAGTTTGGGAGGCTGAGACAGGAGGATCACAAGTTCGAACCCAGCCTAAGCAATGGCAAGGCATTAAGTAACTCACTGTATTTTGTTTCTAAATAAAATACAAAATGGGGCCTGGGATGTGGCTCAGTAGTTAAGTGCCCCTGAGTTCAATCCCTGGTAACAACAACAAAAAAAGATATCTTTTGTTACTTACCTAAATCTATATGCACAAGTTCCGCTGACTGCTCATTTATCAAGATATTCTGGACATGTCTATCACCAAGTCCAAGGATGTATCCAACTGGGGGGCAGGGGGAGGACACATAATCATGATTTTATTATTTCTTATAATACACATGTAGCCATAACTTCAACTAATATATAATATTTAATTGCACTTTTTAGCTTTTCAAAGGATAAATAATTGGCCATTTTGAGTTTAAGTATAATCTAACCAGATACTTTAATGTATACTGCATTTTACAAATAATTTGTTAAATTTTTTTTTCAAAATACACAAGTTTTGAAATATTAGTGCTTTAAAAATTAGTATGGTTAGAGATCCATTATTTACCTGATCCAAAGCAATGCATTATATGCACTCAAATTTTTACTGTGTATTACTTATAAACTGAAAAGTCTATGGGTAAACTCATTTTTCAGTGAAACTTGCTTCTGCTGGATGAGTATGTTAAACACAAATCATTAGGGCTGGGTTATAGCTCAGTGGTAGAGTGCTTGCCTAGCATGTGTGAGGCACTAGGTTTGATCCTCAGCACCACATAAGAATAAATAAATAAAATAAAGGTTTTGTGTCCACCTAAAACTAAAAACATTAAAAAGAAACAACAATTCATAAATTCATTTCAGCAGATATACAATCAGGAAAAACTGGGTGCAGTGACATCTGCCTGTAATCCCAGCACTTTGGGAGGCTGAAACAGGAGGATCATGAGTTCAAACACAGCCTCAGCAATGGTGAGGTGCTAAGCAACTCAGTGAGACTCTGTCTCTAAATAAAACACAAAATAGGGCTGGGGATGTGGCTCAGTGGTTGAGTGCCCCCGTGTTCAATCCCCAGTACCAAAAAAACAAAAACAAAAACACATTTCTGTTTTTAATATTGAAAATTAATATTGTCAAACTGGCCATACTACCAAAAGTGGTATACAGATTTAATGTAATTCCTTTTCAAATTCCAATGATATTCTTCATAGAAATAGAAAAAGTAGTCATGAAATTTATTTGGAAAAATAAGAGTGCACAAATAGCCAAAGCAATCCTTAGCAAGAAAAGTGAAATGAGGCATCACTATACCAGACCTTCAACTATAATACAGAGCTACAGTAACAACAGCAGCATGGTATCGGCAACAAAACAGACATGAAGACCAATGGTACAGGATAGAAGACATGGAGACAAACCCACATAAAAAAGGAGACAAACCCACATAAATACAGTTATTTCATACTAGACAATGGCAACATAAATATACATTGGAGCAAAGATATCCTCTTTTAACAAATGGTGCTGGGAAAACTGGAAATTAATACAGAACAAAATGCAAGTAGACTCTTACCTCTCGCCTTGCACAAATCTACCATGTCAGTTTAGGAACCGAATTTCTCAACAAGACTCTTAACACACAAAAGGTGAAATCAAAAATCAATAAATGGGATGGTATCAAATTAAAAAGCTTCTTCACAGTTAAAGAAACAATCAAGAATATGAAGAAAGAGCCTACAGAATGGCAGAAAACAGAATGGCAGAAAATCTTTGCCACCTGCACCTCAGACAGAGCATTAATCTCCAGGATATATAGAGAACTCAAAAACTTTAACATCAAAAACAAACAAACAAACAAAAAAACCCAATAAATAAATGGGGAAAGGAACTGACCAGTCACTTCACAGAAGATGAAATACAGTCAGCAAATATATAAAAAAAATGTTCAACATCTCTAGCAATTAGAGAAACACAAATTAAAAATACACTGAGATATCATCTCATTCCAGTCAAGAATACAAGTAACAAATGGCGAGGATGTGAGGAAAAAAATACATTCATACATTGGTGGTAGGACTGCAAATTGGTGCAGCCATTCTAAAAAGCAGTATGGAGATTCCTTAGAAAACTTGGAATGGATCCCAGCACTTTGGGAGGCTGAGACAGGAGAATCATGAGTTCAAAGCCAGTCTCAGCAATGGCGAGGTGCTAAGCAACTCAGTGAGACCCTGTCTCTACATAAAACACAAAATAGGGCTGAGGATGTGGCTCAGTGGTCGAGTGCCCCTGAGTTCAATCCCTAGTACCAAAAAATAAAAATAAAAAAAAAACAAAAAAAACCAAACCTTGGAATGGAACCACCATTTGATCCAGTTATCCCACTCCTTGGTTTATACCCAAAGGACTTAAAAACAGCATACTACAGTGACACAGCCACATCAATGTTTATACCAGCTCAATTCACAATAGCTAAGCTATGGAACCAATCTATCCTTCAACAGATGAATGGATAAAGAAAATACACAAGAAGTAAAATCAAGAATCAATAAATGGGATGGATTCAAACTAAAAAGCTTATTCTCAACAAAAGAATCAATGAAGTGAACAGAGAGCCTACATTCTGGGATCAAATTTTTGCCACATGCACATCAGATAGAGCACTCATCTCCAGGATATATAAAGAACTCAAAAGACTTAACACCAAAAAAATAAACAACCCAATCAATCAATGCACTAAGGAGCTGAACAGACACTTCTCAGAAGATATACAATCAATCAACAAACATTATGAAAAAATGTTCAACATCTCTAGCCATTAGAGAAATGCAAATCAAAACTACTCTAAGATTTCATCTCACACCAGTCAGAATGGCAATTATCAAGAATATAAACAACAATAATTGTTGGTGAGGATGTGGGGTAAAAGGCACACTCATACATTGCTGGTGGGACTGCACATTGGTATAACCAATCTGGAAAGCAGTATGGAGATTCCTTAGAAAACTTGGAATAGAACCACCATTTGACTCAGTTATCCAATTCCTTGGTCTATACCCAAAGGACTTAAAAACAACATACTACAGTGACACAGCCACTTCAATGTTTATAGCAGCTCAATTCACAATAGCTAAACTGTGGAACCAACCTAGATGCCCTTCAATAGATGAATGGATAAAGAAACTGTGGTATATATACACAATGGAATATTACTCAGCAATAAAAGAGAATAAAATTATGGCATTTGCAGGTAAATGAATAAGTTGGAGAATATCATGCTAAGCAAAGTGATCCAATCCCAAAAAACCAAAGGCCGAATGTACTCTCTGATAAGTGGATGCTGATTCATAATGAGGAAGAGGACATGGGAAGAATGGAAGAACTTTGGTCAAAGAGGAGGGAGTGGGAGGAGGCATGGGGACAGTAAAGATGGTGGAATAAGATGGACATCATAGCCCTAGCTTCATGTATGACTGCATATATGATGATATTCTACATCACGTACAACAGAGAAATGAAAAGTTGTGCTCCATGTGTACAATGCAACAAAATGCATTCCGCTATCATGTATACCTAAGTAGAATAAATAAATTTTAAAAAAAAGAAATTTACTCTACAGTGAACCCATGGGGGTGATCTCACAAAAAAAAAATTTATTTCAAGTTGTTTAATTACATAGCCTTTTCTGAACCATACTTAAAACATTTTTACTTGTATTTCAGTTTTGTGTTTATCTTTCTTAATTTTGTATAGTTTTTTTAATGAGATTATAAGCAAATTTACATCAGGCACAAAGTAATGGGTGGGTGAATTTCTGACTGAATTTATGAGTAGAACCTTCCATTTCCTACCATGTTAACTTCCTTGGGGCTTGAGAATGTAACTTTGATAATTTGTTATTTTAAAGTATTTAGAATTTAAATTGGCTTCCATAAAAAAGTAGGAGCATAAAAAAAAAAAAGAAATGTGGTACATATGCACAATGGAATATTATTCAGCCATAAAGAAGAATGAAATTATAGTATTTGCTGGTAAATGAATGGAACTGAAGACTATCATACTAAGTGAAATAAGCCAACCTCAAAAAACCAAAGGCCAGCTGGGCGTGGTGGCTCACGCTTGTAATCCCCGCACTTTGGGAGGCCGAGACAGGAGAATCGTGAGTTCAAAGCCAGCCTCAGCAACAGTGAGGTGCTAAGCAACTCAGTGAGACCCTGTCTCTACATAAAACACAAAACAGGGCTGGGGATGTGGCTCAGTGGTCGAGTGCCCCTGAGTTCAATCCCCAGTACCAAAAAAAACAAAAAACCAAAGGCCAAATGAATGTTCTTGCTGATACGTGGATGCTAACTCACAATAAGCTGGGAGGTGGGAGGGAGAATGATAGAAGTTGACTGGATTAGTCAAAGGGGAATGAAGAGAAGAAAGCGAGGTTTGGAATCGGAAAGACAGAATGAATCAGACCTAACTTTCCTATGTTCTTATACGAATACACAACCAGTGTAGCTCCACATCATGTACAACCACAAAAATGGGAAGTTATATCCATGTATGTATGATATATCAAAATACATTCCACTGTCACATACAACTAAAAAGAACAAAAAATTTCAAAAAAATTTAGAAAAAAGATCGATGACAGCATGCCTTAAAATGCTTTTTAAAAAAATATTCTTTAGGGGCTGGGGTTGTGGCTCAGTGGTAGAGCACTTGCCTAGCATGTGTGGAAGCACTGGGTTCGATTCTCTGCACCGCATATAAATAAATAAAATAAAGGTGCATCAACAACTAATAAAAAATATTAAAAAAATATATTCTTTAGTTATAGACGGACACAATACCTTTATTTTTATTTATTTATTTATTTTTATGTGGTGCTGAGGATTGAACCAAGTTCCTCACACACGTCAGTCAAGCACTCTACCACTGAGCCCATCCCCAGCCCCTTAAGATGCTTTTAACCCAACAAAAGACACCACGTAGTGTTACAGAATAAATACTGGATATGGAGTTGGGATACCTAGGTGCCTGGTCAGCTCTGGCCTTAGAGGGTCTCCTTTCTTATTTATAGACTAAATTACCTGATTGAGATTCTCAATGTAGAAGAGAGTTTCACTCTCTTCTTTTGAAAATTTGAAAATTGCAGGGCACTTTTCAAAACATATATGCCCTGCTTTTCTGGTTATGATACATAAGTGATGGTAGGAGTTGTTAAAAACAAACAGATTAGGTGATCTCTGATGTTCATATTAGTACTCATATGTAGGATTGTCTTAATTGCTTTAGTTATTTCAATCTCTTAGCAATTAAAATGTCAAAATATGGGTTACATATTAAATATTTAAATATATATCACAATTTCTATTGTGAAAAAGGATTCTATTAAATAGAATCAATCACTGGGTGACAATATCATGGTACCACAGAGATTCTACACAAAAGAATAATAACTCAAGGAAGTAAGTCACATCAAGTTATTACAGGTTTTATTTTCAAAAGAAAATCTCAAAAAATAATATATTGAGGGTAGAGAAAATAAGCCATAGTTACTATACAATTAACAAGAAAATTCAGTGTCCTACAAAAGCTACAGTTAGAAGCCAAGAATCAGAATGAACATGGTCTAATGATGAAGATAGCCTGGGTTAAAAACTACCATCACTACCATCAGCCCCTTGTAATTCAGAATACAGAAGAGTGCCAAATCAACTAAGATGCAAAAGAAGGTTACCAATAGAAGAAGTGGCCACACTACGTGTATAAGCCAGTCGTTTCTCAAACCAAACAGCTGGGTCCAAGAATTTTTCCATGCAGAAGTAACGGAAAACTGGTTGAAAATTCTGGCAAATATCCATGAAGATCTCGTATTTCTCTTCAAACGACCTCTTTTGTATTTCCTTTAATAGATCATATTTAAAATTGTTTTCTTAATACTGTGTTCGACTAAGTAAAGTGATGTCTACCATGTTTCTAAATAAAAAATATAATAGACATGAGGCAATAAAAGATAAACAAGATACAAAAAACTAACAATCTGGCCAGGCAAACACTTAGTTACAAGTAATAATCAGGATTTTTATATTAGTTTTAAGGGAAGGAGACAGTTGTTTAATTTGAATGATCTTGTAATCTAGATAGAAGTAAACATAAAAATGCCAAAGGCAGCCCCAGATGATTTCAGATGGCATCACAGCCCTAGAGTTGTAATAAGAAAGAGAAAAGAATGAGAGGATGGAGGAATCACTGATGGATGGCAAAGCAGTTGATATGTTGTCTCTGTCCTTCAACATCTTCCTGCTATATAATACTTTTCTGAAGCAAAGCTTATCTATTTCAATGGGCTCAACTCCCATTTATGTCTGTTGAATAAATCCATCTTTGGTACAAACTCCAGCTTGGTATGCTGCTTCAACTGCCTCTTCTCTTCACTTGGATCACTTGCAAATCCAAACAAAAGACCTCTTCGTTTTTGGAAGACTCCAGCCACCTTCTTCAACTTGACAAACAGCCTCACTATCCATGTGGTCACCCCAACCATAAAACTGAGAGGCACTGCTTTTCAGCCTCACTTCTAATCAACCATCAAATCTTATCAGTTTTTCCTTTCTTGGGGTGGGTACCAGGGATTGTACTCAGGGGCACTCGACCACTGAGCCACATCCCCAGCCCTATTTTGTGTTTTATGTAGAGACAGGGTCTCACTGAGTTGCTTAGTGTCTTGTTGTTGCTGAGGCTGGCTTGAACTGGTGATCCTCCTGCCTCAGCCTCCCAAACTGCTGGGATTACTGGTTTGAGCCACCACACTTGACCTGCCTCCTTTATTTTTCTCATATCTATCCATGATTCTTGATTTCTACCATTCTTAGTCTTAGCTCAGATCCCATCTCAGACCTCCAATGTGCTTTTTCAAAAGTGCAACCCACAAAGCTAAAATGCAAACCCAACATTACTACCCTCTCAAGGTCTTTTATTGTCCACAGGATAAAGTGGAAACTTCTTAGCATTTCATAAAGTAACCCTCCATTTTTTAACCAACAACTACTACTCCAACCTCATCTCTTTTCTCCTCCTATGCTATCTTTTACATCTCATTCCTGTTGCTTATATGATTCTTCTGCCTGGAAACCTCACTTATTTACAAAGTTTGGTTTAAACACTTTCTCCTCTATGAAGCCTTTCTTGAGCTAATTCTCTTTACTTATTTTCCCACCTGAGGTAGAACCAACCACATCTTCCTCCATGCCTACACTTTACCCTCTCTGCTCCACATAAATTTCCATTAAAATTTCCTATAGCATTTACTATATGTTTTTAAAAATATGTAATAGAAAGCACATTAAAATGAAAACTAAATGGATTTTGAAGTTTAAACAATTAAGATTCAAATCCTTGCTACCCTGCTTATTAGGTCACTAACCTTGAGAAAAGTTAAATTTTTGGAACTTCTCATTTTACAGCCAGGATAAGAATAATGATTAGTCATAATATTTGTGAAGATTCAGTATAGTACCTGGTAGATAGGAGGCAGTCAATAAATGTTGCTGATACAGCTGGGTGCGGTGTCGCATACCTGTAATCCCAGCAGCTAAGGAGGCTGAGACAGGAGGATCACAAGTTTAAAGCCAGCCTCAGCAAAAGCGAGGCACTAAGCAACTCAGTGAGACCCTGTCTCTAAATAAAATACAAAATAGGGCTGGGGATGTGCCAGTGGTTGAGTGCCCCCGAGTTCAATCCCTGGTACCAAAAAAAGAAAAAAAATGGTGATACAGTGAATAAATGTCAGACAAGATGGCTAGTGACTTGGTAAGTATCTTAGAAGATTCTCTACCAGTTTTGTTGAAAATTATTACATAATCTTTTTTTGTTTTAATTGACATTTTGTTTTTTAAGAATTAGCTTAACTGAATAATGTTTAAATTTCTCATCCGACAAGGGCTAACACTTCATGTAGTTTAAAAGTTCGTTCTCACTCATACACTTTTATCCTAGTGCAATTTTTTTTTTTTTTACTTAGTATCTTTAACAATTACCTCATGAAAATAAAACTTTGTATTCTCTATTTGGTAGTTGTCAGCTTTAATTAGCTACTGAATAATTTTTCAACAACTTTGAGTGCTACTCACCATCATTTTCTTTTGGCATTGAAGAGCACTGAAATCATTTGGCCTGTATCTTTTGTGAGCCCCATCTTCACTGTTAACAAGAAATTCACCAATAGGGACAGTTCCTGTGCACCATTCAAGAACACCACTTCGCTGAGAGAGGGGAACCACCTAAAATTAAATTAAATATCTTTTGAATAGGGATGGCCATTAAAGAGCAATTGATGATTATTCAACTATCAGTCAGTGCAAAGCATTTTTTTCAAGTTAGATTAATAGTTGTCTGTCCACAGGAGACAAAGCTCCTTGGCAGAAAGCAACAGGAAATAAACTTAAGCTCCAAGAATATGATTTTCTAGACTTTTGCTTACATTTATGAGAACCTACCCATCTCTCAATCCTCATTAGGAGGAGAGATTACTCCTCTTAATTATAGTCATCATTATCAGCTATTGATACATGCACAATGTGTTCCATTCAGCAAAGAATTAGGAATTAACTCTGCTTTCCTTACACTTTTTATTTTTTTATTTTTTTGAGACAGAGTTTCACTATGTTGCTCAGATTGGTCTTAAATTTTCAATCCTCATGCCTCACAACTCTCAAGTAGCTGGGATTACAGGTGTGTGCCACCACATTCATCATTATCAATCAAACTTAAGGAATTTCACCTAGGAAATTTTACCCATGAATGTGGTCTCAATTTTAAAATACCTTAATTACCAAAACTATGTATATTCTTGCTTTACATTTTATTAGCTTCATCATAAGAAAAGGTATTCCTAAACATAAAATGAGCAATTTTACTGAGGAAGTTGTTTTATAAAAATTAAAGTATATAATAAAATATAAAAACGATATAAACAAATACCCTTTTGCATCATAAACAACTATGTCAAACCTAAGACTTTCCCCAAATTTGCTGGGAAAGAAATAAAGCTTCCTTTTCACTCTTTGCTAATCTCATGCCCCTTCCCACCATCAAGATAAGTGCTGAGTGGTTTATCATGTTCATGGTTTGTTTGTTTGTTGTATATTTCTAATTTAAACTATCCATACATAGTTGCAAACTTTAAATAAATAAGGATGTATGCATGTTTCTACAATATGTATGCATGTATGTTTGTTTGTTTTCAATCAATACTGTCACCTTTAGCTCTAAATTAATCATTTTCACAATTGGATACTGTATAAATATAATGCAATTGTCCACTTTACTCAGTTTGCATACTGATGTTTACAATGTTTCCAGATTTTCCTGAAATACTGACACAATGGTAGTCTACTAGTGAGCATACTTCAGTTTTACTAGGGCATATACCTAGGAACTTAATAGCTTTGTGATAGGATATATGTGTTTTGAAATTCATTAACCAGATATTGATAAGTAACAATCCAAAGTGATTATACCAGTGTGCACACCTATGGTGGAAAAAAAATAAATGAGTTATT
>CM053399.1:82174575-82208431 GCA_028644305.1 Xerus rutilus | reverse complement strand
GGTACTGGGGATTGAACTCAGGGGCACTCGACCACTGAGCCACATCCCCAGCCCTATTTTGTGTTTTATGTAGAGACAGGGTCTCACTGAGTTGCTTAGCGCCTCGCCATTGCTGAGGCTGGCTTTGAACTCGCGATTCTCCTGTCTCAGCCTCCCTAAGTGCTGGGATTACAGGCTTGAGCCACCGCGCCCGGCTCTCATGGATTGACTTTTATTTTTAAATATTTTTTTAGTTGTAAATGGACTTTATTTGTTTATATACGGTGCTGAGAATCGAACTCAAGGCCTCACACATGCTCTACCACTGAGCCACAATCCCAGCCAACGGACTATCTTTTTATTGCTAGTGTATGAGAATTCTTTATATATTCTATATATAAAAATCCCTATGTTACCAATAATCCTTTGTTATAACATTATTATATTCATTTTCTCAGTTGATCCCTTGTCTTTATATCTTTAATTCTATACATTTTTAGTTTAACATACTAAGTTCAACAAAAATATGTTGAACTATTTTATATTTTGTGTCTTTAGGAAGACTTTATTTTCTTAACATACATTCGTTGAGACTCAATATATTATGTACTTACTACACACAATGCTGAGGTATTCAGACCTGAGTGGTAAACAAGACAGAGGAAGACTATGTCCTCATAAAAGTTAGGGGACATACACTTACAAAATTTTTAATGGTGCCAGATAGTATGTATAATAAAACAAATCATAAATTTTCAAAAGAGAGAAAAGGGAGTAGTGGCAACATGGTCAGAGAGGGCCTCTCTGAGGAGCAACACTGGAGCAGAAAATCTTATGAAGGAAGGGAGTAACTGACGCAAAGATATGAGGGAAGAACATTTCAAGCAGAAGTACACAACCCTAAGGTGAAAAAAAAAATGGTTTATCTATGCTACAGCAAAAAACCAGATAAGTCAAGTAGAGGTAATTCCTTTACCACAAGCATAGACTGAGAGATAAGATGGGAGAGTGGTAGATAAGGCTGGGAAAGAAAACATTTTCTTTTAGGGAAAGAAAATTTCCCTCATTTTCATTTAGAGAAAATGTGAACTCATTACAGGTTGTGAACAAGTAAGTGATAAATTTTGTCTTAGACATTCAAAAAAGAATTACTCTAACTGGTGCAAATTAGCTTTGGGGGGCCAACAGTAGAAGTAAATGCTTAGTCTGATTCTCTAGTATATAGACAGCAATGATGGTAGGAGGAGGGAGATAGTGACAGAGATGGTGAAAAGTGACTACACTGAAAGGACATCAATAGGACTTGCAGATGAAACAGACATGAAATTTGAGAAAATGAGAGGAGTGTTAAGTGGTCCTCAATATTTGGTGATTTTTTTGCTAAGTGTTTTAGAAATGATGATAGCATTACAATTATGTTTTTTTTAATTTTTTTTTAGTTGTAGATGGACACAGTATCTTTATTTTTATTTTTTTATGTGGTGCTGAGGATCGAACCCAGTGCCTCACACATGCAAGGCAAGCGCTCTACCACTGCGCTACAGCCCCCAATTATGTTTTTTAAAAGACATTATCTTATAGATCTATACAATCTAATATTTATAAATGATATGACATATTGCTTCAAAATAATATTGGGAGGGGGAAGAAGTGAATAGAAGTAGAAAAAAAACAAAACTGTCCATGAATAATTATTAAAGGAGGTGATGAGGACAAGAGGGTATATTACATTATGGTTTCCTTTTGTATATGTTTGAAATTTTCCATAGTAAAAGTCAAAAGAAAATAAGGCTCCTAGGTTTTTGTCTAATTGAGTAAAAGTGGTGCTATTCCCCTCAGCTGATTACTTTCAGTTTGGAGTATTTTGAGAATGGGGTGATTAATCAAGAGTTCTACTTTACATTATTCAGTTTGAGATATCTCTTAGACTTCTATATAACAAACCTTATGAGGAAGTAGCCCTTCCAAAAGGCTTTATTTGAAGTGATGTCTTTTTTTTTTTAATATTTTTTTAGTTGTAGATGGACACACAATATCTTTATTTTTATTTATTTATTTTTATGTGGTGCTGAGCATCAAACCCAGTGCCTCATGTATGCAAGGCAAGCGCTCTACCACTGAACTACAATCCCAGCCCCACAAGTCTTATTTTATTGACTGACTAAAGGAAAAACAGGGTATCATAAGCAGGCTACATGTCCAAAGAGCAAAAGACCCAGAATGACTGATCTACAAGCCTCAATCTAATTTTTCCAGGAACTTGCATGACCTCTTTAAGGCCAGGCCTGCTGCCATGATACTCTATAATACTATAGGCACTACTCCTAATGATGCTCTTTGCATTATGTTTCTCTGTTTCCCCTGTTAAAAGTATAAAATTCCATGGGGGTAAGGTTGTGGCTCAGTGGCAGAGCACTTGCCTCACATGTGTGAAGCACTGAGTTTGATCCTCAGCACCACATAAAAATAAGTAAATAAAATAAAGACATTGTGTCCATGTATAACTAAAAAATATTTTTTAAAAAAAGTATAAAATGCTTAAGGCCTAGGGCTATGTTTTGACTTTTTTTTTTGGTACTGGGGATTGAACTTGACAACTGAGCCACATCCCCAGCCCTATTTTATATTTTATTAGAGACAGGGTCTCACTGAGTTGCTTAGCACCTCACCATTGCTGAGGCTGGCTTTGAACTTGCGATTCTCCTGTCTCAGCCTCCTGAGCCACTGGGATTACAGGTACGATGAGCCACCACGCCCAGCTTTTTATGACTTTTCTACCCTGGGTACCCAGCAGAATATGTTAACACAATAATAGGCATTTAAGTTAACGTTTATCAAATAAATGAATCAATGATCTCATAGCCTTTCCAACTACTTTTGCTTTCTACCTCTAAATGTCTCCCTCCCAGGAAATCCTGCGCTATCTTTGACTCTTTTTTTTTTGGTACTGGAGATTGAACTCAGGGGAACTTGACCACTGAGCCACATCCCCAGCCCTATTTTGTGTTTTATGTAGAGACAGGGTCTCACTGAGTTGCTTAGTGCCTCGCCATTGCTGAGGCTGGCTTTGAACTCGCGATTCTCCTGTCTCAGCCTCCCTAAGTGCTGGGATTACAGGCTTGAGCCACCGCGCCCGGCTCTATCTTTAACTTTGAGCTAGCTGTGACTTTTAATGCTTGAATACATTAATATTTTTGCACTATAGTATAGTCCATCTAAGGTCCCCTTTTCATTGATTGCTCCCTATCAGTATCTTGTTCTGGAGGGGATGGTATCAAACTCTCAATTTTCTCTTAGAACTAAAACCAAAAATCAGTAAGTTAGATGGCATGAAATTCTTCTGCAGAGCAAAAGAATCAATCAAGAACATGATGAGAGGTTACATTTTTTTCTATTTGACATCAGAGTCCCAACTGTGATACTGATGATGGAGAAATAGTTGAAGTGTTAAAAGGCAAATGGCAGTGTTTTCTCTGATAAAACCAAACCAGATCAAACCAAACAAACCACAAAACTCTAGAATAGCCTATTTCAACTGAGTACCTGGGTATTTTGTGTGGTATCACAAAAAAATGCTTAATGGTTATTTTCTCAATTCTTCCAAGGTACTTAGCTACATCATTGTAGTTAAAGAAAAATGATGTTAATTCATTATGTACAGTGAATGCCTTAGAAAATGGCTTCTCTCCTAGAATGTTAAGAAGAATGCTTTGAAATATACATCACATAGAACAGAAAATTAATGGCATAAGGCAGGATTGAAAGGCTAAATGCAAACCTTTTTCAATAATTAAATACTATTTATTAGACATGCATTTTAGCAATCAAAACTAAAAGCAAAAATAGCTAGTTTAACAAATGTATAACACAGCTTTCAAATTCTTGGAAAAATCTTATAACAGGTCTACTGGCTAGTTTTATAATTCTAAATAATCAAGTCAAATCTAAGCTCTAATGTTAGAAGTTATACTTTAATATTTAGATGTACAGAATTAAGTAACTTTGATGAATTACATGGGTTGCCCATTTCTAGACATCTTATTATAAATAGTTTATTTGGTCAAAAGTTCTGTATAAAAATGAGACACAGAAAAAGTTATAAGATAGAGATGAAGGTTTACTTTCAAAATATTCTAGGTCAAGGCTTTCATGGTTTTTATAAATGAATTTCAGAGGTTCTACTGAGTATCTGCTTGAAAACAGTTGCTTTCTGAAAAAGTCAGAAGGCACTCCTGGAGTCCACACTAATTCTTTAGCCATTGTCTTTGTGATTTAAAGCCCAGTATTTACAGTATAACAACTCCTTTCAATCATGTTAAAAAATACCTGCTAAGAACTTCTTAGCGATTTTTAGAAAAGAGGCAGCTACAAGTTTATCAATTTTGTTTTATAAGTTAGACACATAATTATTAGACTGAGGGATGGCATTTAAATGTGATCCCTGGACTGGGGTAGCATTAACATACCTGATATTCTGCTAGAAATGTACATTCTCAGGTTCTACTTCAGATCAACTGAATTAGAAAATGTTGAGATTTAAGCTCAGCAATCTGTTTTAACAAACTTCAAGTGAACATGATGTTTGGTAAAGTTTGAGTACTACTAACCTGAACAACATCAAAGTCACTCTACAGAATAGCTTTCACCAACATTCGTTGAGGAAAACTAATTTTTTTAAAAAACTGCCAATGGAAAGCATCTATTAGAGTAATTAACTTCTCAGTTCCATGAAATTTATGAGGGAAAAAAAAAAGCGCTTTTATATTTATTTATTTATTTGGTGCCGGAGGTTGAATCCAAGGGGCATTTTACCACTAAACTAAACCAAGCCCTTATTTATTTATTTATTTATATTTTTATTTATTTGTTTCTTTGGTTTTTGGTGGTGCTGGGGATTGAACCCAGGGCCTTGTACATGCGAGGCAGGCACTCTACTAACTGAGCTATATCCCCAGACCTATTTATTTATTTTTATTTTGAGACAGGGTCTCACTAGGTTGCTGAGGCTGGCCTTCAACTTGCAATCCTCCTGACTTAGTCTCCTAAGTCTCTGATGTGTACCATAGTGCCCAGCTAAAGTGTGCTTTTCCTGATAATAGTTTGATCCCCTTCCTCTGTAATTAAAAAATTAGTTTTATAGCCTGGTGCAGTAGTGCACACCTATAATCCTAGCAGCTTGGGAGGCTGAGGCAGGAGGATCACGAGTTCAAAGCCAATCTCAGCAAAAGCGAGGTGCTAACTAAGCAACTCAGTGAGACCCTGTCTCTAAATAACATACAAAACAGGGCTGAGGATGTGGCTCAGTAGTCAAGTGCCCCTGAGTTCAATCCCCAGAACTGTCCTCTCACCCCCCAAAAAATAAGTTTTACAATAATTTGTTCCTGAAAGCAGTTAAACAATTCAAAACTAACTTTTGATTTCAGTTACGAGAGCCTGACTCAATCGGTTTTGGAGAGTAGAGCTAATTTATTTTCCTCAAATGCCTGTTTAGGGCTTTTAATTAAGGAATTTTTTCTTCTAACAAAACAATATTCATTATGGATAACCAGAAACATAAAAATGCAGGTGTCACCTATAATTTCATGGCAAGAGATAATAGTATTTTCAGTTTATTCAGGAACTTTTAGTATATATATTGAATTTTTATAATTATGTACTTAAGTATGACTTAAGGTTACTTATTAAGTTTTATTTTATTGATCTACCCCCTTTGTTTGTTTTTGCAGTGCTGTTATGTGCTAGACTGAGCTACATCCCTAGCCCAATTCATCTATTCTTATTCCATGAACCAGGCCATTTTTGTTACTTAAGTTTTTTTCATTTGTTTTAGTATGACCTCACTCATTACTTTATTCAAAATAATTTCATCATTCTCACAAATATGTATTTCAAGAGAAACTTTTAAACCAGTTTTCCAAGTAACAGAAAATTTGATTTGGATTTTACTAAGTTTATACATTAATTTGAAATAAGCTAATATTTCAATATCTTCCCATTTATAATATAATATTATACCTTTCTCTTATCCTAGTTTTCTTTATACTTTCTTATTTTTGCAGTTTTTTCCCATGCAGTCCTGTGTGTTTCTTGCTAACACTACTTCTAGGCAACTTATTCATATTATGTACTTTTTATTATTGTGAAAGAAACTTTTCTCCATATTTTTAAACTAGTGTCAATGGTTAGGAAAGCTCCAGATTAAACAGAGTTAATTTTCTTTTTTTAACTTTTTTTTATTAATTGTTGATGGATCTTTATTTTATTTATTTATATGTGGTGCTCAGAATTGAACCTAGTGCCCCACACATGCTAGGCAAGCGCTCTACCACTAATCCATACCCCTACCCCCTAAACAGAGCTAATTTTCTAGAGAAAGTAAAACATCTGTTAGCATGTACCATAAGAAAATAGATGCTGGCACTATCCTAACACTCTTTGAAAGAATGCTTCTCTACTAGACAATGAATTATTAAAATATTTTAATTTGTTTATATCTCCTAGAGGAAAAACAAAGAAGCAAATGAGTCCTGGCATAGTGTAAATAGAAGAAGAAAAGGGAAAAAAAATTAGTTATAATAAAACCCAAAAGGAGAAATCTATGAAAAATAGGTCCTTCAAAATGAGGCTTTATTATTTCTTAAAATAATATAAGAACCAAAGATGACTAGCTAATAGAAAAAAGGTAACTTGAGGATTGTCTTCTCAGCAAACTGTGGGAGGAAATATAAATCAGATTTACTCTCAATGGTGGTAAATTGGAAATAACTTCCAAATTATAGATGCACATATCCTCTAGCCCATCAATCTAACTTTTGGAAATCTATTCACAGACTCACCTGAACCTGTATGAAATTCATGTTCAAGGTTATTCACTTTACAGCAGGATTATTTGCAGCAGCATAAGATAGGAAACAACCAAATACCCATCAATAAAGGCTTATAAAATAAACACACACAATTAAACTGTTAAAAAATGAGAAAGCTCTCTATATAATACTGTTGAGTATAAAGAAAAGATTGCGGCAAATACTTCAGTTGGCTATAAGAAACACCTAACTGCAGTCAACATTAATGAAAACTTTTTAAAAAGAAAAATGATATCGTATAAATCAGAGGTTGGCAGTCTGTAGTCATTGGACCAAATCTATCATCATTCTGTTTTAGTACAACCTGTAAGCTAAGAATGGCTTTCCAGGTTTAAAGAGTTACAAAAAAATTTAAAGAATAGTATGTGACACAGATGTGTGTCGTTCACAAACCCTAAAATATTTACTGTTGGGTCTTTCACAGAAACATTTGCTGATTCTTTGTCCAAAAAATAGCATATTTTCTTGGTGAAGCAACAGAATACAAACTAGTTACCTTATATGTGCAGATAGTCAATTTCCTCTTCCTAGTTTCAGTGTTTCTCTGCAGTAATGTATTACACATCTGGAAAACCTGCTGCATGACAGCATCTTGTCTCAGGTCATCACGGCCCTTCAGAATAATCAAACATAAATAACTAAGCACAGTTCATTTTATTACAAAAATCTAAACAAGAGTCATCTGAGGATACAAAAATGTACTCAGAAGTCAGTCTGAGCACCAGTGCTCTACTGAATAGTCTCTTAAATAACTAAGACCTATTGTTAATCTTTCATTTAGAATAAGCTAACACTGAGGAAGCAGACTGAGAGAAAAAACAAGCTTCCCTAACTGTTTTTTCCCCAAACTAATTGAATTTCCCTGTGTGCACACTGCACAATACCTAAGTGGAGTGTAGTACTGTCTCTCTCTCTCCACTGTTCTCCAGCAGGGCCCAAAGAGACACTGAGCAAACACGGAAGGCAGAATATTGTTCCTTTCAAGGTACAACAGCACCTGGCATAGTGCCAAGCCCAGTATACAGAGGCAAAGGTCTTTCACTTGTCCTAATTGTAGAAATAAGCCACAACCACTAAAAGATTTTTCCACAACAAACAATTGTTCACCTCATTGTGTCTGTGCATGTTAACAGTATAGTCTTTTACTTGAATGACTCTATAATAATGATAGTCTTTCAGAGACTTAAAAAAAAAATAGAAAACATTATGATTCCAAAAAGTACTGCATTTTTATTTCACAAGTTTTTCTCACTTGTAATTATCCAAAGTCAAGGCAGACATACAAATAAAGCAGCAAAAAACACCAACTGAGGGTTTTTTTTGGGGGGGAGGGGGATGTTCATATCATTAATACTCTAAGGGCTACAACAGAAAAGGGAAGTCTTACCTTGACAAGCTGTCTCCTTTCCTTGCCATCAGAGCCTACACAATCTATTATTTTTGGTAAATTTACACCTCCTGCTAAACGAAATTCTGTTTTAAATGACTGTACAGTCACTAGATTTCCATATTCTCCAGTAGGGTCCACCTGATGAAAAGTATAATTATAATATGTCAGATACACTATTTGCATTTAAACATAAATAAATTATAAGTGGCAATTTTAAGATTAAACAGGAATGAATGACACTGTGATGTTGGTTGAGAACTGGAACTATAACTTTACTTTCTGTTTAATGAAAGAATATATTACATTGGAAAGTTTTTAAAAATTACATATAGATAACATTAATTTACTTTCCTAAATACTTTTAATAAGCAAAGGCATACCAAGGTAGAATAGAGTTGCTGAAAAACTACTGAAAAATCAGAACTCAAGTATTGTTACTTGCATATGTTATGTCATCTAAGAAATAACAAATTCCTTACAACAACATGTACATATTTTTTTTTTGGAACTGGAGATTGAACTCAGGGGCACTCGACCACTGAGCCACATCCCCAGCCCTATTTTGTGTTTTATGTAGAGACAGGGTCTCACTGAGTTGCTTAGCACCTCGCCATTGCTGAGTCTGGCTTTGAACTCGCGATTTTCCTGTCTCAGCCACCCTAAGTGCTGGGATTACAGGCTTGAGCCACCATGCCTGGCAACATGTACATTTTGAAAAGAGTGGCAAGGAGTTTTCTAGGTCACAGTGATTAAATCTGGTATTTTTAGGATATATTCAGCTAACTTAGCTGATATAGCTGAAAAGGTATCAGTTAATTCACATGATATAGCTATAGTAAAAATTCAGTGAAAATTTATACTAAGCACTGAACTGCAAATTCAATGGAAAGATTTACAATGTACTTAACATGATCATTTTCTAAACTATAACCTTCATTATTACACATATCCCTGCTCACATGGTGCGTCTAGCAATAAAAGAACATTATGACATATCTAGAGGTATCATGACCATATAGTCCAATATATATTGCATTACTTAATAATGTAATACATCACAGCCAATACATTCCACCAAATACTAAATCTTAAAAAAAAAAAAAATTAAAAGAAAAACAATTGGGAATTTTCTTGCTAAGTCAAAAATTAGTCTTGGTTTAAGTACATGGAAATTTTCCTTCTTCTGGTCAAGGAAGGTAACAGCCTATAGACCGTCAAAAGATGAGGTGTGCAGACCAGAAGGCAAAAGAAGAGGAAGAAGCCGCCTTTGATTATTTCAAGACTTGGGCAAAGGGAATCTAATGTAATCTAATGCAATCTCTAGGTTTAAACAAACAAAATTTCCAATATGTAACCAATTTTAAATACATAAAAAGGTTATTTCAATAAGGTTCAATCTAATAAAGTAGAATTAGTTTTATTAAAAAATTAAGAGTTAATGGTAAATTACCTTAATTTCCATAGTAGGAACAATAACATCTTCTAAATTCTTAAGTTTAGTAATTGGCTGGTTTGCTGGAATAGTGATGCCTTCTGTTATTGAAAAATAAAGAGATTTTAGGGACAACTGCAAAGTGAGGAAAAACAACATAGGTCAAGTAGGAGTAGCAACACTCATTTTTTCAAACATACTTCTCTGAGTTCTCCACTGAGTGGCATCTAAGTTTGCTAATATAATATAAGCATCACAAAGTGCCTCAATATTCTTGACCATCTGAGGTCTCTTACTTCTGATAGTACATATTATTTTGTTTGCCGCTTCTGTTCGATCCTATTAACAAAAAACAGTGAGTTATAAAAACAATGAGAAAAGCAAAATTTATACACAGATCTTGATAATGGAAAGACTAAGTCATCAGACACAAAATAGTCACCTTGTGAATGAACTACAAGGTAAATATTACCATCTCAAGTGTCAATGACTTTGGTGCCTTTCAGAAATATATTTTCATTACTGTGAGGAAAAAAAACACTACTGCTATCTATGCTTTGAAAAATATTCAGAAATTCTGAACCAATTTTATTGTAATAAGCAAGGATTTAAAACCAAATACTACCAACAACATGAATTCTTAAAATTCCCAAGACTTAAGAAAGGAATAATCCGGGAAAGAATAAATCTCACAAATGAAAATACCTCATCAAGCTGAGAGCTTTGTTTAGGTACATTTTTAGTTACTCGACTCCTTCTTGTTGTCTCTGGTTTGGTCAAAAATTCATCTTTGTTTGCATTTGCTAAGGCCAATATAATAAACAAAGTATGATGGGGGTGATCCATTGAAATCCTAGAGATGAGCTGTCAGATAATTAAGAAATATTAGTTTTGCACAAACTTAAAAAAAATAGAAAGTCTACATTTTTTTTTAACATCAAAAGACATGTTATTGTCTATATATGGCAATGGGTGGAATATGTTTATGTTTCAATGTGAGAGCACCAGAGAGTACATGAGGAGAGAGGCTGAGTAACAACCTCTGCAATGGGAAAAAACAAAATACAAAATTTTGCAATTTCCATTTCCTAGAGAGGAAGAGTAATATATACTTTACATAGTGAATAGTTATGTAAAAGAAAAGCAATTACTGTGTTTTTTTCTTCGTTTTTTGGGGGTACCAAAGATTGAACCCAGGGGCACTCGACCACTGAGCCACATCCCTAGCCCTATTTTGTGTTTTATGTAGAGACAGGGTCTCACTGAGTTGCTTAGTGCCTCACCGTTGCTGAGGCTGGATTTGAACTAATGATCCTGTCTCAGCCTCCCAAAGTGCTGGCATTACAGGTGTGCGCCACTGAGCCTGGGTTAATTACTATGTTTTGATGTTCAGATCTACTTACATTATTGAGAACTTCATGAAATCCTAGGCCTCCCATCATTTTAGTCCCCATTCTAGCAGCCAACTGGTACATAAGAGGCAAAAATTTGTATGATGAAATCTTCATTCCATCTCTCTATCATTAAAAAATTAAGAAAAATACATTTTAAATATTCTCATATCTAAGCAAAGAAATCATTGTAAAATAAAATTCTTCTACTAGAAAAATCTAGTGAGTGTTAATAAAACATCACTAATTACATTTTTTCTTTGTCACTTATGCTATTTCCAAGTCTTTCTAATGGGTATAAATGATTCAATAAGTAAAAACATTTGGTCCTAACATAAATTGTACTCAGAAAAGGAGTGTTTGGCACTATTTATGTTCCAGTGACTCCAAGGAGGACAATGTGGATCTGAGTCCTATTGTGATCTTGACTCCTGAGAAACTGAAATGCAGTAAACTGGAATAATTATTTTTACCTATATGCCAGAAGTAACAGAATTTAGTGTGCACTACAACTACAATAGATTGGTTGAATCTATTATGAGTCTTAACACCTTTGTCTAGAAGAATCATTTTTACTTTTAACCTTCAAGTTAAAGACATACATATTTTGACATCATACCTTTAATATTAGGTATCATTACTAAAATATAAGGTTTTTAAATAAAAACTTATGAAGTATTGCTCTTGGTGTTATCTTTAAAAATACTTTTTTTTCACTTACAAAAGTAATTCATTGAAAATAATCCCAAAAGGCCAAAACTGAGGATCTACTTGTAATCATATCATTTAACTGCTTTCCAAACTGCCCCATCTAATTCATCATTCTAGGTACTTTCCTGTGGTAATTACAGATATGGGAAAACACCAAACCAAATTCTCTCACTTCCATACAATCCTGTGTCATTTGGAGCTTATCAAGTACCTATGTGTAGAGAATGGGAGCTACTTCTAGGGAGATGAAGGAATATACAAAATTGGACATTGTAGAGCTCATATCTAAATTTTTAAAACACAAGCATGAATGTTGATGTGAGTAAGATTTACCTTCATCATGCCATTGACTTCAGAAACTCCAGAATTTTCAAGCCAGAGTGAACAAAGTCGGAATATCCACATATCATGTTCTTCTCCACTTAATAAACAGTTGATGTAATTTTCAATTGCTTTACACAGGAAGCGTTTACGATCCTCTTTCAGTGCACGGAGTGCACATTCATCCAGTTCCAGCTCTCTTTGAACCTTTACTGTGTATCTTGCATTGGATAATTAAAGTAAAACACAAAAGCCATAAAATTTTACAGAACTACAAAATCATACATGATATATTCTGATATTCATTCCAGCAGGAAAAGCATATTTCTAAAGATTATAAGGGGAAAAAATTATTTTGTCAAAATGGTACAATTCACAAGCTTTCTAGGCAACCAAGGACAAAGTGGACTCTACTCAAGCTAGTCAGTTAGCTCAATCCTCTATTTATACTTAAATATACAGACCCAGGGTAGTTTTAAATAAAGATATTTAAGTACATTAAAACAGGTAAGTTTTTTGTTTTTAACTTCAACACCAATCTCTTTTTCCAACTATAACAACAAAAAAATCTAAAAAGCTATTATCTATATATTCTACAATGACCTTAGAACTAAGGTATGAATTCTTCATAAAAGAACATGTATCCGTGTACTGCATACTAATTTGTGATTAACCACTGTAGGGCCATGACAATCTGTAAGTACTCAAACCAAGCTTTAGTGCTCAAAAAAAAAGTAAATAAAAATAAATTCAAATCACACTGTTTTATACCAACAAGTTCAGTTTACTCAGCAGGTGAATATAAAATTATCACCTATAGGCACATATTTACCTGTTGGTTTGAATTTTATGTTCCCTTAGGAGGCCCACTTCCTCTTTAGCCCTTTTCAAGAGAGCCTGCTTGTTTTCAAATTCTGATGATTTCATGTAGTTTTCAATTCTCTGGTATTGAGTATCGGAGAACCGTGCTAATGAGAGAAATGCCTTCATTTTTCCATTTCTGAGCTCATCATTGCTTTCTCCATCATAACTTCCAGCAACTTCTACTGCCTGCAAAAATACACAATCCATTTAAATTATATTTATAAACACTATATACATTTAAACAATCACTCAGATCAAGGTAATCCCACATTAATTTTTAATTTAAATTAAAGATTTGTATTTTGACTTTTTCCCAAAAACAACATCTATTTATTGTAGAAATAACCACAACAACTGACATTTGTAAAGAACTGTGTAAAAACAAAAAGCTCTTTAAAATTTAAAGATAATCACATCATGCTTTTCATGCAACACTTTTTTTAGTGAGGTAACTAGTTAAACTAAATAAATAAGATATAAACCAGAAGGCCAAAGTGGGGTGGAGTACTGAAGTTTTAGCCCTTACTTGTGGTTGACTGGACTACAAATTAACAGCAAAGGATGATATGCACATTTCTTTTTTTTTTTTTAATATTTTTTTAGTTATAGACGGACACAATGTCTTTATTTTATTGCTTTGTATGTGGTGCCGAGGATCGAACCCAGGGCCTCACGCATGCGAGGCAAGCACTCTACCACTGAGCTACAATCCCAGCCCCTGCACATTTCTTAATCAGTTATTTTTGTTTATGATAAGTGGAGAAATTATCAGAAACAACTTATTCAAAAAGTAGCTGGGATGGGAATGGGGAAGAAGATACTCGTGGAGCTATTTTAAAACATGCTCCTTCTTTTCTGTTTCATTTGGCCACAAAGATTATAGAGAGCTCCAACAGTAACAACATATGGAAGAATAAATTCATACTTCTACTTTAAAAAAATTTTCTTTTATTGTTGATGGGCCTTTATTTATTTATATGGTGTTGAGAATCGAACCCAGTGCCTCACACATGCTAGGCAAGCACACTACTACTGAGCTACATCCTCAGCCCATATACTTTCGCTTCTGAAATACGACTGTTCTTGATGAAAAGACCAAGTGTATTCATGCTAAACAACAGTCTTATGAGTTGCTCCAAAAGCTTACCTTTTCTAGGTAGTTCTGCATAATGACTGCAGGATTTTCTAGGCAAGTTTCTGCTAACCAGTTGCCACAAACCCTCAGACATTCTGTGTATATAAGTTTGAGGCTGGGATCATTCTGTGTAAGAAACACAAAACAGTAAAATGTAATTCATTATCACAACTACATAAAAATGTACTCTGTGGGGGCTGGGGTTGTGGCTCAGTGGTACAGCACTTGCCTCGCATGTGTGAGGCACTGAGTTCCATCCTCAGCACTACATAAAAGAAATAAAGGTATTGTGTTCATCTACAACTAAAAAAATATTTTTTAAAAAAAGTACTCTGTGTAGGGAGAAAAAGCACATTAAAAATGTTTTTACTTGGGGCTGGGATTGTGGCTCAGTGGTAGAGCACTGGTAGCACGTGTGAGGCACTGGGTTCGATTCTCAGCACCGCATATAAACAAAGTCCATTGACAACTTAAAAAAAATTTTTTTTAAATGTTTTTACTCATCTGTTTTTACCATATGACTATTTTAATTATTCCAAGTATGTAAATTTATAAAGTAATCAACCTGTACTTTTTGTTTTTCTTTTTCTTTTTGGTACTGGAGATTGAACCCAGGTGTACTCGACCACTGAGCGACATCCCCAGCCCTATTTTGTGTTTTCTGTAGAGACAGGGTCTCACTGAGTTGCTTAGTGCCTCGCCCTTTCTGAGGCTGGCTTTGAACTCACAATCCTCCTGTCTCAGCCTCCCTAAGTGCTGGGATTACAGGCTTGCACCACCGCACCCGGCTTCAACCTGTACTTTTTAAGTTATTATTACTATTACTGGAGAAACTAAATTTATGCCAGGCAATTTGTTAATAGGTTTATATATATTAACTCATTTAATCCTCACAGGAATCCTATGAACTGAATATTATTATTATCCTCAATTTACAGGTAAGAAAACTGAGGTATAAAGAAAGTAGCTAACTCCAGACAGCCTGATCTTTAGGGCCTGTAGTGTTAAGCAATATTTAATACATCATACTGACATCTAGTGCTTTGTTATAATGATAAGTTCCCTAATAATGGAGGATATGTCATAAAAACATCCAACATTCAAAAGTTCAGTGGGTTGAGAATCACTAAGCAGGTCCATCTGAGGAATACCATGGTAGTCAAATCTTTGACCAATTCATGATTCCTATAAATGTGCCTCCTTTGTCTGTCATATGCTGTAAATACAGATGAAGTAGTAAAAACATGTTTGCAATAACCAACAGGTGATGTTAAACAAAATATCATATGGATTTGGATTGACAAACTAATTGTTCCAACTTGCTTTTATATTTTAAAATTTTTTTTAGTTGCAAATGGACCCAATACCTTTATTTTCTTATTTTTATGTATGCTGAGGATAGAACCCAGTGCCTTACACAGGCCTGGCAAGCACTATACATACCACTGAGCCACAAAGTTAGCCAACTTGCTTTATTTTAAAAATATTTTTGTTTTCAAGAATTTCCATTTCTGCACTTGTCATTTCAAATTTACAGTAGGTATTTCATGTTTGTTTCCCCTACATCATTCTTTGTTTTATTTTTTATTTTTATTTTTTGGTACCGGGCACTGAACCAAGAGGAGCTTAACCACCAAGCCACATCCCTACCCCTTTTTTGTATTTTATTTAGAGATAGAGTCTCTAAATAATAACTCTGTGAGTTATTTGGGCCTCACTAAACTGCTGAGGCTGGCTTTGAACTTGCAATCCTCCTGTCTCAGCCTGCCAAGCTGCTGGAATTACAGGTGTGCACTACTGCACCTGGCCCGTATACCATTCTTGAATTCTTTAGAAAGTCAGACTTAACACTGGGATAAGTTAAATGAATCTATCACAAGTGGGACTCATTGACTTGTAAATAGGAAAAACGGTTTCTAAACATCTTTTCAAATATTTTCAAGATTCCTTTTCACAACATCTTACTCATGGATGAGTAATTTCAAAGTTTTAATAAAACTGCTACTGAAATATTTTAAAGAATAGCAGTGTTTTTTTCCATAATGGCATAACATTATTTCAGGAAATAAAAACAAAAAACCTCTGTGCAGGTGGCATCCAACTTCTTAATCATTTGCTTGAGAATATTCAGGGCAAGACTTTGTTCCTTTTTTGCCCAGAATACTTGTGCTTCTTCCAGTTGCCACTCAGAGACTCCACAAATAGCTGAATTATACTGTTTAATTTGAAATATTGCCCTTTCAGGTAGCTGAAATGACAATGGCAAGTAAGAATAAATACTTTTATTACTACTATTACCACTAATAATAATGAAAGCAGTAACGATCCTCAGCATCATTCAGTGAGAACGTGACTATTTGTCAGGGACTGTCTTAAAGTACCTCTCTGCTTGCCTTCCAGCCTCTACTCTTCATCGGCCTCTCTTCATATTCACACATGTGTATGTGTGTCAAATCAATGAATTGTTTTCAACAGAATAAGTTAGGTATCTTCTCTTTACATAACCAAGAATTTGAGGTTGAAAGAAGATAAGTGCCTTGCTGAAAGCTTAAACTCAGGTTTGTCTAACACAGGAAACCTTAAAAATTATACTACACTACACAACAGTGATCTCTTTTTCTCAATGACATTTCTTATTCACTCATGCTTTCTGTTGTATAATAAAGGGAAAGGCCAAAAGGTGAGATGATATAATTTTAAATCCTATTTACCTGGGTGTTCTTGAAAGTTCGGGCCAGAACAGAGAATTCTATAAGGTGTTTGGTGAGAATGTCCTTAAAACATTTCCTTTGAGAGTTTTCCACTTGCTTTTCCATGAGGATCTCCAAAATGACAGTGCGTAGAGCCATGATTGGCTCCTGAAAACTAAAATCACTGTCCTTAATTAGCTGGGAGTGTTTATGCCATTTAATGTATAATTCCGAGATCTGTCTATCTGTGAGTGATCTGAAAGCCAAATCACAGAGTTTAGGTAAACAAAAGAAATGAAAAAAATCATGGAGTTCTAAAATATAATACACAATACAAAAGAATTTTTCTGGTAACAAGCTTGGAACTTGTAAATAATCCTAAATAAGGGCAAAGTTTTAAAAAAAACTACAAAATGGTATGTGGTCAGACTTCTAAGAGGTTGGCAGAGAGGCCATAGGTAATAAATATTTTTAAAGATTTTCTTAAAATACTCTTTGAAATAATAAAAAGTAGTCCTTCTAAATAAAAACTCTTCTAAAATTACACCTCTAGTCCTGCTTCCATACTCTTTGTGTTAAAGGAGGACATATCTGCAAGGAAATGAAGTATATTTATCAATTATCTTTGGGGGATGATGGCAGCTGTCAAAGAAACCACAATTCAGTGAAGGAAAAGCTGGCATCTGGCAAAGATTTAATCTGCTAGCATTATTAAAAGAAAAGAAAATGCATACTGTACAATTCATTTATGTGAACAGTATGCTTGCTTCTCAGATGCTTACAGTAAATAGTATCTAGCTTGACTACTATACTGAGAAAAAAAGATGAAGCAGGGAGACTAAGATAATGAGATACTGACTAGGAAATGAAAGCTCTTTCAGTGGCTTGGTAGAGAAGGAAAGAGTAATACAGATTCACAGGAAGCAAATCTTCCTCAGAGTGTCAGATATCAATCATTTTAGTCTCAGGAACCACTTTACATTCTTACAAATTATTGAAGACCCCAAAGAGCTTATAGTTTTGATATATCTATTGATATTTACCTCATTAGAAAGATGGGAAAAATGTAACATATTAATTTATTTTAAAAAATGACAAGTCATATATAAGTCACTACTGGTAACAGGAAAGGTGCATTCTGGGATTACAAAATCATATAATTACATACCTTGAGAAAAGCTCTCCAATGTTTTCTAACTCTCCAATGGCCTGCAATCTACTAAGGGTGGGGTACAGTGAATACACAGACTCAAGACTGCCCTTACACAACTCTTCCACTTCTTTTACTCTAATGGCAAAAAAGAAAAAAAATAAAACTTTGAAAACAAAGAAGAGGCTGGACATGGTGATGCATGCATAAAATCCTAATGACCCAGGAGGCCGAGGCAGGATTGCAAGTTTGAGGCTAGCCAGGGCAACTAAGCAGGATCCTGTCTTAAGATAAAAATAAAAAACACTGAGGATGTAGCTTAGTGGTAAAATACCTCTAGGTTCAATCCCCAGTATCAAAAACAAAACCTAAAAAACTAAGAGGTTTTCAAGGAGATAGAAGTACAAATCTGTGGTTATAGAGTTCTCATCACAGGCTGGCTAATAATCTAATAATACTAATATTCACAAACATTTGTGAATATGAAATAGTGGTGGAAAAAATTAGTCTTGTGACCATATAGCCTTATATCTAAATCCTAGTTCTGTCACTTTTGGCTTTCTAACTTTGGACATATCACTGGATTTCACTAAGCCTAAGTTTTTTCATTTCCGTACCTGAGGAAATATCTGGGCTAGTACATGATAAGCACCTAAATGATAGCAAATATTATTGCTATAATGCAGGATTTATTAAGTTGATAATCACTGTTAAACAAAAAAAGTTACATTTGTTTAGTCTATCAATTATTCAAGCATCATCTCATTCTATGCCTCAAAACAAGCCTGTAAGCACTAACCATATAAATTAGAACTCTAATGCTAAGAGAGTAAATGCCATATAATACTTGAGAAGATAAGATTAAAATTCTCAGGATACCTGTATAAGAAGAAAACAAAGGAGTAGGAATTAGAGTGTTTCTTGAGAGCTTAAGGTAAAGGACTGATGTGGGTTCCAAAGAAAACATTTTTTTGAGGGAAGAACACAGAAGGACAAGGAAACACTTCAACTCACCACCAAGTCTTTATCCCTACAACAATGCAAATCCTCACATTGAAATTATTCCTTAAGTTTTGAAAAAAAAAAAGCCATGGCATTAAGCAGTAAAATAACTTTGCCTTCTTATAATACCTGGCATATTTGAGACTTTCATAAAATGTGGAGAATTCTCTGTCTCTCAAAGACTGCAGGGCATTGTACAATGATTCGTGGTAACTGGTTCCTTCTATTCCTTTGCTGTGAGATAATTCCAAAAATAAAAGAAAAATACATATTTAAAAACAAAAGCCTAAAGATATAACTGTATAAGTAATTTAATAATAGAATAAAATGTTAAAACTGAAATTAACTTTTTTTAACTAAAACATTTCTAGAAGTTTTGTTAAGAAACACTAATTATTTTATGGGTCATTTAAATTCTTTAGGCAGGAAAAATTTCTCAGATCCTTTGCATGGTTCCAAATGTGCTATACTTTCATTACACCTATTATATGTCAGGCATTAAGAGCAGGTTCTAGTGTGGGAAATCATTAGCAGACAAGTCAGATCAGGGACCACCCCCATGGAGCTTATGTTTTCACTTGGATAATAAATAAGAATAATATCAGACAAGTGACAAAAGACAAACAGAGAATTAAAATAAGATTAAAAACAACAACAACAACAAACAACCAGCATGATGGAGTGGCTACTTTAGAACAGGTAGTTAAAGAAAAGTTTGTTACTAAACCAGAGGCTAAATGACAAAAAACAGCCACACACATGGAGAAAAGCAGAAAATCTATCACTAAGGCCTTTCTGTGAGAATATCACAGACCGATCAAAAAAACATACAGAAGATCTCTCTCTGGCTGAAAGATAGCAAACAAGAGAGTGGTATATACTGTCACAAGCAGGACCCAACTTTATACAGCAAAATGTTTAAAAATTTGAGAGCAAATCTCTATAATTTTATAGTAATCTTATAGTTTGAAATCTGAAAGGCATTCTAATTAATGAAAATTTTTTCTATGAAGGCAATTAAATATTATTTCATTTTTAGTGTTTATGTTATCAAAATACTTTACATAAATGTGAACTCCTTTTTAGATTAACCGTTTGGTTTATAATTTTAAAAATATGATGCTAGGAGTGGAGGTGCATGCCTGTAAATCCCAGTGACTTGGGGAGGTGCATGCCTATAAATCCCAGTGACTTGGGGGGCTGACACAGGAGGATTGTAAGTTCAAGGCCAGCCTCAGCAACCAAGCAAGCCTCTAAGCAATTTAGTGAGACCATGTCTCAAAATTTTTAAAAAATTAATAAAAATGGCTGGGGATGTATTCAGTGGTAAAGTGCCCAAGGGTTCAATCCCCAATACCAAAAATAATAATAAACAAAATAAAAATTATGGTGCCTAACAAACAAGTGATAAATATCATGTTCCTGGATAACTGATTCAGCACTTTTTAATTAAAAAATTTCATAAAATAAAGATGATTGGTCCTTTGTACACCATCCAGCCAATGCAAGTACTATATGACTAAAATGTTTGTACCAGGGAGTGAAAAGAGGAATAAGTATACCTTTCTTTGGATGCCTCAGTCTAAGAAAAAGTGAGTCAATAAATTCTCATAAGAAAATATCTTTGATATTTCTATTTATCAAAATATTTGGGGAGGAGGATGGAGTTGTGTTAATGGAAAAAAAAGAGGGAAATTCAGGTCTAGTTTTGTTTACTGTTTATTACTATCTTATTTAGGAATGCATTGTTTGGAGAATCTATAAAATATAGAAAATACAACTCCTTTCACATTGATAAAATAAAAACAGTTATTTGAACAAGAAAAGAGGCAATTTTTTTTTTAAGTTGGATTTCTTCTTACTTAAAAGAATTGTAATGGTCCCACTGCATATTCCTCCATGCTGCTTGGTAATGAAGTTCCTGTAATTCAGCACACCATTCTTTATTTTCATGATCTAACCCTTCTAAGTAGATGGAAAGAATATGGCAGAGTCCCAAATTCTGCAAGGCCTAAATGGAAGGTTTTTAAAAACAAACAAATAAATAAATAAATAAATAAATAATGAAAGATCTCAATAGAAAACTAGAGAAACAAAAAATTACAAACATAAAACTAACTTCAAAAAACTTTAGTTAACGATATCACTTACACACCCAAACAAATGTTGTTTAGTATGTTTCCCCAAAAACACTAAAATTGAACTCAGAGGACTCTAATATTTCATGGATGAATGACTAAAGAGTATTAGTTAGCCAACAACAGAAATGATATGTTCAGAAATGAAACCAATTTTAATGCAAACTATGAGAAATAGTACATATGGAATTTTCCATGTGAGGCACTAAGTACACTACCTGGCACAATGTACACACTCAAGAAATGTCTTTTGTTAGCTAACAAAACTTATGATTAACAAATCTAAACTATCTTTTAAGTCAATGACCTACCTGGCTTCCTGTGCATTCCTCAGTTTTTAGCCCACAGCCTGTAAAACAGGTGACTTCTAATCTTATCTCGAGTTCATCTGGCTGTGTAAATATTCCACCTACATACTGAAAATCTATCAGCACTGCAGTAGTGACATCTTTACCAATCCAAGAAAAAAAAACAACACACACACACCTGAATTATTCCTGCCTGGCGAGTTGCTGAGGAGATTGCTGTCTCAAGGTCATATGTTACTAAGGCTTTATCCCACATGGCTTCATGTTCATATGTTCGTAATCTATAAGAAAAGGTTGTAAAAACATCTCTTAGTTCTATATGCACAGAACTCCTTACAGACAGAATTACTATACCATTATATAGAAAAATGTGATTTACCTCGTAAGGGGTTGTAACATTTTCCCTCCACCACAGCCATACAGACTATCTGGCTCTCCTATACTTCTGTAGATTTCTAACAGAAGGTCCTTAAAACAGAAATACAACAAAAACAGAGAAAAATCACTTTATAAATTTATAAAACTTTAAATTGCATCACCATCAACACATAACTCTCAACTCTAAATGTTGCACTATAAAAGTAAAATAAAATGATATTCAAATATATAATATAGGGCTAGGGCTAGGGCTGTAGCTCAGTGGTAGAGCACCTACCTAGCATGCATGAGGCACTGGGTTCGATCCTCAGTACCACACAAAAATAAAACAAATTAAAAAAGGCATATTGTCCATCTAAAACAACAACAAAAAACTAATATGTACTACAGATGCAGCTTGACATAACAGCAGACTGGTCTCAGACAACAAAATGATTATAGTCTACTTTAGAAGAACTGATCACAATTTCATGAATTAGGTAATAAATACCAACCTACTAGGCTTTATCTGATGCAAAAACAGAGAAACAAAACCATCCCATCAATAGAGAAAATTATATGCAGAAAAATGAAGCTCTAAAGTCTAACTCTTGAAACTGAAACTGGTAAGAATAAAATTCATGAGTTTTTCTTTGAAAGAAAACCCAAAACCATATCACTTTGTAAAATGTGATGTGGCTAAAGAATCATTTATTACTCAAACCTTTGCTGTAAAATTTATACAAGAAAGACTGATTCTATTTAAAACACTATCACTAAAATAAAAATAAAAATAGAAAAAAAAGCTGTATTGCATAGAAAATTAATCAACCAATTTAACTGACTCTATGCTTTACCCTGGGAAATATTTACTGAATTCAAATTCATCAATACTGACATAATTTCACAATACTAATGTTTCTATGCATAAACATGAAAATCAAGTCATCAGAGTTGAAACATTCAGTACCCAAGCCTAGCACAATGCCTGGTATACAGAAGATACTCCAAAAAGTCAGTGGAAAAGGATGAAACTAAGAAGACAGGAAGAGGAGAAAAATTAGGAGAGTGGAATGAAAAAGTAAACAGAACAGGGCTGGGATTGTAGCTCAGCGGTAGAGCGCTTGCCTTGCATGCGTGAGGCCCTGGGTTCAATCCTCAGCACCACGTACAAAGCAATAAAATAAAGACATTGTGTCCATCTACAACTAAAAAAATATTTAAAAAAAAAAAGTAAACAGAACATATTTCATGCAAGGCATAGTGTAATAATGTGAAGTGTTCAAATATTAAGGAAAAAGAGAAATGAAAGGTTACCATCAGATTCAGCAACACGACTGAAGATATTAACAAGTGCTATTTCAGAGGAATAAATGGAAGGAAAGAAATGGAGACAGCAAATATAGACAATAATTTCACAGCTTGGTTGTGAAAGGAAGGAAGGGGAGGGGGAGAGACCTAAAGGAGCACACCAAGAAGAAGGAAGTTATTTTTTATTTGTGAAGAAATTTTTTACAGTAGAGGTTTGAAAATGTTTAGAATAGAGTTCAAAAGCAGCATAGCATATTAAAAAATAAAGTTTCAGGGCGCGGTGGCGCAAGCCTGTAATCCCAGCACTTTGGGAGGCTGAGACAGGAGAATCCGAGTTCAAAGCCAGCCTCAGCAACAGTGAAGCACTAAGCAACTCAATGAGACCCTGTCTCTACATAAAACACAAAATAGGGCTAGGGATGTGGCTCAGTGGTCGAATGCCCCCGAGTTCAATCTCCAGTACCAAAAAAAAAAAAGTTTCAGAGAAAGAACAGATAAATAAAAAGCACAGGAAAAAAGATTAGCCTTAGATAAAGGGAGAAATTATTTCTCTAGTTTACTAAGACAGATGGTTATGACAGGGGCACATGCAGGGAGATTTCAATGTTTGATGGTCAATGTGGCTGTGTTTCCTACCTATGACAACTATTTTCTTCAATAAGTAGGAGGCTAGCTGAAAGCAAAGGCAGACAAGTGAAGATCAAAAATTTAAGCAACGTAGAGAAGTTCAAATTGTTGTTGGAAAAGAATGAGTTGACCAAAGAAAGTCAATGAGAATAAGAGACATTATGGTGGGTCAATTTGAAAGTAGATTTTAAGAAATGTATATAAGAAGTAATTTGCTTCTTCCATGACAACGAACAGATATATAAATATATATAAAATGATAAACTACAAGCAATACACAAAAAATGAATAGAGTACTATGGCAGAAAATATATAGTAAAAACTCACCCTATGAGTTGGGTGGTTTTATTTCCATTTTTCAGATAAGGGAACTCAAGATTAGAAAGGTTAAGTAATTTGTGCAAAATTAAGTAACTAAGTGGCAGAGTCAGGATTAGAATTCAGGTCAATCTACTTGAAGACCTTTACTTCAAACCATAAATGTATACAGATGATGCTCTGTTCAAAGAATAACTTCAGTTTTAAAATCAAATGACTTCACTATAAAAATAATCAAAATATAAGATTAAATATTTCAGGCTGGGGATATAGCTCAGTTGGTAGAGTGCTTGCCTCACATGCACAAGCCCTGGATTCAATCCCCAGCAACACACACACACAAAGATCAAATATTTCTATAAACATTAGAGCTTCTAATATTTACCTGTAAACTTATTCCAGTTTCTTCTTTGCTTTTTTCACTCAAACTAGAAATAGTTGTACTTTGGCTTCCCTCTTCAAATGTAAGACTTCTGCTTATCAAAAGAAGCACTTCTTTTAATGAGAACATTCTACTTGGAAGCTTATGAATACAGAAACTATAGACTTGGACAGGAAAAAAACTAATGAAGGTGGCAAATAAAACAATGAACCATTTATACTTTAAAAGAGAATACTGTTTATACATAGAACTGAAATTTGTGAATGTTAATTCCATGGAGGATAAGTATATTTTAATAAAATCTTCTATATTTGGGAAGGTTATATGCCAAATCACGATTATTTATAAAGAAAAAAAAAACCTGTTTAAAAATAGAAATGTCCCCAATTCAGTTCCTAAATATACTGTTAGTTGTTTTACCTAAAGTTTCAACTTAACTAATAATCACACACATCCAAATTAAGACCACAATGAGACAACAACTTAACACTGATGAACTGAAAAAAATTAAGAAATCTGAAACTCTAGTTAAACCCTTATTACCAAAACAATGAAGTGAAATATAAGAATATTATGATGACTCAAGCAGTGAAGTAATACCTAATGTCAAAATCCTGTTTGGCAGAGTTTCTTTCTCAAAAAATTATAGACACTAACAATGACATCTCATACTTTCTCAGGAGAAAGTTAAGAAAAACTTTTTACCTGTATCCAGAATACTTAGTATGTGGAATTTGCTATTAAATAGTCCAAATAGGATATAACTTCACCTGTATCCTGAATACTTAGTATGTAGAATTTGCTACTAAATAGTCCAAACAGGATATCTGAGAGGTTGATTCATTTTCTTGACCTGACAGTACTGGTAAAGTGTTAATCTATATTTTATTTACAAATATATCTTGGCCACTTTAGAGTTACAAAGCTTCTGCTCACCTAACAGAGCCATTGAAGAAAACTAGCATCTCTTAACCTCTGTATACTTCATCTGTTTACCCTCTTCTTCCCATCAGACCTCTGGAGAGTAAAAACACACTATCAAAGCCAACAGTAAATCCTATTTGTCAACCACCTTCTCCTAATGGTAACCAAAATAATCTAGGCACCCCTGCTTTGAAACATGCACTATGGGGCTGAGGATCTAGCCCTGTCATAAGAATACTCGCCCAGCAAGTGCAGAACTATGGATTCAATTCCACAGCAGTGCCAAAAAACCAAAAATGAGCAATTCTGCAAGTCTGTTACATTCCATATAATCACTTACCTTTAAACTAAAGGTGCTTTTTATTTATACTCCTAGAAGAGGTAACTTGTTCATTCCTAATTGGTAAGAAATACTATTCTGCAGAACCAAGAAACTAAAACATATCCAAATTGTAATTACTACTACCAAGTATATGCAGGCTCTAAAACTGGTAATACTCTAAGAATAGACAGTAATCAACTTCTTACTCATTGCCTTCTTAAAGGACAACATACCTGTCTTCATAAGAAGTTTATAGTGATTATGAACATATCTATTACACAGTATCCACATATTGTGCTAAATATTGTGCTAAAAAGCATAAATTGAATATCAAGCCACAAGTTAAGAAATTGATCCACATCTACTAAGTTAATTACATTTGAACTAGGATCTGAATTCTGGTTCCTGATTTTCCATAGTATAAAAAGCACACTACTTCTTGCTTACTGACAATCTAAAGTAAAATTATTGGTAGCAAGAATGATAACTGTCAACACAATACATCTTTGATATTTTTATTTCTTAATATGGCTGATTGAGTGGTGATAAAGTGAGGCTAAATGTAACTATAAACACTAGGCTATTTCAAATAAAGATTTGAGGAGAGCAGTTGGGATAATAAAGCATGTATTTTTTACTCTTCTACTTTATTGGCTATTTTTCACCATGATCTAGGACTGTATTTATTTATTTTTTTGGTACCGGGGATAAATTCAGGGGTCCTCCACCACTGAGCCACATCCCCAGTCCTATTTTGTGTTTTGTTTAGAGACAGGGTCTCACTGAATTGCTTAGCACCTCGCTGTTGCTGAAGCTGGCTTTAAACTCGTGATTCTCCTGTCTTAGCCTCCCAAAGTGCTGGGATAATAGGCGTGCGCCACTGCGCCTGGCTTAGGACTGTATTTATGAGATTCTCATGAGAGTTCTCATAAAGTAAATAGAAATATAGACAGATAACACAGAAATGAAATTTCTTTGGTCACAGAAAAAAGTCACATTACTCTATAGTCAAAAGTAAAATATGTATTGAATAGTTGAGGGATTAGTGGTAAATCTAATGTAACTGAAATTAGAAATACATTCAATTATTTGAAAAATATTTATTGACCATTTATATTAAGTTCTTAATGCTGGTTGTTTAGGGGAACACAAAGAAAAATAAATATGGTCTCTGTCCTCCAGAAGCTTTCTATCTGTATAATTTTTGTAATATATAATAAAACATTTCTATTTATCTCAGAGTAGAATTACTTCTTTTAAAAATTCTAATTAGTTTCACTTTAAAACAGAAATTTCTACCTAAAATGTCTTTTAAATGAGACACCAAATAAATCTTTTCTATATATCTTTATTAAAACAATGTTAGCATCAATTTTAAAAACCCAAACTTCTAAATTCCATTACCTTTTCTCTTGATCATCCATGCTCTTCTTATCTGCATAGATTTCTGCATAGAGCAATGCTGTAAAGTGAGCAGCACAAGACTGAGCTACCTTAGCAAGCTCCAGGTAATTCAAATCCAGCCAGAAAGCATCATCAAAAACTGTTCCTGCTGAAGGTCTAAAGAAAAATTAACCATAATGTAATTCCATTTTTAAAACTTCAACATTAAAACAAAAGCACCTTGACATAGTATAACACATTGGGAACAGCTGTTAAACAGAAAATTACATTCAAATAACTGAAAACCATATTTCCCTAATATACAGGTATAAAGATGGCATGGTTGGAAAGTCTAGTTTCTTAATCTTTTTGGATCACAAACCCCTCAGAGAATAGGCTGAAAGCTATAACTGATAATCCCATACAAATCTCAGCTTCATGCCTTCCCTGCACCCAAAAATTCTGCACTATTTGCTAAGAATAGGCTGCATAGAACAGCTGGTAATGCACATGCGCGCGCGCACACACACACACAGAGACATGTTTTAATATAGACAACTTCATGAAAATATTCTTTCTCTTTTAAGACATGTCTTTCCTATTGCAGTCATTTTCTCTTTAGCTTACTCATAAGGTGAGTTATTTAATAAAAATCTCCCACTATAGTTACAGCAGATGAGAACTGGGACTATAGAATAGTATCTTTTTCAAAACTCTCATAAAGATATGACAAAGTAGTGGTTAAGAGCACTGGCTTTGGAGGAATACAGAGTTAGAGGCAAAGCAAGCTATTGCACCCAGTACTAGCTGTATGATCTTCAGTCTCAGTTTCCTATTTTCCTCACTTGTAAATCCCAGAAAAACATATACATCAGAGAGTAGTTGCAGTGATTACATAACATGTGTAAAACTGATCAATAAGTGCCTTCTACACAGCCAATTCTTAATTGTAGCTGGTATTTCTGAGAAGTCAAATAATCTGCCCACGGAAAGTAAATTGATGGCATTTTTTAATGTCAGGTATGTTACACACCTTATCTATTTTACCACAAACCAACCCTCTCCCTCAAGGTAGACATTAGTCTGATTTTAAAGATGATAAAACAGGTTCAAAGACCCTAAACAATTTGTCCAGATCACAAAGCTTGTAAGTATCAGACTTCAACTTGAGCTCAGGTCCTTTATTGCTTTTTTTCTATGTTCCATTCACATTTTTTCAATAACCTTTTTTAATGGTCTTATTGAGAGTTAGAACTGAATATTACAGATTTTTATCTTGTACAACTGCTGTGTCAATTAAAAATAAAATATACTAAAAAGGGAAGAATTTTTATCTTCTCAAGTCCTGCCAACATCAACACTATTTCATTTCAATAAATCTCAAATGAATAACTTGAAGGTGAAAAATGCTTCCCAACACCAAGATGCTCCTACCTACAGTTAAGGCTTCGAATGGGTTTTCTCAGAAAAGGATCTGGTACAAATCAATAAAGTAAATGAGTTACTTTCTTGCCAGAATCGACAACCATCAAAAGTCAAAAAATAACTTTTTCTATGAGATGAATGGAATGATATAAAGGAAATACAGAGGAATTCTTTTTTAAAATGTAAATGCATTTTGTTTTAAAAATTGTTCTACTCTTTCACACACACATGCCACTCCTTACCAACCTGTCACTACCACCATACACACTTATGAGACATCAATTGCCACATATTCAAATTAGAGATTCTCCTTGACTTACAATAGTTATGCCCTGATAAACCCACCATAATTTGAACATATTGTTAAGTAAAAAAATGCATTTACTACAGCCAAACATTGAACATCATAGCTTAGCAACACAGCACACTGTAAAGTATCAGTGGTTCACTTTTTGACTGCATGGCTGTCACCCTAATGACAGCATCAAAAGAGATCATGCTACATTATCTCTAGCCTAGAGTAAGATCAAAATTCAAAGTATGGTTTCTTCTGAATGCTACTTGCACATCCTCCTCAAACTGAAAAATAATAAAATGAACCATTCAAAGTTAGGGGCATTTGTATAGACCCACTATCTTATTTCTTCAGAGTTTTGGTCAACTCTAGTAGTTGTTATACTCGGTTTAAAATCTCATGAAGCTAAGTGTGGTGGCACATGAGTGTAATCCCAGCAACTCAGGAGGATGACGCAGGAGAACTACCAAATTTAAGGCCACTCTGGGCCACTTAGCAAGACCTTGTCTCAAAATAAAAATAAAAAGGGCTGAGGATGTACCTCAGTGAAAGAGCACCACTGGGTTCAAACCACAGTACCACACACAAACACACACACCCCTCTCATGAGAAATAACAGAAACAAAGATACTTATAGGGTTAAATAATTTGCCTCTATTAGGAAAATAAACATTGTCCTACCAGAGTGTGACTACAGGTATTGGTGACGATGGCATACAGTAAAGAAACTTATATCTTATGGTAGATATATGAGACATTCACACAACTCTAGCTACTTCTAAAAACTAATAGCAATGGGAAAACTTAAAAGGGGCACAGCATGGTTGGTGCACATCTGTAATCTCAGCTTCTCAGGACATTGAGGTAGGACTCAGTACACAACTATGAACAAGACAGACACTGAGGTCAGTCTGGGCAACTTAGTGAGACCTTGTCTCAAAATAAAAAATAAAAAGGGCTGGGGATGTAATTCCAAGGTAGAGTACCTCTAGATTCAATGCCCAGAACTGGAAAAAATAAAAATAAAGTGGAGCAACATAATTAAAAATAGGCTGGTAAAATCACTTGTTCCTTTCCCATAGCTCTGTAGATGAATAAACTAAAGCCCCAAAAGGCTGCATGATTTAGCAAAGATAATACTGGTACTGCTGGTACTGCTGGGACTAGAACTGAGAGTTTCTGACACTGATTTAACCAAAGTACCATCCTGAATATGGATTATTACAAGGAAATGTTAAGTATTACACCAATTAAATGTAACATACTGCAAAAGCTTCACCTGAAATCATCAGGTTAAAATTTGGCCTCCAGTAACAAATTAGATTTCTAAATTCTCAAACTCAAGAAGCAACATACATTACCTCTTCTGTCTTCTCATGTAGTCTACAACAGCAAGCATTGTTCTTTGTGATTTTTTATCCAAAGAGCATCGGGAAAAGGGTTCTGACTCTAACAAAGAAAAAAAGAAATCTCTTCTCAGACTCAGACAGATTTCCCAAGGCACTTGGTTCTTGTCTATGTGTTTGACTCACTTTACACAATAAGATTTTCTGCTGGATAGTACCTAATACAAAATTCATTCTTAATAGATATGAATAAATAAATGGAATTTAATGGCATTCTTCTTTTAAAAGAAACCAATATGCTTAATATAACTGAGATTTTACATTGCAATTTATATTTTAACTCTGAAGAAATACTAATTAACTGCTTCAATAAAACCAAGAGCTTTTGTAAGCTAGGTGTTCACAGTACACAACTGTGAACAAGACACTATTTTTTTCTTATTGGAGCTTTACAGCTATACATAGTAGATGAGTTCATCTTGATAAACTCATTTGTGCAAGGAATTTGATTTTAGTTCATGATTTCCTTTTATCCTCCCCTTTTTCCCTCCCTTCTCCCCTTCTCCCTCTTCTACACTACTAGATTTCTTTTCACTATTTATATTCGATTGGTTCTTTCTACCTATGCATAAATGTGAAGTTTCTTGTGGTATATTTATACATGCAAATGATTTTTTTAAGAATTTATTCTGCATTGCCTCCACTTACTCATTCCTGCACTCTGCCTCTCAATCTCCTTCTACATTACTGATCATCCCTCTATGTTAGTCTATCCTTTATTTTACTCTTGCTTTCCTTTATTTTACTCCAGCTTCTGCATATGAAAGAAAACATCCAACCTTTGAGTTTCTCAGTTTGGCTAATTTCATTTGGCATGATATTCTCCATTTCCATCCATTTACTGCCAAAAGCCATAATTTCACTGTTTTTTATGGCTGAGTGGAACTCCATTGTATAGATATACCACAATTTCTCAATCCATTCATCTATTGATGAGCATCTGGGTTGATTAATAATAATGACTAACAATTTAGCTATTGTGAACTGTGCTCCTATAAACATTGAGGTGGTCGTATCGCTGTGGTATGCTAATTTTAGATCATTTTATTATAAGTGTTGGTCTTATAGTATAATATGTAAGTTTGGGCCTAATTTTATGTTTAATCATAAAATACATTGATAGTATATATAAAAGATAGAAGTTAACCTTGGAGATCTGTAATTTTGTATCATTCTTAAAATTTTAGGTTTGAAAAATTGACCCATGACGATCCTTCAATTATGCATATATGTGTTATATGTACCCAAAATCTACTGGAATTTTTTCTGCTATTAGGCATTTAACATCAGACATGCTCATTTTATATTATAAAAGGAAAATGGGTAATAAGAATAAATAAAATAAAATTATTGCTTTAAGATATTGGAAAGATATATTCCAAAATGTTAAATTTAGTTATCTTGAATTACAGAATGAGTAATTTATTATTTTTTTATTTTCTACAGTAAATATGTATAATTTTGCAATAACATTGCTTTATAAATATAAAAATTCCATCATATCTCTACTATAACATCTAAATATTTGATCATTATTTGTGCTTTTAACATTGCTAGAATGGACAGGGAACGTCTTATTTACATCAAAGCACACTGCCGGACATACTCAAATTGTTTAATTATTTGCCCCATTATTAATATCCAAAGCTTACTGAAGGAATACTAAATATTAAGAATTATTCCTGGTGCTTTACAAACATCATTTTGTTGAAAATTGGTACATCTTTTATCTCTATTCTCTAGTTAAGAAAACAAATTTAGAGTTACAGAAGGAAGCCCAGAAAGTGTCTGATGATATTTAAACTTAAATCTATCTTTCTTTAGAGCTAAGAAGCTAATATAGTACAAACATTAACAATTTAATAGAATACCTGAATCCAAATTTGCAGGGGTTGTGGATCGACTTGTTTGTGAGAAGTTTCTAAAACAGCTGCTGAAAAATCCTTGAACATGGGTGGAAAGCAGATTTCTCCATGATTCATTTGTGTCTTGGAGTAAAACATCATGAATCAAGTAAGGAAGCACGATCTGACAAAAGTCAGTTTTTACCTAAAACATACAAAACATCCACTCAATACTTTGAGTAAAAGTAACACACTACTTAATATTTCCATTCCCTATTGCTGACTTATTAAAACTTTAAAAAAGATAATCCACCATGAACTCGGTATCTGTTAAAACATAAAAATATATATAAAAAACATGTGCCAGGTGGTGTTAAAAATAATAAGCTAGTGTATGTGTGCCAAATATATCTGTTAGACTGCAACTGTTCATTTCTAGTGTAGGCTATTAGCATAATCAAAAGAGGATTAATTTATAAATAAAATTATGACATCTTAAGTATAATTTCAGAGTTAGAAAATGTTATTAATAATAAGCAGTTCTCTGATATGATGTAAGGGGAAAAGGGTATGAAAAATTCAAGAGAAAAGCTGAAAACGTGATTTTTGTGCATTTCCTCTACTCAATGAAGAGTATGTTATACTAAACATTTTTATTCTTAATAAACTCCAATTTCTAAGTATAAAATTTGGCTAAATATTTGTGATACACTCCTAAATGCAGAAAAGTGCTTTATTATGTGTGGCATATTAATCCAGTATCCAACCTTGTTTTTGGCATTCATCACATTCCATATTCATCAAATAAATGAATCACCACTCAATATGCATTATTATTAATTGCACTCCACATTCAGGACATACTGTAGATTACCAACTGTTCACTTTTTCCCTTTTAAGTGAGACAATTCAAAAAGCCAATTTTGAAACTATAAAATTTAAGGTATTAGGAATCAGTATGTGTATGTTTGGAACATTCATCTTTTGGCTCAATGTCAAAATGTTATAAAAACCTTAGTTTTGCTCACTAATGAGAAATAAGTTGTATGCATGCCACAGGTACCACTCTGAAAAACTGCTCTGAGGGTATTGTAGCATTACATAAAGTGTGATGATTTATTCATTGACACTTATTTTTTCAGTAGAAAACAAGTACTGCTTTTTAAACTTCTTTCAATGTAGGTGCTTTATCAAACGATTTCTCTACTGATAAATTTTAATTGGTGCATATTTATCCTAGCCAGATATTGTGTTCTCATATTTCTGTTAAATCATGTTTGACAGTACTATAAATTAAATCAACCTCTATGTCTTACAGTCATTATTGTGTTTTTAATTACACATTTGATTTTAAAACTATAAAAGCTGCGTGTAGTGAGCATGCCACTAATTCTAGCGACTAGAAATTTTCTAACAAAGAAAGTTAGAATTGACTTTTGGTTTAATATAAATAATTTACCATCATTAATATTTTAATTATCATTAGTAACAAATTGTTCAGGACACCTCTTAGAACTCATCTAGTGTGTTGTCACTCAAAACCTAAAACCTGTTTCCGGCAAGATGGCGGCTTAGAGGGACGCAGCTACCAGTCTCCCCAAACAAAAGACCAGAAACTGCAGTACAACCTTCTCCCACCCGGCTTTTGGACAGCACGGAAGGAAATTTCACTCGCACGACTCCAGTGGCTGTGGCCGAAAGCGGCCCGAGGCAGCGTGGCTGCGGGAGGCGGTCCCAGCAGCTCGGCCAGGAGCCATAACTCAGAACCCCACTCCTGCAACTGAGGCCCAAAGCGGCCCCGGGCGCGTCTGCGGGAGGCAGTCCCAGTGGCTCCTCCACTCCAGCAGCTGAGACCCAAAGCGACCCGGGCGCGTCTGTGGGAGGC
>CM053399.1:82116844-82174075 GCA_028644305.1 Xerus rutilus | reverse complement strand
AAAAAAAAAAAAAAACAAAAAAACCTAAAACCTGCTGTGCCATTAAAACCAAAGATTTACAGCAGCTAAATGTGGGTGACCTGCACAAAGACAAATGAAGATGATATGCAATACCAGAATACTCTTCTTAGCAGCACAGACCATGTGATGTGCACAAAAGTTAAGGAGAACGAGAAAAGCAAAGAAAAAAACAGATTAGTTAATCTTCTTACTTCACACATTGGCTTTAATAATTGAAGAACTTCACTTTTTGAGCCTCCACTGTCCAAAAAAGCACAAGTCAATGTCTTTATCCAAATGTCATGATTTTCATTTTGAGGAATCCAAAGACTAGCATCATCCAGGCTTTCCAAAGGATTTTCTTTATCAAGTCTGGGTACTTCTAAAAACTAGATCACAAAATATTTAATAAATAAGAGAATCAGAAAATTTTACCTTTCCTATGTAAAATGACTATCTAGACATAAATCTGCTTCCAAATAAAACTAAATATACTTAAAACTAAATTCAGAGGCAATAGTTACCTTTTTAAATTAAAATGTATTTATATGAGAGGCAGAGTAGAATGGTAAAAAAATTACTGGTCTAGGCAGCAGGATACACGGGCTCTACTGTCAGCTGTCACTAACAGCATATCTTATATATATCACCAATTCTCTGCTTCATCTATCTCATGTACCAACCAGTCCAACTCTTATCATTTAAAATTGATTTCAAATAAAATGAGATTTTTAAAAATGATTTTTCTATTTAATTCTGCCATCAGTTCACAGACTGTCCTCTGAGTTGTCTTTATTCCTGTTACAAAGTCTATTCAGGGCAAGTGAGCTTTTTACTACAAACCAACATACTTTAGGAGAACAGGAATTTTTCTGCTATTCTTTTTTAAAAACTTTTTATATATATATATATATATTTTAGTTGTCAATGGTGCTGAGAATTGAACCTAGTGCCTCACACATGCTAGGCAAGTGCTCTATCACTGAGCCACACCCCAGCCCTTTAAAAACTTTTAATTGATTCTTTTTAGTTATATAAAACATTAGGATACATTTTGACATAATGACAAGATATAATTTGCTCTAATTCAGTCCCCAACACTCTCTTTCTCCCTCATTCTCCCCTTCCTATCTACTCTACTGATCTTTCTGAAATTATTTGGTTTATTAAAATTGGTATCTGGTGGATATACTTGATGTTGGGATTCACTGTGCTATATTCATGTATGAACATACAATAGTTCAAAAATTCATTCCAATATTCTTCCCTTCTCCCATCTTTCCTTCCTCCCCCTCAATTCCCTTCATTTACTCTACTGATCATTCTTCTATTTTGATGAGATTCCCACTCCTCTATTTTCCCCTTTCTCTTTCTCCCATTCCTCTCCAGCCCCCTTATTTGGGATTAGCTTCTGCATTTAAGAGCAAACATTCAGCCTTTAAATTTTTGAGCGTGGCTTATTTCACTTAGCATGATAGTCTCCAGTTCCATCCATTTACCATCACATAAAATAATTTCTTCTTTGTGTGTCTTTATTCACCCATCTGTTGAAGAATACCTAGGTTGTTTCCATAGCGTGGCTACTGTAAACTATGCTGTTATAAACACTGATGAGGACAACTTGTGCAACTTAGTGAGTCCCTGTCTCAAAATAAAAACTTAAAAGGTCTGGAAATGTAGCTCAGTGTTAGACTGCCCCAGGGCTGAATGTCAAGTGTCCCAAAAAAACAAAACAAAAAAACCCACCCAAAAATAAAAAATTAGAGTGCTTTACACGTTGTTTTACTAGTTTTGTTAATTAAGTTTATATTATTAGTTAGTTTTACTAAGACCAAAATTATGATACATTAAAAGTACCACTTTAATGATGGGTATATGCCTGAAATTTAATTGGCAGAAATTCAACTGCATATTTCTAAGTCACTTTAAAAAAAGAAACAAGAAATGTTTACATTAAAGGAGGTGAGGAGTTCTTAAATATCCTTCAGAGTGTTTTTAGCAGAACCTTGTAATAATATCAACATGAAAAAGGGAGATTATTATTAATTTATTATATTATTATTATAAGATTATGAGGTTATCTTATATTCTACTAGGGAATTGTGGCACATTAACTTGCTATGGAAATAAATGTTTGCTTGCCAGAATCAATAGCATTTATGGAATAAAAAGGTTTCCTATTCCTAAGACAAAAAGGCATGGCACTAAGAATTTCCCCTACCCCCAAATCAACCATTAGTTGCCTAGGTTATCTATATCAGTTTCTTCACACTGTCATAAAAAGGAATGACAAGTCCCCTAGATTCAAAAAGTATAGTTTAAATTAATTCTAGGAAAGCCCATTTGATATTGTATTACTATTTTCAGCAAGCTGATATGCATAATTCAAATCAAACAGAAGTATTCTAGACACAGTGGACATTCAATAAACATTCATTACTTAAGAGACCTTTTTTCTTGATGTTCTAAAAGGCTGTAGATAGGTAAGCATGGGATCTGCTCTTGTCTTATAAATCTCCCAGAAACTATGTCCAGTCTTTGTAGCTAAAATATTTTTCAAACAGGTAACTGCCGCCGATCGAACTCTGACACTGAAAAACACAAAAACACATGTAGTTCACTTATTAACCTTGAATGTTAAACAATATCCACTGAAAAAAATGAAAAACTGAAATTTAAATTTATATTACTAAGTTTTACACCTATAAAATTCCATATCCACCGGGTGTAGCACTTGGGGAGGCTGAGACAGAATTGCGAGTTCAAAGCCAGCCTCAGCAACGGTGAAGCACTAAGCAACTCAATGAGACCCTGTCTCTACATACAACACAAAATAGGGCTGGGGATGTGACTCAGTGGTCGAGTACCCCTTAGATCAACCCCTGGCACCAAAATAAATAAATAAATAAATTTATTTATTTCATGTTCAAGTAAAAATATCAGATTAACTTTTAATATTTCTTCAGTAAACTTGAATTACTAGTCACTGCAACAGGAATTCTTTTCATTCAATATAATAATGTTCAAATAATGAACACAAATTCAAGGGACTCATAAAAAGAAAGACTTGGAAATAATATATCCCAATAAATATGAGTAATAACAATAACAAAAGTAATTCACCTAAGAAAACAATATTCTGATTAAATTTTTCTGATTAAATTCTGATTAAAATTTTCACCATTATGATGAAACAGAAGGGTGTTTTATCCCAAGTAAGAAATAACTATAAACAAAAAATATTAAACAAGCAATAGTGAGTACATACTGATTGTGACCAAAATCTAGCTGAGAATCATTAAGCAAAGATAGCTAAAACCTCTAATAAAAAAGTAAAGGTCCTTATCTTTTACAAAAAGGAGGAAAACAACAACAAAAGAGGAAAATGAGGGTTGCAATACAAGAGTACTATAAACATAATAAATGATAAAAATGTCATAAAATGTGATGATTAAGCCTGAAAAGGCAATGATAATTAACTATCAAATAAACACATAATTCCTTTTAGGTTTCCTGGTTTAAAACAGATGCAGCTCCCCAGAAGCACAAGAAATAAAACCAAGAATCCATAATGACATCAGACATCAGACTAAATGACATCACACTAAAAACTTCTGCATAGCAAAGGAAACAATTAAAAGCATAAAGAGAGAGCTTACAAAATGGGGAAAAAAAATTTTTGGCCAGCTACCCCTCTGATAGGGGATCAATATTAAGAATATACAAAGAACTAAAAAATACTTAACATCAGAAAAACAGATAACCCAATCAATAAATGGGCAAAAGAGCTAAACAGAAACTTCTCAAGAGGAGAAACACTAATGGCCACTAAATATACAAAAAAAAATGTTCAATATCTGTAGCAATCAGAAAAATGCAAAGTAAAACTACACTAAGAGCCTAGGACTGCCCTGTGGAGTTGTATCCATGCCCACAGGGAACTGCAGTGGTTCCTCTGGCCTGCCTCCACCTTGGGACAACAGACAGGTGCACCATGTGACACAGCACTACATCCCTGAATAGGCTGCCCAATGCAATCACACTGCCTGCGCCCTTTCAGGTTCATTTCTGAAAGTGGTGGCCTCCATCTTGGGACACCTCCACCACCATCTTGGGTTACCTCCGCTGCTGCCACAGCCATCTTCAGCTGAGGAAGCTTACATCTTGAGACACCGGCTGGGGCCTGGAAGCTGAACACCAAAGTACTTACAGGTTTGACACTACCACTGCCACCAACTAGGGATGTGGCTGCTTCTGTAGGAGCACTCTCAATACCTTCAACCCCTCCCTTCCATCTTTCCCCATTCTATGCTAATAGACTGTGCTCTTGACAGAGAGCACCCCTTTGTTTGTAACCTTTGGACCTGATTGGTCCAAGAGTGTATTTAAGTTTCTGCACTTTCTGGAATAAACGGTGTTTGTGTTTCTGTTTCTCGCTCCGGTGTTTGTTTCTCGCTCCAGTGTTTCTGCTTCTCGCTCCGGTGTTTCTGTGTCTCACTCTGGCAGAGCAGTTCTTTACCTACACCCCAGGGTCTGGGTGAGTGACTCCGCAGATCGCCATCGTCCAGAGAGACCCCATATCGTCTTCCTCCCTGGAGACTCCTTTCCTCTTCTCTCTGGACCTCAACTCGTTGAGAGGACCCACGCGGTGCGAACCTCTTAAAGCGATACGCTTCCATCTAGGGACAACAGCCAGGACCTGGAAGACCATTACCAAGGTCCCTGTAGACTTGGTCACATGCTGCTTGGTGTGCTAATGGCCACCATCTTGTTGCAGAGGCAGGAGAGAGCCTTGCATGGGCTTGCCTCTTTCTCTTTTCTCCTGGTAATACCCAACTTCTTTTGATTCCACTCTCACTCCACCTATGATCTAATACCTCTATATTCTCCCCTCCTACCTCATAAACATCACACTCTACATCCCCCTTCTCTCTCTATCCACCAGTAGAAACTGAAGATTCTTTTGCAAATATACTATTTATATTGCAGATAATAATTGGATACATCATTTCTGCTTATTTTGACAAAACTGTAATTATCTAAATAGGAACTATTTGGTTTAAGGTTGCATATTGTTTGCATTGGGTGTTAATATTGATCTTCCCCTACAGGGACATTATAAGATTATAGGGTAGAAACTGTACTACCTCAGATCTACACTGCTACAAGGGAATACAGACAGACAACACTGAAAAGACAAGAGAAGAAAGTACCTCAAACAAATGAAGATGATACAATAACAGAATCCATTGACCACACAGAAGAAGAAATGTCAGAGAAAGAGTTCAGAATGTACGTAATTAAAATGATCTGCAAAGTAAAAAAATGATACAAGGGAGCAAATACAGGCAATAAAAGATCACTTCAATAAGGAGATAAGAGCAAATACAGGAAACAAATGCCTACTTCAAGAAAGATTCTAAAAAAAAACACAAAAGAACAAATCATTGAAATGAAGGAAACAATAAATCAAACTAACAATTCAATAGAAAGCATCACCAACACACTAGATCACTTGGAAGACAGAACCTCAGATAATGAAATAAAATATATAATCTTGAAAATAGAATTGACCACAGTGTGAAGATGATAAGAAACCATGAACAGAACCTCCAAGAATTATGGGATAGCATGAATAGACAAAATTTAAGACATATCAGGATAGAGGAAGGCACAGAGATACAAACCAAAGGAATGCACAATCTTTTCAATAAAATATTATCAGAAAATTTCCCAAACCTGAAGAATGAATTGGAAAATAATATACAAGAGGATTATAGGACACCAAATGTACAAAATTATAACAGATTCACAACAAGGCATACAGAATAAGGACAGAATTTTAAAAGCTAAAAAAGTTTCAGATTACATATATAGGGGGAAACCAATTTGGATCTCAGCAGATTTTTCAGTCCAGACCCTCAAAGCCAGGAGAATCCTGGAACAATATATACCAAGCTCTAAAAGAAAATGGATGCCAATCAAGAATCTTATATCCAGCAAAATGAAGCTTCAGATTTGATGACAAAATAAAAATCTTCCATGATTAAAAAAAAAACGTTAAAGAATTTACAACAAGAAAGCCTGTACTACAGAACATTCTCAGCAAAATATTCTGTGAGGAGGAAATGAAGAACAATGAAAATCAGCAGAGGGAAGAAATACACTACAGGAAAAGCCAATCAAAGGAGAAACCAAGTCAAGATAAAAACCAAAAATAAATGAAAATGACCTGGAATACAAACTATATTCCAGTAACCCTAATTGTTAACATGACCTAAACTCATTAATTCAAAGACACAGACTGGCAGATTGGAATTAAAAATAACACCCAACAATATGCTGCCTTCAAGAGACTATTCTCATGGGAGAAGACATCCACAGATTAAAGGTGAAAGGATGGAAAAAATACCACTCATATGGATTGTGTAAACAAGCAGGGGTTTGAAATTAATCTGTTTAAACTGTACATGTCATCCTGATTCAGACTGGGCAAATCATATGTCTCTAGAAATCTGTCAATGTATTTGAGATTTTCCATTTTATTAGAGTATAAATTTAAAAAATTGTTTCTAATTATCTTCTGTATTTCAATAGTGTCTGTTGTGATATTTCCTTTTTCATTATGAATTTTAGTAATTTGAGTTTTCTCTTTCTTTTTTGTTATGGTGGCTGAGGGTTTATCAATTTTATTTATTTTTTTCAAAGAACCAGCTTTTTGTTTTGTCAATTTTATTCAATTGTTTCTTTTGTTTCAATTTCATTGATTTCAGCCCTGATTTTAATTATTTCCTGTCTTCTAGTACTTTTGGTGTTGACTTACTCTTCCTTTTCTAGGGCTTTCAGATGTTCCCATCTTCATATCAGATAAAGTGGACTTCAAAACAAAGTTAGTCAGAAAGGATAAAGAAGGACATTTCATACTGCTTAAGGGAATCATACATCAACAAGACATAACAATCATAAATATTTATGCCCAAAACAATGGATCATGTACGTATATCAATCACCCTTCTCAATTTCAAAAATCAAATAGAACATAACACAATAATAATGGGTGACTTTAACACACCTCTCACACCACTGGATAGATCTTCCCAAACAAAAACTAAACAAAGAAACTATTGAACTCAATAATACAATCAATAATTTAAACTTAACAGACATATATAGAATATTTCATCCATCAACAAGTGAATATACTTTTTTCTTAGCAGCACATGGATCCTTCTTTAAAACAGACCATGTGTTATGCCATAAAGCAAGTCTTAAAAAATACAAAAAAGAAAAGAGAGAAAGATACTACCCTACTTTCTATTGGACCATAATGGAATGAAATTAGAAATCAATAATAAAAGAAAAATTAGAAGCTACTTCAATACCATATAAATAATATGCTATTGAATGGCGAGTGCATAGCAGTAGATACCAGAGAGGAGATAAAAAAAAATTCTTAGAGGTAAATGAGAACTCTGATACAACATAAAAAATCTCTGGGACACTACGAAGGCAGTGCTAAGAGCATAGTTCATTGTATTGAACTCACTCATTAAAAGAATAGATCATTAAAAGAATAGAAAGTCAACAAATAAATCATCAACAAAGAAAAGCCCAGGACCAGATGGATTCTCAGCCGAGTTCTACAAGACAGAAGAATTAATACCAATATTCCTCAAATTATTCCATGAAATAGAAAAGGAGGGAACCCTTCCAAACTCATTCTATAAGGCTAGTATCACCCTGATACCGAAATCAGACAGACACATCAAGGAAAGAAAACTTCAGACCAATATTCCTGATGCACACAGATGCAAAAATTCTCAACAAAATTTTTGTAAATCGCATTCAAAAACATATTAAAATGACAGTGCACCATGATCAAGAAATAAAATCAAGAATCAATAAATAGGATGGATTCAACTAAAAAGCTTCTTCCCAGCAAAAGAAACAATCAATGAAGTGAACAGAAAGCCTATATTCTGGGAACAAATTTTTGCCACACGCACATCTGAGAGAGCACTTATCTCCAGGATACATAAAGAACTCAACAATCTTAACACCAAAAAAACAAACAACCCAATCAATCAATAAGCTAAGGAGCTGAACAGACACTTATCAGAAGAAGATATACAATTGATCAACAAACATGAAAAAATGTTCAACATCTCTAGCCATTAGAGAAAAGCAAACCAAAAATACTCTAAGATTTCATCTTATGCCAGTCAGAATGGCAGTTATCAAGAATACAAACAACAATAAGTGTTGGCGAGGATGTGGAGGAAAGGCACACTCAAACACTGCTGGTGGGACTACACATTGATACAACCAATCTGGAAAGCAGTATGGCAATTCCTTAGAAAACCTGGAATGGAACCACCATTTGACCCAGCTATCCCACTACTCGGTCTATACCCAAAGGACTTAAAATCAGCATACTACAGTGATGCAGCCACTTCAATGTTTATAGCAGCTCAATTCACAATAGCTAAACTGTGGAACCAACCTAGATGCCCTTCAATAGATGAATGGATAAAGAAACTGTGGTATATGTACACAATGGAATATTACTCAGCAATAAGAGAAAATAAAATTATGGCATTCACAGGTAAATGGATGGAGTTGGAGAATATCATGCTAAGCGAAGTAAGCCAATCCCGAAAAACCAAAAGCCAAATGTTTTCTCTGATAAGTGGATGCTGATCCATAATGGAGTGGGGCATGCATGGGAAGAATGGAGGAACTTTGATGGGGCAAAGGGGAGCGAGGGGGCATGGGGGCAGGAAAGACAGTGGAATGAGATGGACATCATTGCCCTAGGTTCATGTATGACTACATGTATAATGTGGTTCTTCATCATGTACAACCAGGAAAATGAAAAGTTGTGCTCCATTTGTGTACAATGAATCAAAATTCTGCTGTTATGTATACCTAAATGGAATAAACAAATTAAAAAAATAGGAAATACTCACCATTCTTCTACCAATGTATTATTCAGGTAGGTCAGCATTATTAATGTCCACTGAAGTTCCTTATCTTCAAATAATTCAAGGGCCTTGGTATAAGATGTATCTTTACTATGCTGTATAGCTATGGTAGAGAAACCTATAGGACCCACTTCTCCCAAACAGCTTCCAACAGCCTCTAGATACAGAAATTCCATTTCAGTAGAGTTACAGCCAAGAGAGCATATATAAAACAAGAAATTTCTAATTTAAAAAACAATGCTATCTTGTCATGTTTCAAGATTTAAGTGTGTTTTCAAAGATTATAAGGAGATCATTAAGGGGCTACAAAATACTAGATAATTTCCTTTACTTATCCATGTAGGCAAGAGATATTTTGCCCTACAGAATCACTTCCAGGAGATACATTAACTAGTAAGAGAATATAGATACTAAAAATAAAAATCTAAACATGTCCATTCCATGAGTGTTAATAATCCTAAAACTCAAAAATTTCTTGAGGTATCATATACATAAAGTCCATAAATCTTAAAAACACACAATTCAGTGAAAATTTTTACACAGGCACTTATTTTTTTTCCACTTGCAGTATCACCATCTACATGAAGACAGAATGTTTTCAGCATCCTAGATGACTCCTCCTACTTTCAGTCATGGTGATATTTACTAAAATATGTTCAACAAATATTTTGAACTCTTTCTTTCAAAAGTGAAACTTAATTGCCCTTCCCTTTGATTGCAGGCTACACTTGGTCACTCACTTCTAACAACTAGAATGTGTATATGTGTTTCAGTTCTTTAATTAAATTTATCCCCAGGTATTCTTTTTTTTTTTAAATGCTATTCAGAATGGGACTGCTTTCCTAATTTCCTTTTTTAGATTGTTCATTGCTGGTTATACAAACATGACTAATTTTTTTTCTGTTTTTGGAGTCTTGATGTGTTGCCTAGGCTGTTCTCAAATTCAAGCAATCCATCAGCCTCAGTCTCCAAAGTAGCTGGGATTACAGGTATGTACCACAATGCCTACCTACAAACACAAACGATTTTTTCATGTTGATCTTATACCTGGCAACTTTTATGAATTTGTTTATAAGCTCTATAGTAGCTTTCTATCGGATTCTCTGCAATTATTTACATATAGGATCACATATATATAATTCAAGTTTTCCTTTCCAATTTGGATGCTTTAAATTTCCTTTTCTTATCTAATTGCTCTAGTTAGAACTTTCAGCATAATGTTGAATAGCAATGATAAAAGTGAAAGATCTTGTTTTGCTCCTGATGTTAGGGGAAAGGTTTTAATCTTTCATCCCTGAGTATGACGTTAGTAACATGTAGAAACCACCATAATTTTCCTACTCATGAAAGCCCACTTAGGACTCCTATAGTAAATTAGGTTTATCCCTAGCAGCAGTGCTACAGACATGGCAAAGGAAGCTTCTAGAGTTCTATTAAGGCTCCGCTTCTTGGTCTGGGTGATAGACACACAAGTGTACACTTGTCAACTTCTTTAAGCTACATATGTAGAATCTATATACTTTTCTACATGTAGATATATTTCAATTTTTAAAAAATCTACCAATGGGCTGAGGTTGTAGCTCAGTGGTAGAGCACTTGGCTGGCACACGTGAGGTACTGGGTTTGATCCTCAGCACTACATATAAATAAATAAAATAAAGGTATTGTGTCATCTACAACTAAAAATATTTTTTAAAAAGGGGGCACTGGGGATGTGGCTCAGTGGTTAAGTGCCCTTAGGTTTGATCCCTGGCACCAAAAAAAAAAAAAAAAGAAAAAGAAAAAGATTTAAATCTACCGAAAAATGACATACACTAGAGATCCTAGGCTCCCGGTGAGAAATTAAGAAAGCAATACTGAAAGACAAGAATCCATAAGCACCACTTATTCTTCTCATTTTTATTATTCTTATTCTTATCTCATTCTTTTCATTTCATTACTGAAGCGATGCTGTCATGTCAATTTCAAGCTAACTTTAAACATGTGATTTTTCCATCCTAGGATAACCAAATCTAAACACCTATACTAGACACAATGTTGGCTATCATATGTTGGATATCTCCTCAAATGGCAGTAAGAAAAGACTTAAATACTTTTTAAATATTTCAGTTTAACCTAGCTTTCAAAATTTTCATTCTCATTTATTATGAAAAATGATATTGAATTACAGACAGTTATAAAAATATTTCAGAGGTCAAATTTTTTGCAACTTAACTTTACAAATAGGTATTTCTAACTTTTCTAAATATTTATAAGATATTTTCAAATTAATAGTCATTCACAAATGTAAATCACTAACTTTTCATTTTATATGAATATTTAAGGAAGAAAAATATGAATAAGCAGCTGCTTAGGAATACTTGAATTAAATGCAAAAATATCTTGTCTAGCACCTCATATTTCTCAAGTAATCCAAATGACCAACTTACACTTATTTTGAGGGTATTATAAAGACAGTCACTTGAACACAAAAAACTCACATTCATTTAGATACATAGCTTACCTAAAACTTCTCTTTCACCAGTGTGGTTTACTGCCATCTTGGATAACTGCAACAAGCTGACAACCAGCTTTACCACAATGCCATCTTGTGGGTTATCTAGGAGTAATTTCAAAAAAATCTGCTTAAATGACCATGGACACAGCATTCTTGTTTACAATATGGATATATATTAGCCAGGCGTGGTGGCGCATGCCTGCAATCCAAGCACTCTGGGAGGCTGAGACAGGAGAATCTCAAGTTCAAAGCCAGCTTCAGCAAGGGCGAAGTGCTAAGCAACTCAGTGAGACCCTGTCTCTACATAAAACACAAGATAGGGCTGGGGATGTGGCTCAGTGGTCGAGTACCTCCGAGTTCAATCCCTGGTACCAACAAAACAAAACAAAAAACCCAATATGGATAGATATTAATTAAATTACCTGACCAGAAATTTTTAATACAGTTTTTAAAATGTCTTACATTATGAACAGCTCAAAAGTACATAGTATATGAATTTGAATTTCCTTATGAAATATTGTTTATGTGGAAGTGACTGTTAATATTTGGTAGACAGAGAGAAAATGTCATCAAAAAATTGTGCAGAAAAGTCAATATCAACTTAGCAAAATCACAAGTAATTAAAAACATAAGAATCATTCAACATTAAAGCTAAAAAGAACCTTAGGAATCTTAGTTTTTTAACATTTAGCATTTAGAAACTAGACCAGCACTATCCAACAGATCTTTCTACAATGATAGAAATGACTATAATCTGTGCTGTTCAATGACACTCACTAGTTATATGTACTGGTGACAACTTAATGTGTTAATACAATGAAAAAACTAAATTTTATATTTTTCTTAAATTTAATCCATTTGAATTTAAATAGCCACCAACACCTAGTGTTTCTATTATATAACGCAAACCTAGCCAATAAAATAAACACAGGAGAACAAGATTTAACAGGATTCATATTTTACATATCTCAGAACAATGTTCTCTGAGCTCACTGGTCAAAACCAAAATTCATTAAAAAAAAGTACTGAGGATAAAAAGGATACAATAAAATATGAAATTAATGGGTACAGGAAGATGAAAATCATAACCAAGTACAAAAATTTTCTCCTTAGTGCATGTAATACCATAATGACACAAATTCAAATCCAAAAAATATAAAAATAGATGTTTTCTTAAGTAAAAAAGCAAAAAGCTAGAAATATGTATAAGTACATGTATACATACATGCAACACACACACATGGCTTAAAGGGTTAAAATGAGGCACATTTCTTTCATTTAAGTAGGTTTAAGCACAAGGCAGAGATATGTTAACCTGTAGGCTGTGGCTCTAAAGATGTAAAACTTTTCTTTTGGACAGTAGGAAGCTGTAAAAGTTTCTAAAGTAGCAGAACAACATGATCATATTTGGGCTAAAGAAATCACTCAGAGCTGGGCACAGTGGTGCACTCCTGTAATCCCAGCGGCTTGGGAGGCTAAGGCAGGAGGATCGCAAGTTCAAAGCCAGCCTCAGCAACTTAGTCAGACCCTGTCTCAAAATAAAAAATAAAAAATGACTGGAGATATGGTTCAGTGGCTAAGAGCCTCTGGGTTCAAACCCTGATACCAAAACCAACAACAACAACAAAAAAATCAAATCATTCTGTCAGAAGATAGATTAAATGAGAAGAGTTCACAGTAAGGAGATTAGTTAGGCCCAGTTTTATGGTTAGACGAGAAATGATGAAGGTCTGAAATATGTCTGTGGCAATCAAACGAAAAGGAAGAATTTGCAAAAGATTCTTTCAAAAAGGAACAGGTAGAGGGCTAGGGTTGTGGCTCATTGGTAGAGCCTGGCATTGTGTGAGGCCCTGGGTTCAATCCTTATCACTGCATATAAATACATAAAAATAAAGGTCCATCTGCAATTTAAAAATTTAAAAATAAAAAAAAAGAAATAGGTAGAAATAACCCATGACATTTAAATTAGTACCCTGAGATGCTCTCATAAGGTCTGTCATCTGATCTTTATGTTGTTCAAGTTGTCTTCGAAGATCCTTTAATCCTTCAAGCCTTGTCAATGGAAGTGCATCATAATCACTTACTGCGAGAAAATGGTTAATTTCCTAAAAGAGAAAATTCATTACAATGTAACTTGCTTTTAACATTTACTAGATAAGTCTATAGGATAAAACTTAATAAAAGAACAAAATTAGTAAGTGCCTTTTAAAGATCATGACTCATAAACCAAAGTAGAAATCAAGCTGTTCTTTCACTTCAAATCCTACAATGTTTTAATCTTTTAAATTCTAATAGATTCTCTTATAACATACATTAGAAAGAAAGCTTGAATTTCTGTTTGGTAATTTTTTCATGTTAATGTTTTCATATTGAGATATAGTCAAATACAGACTGTAAATTTAAAATTGTAATAATATTCGTAAGAAAAGTATACCTGAAAATAGTTTTGAAGTTTATCAAGATTAAAAATTGAAATACTCTCTAAAAAGTTAAATATCATCTCTAATGCAAACATAAAATTGACCCTCAAAAAATCAGGTGATAATCTGGAGTTATTAATGGACCAGACTATGTTAAAGATTAATCTTTTTTTTTAAATTTCCAGTGCTGAGGACTGAACCCTTGGCCTTGAGCATGGTAGGTAAGCACACTTCCTTTGAGCCACATCCGTCCTGACCACAGGTTTGTGTGTGTGTTAAAATCAAGAATATTTTATATCACATTCTTTAAATATTCAGATTCACTGTTTACCAGAAAACTTTGGTAACTATACTTTGAATGCAATGCAAAGAGATGCACTAAGATTAATTTTTTATTTGTTAAGAGGGCAGATCTCATGTGTCTTTTTACCACACAGAAAATTCAATTTTTACCGCTAGAATATTAGAGGTTTTTAAGAAGTACTACTCTGTATGCTTTCTAATACCAATACCAAACAGTAAGAACATAGAACTTTAAATTACCTCCAAAAGTGAAAAGGGTCCTCTACTGTATTTGATATTCTGCTGAGTAATACGCAAATCCTTAAAAACAACATGATCAGGAAAAGGATCTAAAAGCTTAATTGTGAGATAGAGGTTCTCATTATCCTTGTTATCTATCACTAAATACTTCAGTAAGTTCAGTACCTAAACATGATTTAAAAAGAAAAAATTAAAAGGAGAAAAATCTATAATTATATTTCAAAGTAAAACAACTAAAATCTATTGTGATAAATGATAAAAACTCTAACCTAGTTCAGACAAAATATTCTAATTATTTGTAAAATACCAACTTTTTTTAGTTTCCTTGCTTTCAAACAATTCTAAAAACATGGAAGGTGCTATACAAGGTGGTCACTGACATATAAAAATCCCCGTATTTGTGAAACACTGTGTATAAGTAATATGTCACAAGCAATCATAATGGTATAAACTGCTGTCCCATTTTTTTAAATAATTTTTTTAGTTGTCAATAGATCTTTTGTTTATTTTATTTATTTACTTATACGTGGTGCTGAGTATCCAACTCAGGGCCTCACACATGCCAGGCAGGTGCTCTGCCACTGAGCCACAACCCCAGCCCTGCTATTTCTATACTTCAGTGTAACAAAGCAAGCTAAACAATTATTTATTAGAGCAAAATCTATGTAATCAATCTTTGTAACTGATTACAAAGATTAATTAAGAATGTCTTCCCAATTATTTTTTTAAAACATTTTCATCAAAATTACTAACTATACCAAGTAAAAATAATACTTTCTCAACATATCTCAAATACCATTTTAAAGATGAATTGGAAAATTACCTGTTCCTGAACCTCCACCTGATCATTCACAAGGTGTATAAGTGTACCAACAATAACATGAAGATGTTTTTCTAAAGCATCCTTACAGTAAGTCACTGCTGTTTGGCAAACTCGACCTAATAGGTCACAACAAAGGGAGAAGCTTCGTAATGACACATCCATGAAACATGAAGGCCTAAGGGGAAAAAACAACAGGTTACAGAAGAGTGCTTTGAAACAGAATCATTCAAAAATTATTTTTATTCAACATTTCTAATTTTGATAAGGTTTGACATTAAAGTTGCTCTCATATCTAGCACTTCAATGGTTCATAAGCCAAAAAGAGAAGGGACATCAGCTAAATCAGCAGAGTAGAGAAAGAAGAACAGAAGTGAGGAGGGGAAAGATGAAGTACTGGAAACTGAAGTGGACCAAATTATATTCCATGCATGTATGATTACGTGTAACTATAATGCACTAATCAAAAATTAAAAAAAAAAAAAAGGAATATGCAAAATCAGAAAAGGCAACTAAAAAACTGTAGGAAATCTCTGCAGTGGTTTTAATGGCCCTTGCCAGTCCCCTTCCCTGTTCAGCAGCAGTCATGAAAATGGCAACCTACTCTGACAGTACATGACATTGGATCATGGTGGTTCTTAAGGAAGCAAAGAGACCTTATTTGCAAAGTAATATGTATGTCTATTTTAACCTGACTGGGACCTGCTTAAAGGACTGACACAAGGGGCTTGGCTGTTTCATTTAGGGACTTTACTCAGGCTAGAAAAGTTGAGGGCACTGCTTGAAACTTTTTAAGGTTAACTAATAACTTATAGTTGGATAGAACAAAAAATTACTGTTGAGACTTACAAAACATGGAGAATTTCTCTGGGAAATTCAGAAGTAGTCACAATTCAGGAAGAATTCAGAAGGCCACACACATGCCTATGGTCAGACTTTTGCCCAGAAGAGACTACAGAAGACCCTAAGCTTTTACTTGGAGGAGCTCCCACAGCTCAATGCAAGCTGACTAGTGTTGAAGGGGAGTACCAACAGAGCCAAACTGTAAATATTAGGAAAAGTTTTACTCTGTTTCCTTCAGGTACCAACCACCCACAATGCTTATAGTTTTCAAGGAAATCTCTGTGGAGCACTATCAAAGCATAAGCCAAGAAAGAGAGCCTTCAGTGATGACATAAAGGAATACATTCTGCAAAAATAATTGGTTAATGTTATGAACTACTACAGCATTCACCAATAAAAAAAAAGTCAAACTCTGAAAAAGGAGGAAATGTGATTTCCACACTTAATCATACTACAAGTACAAATGGCCAGTCTTCAGCAAAAAGATTACAAGGCATACAAAGAAACAGGGAAGTATCACCCATTCAAAGAAACAAAACACTGAAAGAAATGGTTCCTAAAGAAGCTCAGACATTGGACTAGAGAGTGCAAAACAACTGTCTTAAACAAGCTAAGTTTAGAGATGGATGAACGTCAAAATGTAATATATCAAAAATTATGAGATGTGGCCTAGGAGTGTGTAGCTCAGTGGTACAGCACTTGCCTAGCATTGGTGAGGCCCTGGGTTAGATCTGTAGAACCACCAAAATAAAAAATAATGAGATACAGCAGACAGCACTCACAGAGAAATCTGTACCATAAACATTTCCATATTAAAAAGCAGAAAGATCTCAATTCAATTACCTGTCTTCTTAAATGGCAATAAAAGAAACATACTAAATTCAAAACTAACAGAAGAAAGGAGATAATGAGAATGGAGATAAATAAAGAAAAAAATATTTAAAAAGAACTAACAAAGCCAAAACTGGGTTCTCTAAAAAGACAAGTTCCACATGATCTTACTCACATGTGGGCTATAAAAAAGTTCATCTCACAAAAGTTGAGAATAGAATGGTGAATACCAGAGACCAAGGAAGAGTCAGGGACAGGGATAGATGGAGAAAGGTTGATCAATGGATACTAACTTACAGTTAGATAGGAGTAGAAGTTCTGGTGTGCTATTGCACAATAGGGTAACTATACATAACGATTATATATTGTATATTTTTAAAAGCTAGAAGAATTTTATTTTCATTACAAAAAAATGATAACTGAGAGATGGATATGCTTATGAACTTCAACATTACACAATGTATACATGTATCAAAACATCACAGGGGTATCCCATACATATGTACATTTTTTATGGATTAATTTAAAAATTAAATAGCTATAATATACATAATAATAAAAACTGTGCTCTGGCACCTACCTCTTAGAAGCATATAAACTTCCAATTAAAAGAACATGATACACAGGGGTGTAAGGGGGGAGGGGGCATGGGGACAGTAAAGGTGGTGGAATATGATGGTCATCATAGCCCTAACTTTATGTATGACTGAAGATATGTTGTGATTCTATACAACTTACAACTAGAGAATTGATATGTTATCCTCTATCTATGTACAATGAATCAAACTGCACTCTGTTATCATGTAAGCCTAAACAGAACAAATAAATAAATTAAATATGGAAATAAATAAATAAAAGAACATGATAAACTGCTTATATATTGGTAAATACATTATTTACCTTTTGTTGATATAGTGAATTAAAGTATAAATAACATCTCGAAGAACAAAGGCCCAAGCTCCTCCTAAGCCACTTTTTATATCTTTTAGTAATAAACTAACAAACAGGTGATATATCTTCAGAACTCTGTGCTTTTTATACACATTATTTGTCTCAGCTGCTTGCTCACATATGGCTAGAAGAATTTTCTGATAGGAATCCTAGAAAATAAGTTTACATTTAGTAAAACTTTTAAAATTACATATACTCAGTTATAACATATATATTATAATACCTAAAATAACAATTTAAATCTAGGTTTGATAGTAAATGCAAAATAGCATATTAAGACAATTACTATCTTGGGGCTGGGATATAGCTCAGTTGGTAGAGTGCTTGCGTTGCATGCCCAAGGCCTTGGGTTCAATCCCCAGCACCCCCCCCAAAAAAAAAAAAAGAAAAGAAAGAAAATTACTATCTTAACTTAGAAGAAAGCTAGCACCAACTTATTTAGGTTTTAGATAGTAAATTATAGTCCATTTTTATAAAAAATAAATGTTCCCCAAAGTTTCACAAAATTGCAGCCTCACAATGCAACAAATTTTAGTTAATGCTGACAAATATATCAATTATAAATTTTGCAAATGATTGCTTTCCTTTTCAAATTATTCACAAAATTTTTCATTTGCTTACTTTCCTTTCTTTAAGATATACTTTACACAGATTTTCTAGCTGAAAACAAGGAATTCTCTCACCAATTATTAGGGTAGAAATGTATACTTACAGGGTTTTTGGAAAGAATTTCTAAAATGTTCTTAAACTTGGTTTTATGACAATTGCTGATATAAGCAAATGTTGCTTTAATCACATGTGATGGAAAATAAGGTGGATTAGGAGCAGGATCCAAATCCCTAAAAGAGAGTTATAGGAAAAAAAAATGCAGTTATCATTTTCAAATTATCACGAAAAAAAGAGGTTTTGTTGATAGAGCAGTAAACTTCCAAAATGAAAATTTAGGGAGGTGCCATGGATTGAACCCAGGGGCACTTTACCATTAGACACATCCTCAGCTCGTTTCGGTATTTTATTTAGAGACAGGATCTCGCTGAGTTGCTTAGAGCCTCACCAAGTTGCTGAGGCTGGCTTTAAATTCTCAGTCTTCCTGCCTCAGCTTCCCAAGCCACTGGGATTACAGACATGTGCCACCACGACAAGCAGAACCCCTAAACTTTAAAACTATCTTTCTATTTAAAAAATTATACTTTTAATAAAATTTTTAAAATGACATAGTTCATAAATATCAGAACATCTAAATACATTTCACCCTGGAACTTAATCTTAAATGATTTGCTTAAAATTATTTGCTTGATCTTTTGTATAGTTAATGGCAGCTTCACAAATGAGCCTTAGTGTTACCTCACTTCAGATTAGAGTTAAACCTCTATTAGTATTATAAAAGCAGTAGTATTTTAAGCTATGGCAATCTAGTAGATTCGCAACATTAATTAGAATGAAATTACACATGTCAAAGTACTTTGCTAGATATTATTACTGTTATGGTTTGCGTCTGGAATGTTTCCCAAAGGCTCATGTGTTAAAGAAGCAGTGATGGGGCTTTTCGGAAGTAATTAGATTATGAGGGCTCAGTTTATTAATAATTTGATGGCATTAGTGGGAAGTGGTAAAAACTAAAGAAGATTACACTGGGTTGAAGGAGTGGGTCCTTAAGTATGTGCCCTTGGGGACTCTATCTTATTCCTTACTCCTTTTTTTCCCCTCTCTGGCATTGTTCCCCCCTTCCCCAGCTCCTCTCTTTCTCTGCTTCCTGGCTATCATAAGCAGCTGCACAGTTTTCCTCTGCTATGCCTTTCTGCCACAATGTTCTGCTTCACCTCAGGCCAAAAGCAATGGAGCCAGCCTGAAACAGACTAAAACCTCAAAAACCACGAGCCTTCTCTTCCCTAAGCTGATTTTATCAGGTGTTTGATTTTTCACATTAACTAACACAATTACTATTTTATATGTTTAGCATGGTAAAGCATATTAAAAAAAAAAAAGTAAAGAACATTTTCTTTTTTGGTACTAAGGATTGAACCCAGGGTTAACCACTGAACATCTCATCCCTTTATTTTTATTTTGAGAAAGGGTCTTGATAAGTTGCATAGAGCCTCACTAAGTTGCTACAGCTGGCTCTGAACTTGTGATCCTCCTGCCTCAGCCTCCAGAGATGCCGGGTATGTGTGTGCCACCATGCAGTAACGGGTATTTTCAAGTAGCTTCCAGTCAAGCCAGGAAAATAACTTGAACATTCATATGCAAACCAAATGGGGTAATATCCAAATTAAACTGTGCAGCTAAGGAGTATGATTCTGACAGTTAAGGAGCATGATAAAGAAAAGGTGCTCTAGAAAGGCAAGTTATTAATAACAAGAAGAGAATCGGGAAACCTATGAGAAAAAATTTCAAAACACAACAGATGGCATAATGCTCAAATATTTCAGAAATATTGAGAAGAAAAAGTTTACTGGATTTGCCATCAAAGAGTTCAACTAGAACCAGGCATGGTGGCACATGCCTGTAATCCCAGCACTTTGGGAGTCTGAGACAGGAAAATTTCAAGTTCAAAGCCAGCCTCAGCAATGGCGAGGCACTAAGCGACTCAGTGAGACCCTGTCTCTAAATAAAATATAAAATAGGGCTAGAGATGTGGCTCAGTGGTCGAGTACCCTGAGTTCAATCCCTGGTACCAAAAAAAAAAGAATTCAACTAGAAAGAATAAGAACTGTGGGGTGGCTACAGTACAAAAGCTCATAGATAATCACTTCTGACCATTTTTTTTTTTTTAATGTTTAATTTTTAGTTGTAGGTGAACACAATAGCTTTTTTTTTTTTTTATTTTTATGTGGTGCTGAGGATCGAACCCAGTGCCTCCCGCATGCGAGGCGAGCACGCTACCACTGCGCCACAACCCCAGCCCCGCTTCTGACCATTTTTAAAGAAATCAATTTTTTAAAAAAACAGTATGTCTAAAAACTGAAACATCTGAATTTGTCCATTAATAAAAAAAATCCTAAGGAATTTGCATGTTGTGGCTAGTTCTCTAAGTTTAAAATGTACATACCCTGAAAAGTCACAGGCATCAATGTTCTGGCTGGCACCAGAATCTGCTGTTTCATGTAACGACATCAATAACTCCACCACAATCTCTGGTAAATTACTAATAAATAAATGATCAATCTGCAAGGACACAAATTAAAATATATTTAATATTCTTATATCTGTGACCTTTAAGGCAACACAAAGGGCTTACGTTATTAAGACATATAGTTAACTCTATCTTTTTCTTCTATTCAGCCAACCTGAAAAATGAGAAAGTAGGGAAATTCTACTAAACAAAGCCTCCTTAATTCAATTCTGTAATTTTAAAATAATTATTTCAACTGACTAAGACTTTGGATATAGCATTAAACTCCTCAAACTGGTAATTATCCTACCACGTTCCCTACTGATCTATAACACATCTCAATTTGCATTTTACTCTTGATTTATATGGGAACTCACAGAACTTTACTGGGAAGAATTCCCAAAGAATAGAAATAATGCCAACTTTGTGCCCCAAATAACTTCTCCCCAGAATTCTACATGAGTGATAATCCCAAATTCTGAAGCTAGCTGCTACCTACATTTCTTTTCATCAACAGCAGACTAAAGCTGGGCATGGTGGCACACACCTGTAAACCCAACTATTTGCAAGGCTGAAGAAAGAGGATTGCCGGGGCCGGGATTGTAGCTCAGTGGTAGAGCGCTTGCCTCGCATGCGTGAGGCCCTGGGTTCGATCCTCAACATCACATACAAAACAATAAAATGAAGACACTGTGTCCATCTACAACTAAATAAATATTAAAAAAAAAAAAAAAAAGAAAAGAAAGAGCATTGCCAAGCTCAAGGTCAGCCTGGGCAACTTAGCAAGAACTTCTCTCAAAAATTAAAAAAAACAAAAAAACTGGGAATATAGCTAAGTGATAAAGCATGTCTAGGTTCAATCCCCAGTACCATAAAAAAAAAGAATAAGTCTGTTATGTTATACCTCAGTCAATGAATAAACAGATAAGGGGTGACCAAACCTTTTTTGCCTTAAAAAAAGTTAATGTTTTAATATAAGGTACCTCAAATAATTTTCAAAGTGTATAAATTATTAATTTAATGTTAAATAAAATTGAGATTAGCAAGAATTTAACTTATGTCTTTAACCAAGAAAGCTAATAAATTATTATTTAATTTTTGCTTTTTTCATTCATGTTTTCAATCAGGGTTTAATGTAAACACTGTCCTCCCACCCCCAACCTATTCTAATTCTGAAAATGGCTCTTTGGTATGAGTACATTAAAAAAAAAGTACAACTAGTAGTACTCAGAAGTATAAGATGGGAGACTGAGCAGAATGGGGTAGAGGCAAAGTATCTCTTCCAAATTACATAACCTCTGGAGTGCCAACATTCTGTTCTAACCCTATTTTGCTTACCATCAGCAAAAAACAAAACAAAACAAAAAAACCCCAAAATTCTACCTTCGTAGTGTTTATATTACAGTGGAGAAGACTGAAAATAAGCAATGAACATAATCAAAAGTATATAATGTGTTAGAAGATAAAAAGTGGTAGAAAGAAATAAAAAGCAGAGTGTGGAACTTGGGATGGTACTTTTCCTTTAAAAGTGAAAAAGCTTGAGACTTAAGAAGGACTGAGGATTTTCTACACACTGTTCAGGATTACTTGAATTTATCAACTAGCTTGCATTCATGCATTACTGTCAATTGAATTTTTCAAAGGCAGAAGTGATCAAATTTATCTTTCTTAGTAAAAGTCTGGTTTCTTTTTCTTTTTCTCTTTATTTCTGATTAAAAACATTTTCGCTTATTTAAAGGCTAATTAAATGGAGAAAACATTACATCAAAACAAAACAAATTCATGGGTTAGATAAATAGTGATCATAAGCTAAATTTAACTATATAAATAATGAATAAACAAACAGCCTTAAATTTTAAAGTTTACATCTGACATCAATTAAGGAAAAAAGGTAAGTAAAAGTTGAAGCTATACCTGTTTTCCCAAGAGGGTTTCACCTTTAAGTGTATTATAGACCTTGGTAGCATTCTCTCTTTGTTGTGCCATCTTACTGTCTCCTACACCCTCGTAGGCAAAATAAGGAAGAATATGTACAAGAATCTTTGGGAAGCAGTCTATTAGAAGACTTTTCCAATCCTCTTGAATCTGATTAGCAATGGACTTAACCTCATCAAAATGACTTCTAATCACCAGATGTGGAATCAAAACCTTATAACAAGATCTAAAAACATAAAATTTAAAATATAGGTTATATATCTTTTCAAAGTAAAATTTGTAACATAGTCCTTAAAATAATAAAGTGCTTTAATACACTCAGCATTAGGGCATCACTTTACAGCATTAAGCATTCTTGCTTTCATTTTACAAAGTCACATAAAAAAATAGAGCTTAGCCTATACCACCCTTGTCCTGTGATCAACGAAATGGGACTTTATATATATGTATTTCTTACATATAATCAACTTAATACAAAATTATTATAAAATTGAAATGTAAAAGCAATTTACAAATTCAAAGAACAAAGGTAAAATATTGTTAATCGCCAAAAGAAATGAATGATAAGGACCACTAAATTTACTACTGTCTAAATATCCTTCTTACAGGCAACTATCTACATAAAAAAAGCTCTATTAGGGACCTCACAAATCCTTAGCACAGAGCATGCTCAACAAATATAAGATGCCATCCCATAATCCTGATACTTAAATATTACTTTGCAGTTGTTTCAAGCCTTTTCATTTTCAAAATTTTCCGTTCTAGAGTCAGAAGTAGCAAAATAAATTCTTTTACATTAAACTTCTAAATCTAACAGACAATGATTAGTCTATTGTTAAGCAATGAAAAAGAAAATCAAGGCTGAAATAATCAGCCACTAATAATTTACCTTTGATCTTTTTCCAAATGTCATATTACCAAGTATTAAAGCTGAAAAGGACTTTTAAGGTTTCCTTGTGTAACTCCTTTACTTCACAGGTTAAAAAATCAATGTGCAGAAGCTATTTACACAGCTTACTCAAAGTTACACAGCTGGTTACTGGGACAAATAGAACCAGATTCTAAATCCAGTGACACCCTTCAATATGTTCTCAAACAAGCTGTCTCAATTTTCAAACTATGAAGTCTCCTACCCATGTCTGCGGAACTACAGGAAGTGAAGGACAGGGAAACTGCCAAACCATGTTACCTAACTAAATAGATTTCTCACATGCTATGCATAAACCTACCTATAGAAATCTTCAACATTTGTGTAGTTTAATAAAATAAAAGGAAAAGAAGATAAGCTATATTCAGTATCTTGAAGATTTAGCCATTCCAAAACCAGGTAATCTAAATGAGAAGCCATGAAGTCTTCTAAATTTCTATATCCAAAAGTTTCAGAAACTTTCTCCAAAACCTATAGAAACTCAAACAGAGAAAAAAATGATCCTTTTAGAAAATGAAAAATAAATCACTTAAATCTTTGTTAACATTATTTACAGTAGCACTTTGACTCTTGCATTCAACCTCTCTGTATCTTAAATTCCTTGTCAATGAGAGGAATAAAAAAAAATAAAATGTACTTAATATAACTGGCATAGTATCTGGCACACAGCAAACCTAAAAATATAAAAATGTTACAATTTCCAACATTGACTATATATCAAAGAAAGTTCTAAGGTAAAATTATTCTCAGTCTTAAATCCAAATTTTCAAAAATCTAAACATTATATACCACTTATAATAATTGTAAAGTATAATGGTATACGTAAAAAAAGGACGTAACACTGAAAGGTAAAAGGCCGACTCATCTAAGACTGATTACCTATAGGAGAGTCTACTATAAAACTCCATGGAAACCATGGTGGTAACAATGAGAAAATGTGTATCAGCCCATATTTATTAAATAAAAATCTGCAACAGGAAGGATGAGAACTGCCAAACCATTCTGAGGTAGTAAAACAGGAAGGGGAGCCAAATTCTATAACACACCTGATATGACTGCAAGGTTTCAACCCAGTCCTCTTTTCCTAATCTTGTAACTTAAAAGCCCCAGAGTCCTAACATTTGACTTCTGGCCTTGTTAGATCCCAATGAGTTGCACCAGAATCTACCAGGCAAAACCAACTGATAGTGCTCTTGTCTCCATGTATTTCTCTCATGTATTTCTCTCATGTATTTCTCCATGTATTTCTACTCCAGAAGGCCTAGTCTTGCAGTGATGTGTCATTCACCCTTTTTGGTTCAGTGAGTGCCTCATGAAACACTCTTAAACTAAGTGTAAGAAATCACACTGCATACAAATGAATATACCATTTAAAAAGTTATTAAACTACTTTCTAATATTCCCAACTTAAAAAAATACAATTGTTTCCAACTCTTGAATAAGTGCCACTTTAGAAATACAATTTTAACCTTTTTAATTTAAGGTTATCCAAGGGAATGGGAATGCAGTTCAATGGTTGAGCACTTCCTAATATGTGAGGTCCTAGGTTTGATCCTCAGCACCATAAAAACCAAAACCAAAATTATCCAAGGAAGAGTGCAATTAAAATATCCAGACACACATACCTTTTTCACAAGGTGAGGCTCTAATCCATTCTCTTTCACAGATTTACAAAGGGCAAACAAAGCCTGTTTTTCACAAATAGGGCTACAGTGTAAAACTGCAGCTATCATCATCAATAAAACAGATTTTCTATTATAAATCTCATCCAAAAGTTCAGGGTTCTCAGCACTGTGGGACTGCCAAAGAATCATAAAGACAATATTATAACTATTTAAACATTACAAATGAATCAATCAAGCTAAAATCAAAATACTCCATGACAACATGGAGCAGCTTGTGAATTTTAAATTCTATGGTGATGGAGTGAAGAACAGAGATTTGAGAAAATGTGTTTTCTACAGTAAAGAAGACTGCTCTTCCTAAGATTTTATGGAGAGAATTACCAAAGAAAAAAACATTTCATTGAGATATGATGTAATTTTTTAAAAATGGCAAAAAGAAGGCAAAAGACATTAGAAGCTCCTTTTCAACTACCAAGTTTAACTCCTAGGTTGATTTTTATCACTATAATACCTTAATATATAGCACTTTATACATTTAAAATACTACCATCTATATTATCAAAGGGAATGATAAAATCATGCAACTACATGAAATATGTTTTTAATTTAATTATCAATTACTATAAAATCTCAACAGGCATCTTTTTTTTTTAACTAGTTATATCTGGTACAAGTTTTCCTTCATATTTAGAAAATACGCTGATCCCAGTTCTGTGTTTTGGTATAAGAAAAACTAGGAATCTAATTCCTCTACTAAATAGCAATCACTGACATGTTTAAAAATAGCTATGAACTTTCCACTAAGTCAATTCTTCTATTTGTTCCTTATAAGACATAAACTTTTATACTCCCTAAAATCCTTGTTAAAAATCTGTTTTTAGGGTTGGGGGTAGCTCCGTGATAAAGTGCTTGCCCAGCTGGCATGCACAAAGACCCAGGACTTGGAAAAAAATTCTACTGTTAGAATCAAACCTAAAATGTTAGCAGTCCTTTAAAAAGTACAGAAGATCTAAGTTCTTTCATAAGCTTTGTTCAAGATAATATGCTTTTATTAATGAAGTATAAGGGAATTTGGTTGTTAATTTTAATAACTATCACAATGCTGATTCATATTGTTATTTTCAGACATAAAACTCCTTAGGTCTATTAATGTAGAGGAAGAGAATAAGGGAGAGGCAGGGGAAATACTGGAAAGTGAAATAAATCAAATTATATACATGTAAAAATATGCCAAAATAAAACCACTATTTTATATAATTTATATGCACCAATTTTAAAAATTCATTTTTTTCCCCTAAAATCTGGTGCTGAGGATCAAATCCTGGGCTTCACACATGCTAGGCAAGCATTCTACCACTGAGTTACACTTCTAGTTCAGGTTTTTTTATACATGAACTATCAGATCAAATATTTTCCTAATAGTAGACTAATTTAAAATGTACAGTATATGTAATCTTTATTTAATTTTACATTATTTACACTCATCTCTCCAATCTATTGAAATCCTTTTCTAAATTCATATTCTTTCATTCAACTACCTATTTCAGTTTCCTATTATCACAAATTTGATAGTCATTTAATTAACCACCTCAAGTCCTTTTCGGAAACCAATCAGGGCAAAAATAAATAAATATTATCATTCAGGTAATTTTTACCATTTAAGGAAAAAATATTCTACAGAGAAATGTGAAAATCAAAGGTTTCACTAAAAAAAAAGCTAATTTTGATTTTGTATTAGAATATTTCTACTTATGCGGTCACATTTCTCTTAATTAGTTCTTAACCAGATCTTATACAAAACAATGTCTTAAATAGAAAAAAAACAAAAGGAAGTCACTTAAACTCCTATTAAAACTTGGTTAAATTTTTTTCCCCCACAAAAACACTAGAGATAAGCTGAAACAAAAGAAATTGTAATTATTTGACCCATTGTGACCTATAAATAATTTCATTCAAATCACAGTTGTCTTATGAGCTTTGTGTTGTAAACTATTGGACACAAACTGTCTTATGTCAAACCTGCTGAAGTAATATGTAGGATATTCGTAGAAAGCATGTGATAAAAGAAAATACATTACTAAAATTACCACTTCTCTCAATCCTTCTTGAGCTTTCAGATATGCATTTTCAAAAGCTGTTTGTTGAAGCTTGAATGGAAGTGCTTTCAACAATCTGGAAGAATCTCCTCCTTTCATATCCTGAAACAATCTTATTTAAAACAAAAACAAGCAAAACGGAAACAATTCTTAGAATTTCAAACTCTACAAAGTATATTATAAAACAAAAACAAGTCACTCTGTGATATATACATACTAGTACTTTCTTGAAGATTAAATCTGAGGAGCCAGGCACAGTGGCACATGCATGTAATCCCAATGGCTCCGGAGGCGGAGGAGGATCCAGAGTTCAAAGCCAGCCTCAGCAACTTAGTGAGGCCTTAAGCAACTCAGGGAGACCCTATCTCTAAATAAAATTTTAAAAAGGGCTGAGGATGTTGCTCAGAGGTTAAGCACCCTTGGGTTCAATCCCCAGTACCAAAAAAAAAGATTAACTCAGAGTCCATTTTAACAGGTTCAATCATCTGCTTAGTATTAAGACCTTAAATACATAATCCACTGTCTCCTAATGAGTAAAGTGGGTCCTAAAATATCCTTTAACTACTGCCCAAATTTGAACAACACTGTACTCAAACTGCCAGAGAAGATAACTGTTCTCTTATCAAACACCAATCAGAAGAGTCTATATAGACTCCTGTGTCAACCTGCTCTAATGTTTAATTATCCTGAAAGTGGGTAATTTAATGCCCTGATGTTCCATTTAAATTTCACTTTGTGATGGAGAAAAGTTGATTAATGCCTTAAGCAAACATACACATGTTTAAGATAATTTTTTAATCAACTTTGTCCTTTATACTTTTTAGTGATTTTGGGTATTTCTGATTCTGCTAGTTTCTCTACCCTCTCTCAAATAGCCCAACATTAAATATGTAACAAGTAAAAAACTCAAAATCAACAAATGTTTCTTTCATGTCATTACTGAATTTCTACTTTTTAATCTTAATAGATTTTTGTTTTCCATGCCACTACACTACTATAATACATTTAACTGATGGTTCTACGTAACTCCAGACCTTTAATTTCAATACATAAATTTTCTTTTATCCATAAAATGCAATAAGAATTTTAACTACCATATACATTCACTAGTAATCCTTACAACACTCTAGTCTTACTAAAAAGAGTTCAAAAACTGAGGAATTAGACACAGAATCTGTGTGATGGAAACAACTGTCAGCATATTCAGATTCTGGATACCTTACTTCTAACACTGCTAGGGCAATTTCTTTAAGGTAACCTTCAATTATTGGTCACTTACTTCTGAATAGTTAAATAATTCAAATGACTTTCAGCTTGGTTTAACTAAAGTAGAATGTAATTTCTTTTTCAAATACTTTCATTTATTTCACCAATTGTTACCAAATACTTAAGAACATACCAGATATTGTTTTAGATGCTAAAGATACAGCAATGAGAAGAACAGATAAAAACCAGTGCCTTCTAGGAGTATATATCCTAGTGGAATACAGAACTATATTGGAACATTATTTCAAGTGGTTAGAAATGTTATAGAGAAAAATAAAGTAGTAAAGTGCTTTCTTTACAGGGAGTGCAGCAGGGGGAATTTATAGGTAAGTTGCAATTTAGAGTTTTAAAATCACATGTAGTCCTTAGGAAATTAGTAAGGTTTATTCAGGTACTCCAACATAACAGATCCCTGTGATAGAATCACTCCAGTGTCAAACTGTATGTACACCCCTCAAAAGATGTAATGGTAATTAGAACCACATGAATGCGCTATCATTTTATAAATTCACATAAAATCTTGTTGATATACAAACATGCTATATTTCTCATAAGTGGTAGTGTATACACTTCACTCAATTCAATGGCTTATCCATGTTAGCAAGCTACTTTATCTCTCTAAGCCAGAGTTTTCATTTTTAAATTAGAGAAAATAATAGTATCTAAGTGATAGAACTGTAACTACTTTCTCTATAGCATTTAAGAGAAAATATAAATGGTAGGCACACAGTAAATTATACTCAGTGTTAGTTGTTAACATCACAACTAGTGAGTTTTGACTGTTAGACATTGCATTGCTATCTGCAGCATTTGAAACACTTTAGGAAAACCTAACCATTACCTATTAATGGACTCTGCAGCCAACATGCGAACTTGGTGATGATCATCAGCAAGAAATTGTGGAAATACTTCATTTACAGGGAAGTCTTTTCCCATTACATTAAGAATAGCCCATTTTGAATAAGGATCAGCCTATTTAAATGGGAAAAGAGAAATTAAGGTTAAATATGAAACATTAAAGAGAAAAATCACTAACAGAAATGAAGTCTGATTTAAAATTTTAATGGCGATCTTACTAGTAATATGAAATAACTCACCTCAAGCAGAGTTTTAAGACACTTCACAAGTGCCATCCTTACAGAGAATGAACATTTTTTTTCCTTTGTTAGATGCCTAAATCAAGTAAAATTTTCCACGTCAAATAATCATTCCAATAAAAGCAGTCAGAAAAATTGCTAGATAATAAGGTTATTATAGGTCACTTCCAAAATTTCTTTCTGTTCTGCTTAATTCTCATTACATGAAACATGCCAAAGTACTTGCCTTCCCAAATATTCTAGCTAAAAGAAATCAGTTTGAAAATGAATTTGTTTCAATGTATATTATTTGTCTTATATAATTATGCCTCTATTTGGAGCTATTATACTTGAGTTAACCACATTATAAACTTATTTATAAAAGGACATTTTTAAAAATGTCATTTTTGGTTCTTTTTTTTTGGTACTAGAGATTGAAATCAGGGGCACTTGACCACTGAGCCACATCCCCAGCACTATTTTGTGTTTTATGTAGAGACAGGGTCTCACTAAGTTGCATAGTGCCTCGCCGTTGCTAAGGCTGGCTTTGAACCGGAGATTCTCCTGTCTCAGCCTCCCTAAGCGCTGGGATTACAGGCTTGCGCCACCACGCCCGGCTCATTTGTGGTTCTTATATCACAGATTTCAAAACTACATTCTACAATAATTAAGAAGTCCTTCTCAAATAGTCTGAGGGCTCTACGTTATATAAATGTGCTCTTATATAAGCATCATGGTGTTATCTCAGACCATTACAATATGCATGAAATAACCAGTGACAAGGCAAATTGGTACGCTTTGAGAAAATGAACAATTCAATTAATTTAAGCTCATTGCATTTTCTTTACTCGCCAAACATGTCAGTCTATTAAATGACTCCAAATTTGCAAATGAAAAAATTGTAATTAAGAGAGTAAACACAAATTACATTCTTTTTTTAAAAAGATGCACATAATCACAAAGAAAATCAGAAGAAATCACTAATGTAGAAATGCAAAGTTTGAATTTGTATCCAGAGGAAGCAAAAGAAAATTAACCAATCTACAAAACAGATAATACCTACCAAAATGCTCCAATCACTGTAAGGAACTGTCCTTGTGCATCCTTTGTGTGCTCAGTATCCATATTGCCTTGACTTAGGTTTGTCACTATATGAAGGACATGATTTAAAATTGTTTTACAAACATCTTGGTCACGACGATGCAAAGAACACACATTGCTGTGGTGGAAAAAAAATTAACTTTAGCCTTGTGCATGGGAGGCAAGCACTCTACCAACTGAGCTATATCCCCAGCCCTTGGTTTTAATTTCTTACGACAGTGGCTTCAGAAGTTCAACAACATCTTCCATTGACAAAGGATGTTCTTCTCCAGGAAGTTCCTTTAAAAGCACTAGGTACTAAAATAGTATGGGGGGGAAAAATCAAATTTTTATCATTTTTTATTTTAAAAAGCATAAATATACACACATACACACAATTTAAATATAAATTCATGTATATATGTACATACATAGTTGTAAATATTTTTAATGAGGCAAAGAAAAAAGATCTCTCATATCAAATACAACTGATTCAAATTCATGATGTATGCATATATGGAACTAACAGTAAATCCAATTAATCTGTACAACTGAAAATAAAAAACTAAAAACATAAATCCCAGCACAACATTAACTTGTATATTATAAAAACCTGGCTTTATATCCTGGTGCACTTGAACCCTCACCTATAAAATGGAGACATATCCCTTATCTGGCCAGATAAATGTAAGGATTAGAGAAAGTAACCATTAAAGGTGTGGCCTTTATACTGGGAATTCAATAATTAATCATTATTATCATTGTTACAATTAAGAGATAAAGCAAGAATCTGAAATATTATGTCCCTATACTCCCAAAATAATTGTTGGTATAAGGGTAAAATGGCTAGAAACTATTCAATTAATAAATTTTGGAAAGCAGAGATAATTGTGTGCAGGAAAGAAGTCAAAGTACCCTGATCTACCTTCCTACATGGCAACCATGTAAGGGTCTACATGGTAGTATAGGTACAAATGGCTTTCTACTAGTTAGAAAGGTAGTGACAAAATCAAGCACAGTACCACACATCTGTAATCCTAGTTACTCAGGATGCTGAGAGAGAAGTATCTCAAGTTCAAGGCCAGCCTCAGCAACTTAGGCCCTAAGCAACTTAGGGAGACTCTATCTCAAAATAAAAAATAAAAAACTGGGGATATAGCTCAGTTGCAAAGCACCTTTGGGTTCAATTCCCAGTACCAAAAAAAAAAAAGGATAGATAGTGATAACTAGGCAACCAGTTTTTGAGAGCTGCCAAATATTTCCTATATACACTAGAAAAATCTTAAGAGATTTTTTTTCTTTATCATCTGTATATAGAAAAATATTTCTTATCTCTTGTCAGATATTAACAAAGAAAATTAAAATTATTCTGTTCTCTTTTTTTCCTAGGTGGTACTAGGGATTTAACCCAGGGGTGCTCTACCACTGAGCTACATTCCCAGCCCATTTTTTAAAAATTTGAGACAAGGTCTTGGTAAGTTGACCAAGTTGCCTTGAAATTGGATCCTCCTGCCTCAGCATCCCAAGCAACTGGGATTACAGGTATGCAGTACCATACCTGGCTCTTTTCAATATTTAAATGAGAGTTGTTTGTGATGGTACTATCTTGAAATGATTTTAAACATCAAAGCTTCAAGAAAAGCATGTGACCCTTGGTCAAGGTTAAAGACTTGACTAGGGAGTTTGGCAGGGGCAAAACCAGGGACTCCGATAAGACACAACAAAACCTGTTTGCTGGGGCTAGAGGTTCAATGTGCATGTTCATCAAGGATGGAAACATGGTCAAAATTCCATGAGGGACTCAATCTGCATGTCTGCCATAATAAGGGACTCATCAGGCATGTTTGCCAAATTTATCATCACTGAAGATATAACCTAGGGACTCAACCTGTAGCTACTCTGCATCAAGGGCTATATCCAACTGTTCACGAGAACTGGGTTTAAGGAGCTGGTCTACATGGTAAGGAAATTAGTTCTATATAAGGTTACTGAGTAAATTACTAAATGCATATGGTATACCAGGATTTTTTACTGCCAGAAAAGGGTACTACAAATTTGAACAGAGAAAAATAAATAAACCCTGTGGTGATGAACTAGAATTGAAAATATCTATCAACAGTACCAGGTCAAAGGCAAAATGCAAATTTCAAACATAATGTTATGTATTATTTTTTTTAATTAATTTATTTAATTGCATTTCAAGTCATAGTACATATATAGAGCTCAGTTTTTCCATTTCTCTGGTTGCAAACCAGAGAAAGTCACACCAATTGTGTCTTCATACATGCACCAAGGGTAGTGATGACAATCTCAATCAACCATCTTTACTACACCCATTCCCCTTTCCCACCCCCCACCTCCCCCATTTTACAGTCAGGGTCTATATTTCTTGATCTAGTCCACAATAACTTATAATAATTATTCCTATATGACTAAATATACCCAAAATGCATCAAATTTTAATGTTTCAGCATCTGTTTAAATTTTTTTCACAGCACATTAAAAGAAAAAGTAAAATATGGGTAGGTCTGCATAAGTCCATAATTCCAGTTATTGGGGAAGCTGAGGCAGGAGGGTTGCTTGAGTCCACAAACTCAAGGCCAGCCTAGACAACACAGCAAAATTCCATCTCCAAAAAAAAGAGAAAATGTCTATTTTACAATCAGCCTCAGATTCATTTCAAGTTTTCAAAGGCACTATGTGATTCTTATACATCAGGTTATTGCATTTAGTTAGCAACACCAGACAGAATTGAAGAGCTTCTTTGTACTACTTGACTCACCATGTGAACATGAAGAGATTTAGTAGGATCTAGTGTACTGCAATCAATTAGCATTAACAATTTTCTCCGTATATCAGCTGCTCTGAATGATACAGTACTGGCCTGAGATGCGGTTACAGACATACACAAGAACTTGAGCATGTCTAAAAGAAGTAGTTCTTGCTTTGATAGATACTCCTCAGCTAATGGATTCATGGCACCTATAAAAAAAAAACCCACAAAACTCGTTAACTCTAAGACAGGGGCACAGTAGTCATATACATTGAATACTAATTCAAACATCTCTCCAACTTCCCATTGTGCAAATAATCTATTATGTGATTTTACATCTTTAAATTCTTCCCATGAAGAACAACATAGGAAACTAGTAAATACAAATAAAAATCAGAAAAACTAAAAGTATTCAGTACAGGAACAATCCTAACAGACTCACAAAAAAAAAAAGTTGATACCAGTGAGATCTTTTATAATGCCAAATTATTATAAAGAGGTAAAAGAAATCCAAAGCAGTAAAGATGTATTTACCAATAGTACTTTGGCTCTCCCCAGAATCACTTGCATCACTCACACTACCAACAGGGTAATCTTTAAGAAGATCCATGGAAGACGAATCCTTCACCTCCTTTAGATTTTCATCAGTATCATCTTTCACTGAGTCCATTTCTCCATGGTCAAATGGCTTTCTGATAAAGGATGCCTTCAATCGAGAAATAAAGATATTCAAGTTGGCTTCTTTCAGAAGCATGGTGTAGTTAAAATTCACTTGATCCAAAATTCACAGAAAAATGGGTATATAAACTATTTCTAGATAACAGAATAATACACAAATTTTTAAAATAATTTCTTACATTAAGAAGTCCAAAAATTATTTCATTGTATTTGAATAGCATATCACCACTTTGTACCCCACAAATACCTATAATTTGAGTATATAGAAATTAAATTTAAAAAAAGTTTATATAATTCCCAAAATAAATGGGAATGTGGGGAAAAAGTATAAACTGTTATGACTTTTGGAGGACGACAACAACATCCTTCAAAAAGTAAAATCCAGCCAGGCACAGTGCTGTACACCTATAATCCCAGCAACTCGGAAGACTGAACAGGAGGATTACAAATTCAAAGCCAGCCTCAGAGCCGGGTGTGCTGGCACACACCTATAATCCCAGCACTTTGGGAGCTGAGACAGGAGAATCATGAGTTCAAAGCCAACCTCAGCAACTGCTAGGCACTAAGCAATTCAGTGAGAGCCTGTCTCTAAATAAATACAAAATAGAGCAGGGGATGTGGCTCAGTGGTTGAGTGCCCCTGAGTTCAATCCTCAGTACCAAAAAAAGTAAAATACAAGCCAGGTATAATAGCTTGAGCCCAGGAGTTTGAGGGCAATGAGGGAGAGGGAGAGGGAGAAAGAAAGAAAAATTCACATTCCTTTTGAACAAGCAAGTGCCTTACTAGAATTTCTCCTATATCCTTTTTTTTTTTTTTTTTTTTTTTTTTTTTTTGGTACTGGGGATTGAACTCAGGGGCACTCGACCACTGAGCCACATCCCCAGCCCTATTTTGTGTTTTATGTAGAGACAGGGTCTCACTGAGTTGCTTAGTGCCTCGCCATTGCTGAGGCTGGCTTTGAACTCGCGATTCTCCTGTTCTCCTATATCCTTTAATGAATATTTTTCTACTTAATAGATATTCAAGTTTCCACATGTGCACAAGGCACTGTTTCAGACAACAGAGAAGGTATAGGTAAGTATAATAGATAAGTATAAATCCATTTGAATAGAAGAAGAAAAATATCACAATAAAAGTATGTTGCCTATTTGGTAATGTTTTGTGTTTGTCAGTTTTTTAAAGACAACAGAATCATTTTGAATTTTGCTATAGTGTCACACAGAAATAATTATGAGCCTGGATAGTTAGTCCCCAATTTTTCAGTCTATTTTTTTATAGGGAAATGAAAACCCAGGAACTATCCTAAGTATTGACATTAAGAAGCAATCAAGTGTATTTCCCCCTAAACCAAATAACTTTAATTTTCACATTTATAAAAACGTAAGTTGTAATACATTGGGATATGTATCCCTATTTGATATTTCAACCAAAAAAGGCATCTTAGAATCAATGAAATATGGTTGTAAAAAAGAATACTTACTAAACCTTTACAAATTTCTGCAATGTCATTCATCAGCTTTGATGTTAACAATCGTAGGAAAAAGCCAGATACAATCTTACTTGGATTCTGCTATAATTGAGACAAACCACAAAGAATAAAAACAATTATTCTTTGCAATAATATTTTCTCTATCTTAAATACAATGTAGATAAAGAGCTATTAGCTTAAGATATAAGTAAAAAACATTGTTGTTTCAAAAACATTAACCTCTTTTCTTAGAGTAATAATAACTATAGAAAATATCTTTCATTGCTTTAAACAACATTAAAGTATCAACTATTGATTCCAAACCTAAGTAAGTAACCATTATAGACTAGAATTTATTTTTTCACTTTTCTCCTTTTCTCCTTCCCAATTTATATCACAACACTGAAAAACGCATCACAAAACCAATAATGTATGTTAGTAATATTGATCTACTTAATATTAGCTCTCAAAGATGTTTCCAATTATTATCAATACTGGGTTGGCTCAGCTACCTCACAAGCCTGCTCCAAATCAAAATAACGATTATACATAGTGTCACTCTCTATCAAATTTTATGTAAGATTATCTGGGTAAAAGAAACTAATGTTTGTACTGGAGTTAATTTTTCTCACTAACCCTAGTATAGTATTATGAACATTACATACTAGTGGACAAATTTTTATTAAGTAAATGAAAGTGTGCTAGCAACAAAAATTCATCTATGCAGTAATACATACAAGTGTAAGATAATCTCAGCAACTTCCCTGAAATAATAAAATTAGTTTCATGAAAAACTCAGGTTACATATTTATTTATTCCTCTGAATATTACCTTTCTTTAGCATTCCATTTAATTTCAAATCAGTTTGTAAACTTATAAATGGACCAAAAAAAAAAAAAATACACCAGCACCACCAAGTAACCCACCCCATAAACAGGCTATACTATCAAGAATACCTTACCTTGGTACAGTTACACAAGCAACTTATACACAGATGTATCATACTTCTCAATGAACCAATTCTAGAATCTTCATTTGTCTTATTTTTAAACAGAGAGATACTTTCTCCTGCACACTGCATTAGAGACTATTAAGAATAGTAAAAGAAAAATATATAAATTCCAGTTAAAATTACACTTTAGTATTACTTTTCAAAGTTTCACTTAAAAGAGCCAGAAATGTTTTTAGAAGCTGCACATGTTCATACAATAAAATATAAATTATGAACAATCAAAATGATGACAAATCTCACACCCTTTTCTCATTGCAAATTGTACCAGAGTGGAACAGAGATGAAACAAGTTTTAAGCTTAGAACCTAGTTGATTAATACCTTTAATCAAGGATTCTTTGGAATAAATCATTACAGGAAAAACTTTTAAAAGTATGGATAAAAATAAAATTTAATGTGAGATTATTTTATTTACTATATTTATAGTTGGCTTATCAAAACTTTAAATCTTTTTTTTTTTTTGGTACTGGGGATTGAACTCAGGGGTACTCGACTACTGAGCCACATCCCCAGCCCTATTTTGTGCTTTATGTCGAGTCAGGGTCTCATTGAGTTGCTTAGTGCCTTGCCCTTGCTGAGGCTGGCTTTGAACTCATGATTCTCCTGTCTCAGCCTTCCAAAGTGCTGGGATTACAGGCATGTGCCACTGCGCCTGGATAAAACTTTAAATCTTAAGGAAGGACAGTATCATTGCTTTTCAGACTGCATCAGTGAAAGATACAGGCTGAGTATCTCTTATTCAAAATGCTTAGAATGAGAAGGATTTCAGAGTTCAGATTTTTTCAAGTTTTCTAATATTTGCATATATTTAATGAAATATCTGAAGATGGGATCTAAGTCTAAACATAAAATTCATTTGTTTCATGTATCTTACACATGGCCTGAAGGTAATCTTGTACAAGTATGTGTTATGTGCCTATGTTTTGATTGTGACCTGTCACAGAAAGTCAGGTGTGGAATTCTCTCTTTCAGGTTTCAAAGCATTTCAGATTACGCTGCTCAACTTGCATAAAATTTTGTTTTATAAAAAAATTTTCTCAGAAAATTCAAATTTATCTAAAACTTTAGTATAAATTGTCCTACCTTGGCTTTCTGGAATAATTCTGATTTATATGCTTCCTCTTCAGATACTACACCAGTATAACAATAGCAGCCAAGAACACCCACCAAAAGACTTGAACACCGGACAAGTGTTTCTGAATTTGTGATCTTAAAATAAACCAGAAATTTTTTTTTAAAAAATGGATTTCATAAGTAATTTTGAATACTCTCGAATTATTTTGTGAGAGCAAGTTTTGTGTACATATGAAGAAACAAAAGTTCAGCTAACTGAGTTAAAGGTGAAATGTTCTGAACAACTTTAAAAATACCTACAAGATCACTATAGAGTTATGATAACCAGGATTATTAAGTTTCTTCTAGTGCCAGGGAAGATATCTCCCCTTAAAATGGCAAAAATTAGATTTATGTAAAGAGAAAGTAAAAACACAATTTGAGCTTCTGAAGGACCATAACCTGACTTACTCAGCCTTTTAAATTTTACATACTAGTGAAAAGTATTTTTGCCAGTAGAAACTTTTAGACCATTCTATAAAATTACGTAAGAGTGCAAAGATTACACAGAAAAATACAACTTTCAGACTTTTTGTTCCAAGATTGTAGGAAATGTCATTCTAGGGGAAAATGCAGAAAACTAAAATTACTTTGTAATAAAATAAATACAATGATAATAGAATAAAGTCAGTAATTAATGATAAATAAGACAGATGAAATAGGCACACTGCCCTTCTTAGTTCTTCAGGTCTTCAGTTAGCTGATAAAAATAAACCTGACTAATGAATTCACTCCTTTGAGTACTACAGGCTTTGCTTTACTCAACAAATTTTTTATCATTTATCACTTAATAAGGCATTGTACAGGATAGAAAGATTTATATATATATATATGTATATCACTTAATAAGGCATTGTACAGGATAGAAAGATTTATATATATATATATATATACGTATATATATGTATATACACACACACACACACACACACACACATACCCTTTAGGAAATTATGGTATAGTTTAAGAGATATCTGTGTATAAAACATACATAAACATCATTGGTACAAAGAAGACAGTAAATGCCATTTAAAGAGTGAGATATTAAGTGAAATTAAAAGAAAAATTTTTATGCCTGAGTTTTTTGTAAAAAAAAAAAAAGGCTTTTGTAAGGATTTTAACATGTGGATGATTTAGAAGCGCATTTCAAGTTGAAAGGAAAGGGAATTCTGACAAGAGAACAGTACTCATGAAGTTGAGATTTTTTTAAGTAAAAAGAAAAATTGAAAAATTCCTAAACGACCTTTAAAAACTGGGCAATTGCCAGTCCACTTATTACTATTCTTAATCATTCTTTCCACTTCTAGTGGCAGAATCTAACAGATTTGTTTCAATTGTGTCTTTTTGTGGGGCTGGGGATGTAGATCAGTGATAGAGTGCTTGCCTACGATATACAAGGCCCAGTGTTTAACCCCAATGCCGCAAACAAACAAACAAACAAACAATAAATTAGGTCTTCTTCTGTTAATGTAATGTCACCCTCCTTTGTATTGAGAGGTTTCTTTCATCATGTAATTCTTCTGCTCCAGCCTTTTGTATTCTCCACAAATCTATTCAAAGTACTGTTTTATGTTTACCAGAATTCCCGGTACAAGAGACATACTCAAAATTATCCTTCGGTTTTCCTTTCTCATGCTGTTTTCCCTAAATGTTGCCATGTCTTGACATTTTTCTTTTAAACTAGACCTATCACCATCCTTAGTGCCTTTTTCTACTCATATTTCTCCTCATTACCAGTCTATGAAAGTTGAATAAAATATAGGCTTTAGTTCTTTTTCTAAAATCTCACCTCAGATGAGTAACTATTAAGAAGCTGTTCTGATAATCCCAGAAGATAGCGATCCAACGACTCCTTGAGATTCTGATGAACAGAAAAGCCAATACTGGATTGATACTTTTCTACAGCACATTCCTCCACAATGGTTAAAAAATCCATCTTGTCAAAAGTTGTCTGGAGGAATAATTGTTCTACTTCTGAGAATGAAGGCTCTTCTTTACCTTTTTGGTGTTGCTCACTTCAAGAGAATGAGATCTTTATAACCAAACTACCCAATACTTTCTCTCCACATATTAGCAATATTTTACATATTAAAACATTAACATAAGGCTGGTGTAATGGCACACGCCTCAGTTGACCAGGATGGCAAGTTTGAGGCCAGCCTAGGCAACTGAGGGAGACTGTCTCAAAGTAAAAATATTTTTTATGAAAGAGCAGAGGAAATATCTCAGTGACAAAGCATTTGCCTAACATTCATTAAGACCTTGGGTTAGCTGGGCATGGTGGTGCATGCCTATAATCTCAGCAGCTCGGGAGGCCAACATAGGAGAATTGCGAGTTCAAAGCCAGCCTCAGCAACAGTGAGGGGCTAAGCAACTCAGCAAGATCCCATCTCCAAATAAAATACAAAATTGGGCTGAGAATGTAGCTCAGTGGTTGAATGTCCCTGTGTTCAATCCTCAGTATCTACCCCCAACCCCAAAAGACCATGGGTTAAATTAAATCCCTCAGTACTGTGTGTGTGGAAGGGGATAAGAAGGCGGGGGGCGGTGGCAAGTACAAAGATATGAACATAGCATCTATATCATTCAAAGATCACTTAATGAATTACAAATTAAGCATTTAAATGGTTTTTGTTTTTGGTCTTTGATACCAACATATTAAATTTCATTATTTGGTAGCAAATTTTACTAACAGGTAGACAAAAGAAATCCAAATTAAAATTGCAATGGCCAATTCAAAACAATATTAAAAAGAAAAACACCATTCCTTTTTTCATTATTGATTTCTCCACATTACAGGATTTTTTTTATCTTATACCCTTTTGAAAAATTAAGTGTTTTCATGACAGTGAGCCATTTTCAATTGCAATGAAAACAGTCGATCAACTAAAACCAGTTTTCTGTTTATTTTTATTTGCAATTGCTTTTAGTTTTTAAAGCTAACATTTTATGTGACATATAAAAATGGGTCACACATAAGAACTAAGTTCCCACAAATTTTATGTTTCTAATTTCCCATCATAATCATTCAATTTTTTCCTCTGACATTTGTCATGTTACACTATACAGCATTAGAAAATAATTACCTTGATCTGAAGTTACAGAACATAGATTATAATCACTCAATTACAAAAACATTTTCCCTAACAGTTGTGTTTTTTTTTTCTTGACCAATTTAGGTCATAATTAATAAGATGAAGCCACTACCCTGCTAAAATTGTTATTTTTATAATTAAAGATAATTCTATCAGATAACATACCATTCTGGCACACTTTGAAACAAATTCATTGCAGCTTTACAGTTTTTCATTGTGAGACTCACAAGAATTTTCTCCATGATGAGATGAGGAAAATTACTAACAAGAAAAATGAAAAGCTTTTATATTAAAAGACTATAAGGCATTTAAAAATTTCTTTAACATCCATGTTTAGCTATAAATTTTTATTTCTAAATTAAAATTGTTTTCCTCTGTAGTGAATCTTTTAATATCTGAAAGGAGAATTTAAAGAGGATATACATATGTTACTATATGATAACTATATAACTATATAATGTTACAAAGTTATATGTTATATGATATACATAACTATATAATATGTTACTATTGCTTCCAAAATTGCTTAGAAGCAGTCATATCTAATTTTTAAAGATCATTTCTAAAATAAAAAGGTTATGAAATGAAAGCAAAGCACTAGGATCCCAAAGTCTGCCCTCTAGTCATTAATATCAAATCAACATCTTTGGAAAGGTTAAGTGAACAAGCTGTTCTGCTCCCCTATCCTAGCTAAGTCCTATTTCATCTTTCTCTTGTTTCTTCATCTCATTAATTTAACAAACTTCACCCAGAACATACTCTCATTATGACTATGGATTAAGGATCCACATGAGTCAGAAAGTAGACCTATTTATAGAAGATCACAAAGAAACATAAATGCTCAAAGAAATACATGTAGTGGGCGAGGCTGGTTAACAGGTACTAATTTAAAGGAGAAAGAATTTCTGGTGATGTGCACAGTAGAGTGAATATAGATAATTATGTGCTATGTAACTTTTTTACATTTTCAATGAGTTCACTATAAAGAAATGATAATTGGAGTAGATATGTTTTCCCTGATCTGAACAATACACAGTGTACACAAATATCAAAACATCACATGGTACTCCATAAACATGTACAATTTAAATATATCAATTAAAATTTTTTAAAAGAATTATATGTATATTTCCCATGTTCTCACAGTGAGAAAACCTTTAAAGAAATGATCCAGGCACAAAATCATAGAACACAGTAAAAACAAAGAGTACGTATAATATTTAGGCCAACTCTGGGAAATCCTGCATTATCATAAAATAAAGCCCCCAGGGATCAAGTAAGTGGAGAAAGCCTTATAAAACAAAACAAACAAACAAAAAATGCAATAACCTGAAATTACCTCTGAAGAATTGGGGGCAATTCTGTATTGTCTTCTAAGTCATCTTCTAACTGATAAAATAACAGCCATCTCATTATTGATTCTTTTAAAGTAAAACTTCTATTTGCATCATATATATTTTGCTCTGTTCTCTTTTTTACTGTTTCTGGAACTACACTGTTGGTCAGTGCCAAAGTCAAACAGCATACTGAAGGACTACAAAAAAGCAAAGACAATTGTTAAAAGTAACCTGTGTGGGGCTGGGGTTGTGGCTTAGTGGTAGAGCGCTTGCGTAACAGGTGTGAAGTACTGGGTTTGATCCTCAGCACCACAAACAAATAAAAAATAAAAGGTATTGTGTCCACCTACAACTAAAAATCAAAAAAAAAAAAAAAAGTAACCTGTGTGAGGGGCAGAGAGCTTGTCTCATTACAACAACTGTTCCTGCAATACTCAGGACAGTGCCAGGCACATGGAGTCACGTATACTCAGTCAAAAAAGCTGTATAAAAAGTTTAGCAAAAGTTGAGGAGATTCTTGATAAAAACACTCTTTGCAGAAATGGAGAAAATCATACTAAGTGAAATCAAGAGTTGAATGTTTCTCTCATATATGGAAGCTAGAGCAAAGGAAGGGAAAGAAGGCAGTGGGGAGGGATATAATATCATAAAGATACAGAAAAGATCAGTGGAGTAGAAGGAGGAGAACGAGATGAAAGGAGGAAGGAAGGAGGAAGGAAGGGAGGGAAGGAGGGAAAGACAAAGATATATGGAATGAATTTAACAAAATCCTGTTATACACATATATAAATGTACCAAAGGGAATGTCACCTTTTGGTATATGTAGAAAGTATCAATCAAAAACAAAATAAATAAAGGAGTAAAAGGAATATCAGTAGAGAAAGGAGAAAAGGGGAAGGGCGAAGGGGAGGAAAAGGAGGAAGATGGGGATTGAAATCAAGTGTCTTGCACGTATGATTTTGTCAAAATGAACCCAAATATTATGTATAATTATAATGCTCTAATAAAAATACTTATCTCTATAATGACAATATGCAGTACTACCAAAAATATGGTTTATGAACACTGAATAAATAATTGAAAATTACAGATAAAAGAAATGTGATCTTGGAGGCTGGGGATATAGCTCAGTTGGTAGAGTGCTTGCCTTGCACAATGCCCTAGGTTCAATCCCCAGCACCACTACCACCAAAAAACAGAAAGAAATGTGATCTCTATAATTCTTTAAAGAAACTCTTTAAAATTAGCCTTAGTAACTCTTCACACCAGAAACTATATTCACAATTATAAATTAAGTCTTCCTGGCCAAACAACAAAAGCATCTTCAAAAAGAATTTAATATAAATGTTTAAGGGAAATAATAAACTATGAATATGATCAAGGGTGTGTGTGTGTGTGTGTGTGTGTGTGTGCGTGCGCGCAAAATCTGATGCAGTGCATATTCAACTTACCCAGAAGGTTTACAGGCTGATCCAGTAAATAACTTCCAGAATTCTCTGTCAACCTCAACTAAATTACCTTGAATAATGGCTCCAAGTAGGCCAAAGTTTTCAGTCTGCATTTGTTCAGAACTTATACCACGAAATGTAATAGACCAAATTTTAATCCAGAGCTTCACTAAATCTGATTTTTGAGAGCTTTCTAGGTTTGATTTCTTGCCTTGACACAATGCAATTTCAATAAGGCATCGTAACACATATGGTGTGCGTTCCCCATGTCGCTGTTGAGGCAGAAGCTGGTAGAGTATCATCAGTAATGGAGATATCTCAGAGTTAGGTAAACTTGCAGGGTACTTTGATATTAACTGAGTTGTGATCTGTAGCCTAAAAGAAAAATATTAGAAGAATAAGAAAAGGAAAAAAAGGTAATCTGAAAAATTTTCAATCCCCTTAACAAGCTAAAAGAAAATATGTAAGTATACTAACATAATACCCTTCTAGTATCATAATTAAAGCATCACCATTAAAATTTCTATACTGTTCCCAAAATAAAATAGCTTTTAGGGCTTGGGTTGTGGCTCAGTGGTAAAGTGCTTGCCCATCACGTGTGAGACACTGGGTTCAATCCTCAGCACCACATAAAAATAAATAAAGTCATAAAAAAATAAAATGGCTGTTAATATTTATTAGATCCTACTTCCTAAAATGGTAGTAAGTTTGACAACTTTCCGGCTACCTGAGTAAGCGGTTTTGTTTATCTTAGGTGAAAGTTTGAATAACTAAATTAATAATATTCTACTTCTGAATTATCTTGCCCACTCCTGCTCTTAAGTCACCAAAGGCATTCCTCTACAAGGAAAATAAACCTCAAAAATTGTCTTTGACATTAACTCAGTTAATTTAACAAATATCTGCTGTGAAATCTCTAGAATGTGCTTCTCAAGAACAGAAACTTTGTTATTCATCACTATAGAGCTAATTCTTAGCATACAGCAGGTACTCAATAAATAAGTCTTGACTGAAAGGACAGATTAAAGAACTGAAATGGGTACCCTCAACCGTAAGATAGCACAAGCTTAAGCAACACCTATCAAAATAATATACCTTTTTCTCTCACCTCACTTGTACTTAAACATTCCATCAAAACAGTTAAAATCAAAAGTGCATTGATCACAAGTCTGACTATAATCTTTAAGTTTCTAAATGTCCTTGGGCATATTATTTTACACTTCTGGGTATTTTGTGATTCCACAGAATTCCACAATTTAATTATTTAAATACCTGTGAATGCTATATGAGAATAAAGATGATGAAGAAAGAAAAAATTAACCTATTATTATGACATAAGGTAAAAATTATTCTGATTTCTGAAGAGTACTTTTAATTCCATCCTAATCTAACTTTATAGGAAGATGCTATGCATACCAAAGTCTCTCCCTGTTAAGGTGTACAACTCAATGCATTCCTTAAGGCAGAAATGACCAATTGTCTATCATTCCAGTAGCCCAGTTCTTACTTGCTATGTCTATATGTTTAAGATATGTGTCTTAAACATATATATCTATATGTTTAAGGAGGCCTTGCCCCTGACCCAGGAGACATGCCATTAATGATTAACCTCAACCTGTCATGGCACCACATTTCCCTTTGCTAATAACTGGTTTGGGAGTAGACGAACGACTTAGTTGTGGCCAATGAGATGAAATGATTTTGTTGAAGGTTTTCTGAGAAAAAATGAGACTGAAATGGTACTGAGTAAGAAAAAGACAATATTTACCAAGGCACAATATCAAAATCATTTTGTGACTTCTGAAGATAATCTTTTATTACTTCCCAGCCTAGTTCTATTTTCCTTCTTTTGCAAGGTATACTGTAATCGCTAGATTCTCTTTGTGTAGTAGTATAGGACTGAGAAATCTCCAAGGATCTGGTATCTTCATTAAAAACCTGTAAAATAAAAATAAACCCACATTTTCCACTGCTAATGTTTTTAATATTTCATCTGGGAAAAAATTCTTCTCAAATGAAAACAGAGAACTAAAAACAAGAATAATTAAGTTATAGGAATATATAAAAATGATAACAGTAAGAAACAAACATTTTGCATAATAGTAATGACATTTTAGAAAGTATTGTCATGTAATGTATTAGGTTTCTGGTATTTCTGGATACATTTACTACAAGCACCAAGAAATCTAAAAGTAAAGTAAAAACTTATATTTTCAAAGGAATTAAATTTTAAACTTACCATTAATAGAATATTTGACAGAGTGAAATATAAACCTAGAATATTATGGGGCTGAGATTGTAGCTCAGTGAAAGAGCACTTGCCTTGCATGTGTGAGGCACTGGGTTCGATCCTCAGCACAACATAAAAATAAATAAAATAAAGATATTTGTGTCCACCCACAACTAAAAAAATATTAAAAAAAAAAAACAAAAAAAACCTAGAATGTTCACCAAATCTCTGGGAAAAAATGTTTTACTAAAGAAACATTAGGTCACCAACTGATGAATGCACAGGCAAAACATAGTATTCCCAATACAATAATTACATATTATTCAGGCATAAAAAGGAATGAAGTATTGACTTATGGTATGACATGCTAAGGGAAGGAAGCCAGACACAAAAGATATTGTATGATTCCATTTCTAAGGAATGTCCAAAATAGGCAAATCCAGAGACACTGGAAGTAGATTATGATTGGCTGCCAGAGGCTAAAATAAAATGAGGATTGGAACTGAAATGCTGCTAACAGGTATGAGGTTTCTTTTGAGGGTGATGGAAATGTTCTGGAACTAAATAGTGGTGATGATTTTGTAACAATAAAATCATTAATGACCACCAAAATATACACATTAAAACTGTGAACTTTGGGCTGGGATTGTGGCTCAGTGGTAGAGCACTTGCCTCGCATGTGTGAAGCACTGGGTTCGATCCTCAGCACCTCATATAAATAAATGAATAAAATAAAAGGCCATCAACAACTAAAAAAAAAAAAAAATTAAAAAAACTGTGAACTTTATGCTAAGTGAATTTTAATTTAATAACAAAAGAAATATTATGGCTAGGGTCATGTTATTTCGTATAGATAATCTTTTAGGAATGGAAGCCAGGCATGGTGGTACATGCCTATAATTCCAGTGGCTCAGGAGGCTGAGACAGGAGGATCACCAGTTCAAAGCTAGCCTCAGCAAAAACAAGGCACTAAGCAACTCAGAGAGACCCTGTCAGTAAATAAAATACAAAATAGGGCTGGGGATGTGGCTCAGTGGTTGAGTCTCCATGAGTTCAATCCCCAGTACCCAAAAAAAAAGTCCATTACTAATTTTATTAAGCCCATATGTGCAAAACAGTTATCTTTTAAGTTAGAATTCCTTAAATGTATATATATTATATATACATTTATGTATATTTATATATTTTATATACATTTATATACATGTACACTGTATATACATTTATATATTATATATACATCATATACACATATATATACATTTTGAAAGGAATAACTACAGGTACAGAGTAATTTTATAGGCTTTTTATGATAGTACAGGGTTTTAAAAACCCATCAAAGGGAAAATGAACAGGAAATTTCAAAATGTGACAAGATCTACTATACCTGGTGACAAATATCTGCCATTAATTCAACCAAATTTTCCTTGACAGCAATATTACGAGATCCTGAAGAGTATTTTCCTCTACTTCCTATATGATTTATCTCATTCACTAGAAGTTCATATAAGTTGTATAAAATACTTCGCCATTTTGCTGATTCATAAGCACCTATAATAAAAAAAATTAAAATGTAATTTATATACTCTATTTGCACTGCCACCCCAACAAAATTATTCAGCTGTTAAGGTTCATCAAACATTAGAAGATAACTGGTCCACTCTTCTATTCAGTACTAATACCTCCTCTGACAATATCCATGACATGTTCTACTTCCTAACAACATCCATTCTACAGTCAGTTAACTGTATGTTTTAAGTTTTTTCCATATTCTGATCCACCTTTTAAAATTTATTCTCTCCTCAAGCCAAATACAATTAATATGTTTCCTCTTTTACATGAAGATCCTATGTGTTTCTGTTTTCCTACAACATTTCTTGTTCCTTCAACTAATATATAAATGACATATTATCCATTTGTGGTGGTTATTCTCAACATCCCAGTCATGTTTCCAAGAAACACTACAGTCAGCTTATGTCTCTCTTACAATGCTGACTTTGGAGTCAACAGTCTAGTAAATGTAATATTCCAACTGTGTTCTGACTAATAAGAGAAACAAAAGCGCTATTAATTTCCACAAACAAGGAACCATTAAATTTACTACTATAGTCTGAACTACATTAGCTTTTCTAGCAGCCTCATTATCCTACCAATTTTCAAATTACCCTAAAATGCAGATAACTAAAACCCTAAACATATAATACCATTTCCTAATAAGCCTAATCATCATACTGGTAACAGCTAGGTAAAAGAAGTAAAACTATGAAAAAGCACTATTCTTTTAACTTCTAGTGGTTTCATAATCTAAATATATATCTAAATATACACACTCAAAAAGCCCATTAAATGCACATAGCTAGTTTAATAACAAAATGTAGCTATAATTGTTTCCCTCCTTTTGGGCTATTAATACTCAATGTAACACACCATCTTAATAAAGTCATATACTGGCCATGATGAATTGATCCAAAGGCTAGTGTAAGCTCAAAGGCAATCACAGATGGAGCATAAGGGAGCTCACTCAGCTCCAGTTCCACTAGATGAAATTCTGATCTACTGAAGAGAAACACACCATCTGAGAAATACTCTCTTGGTAAAAGTTAAGTGCAAAAGAAACCACAGAGGACAAACAATTCATTTCTAACTCATTCCTGTGAAAGCAATGTGTACATAACTTTCTTGGAAAATGAATAATCTGATTGGCTGCTTTCACTGTTTATCTTCTAATAAAAGCAATATGTGAGCTGGGTGTGGTGGTGCACACCTGCAATTCCAGCAATTTAGGAGGGTGAGGCAGGAAGATCTCAAGATCAAGGCCAGACTGGGAAACTTAGACCCTATCTCAAAATAAAAAAGAAATATTGGCTGGGGATATAGTTCAGTGGTAAAGCAACCCTGGTTCAATCCCCAGCACCACAAAAAGAGCAGTATATGAATAAGCAGGATTCTACTTTCTCTAAATTCTGTGCTACCGCTTAGTACCTAACTACTATTTCAGCTCCTAAGATAAAACAGGCAAAATAAGTCTATACAAAATAAGTCTAAATAGACAAAATAAGTCTAGTATTTGTTTGTATTCCTCATAATACCCAACACTGTACTGAACAAATGGAAAGGCATGATATAAGTTGTTACTACTGATTCAAATTCTAAAAATGTATTAAAAACATTCTAAAGGCTAATCACATTATAAAGCAGAGATATCCAGAGGAAGATCAAATCCTCCTACAGAATACTGATGTCATACTTAAGCCTCTATATTTTAATGAAGAAACATATTCAAAGCAGTAAAAATTGCCTTTATACCTTTTTCCTGGGTTTTGGCTCCTTTTGGATGATGGATATAAATTTGCAGTTGAAATAATTCAATAATTACTTCTTTTAAGGAATCATTAAGTCTATGTTGAGTCCAAATATAAAGTAAGGTAGGCAGAATTTCATCTCCTAATTCACACACTTGAATTCGAAAGTTGACAGCCAAGGATTTGAGGAAGATAATAAGGGCTGCTAAGATATGACTGAGACCTGCAGAACTCCTTTCTTGTCTGTGACAGAAAACAAACAAATGCAACTCTGTAAAATGGAGGAACAAACTACATATATTAAGAACAGATATGAAGTTGTAAACTAAAAATTTTTAAAAATCTAATTTTCAAACAATAGTTTTAGATTCAAAACCAATGAAAAAGCCAGGCACAGTGGCATGTACCTGTCTGTAGTCCAAGCCACTTGGGAGGCTGAAAGGAAATATCAGTTGAGCCCATGAGTTTAAGACCAATATAGCAATACTCCATTAAAAAAAAAAAAAATCACAGCAGCATTACACTACACAATATCAAAAACTGGTGCTTAATTCAGTGCTAAGTGATCACTTCTGTTCACTCTCTCTGCTGCTGAAACTGCCTAAATAAAATATACAAAGTTATCTGTAATACTTACCATTTATAAAACACATCATAAACTGGCTAATGCCACACAAATGTATATTAAAACTTCCAAAATATATGTTTACTTTATTCTCAATACACTACCTCTAGCCTCAAAATGGAAAAGATAAAATTACTTGGGGGCTGGGATTATGGTGCAGTGGTAGCGTGCTCGCCTAGTATGCGTGAGGCACTGGGTTCGATCCTCAGCACCACATAAAAATAAAATAAAGATATTCTGTCCACCCACAACTAAAAAAAATAAATAAATAAAATTTTTTAAAAAGATAAAATTACTTGGAGTATATTTAACTTTCCTGAATTCATTATTCTAATAGGACAGATTTCCCACTTAGTATCATTCAGTGTTCTGCATATTGAGTTAAATTCAGTCAGTGTTGGATCTGAGTCTTTGGGAATCTATTTATTCTTTGACAAAGGGTCAATGCTTTCTTTAAAAGGTAGTATTCTGCCTTTCCACCAACAGCATGAGTGTTTTCTTTTCTCCAAACCTCTGCCATCATTTTTTTATGTTTTTGCATGTTTAAAAATAGCTCTTCTAAGCCAGGCGCAGTGGCCCACGCCTGTAATCCCTGCACTTTGGGAGCCTCAGACAGGAGAATCGTGAGTTCAAAGCCAGTCTCAGCAATGGTGAGGCACTAAGCAACTCAGTGAGACCCTGTCTTTTGTAAAACATAAAATAGGGCTGGGGATGTGGCTCAGTGGTTGAGTACCCCTGAGTTCAATCCCCAGGACCAAAAAAAAAGCTCTTCTAACAGAAGTGAGATGATATCTTGTAGTGGTTTTGACTTGTATTTCCCCAACAGTTGATGAAGTTGAGCATCATCTCATTAATTTGTTGGCCCCTGAATTTCTTTTGAGAGGTATTTAGTTCAAATCCTTTGCCCATTTTTAAAATATTTTTGTTATTGAGTTTTTAAGTTCTTTTTATACTCTAGATATTAATCCTTTATCAAATGAAAAGTCTGCAAAAAAGTTTCCCTTCCTATAGGTTGTCTCTTCATTTTGTTAATTGTTACACAGAGTCTTCTTAGTTAACATAGCCATTTGTCTATTTCTACTTTTGGGGTCTCACTAAAAAAACTATAAAACTGTGGCTTTACCAATGTTTCTCTTATGTTTTCTTGTCTTAGTTTCATAGTTTTAGGTCTTATGTTTACGTCTTTGATCCACTCTGAGTTTATTTTTGTACAGGGTGAGAAATGGGTCAAGTTTCTTACATATATTGAAATATCACACTGTATCCCGAGAATATGTACAATTATGTGTTAAAAAATTTAATGTATAAGGAAATTGAAATGTTAAGTACCCAGATTTGCTCATTATACACTGCATACATGTATTAAATTATCACATTATACTCCTCAAATCTGGAGTTAAAATAATCATTTTTTAAAAGGCAATAGTTTTACTACTGCCTTTAAAATAAAACCGAATGAATTTTCAACACACACACACATAAATTTAAAAACTCAAAACAAAAAGAAATTAGATTACCTTGCATACAGAATAGCCTTGGAGAAAAAATCCAAAAATTTAGAATTTAATCCATCAGTTTGTGAACAGCATCCTTTGGTAACAGCATGAATTATTCTAGCCACCAAAATTCTATTAATGTCTTGGGAAGGTTTGAGGTATAGCCTGAAGTACACAGAAAATAATTCTAAAACAAAAACAAGACACATTATCATTATTATTTTTATTTTTCAATACTGAGGATTGAACCGAAGGGTGCTTTACCACTGTGCTACACATTTCCAATCCTTTTCATTTTTTATTGACAGGATCTCACTAACTTGAGGTTAGACTCAAACTGGAGATCCTCCTGCCTCAGTTTCCTGAGTCACTGGGATAACAACTGCACCACCACACCCAGAACCTATTTCCAAAAAAATCAAAGCAAATATGTTAAATGTCACAGTTCAACTGAAATATACCAAAATCTAACATAAGTAAAATGATTAAAAATTGTTCTTATTGATATTCAACAGTCTAAAGGTATTCAATCAATATTTAGTGTGAAAGCATTAGTTTAAGAAGCACACTTCAGATAAGTTACTTCTCCAATTCCATGTTCCTTGATCTAGGCCTAACGGCACACTTGACAAAGTGCACACTCCACAGTTTTGGTTTTATATTAATCCTGTTTGATTAATAATATATGTAAATAGGTCATGAACTATGAAGGTTTCAGATTTTACTCTGTTTATAACCTAATAAACAGCATGGCATTTTCATGGATGCTGGCAGATGACATGAGATTCTTTTTGTGGGCAAGAGAGTTAACCGGGGACAATGCATTCTTGATCAAAGAAAAAAAAGAGATTTTATTCCTCATAGAAATGACAGTAGTCTCTTCCTTTCTGCTTCAGATTCCTAGTCCCAAATACAATGTGAAGAGTGAAAACATAAGTGACATAAGTGAAAACAGTAGGCTGAGAGAAATCCTGACCTTTTTATAAATGAATGGGTGCAAGAAAATCTGTCCTTTTCTAGATAAAGCCAATATCTCTTATCTTCCAAGGCTGTTCACTATACAAGCACCCTTGAAAAAACAACAGTCACTGTCTCTGCTTGTAAGACATGAAGAAAGGAAAACTGCATTGAGAGTTATCTCCCAACACAATAAAGTGAAGTTACTAATGCAGGCCTTTCTTCCCAGTAAGAGTTAAGAGTTCTCAGTACACGAGGTTATAATAACACCTAAGTAAATCTTCCTTATATATGTCATGATTCTACAGAAATGGATAAATGATTTAAAATAAGATATTAAACACAAGAGTAATGGAAATATAAACACCTCGAACATTACACAGTAAGGAAAGCAATTATATAAGTGATTTCCATCATTCTATATGACATTAGTTTACAGAACTCTTCTCAAGGCTTCCCGAGGAGTTTTCACAATAGGAAATATAGACAATGATAAAAATGTCCAAGTTTATATGCACAAATTTGGAGTGAGGAAAATAGGAGGGACACCCTCACCATTTTCCTCTTTTTACTTACTAGGGAGCAAGGTAAGCCAACACTGCAACTAATTATCTCTAAATCTTAGACTTCAGGGATTTATGTTAGTTGGGGGGATAAGATCCAAATTCTCATAGAATCCTACAAAGTCTGTTAGCAGTTGGGAGGAAGACTGATATAAGACATTCAATAAAAGTCTCAGAAGAGTAGAGCTTCAAAGGCTGGGTAGGGTTGTCCCGCGTTTAGGGGCCTATCCCTGCACTTTACTGAGACCTCAGAATCTCCTCTAAACTCCATCTGCCTCGTTTTGCCCTTTCATCCTGTCTCTCTTCCCACATCAGAGGAAAATCTCTTTGCTCAAAAGGAAGAAAAAACATAAAGCATGTTGTTTTCTTTTAAATAATTTTAAACCATGAAAAAGATATTTTTAACAAAATTCAGCCAGAATATTAAAGTTCACTACATTAAAAAAAAAAAAAAAGGTGGCAGTGCATGCCTTCAGAATTTGCTTTCTCCATGAATTTAGTTAACAAAGTTAGTTCAAAAGTTCAAAAAATTAAAGCAATATGAAAAAGGAGATTCAAGAATTGAGAAAATAACTTCTACTCTTTTTCTTGCCTAATTGCCCTGGCTATAACCTCCAGTACAATGCTGAAATGTTGTGGAACAGACATGTGTGTCTTGTTCTCAATTTGTCTTATGCAAAACTTAAATCATGGATTCAATCTCTTTGATAATTATAGGCCTACTGAGATTTTCTATTTCATATTGCTTAAGTTTTGATAGTGTGTGGTTCTGAAGAATGGGTCCATTTAGATATAAAGTTAGAAATGCTCACAGTATTCCCTTATTATTTAAGTTTTACAGGATCTGTAATTATATTCCGTTTTATTCTTGATATCAATAGTTTCTTATCTCTTTTAATCTGTCACTCTTGCTAAAGATCATCAATTTCATTGATTTTTTTTATTAAATATTTATTTTTTAGTTGTAGGTGGACACAATATCTTTATTTTATTTTTATGTGGTGCTGAGGATCGAACCCAGTGCCTCCCGCATGCTAGGCGAGCACGCTACCACTGCGCCATAACCCCAGCCCCTTCATTGATGTTTTTAATGAATAAAATTTTTGTTTCACTGACTTTTCTCTATTTTTCTGTTTTCAATTTCATTGACTTCTGCTCTTCTACTACCTTGAAGTTTCAGGGTTTTTTTGTTGTTCTTTCCTAGTTTCTTGAGATGGAATCTTAGATTACTGATTATACATTGAGACCTTTCTTCTTTTCTAATGTAAACATTTAATGCTATAAATTACTCTCTCAGGACACTTCCAGCTGCATTCCAAAATGTGAAGTTTTTCACTTTATTCAGTTCTAAGTACATGTTGATTTTGAGATTTCTCTTAAACCTTTGAATTATGTAGAAATGTATCATTTTCACAAAAGTACAATAAACAGAATAATATGGAATAAAATAAAATTAAAAAAAGGACAGAGCCGGGTGTGGTGGTGCATGCTTGTAATCCACTTTGGGAGGCTGAGATAGGAGAATTGCCAGTTCAAGGCCAGCCTCAGCAATAGCGAGGTGCTAAGCAACTCAGTGAGACCCTATCTCTAAATAAAACACAAAATAGGGCTGGGGATGTGGCTCAGTGGTTGAATACCCCTGAGTTCAATCCTCGGTACCAAAAAAAAAAAGGAACAGACAGATTTAGAAATTGAAATCAGAAAATGGCAGTGACTGTTAAGCTGAGATCTGCAGAATACAAAGAAACTAGCTACAGGACAGCTTCTAAAAAGAGAAGAACAAATGATCTAAGGCAAGATGCAGCTTACACACTCTCAATAGGAGTGTGTAAGATGATGCTTAACAATGTGAAGAAAATATTAGAACTTTTTAAAAATTAAAATTACCAATAAAAATTAAGCTTTACTGATATTTAATATAGAAACTGACAATGGCCCCCCTGAAACATAATTTGGTAGTTTCTTACAAAAATAACAATAGTCTTATTATATAATCCAGCAATCACAATTCTTCATATTTTCACCAAGAAATAAAGTCCACATAAAAACCTGCCTATGGGTGTTTACAGTAGATTTATTTATACTTGCCAAATCTCAGAGGCAACTAAGATGTCCTTCAATAGGTGAATAAACTGTAGTGGAATCCAGACTAGGAATATTGTTTTTCACTAAAAAGAAATGAATATCAAACAAAAAGATATAGAGGAAACTTAAATGCATATGAAAAAAGCCAATTAGAAAATGCTTCATACTGCATGCATGATTCAAGACAAAACCCTGGAGACAGTAAAAAGATCAATGATTCCTAGGGATTAAGAAGGGATGAACAGGCAAAGCACAAGTAGATTTTAAGGCAATATAACTATTCTGTAAGATATTATAATGGTAATCAAATGTTGTTATACAGTTGTCAAAATTCAGAAAATACAATGCTAAGAGCAAACTAATGAAAACTTTGGGAGATAATTATGTGTCAGAGTCAATTCTCTGATTTTAACAAACATAACCACTTTGGTGAGGAATATTGATAGCAGGACAGGCTGTGCATGTATGGAATCGTGGAATATATTGGAAATCTCAGTACTTTCCACTCAATTTTATTGTGAAACTAAAACTGCTCTTAAAAATAAAGTTTGTTTGTTTGTTTTTTAAAGTCTGGAAGCCACCAGGTTAGAGAAGCAGAATAATTACCAGTATAGTTGGAGGAAAGAAATTAGAAGGATGGGAGTAGTGTTTAAGTTAAGTCAGAGAGGTAGACAGAACCAAAATTATGCAGAGCTTTCAAAGCCTGGAAGTGGAATCCATATTTCATACTAATTATACCAGAAAGCTCCTGAAACCTTTCTTTCATGTTACTTTATTAGAAAAGCGATCCTCTTCCTTGAACCAAATGCTGAATCCTTGTTAGTCAGAAAACAAAAATAATCAATATTCCTATGTAGTTAACAGCACTGTCTACCAAATCCTTTTAATTACATTTATATATGTTCCAGTTACTCTCATCTTTAACAGAACCCTTCTTTCTCCTTCCCCTTACAACCAAGTCTTCTGAAAGCATTGTATTTGCTAATCTTTATCCTCACTACATATCCATGATGTCAAGCTTTTCTGTTATAGGACTGAATACCTATACTCAATCAACTCTAACTGCTCCTTATAAAGCAATTCAGTTAACAACCATAGATACACATTGTTTTCAAATATACATGGAACATTTATTAACATAGAGCTTATTGCAGATAACAAAAAATCTTTACAATTTTAAATAATTTAGACCATAAAAAATATATTCTCTGACCATGGTGTAATTAGAAGAGAAAGCATAAAAGAAAACAAAAGAAGAAAATCACCCCAAAATAATTGGAAATTAAACACACTTCCAAATATCTATGGATCAAATAAGAACTCTCAAGAAAAACTACAACTTGTGATGCCAAAATATGTGAAATGTGATTACTGCAATATTTAGAGAAAAATTACATAAATGTACGTGTTAGGAAGATCTCATATCGACAATCTAAACTTTTATTTTAAAAAACTATGAAAAGCATAAACTCAAGACAAATAGAAGGAAGAAACTATAATAAGATCAGAATTCAATAAGAAGGCAATAACTACACAGCTTATACACAATGAATGAAACGGTAACAAGAGAATAATGTGAACATTCAACAACTTAAGATGAAATGTATGAATTCCATGAAAGAAACAAACTACCAGAATTACTGAAAAAGAAATATGTTGCCTAAATAATCCTTGACCTATTAAGGAAACTGAATTTATAGTTAAAAAAAACTTCCAACAACTCCAAATTCAATCCAGTAATGTGTTAAAAGAGGAACAACTCAATAGGGGGAAATGGAAGATGGCAGATTAGAGAAAAGCTGCATTCCATGTGGTGCAGTGGCTCAAAACTAAAGCAGCAGGTGTATGGCTTCTTAGCAAGGTGGGTGCAATAGGGATTTCACTAAAACTCAATATTAGAAACTAAAAGTATAGGGACTCAGAAATTTGAGTAGAATAAACAAATAAGAAAGAATACAATGGACCTGGTCAGGCTGCCTCACAGGTGCTCCTGGTACAGACTGACCACAGAGAGGGTGGGGGAATAGTTTTGGTACAGAAAAA
>CM053399.1:82103306-82116744 GCA_028644305.1 Xerus rutilus | reverse complement strand
AGGGATATGGCTCAGCAGTTAAGTGTCAACAGTTAAGTGACCCTGGGTTCAATCCCAGGCGCCCCTCCCTGCCCCCACACACCCCCTTCCCCGCTGAGGCAAGCATGCTGGCATGGTGACTGCCAGACACAGGAGATCAGAAAAAACAAACATAGCCACAATATCCCAAAAGGCACATGTGGTGTACCTAGGCTGGGCCTGATGAAATGTGAGTAAAACAGGTGTGGAGTAGACCATACCCGGAGAGATTCCCCTGGAAGGGCAAAGGGAAGCCCAACTCACTTCCCTGTGTCTGTGTCTGGCAGCACTCACATGACCAGCTGAAGCTGGCCAGGAGTCTGAGCAGGTGAGGGTGAATACACTCATGGACTAAGCATGGGAAGACTGTGCTTGTGAGTACTTTTGAGAGGAGGATTGCTCGCCCCCCCCACACACCAGTTCAGCTACTGTCTAGCCCTAGAGGTAGGTCAATCTAATCTCTCCAAAGCAGGCACTGCCCAACAAAGCCCCTGAGGCTTGATTAGATATAAGCCCCACTTTCCACAACTCCCCTCACAGAACTCTGCAGAAGGTGTACCCTGGGAGTGCACCAAACTGGTGCGAAAGGACAAAATGCCAACTGACAGTGTGTGCTAACCCCATCCCACTTCATACTGGTGAGAAGGGAAGCTGAGTCCTATGTCAAATGGCCTCCATCTTAGGACCCATCCAACAGGCAGCTCAGAGAGCAATACAAAAACAGCAAGGAATTAACACCTCATTATCAGTACATAATTCAGGAAGAATTGGAAAGAATGAATGTTGGACATAGATAGTGATCACCTAATCAGGTCAACTATTTTGACTACTTCAGGAGAGATGGTTCCTTCATTCTTAAAATTTGGGGGTTTAAAAAATTTTTTTTCCTTCTGTGTGCAGGAGCCCATGTGTGCGTGAATTCTGGCTATGCAGACTGGTTCAAGGACACGCATACCTACACTTATTTTTCTCTCATTCTTACATTTTTAATGTAATTTTTTAATGTAATTACTTTTTCTAGCATTGTCTTTTGAGGGTTCAAGTTTTGAGGATTGGGTTATTTTAGTTTTGTTTCATTTTCATTTATTTATTTTTCTCATTTCTCCTCTTAGCTTCTCCTGCTAATGGCCAAATTCTATTATTGTTTCACCCTCTCTCCCAATACTTTGCTTTTTCTATTGTTTCCTTCCTTCTGTGTAAACATCACCTGTTACATCTCTTCTACACCATCTCCGTTCACTTTTCGAAATTGAAAACTGTCTTCTAAGTTTCTAACACATTTTCTTTCCCCTAATAAAATGTATTTTTGAGAACTAATTGGCTTATATAAATCCTGCCCCCACCATTAATGCTAATGCAGTCACTGCTGCTGTGTACGATATAGTTAACAACTGCTGTTTGATTAAAGCCAGATCTAGTTCATGGTTATTATTTTTACTACTGACAACTGCTAAACTGACCATTCCTGTATATTGGTCTGAATTAATGTTAAAGATATTAGGAACTGGATATTTACTTTAACGCTGTATATTGTTTGCAACGATTGTTACTACTGTTTATTTCTCCCCATTCTGTGAGGTGCTTTGAATCTACTGGGGCACTAAAAGTTCACAGGTTAGAGATCACTGCTGAACAAAACATTCCCTGACATTACTCTAACTCAAAGAAGTAAGGAGACAAAAGCCCCAAACCAACAAAGACACAAGAAGAACAATCGAAGAGGGAACTCAGGTCCCATTCCTTGGCATATACTTATACATCAAAAATAGAGAAGTCCCAGAACAAATAAGATAATTACACACAAAAGGACACACACACACAAAAAGGGTGTAGGGGAATCTACCTCACCTGATGTGCAAGTTCAAGATCTCTGAACACATGAGCAAAAAGGCAAACAACCCCCTGCCGAAAAAAATCCACCATTCCCTACTAAAGGATCCCAGGGATAGTGAGGTGGATGAAAGCCCAGAGAAAGAGTATAAAAAACTGATTATGAAAATGTTCAACGAACTATAGGAAGAACTAAAGAAGGAATTAAAAGAGCAATTATAGGAAAGACCATTTTAATAAAGAAATAGAAATAGTGAGGAGACAAGCAGCACAAGAGGTTGAGGCAAGAGGATCGCAAGTTCAAAGCCAGCCTCAACAACTCAGGGAGGCCCTAAACAATTCAGCAAGACCCTGTCTCAACATAAAATATAAAAAAGGCTGAGGATGTGGCTCAGTGGTTGAGGGTTACCGGGTTCAATTCCCAGTACCAAAAAAAGAAAAAAAGAAATAGAAGAAACCAAGAACTCCTAGAAAAGACACAATCAATCAAATGAAAAAACTCACTTGAAGGCATCATTAACAGATAAGAATGCATTGAAAATAGAATCTTGGCCCTTGAAGACAGAACTTCATTCACGCTTTGAAGACAGGCTATATGATCTTGAGTACACAGAAGGCAGTAAAGTGAAAAAAAAATTTAGAACATGACGAGAATATACAAGAACTGTGGACAACATTAAAAGACCAAACCCGAGAATTATTGGGATAGAAGAGAACATGGAGATAAACACTAAAGGTATAAAGAACATTTATATCATAATGTTCACAGAATCAATGCAATGAAAACTTGGTTCTTTAAAAAAATTAAAAAAAAAAAAAGACCATTAGCCAAACTAACCAAAAGAAACAGAAGATGCAAATCAACATGATCAGAGATGAAAAGAAGCTATTACAACAGACCCTTCTGAAATCCAGAGAATTGTCAGAACTTATTTGAAAACTTTATACTCCTATTTTATTAACTTTAAAATCTGGAAGACACTGATAAATTTCTAGATGCATATGACCTGCACAAATTCATTCAGGAAGATGCAGAAAACCTAAACAGATGAATATCAAGTAATAAAATTGAAATAGCAATTAAAAGCCTTCCAAAAAAGAAAAGTCCAGGACCTGATGGATTCTTAGTGTAGTTCTACCAGACCTTTACAGAAGAACTAACACCAGTCTTTCTCAAATTATTCCATGAAATTGAAAGAGAGGGAACACTCCCAAATACATTTTATGAAACAAGTATAACCCTGATTCAAAAACCTGACAAAGATATATCAAGGAAAGAAAACTATAGACAAATATATCCCTGATGAACATAGATGCAAAAATCCTTAATAAAATATTAGTAAGTGCATTAAAAAATGCATCAAAAAGACAATACATCATGATCAAGTGGTTTCATTCCAGGGATACAATTTGGTTCAACATAATAATATAATTCATCACTTAACGAATTCAGGAAAAAAAATAACATGATCATCTCAATAGATGCAGAAAAGATCTTTGATAAAATCCAGCACCCATTCACATAAAATACACGGGAGAAGCTAGGGAGGAATCAAAGGAACTTTACATTAACATTGTAAAGGCCATTATAACAAACCCAAATCCAACATCACACTAAATGGAGAAAAACTAAAAGCATTTCCTCTAAAATCAGGAACAAGACAAGACTGTCCACTCTCACCACTCCTATTCAATACAGTCCTCGAAACATTAGCCAGAGTGATCAGGCAAGAAAAGAAAATGAAAGGCACGCAAATAGAAAAGAAGAAGTTAAACTACCTGTGTTAGCCAATGATATGCCCCCAGAAAACCCAAAAATACTCCACCAAAAGACTTTTGGACCTTTTAAATGAATTTATTAGCAAAGTAGCAGGATGCAAAATCAACACCCATAAATCAATAGCTTACCTATACTCCAACAGTGATTCAGCTGAGGAAGAAATCAGTAAAACCATTTCCCTCACAATAATCTCAAAAAATAAATACATACATAGTTGGGAATAAATCTCACCAAGGGAGTAAAAGAGCTCCACAGTAAAGTTACAGAATACTAAAGAAGGAAAAGAAACTGAAGAAGACCTTAGAAGATGGGAGGATGTCCCATGTTCTCAAATAGGCAGCATTGATATTATCAAAATGGCCATACTACCAAGCAGTACACAGATTCAATACAATCTGCATCAAAATATCAATGACAACATCTGAGTAAATATAATACTATCTTGAAATGTAAAAACAAATATATAAACACATATTCACATATATATGTATATATATTAATGACATTCCTCACAGAATTAAAAACAATTCTTAAATTCATTTGGAAGAATAAGAGACCCAAGATAACCAAAACAATACTAAGCAAGAAAAGTGAAACAGGAAGCATTAAAACCCCTGATCTGATATTACACTACAGAGCTGAAGTAACAAAAACAGCATGGTATTGGCAAAAAATAGACACAAAGACTGATGGAACAGAATACAAGACACAGGGACAAATCCACATACTTACCTACAACTATCTGATATTTGACAAAAATGGTGCTAGGAAAACTGGATAGCTATATGTAGAAAAGTGAAACTAGACCCGTGTATCTCACTCTGTACAAAAACTCAAATTGAAATGCATGAAAGATTTAGGAATTAGACCAGAAACCTTACGATTGTTAGGAAAAAACCCAAAGTTAACACTCCATCATGTAAGTGCTGGCACCAACTTCCTTAACAAGACCCTAAAGTGCAAGAAATAAAACCAAAATTCAGTAAGTGGGATACTTTCAAACTACACAGCTTCTGCACAACAGAGAAAACGATCAAGAGTGTAAAGAGAGCGTACGGAATGGGAGAAAATCTTGGCCAGCTAATTTCCAATAGGGGATTAATATTCAGAATATACAAAGAACTCAAAACTTAACACCAAAAATACCCAAATAACCTGAGTCTTGCCAACCCCCGCAGAGACCAGGTAGGCCCAGGACAGACCAGCCAATCCATGTGGAGCCCAGGAATGCCCAGGACAGTCTTGCCAACCCCCAGGGAGACCAAGTAGGCCCTAAACAGCCCCACAGGATCTCCACAGAGATCAGGCAGGCACAGAATAGCCCTGCCTATCCATACAGAAAGCAGGCAGGCCCAGGACAGCCCCGCCAATCCCCAGGAGCACAGGCCAAGGACCACCCCACCAACCAGCCAGGAGCCCAGGCCCAAGTACAGGATTGCCCACCACACTGAGAACCATGCCTGCACACCACAGTGCTATATCTCCAAATAGACTGCCCAAAGCCATTGTTGGGCTTGCCCTTTCAGCCTCATCTCTAAAAGAGGTCCTTGCCATCTTGGGACATCTCCAACACCATCTCAGGTTATCCCCTACTGCTGTCACCACCCTCTTTAGTTGCAGTAACTTTTATTTTGGGACATCATCCGGTGGCTGGAAGCCCAACACCAAGGTACTTACAGGTTTGATGCTACCCAGCCACCAACCATGGACATGGCCACTTCCATCTAAGGACAACAGTCAAGACACAGAAGACCATCACCAAGGCCGCCCTGGAGAGCCTGATTCATGCCCACCCAGTGGAGAGGAGGCCCGAGGCTGAGGTTCCCTATTTACCAACATGTAGCTCCACCCAAACTACCTCCATTTTGTGACATTGCAGCCAACCCCACAGCCCTCCCCATGTGATAATCTCCACCATGGGACATCAGACAGAGCAAGGAGGCAGCTGCCCCTTGCAACACCACATAGATCATATGCTATGCCACAAAGCAAGTCTTAGAAAATACAAAAAAATAGAAGTACTACCCTGTATTCTATCTGACCATAATAGAATGAAATTATAAATCAGTGACAAATTAAAAAATGGAAGCTACTCTAAAATGTAGAGACTAAATAATATGCTATTGAATGACACACCCATAACAGAAGACATCAGGGAGGAGAAAAAAAAATTCTTAGAGGTAAATGAGAACTCTGATACAACATATCAAAATCTCTGGGACACTATCAAGGCAGTACTAAGAGGAAAGTTCATTGCATTAAGTTCATTCATTAAAAGAATAAAAAGTCAACAAACGACCTCACATTATAACTCAAAGCCCTAGAAAAAGAGGAACAAAGCAATACCAAAAGAAGCAGAAGACAGAAAATAATTAAAATCAGGGCTGAAATCAATGAAATTGATACAAACGAAAACACTGACAAAACAAAAAGCTGGTTCTTTGAAAAAATAAATAAAACTGACAAACCCTTAGCCACCCTAATGAAAAGGAGAGAGAAAACTCAATTTCCAAAAATTTGTGATGAAAAAGGAAATATCACAACAGACACTATTGAAATACAGAAGATAATTAGAAACTTTTTTTGAAAATTTGTATTCCAGTAAAATAGAAAACCTTGAAGACAATAACACATTTCTAGAGGCATATTACCTACCCAAACTGAAGCAGGAGGACATACAGAACTTAAACAGATCAATTTTAAGTAAGGAAATAGAAGACACCATCAAAAGCCTACCAACCAAGAAAAGCCCAGGACCAGACAAATTCTCAGCCAAGTTCTATAAGACCTACAAAAAAGATTACCAATACTCCTCAAATTAGTCTATGAAATAGAAAAGGAGGGAACCCTTCCAAACTCATTCTGTGAGGCTAGTATCACCCTGATACCAAAACCTAGTTATCACCCTGATACCAAGAGATACATGAAAGAAAGAAAATTTCAGCCCAATAACCATAATGAACATAGATGCAAAACTCTCAATAAAATTTTGGCAAATTGCATACAAAAACATTTAAAAAATAGTGCACCATGACTAAGTGGGGTTCACTTGAAGGATGCAAGGTTGGCTCAACAAATGGAAATCAATAAACATAATTATTCGCATCAATAGACTTAAAGATAAGAATCATATGATTACATCAATAGATGCTGAGAAAGCATTTGACAAAATACAGCACCCTTTCATGTTCAAAACAATAGAAAAACTAGGGATAGTTTTTATATACCTCAACATTGTAAAAGCTAGCTATACTAAACCCAAGGCCAACATCATCCTAAATGGACAAAAATTGGAAGCATTCCCTCTAAAAATGAGAACAAGACAGGGATGACCTCTTTCACCACTTCTATTCAACATAGTCCTTGAAACTTTAGCCAGAGCAATTAGACCAAAGAAATTAAAGAGATATGAACAGGAAAAAAAGAACTCAAACTATCATTTGCCAACAATATGATACTAAGAGGATCCAAAAATTTCCAGCATAAAACTTCTAGAATTAATAAATTCAGCAAAGTAGCAGGATATAAAATCAACACACATAAATTAAATGCATTTCTATACATCAGTGATGAAACCTCAAAAAAAGAGAAATTAGGAAAACTATCCTGTTCACAATAGCCTCAAAAAAAAAAAAACCCTGATAATCAATTTAACAAGAAGAGAAAGAGCTCTACAATAAAAACTATACAACATTAAAGAAAAAAATGGAAGAAGACCTTAGAAGATGGAAAGATCTCCCATGCTCTTGGATAGGCAAAATCAATATTGTCAAAATGGCCATACTACCCAAAGTGCTATACAGATTCAATAAAATTCCAATTAAAATCCCAACACCATTCCTCATAGAAATAGAAAAAGCAATCATGAAATTCATTTGGAAACAAAAGAGTCCCAGAAAAGCCAAAGCAATCCTTAGCAAGAAGAGCGAAGCAGAAGGCACCACAATACCAGACCTTGAACTATACTACAAAGCTATAATAACAAAAACAGCATGGGATTGGCACCAAAACAGACATGTAAACCAATGGTACAGAATAGAAGATAGAGAGACAAACCCACATAAACACAGTTATCTCATATTAGACCAAGGCACCAAAATATATATTGGAGAAAAGATAGCCTCTTCAACAAGTGGTGCTAGGAAAACTGAAAATCCATAGGCAGCAAAACGAAACTAAACCTCTATCTTTCACCATGCACAAAATTCAACTCAAAGTGGATCAAGGACCTAGGAATTACACCAGAGACCCTGTACCTAATAGAAGAAAAAGTAGGCCCAAATCTTCATCATGTCGGATTAGGCCCTGACTTCCTTAACAAGACTCCTAAAGTGTAAGAAGTAAAACCAAGAATCAATAAATGGGATGGATTCAAACTGAAAAGCTTCTTCCCAGCAAAAGAAGCCATCAATGAGGTGAAGAGAGAGCCTACAGAGTGGGAGAAAAGCTTTACCACACACGTCAGATAGAGCACTGATCTCCAGGATATATAAAGAACTCAAAAAACTTAGCACCAAAAAAACAAACAACTCCATCAATAAATGGGCTAAGGAGCTGAACAGTCACTTCTCAGAGGAAGAAATATAATTGATCAACAAATACATGAAAAAATGTTCAACATCTCTAGTAATTAGAGAAATGCAAATCAAAACTAAGATTTCATCTCACCCCAGTCAGAATGGCAATTATCAAGAATACAAACAACAATAAGTGCTGGCGAGGATGTCGGGGGAAAGGCATGCTTAAACATTGCTGGTGGGACTGCAAATTGGTGCAGCCAATCTGGAAAGCAGTATGGAGATTCCTTAGAAAACCTGGAATAAAACCACCATTTGACCCAGCTAACATACTCCTCGGTCTATACCCAAAGGACTTAAAAACAGCATACTACAGTAACGCAGCCACTTCATTGTTTACAGCAGCACAATTCCCAATTGCTAAACTGTGGAAGCAACCTAGATGCCCCTCAAATATGAATGGATTAAGAAACTCTGATATATACACACAATGGAATATTACTCAGCATTGAAAAAGAATAAAATCATGGCATTTGCAGGTAAATGGATGGAATTGGAGAATATTATGCTCAGTGAAGTAAGCCAATCCCAAAAAAACAAAGGCTGAACGTTCTCTCTGATAAGTGGATGCTGATCCATAATGGGGAGGGTGGGAGTTGGAGGAATTTTGGTCAAAAGGGAGGAAGGGAGAGGAAGAAGGCATGGGGGCAGGAAAGATGATGGAATGAGATGGACATCATTACCCTAGGTACGTGTATGACTGCACATACAGTGCAATGCTACATCATGCACAACCAGAGAAATGAGAAGTTGTGCTCCATTTGTGTACAATGAATCAAAATGCATTCTGTTGTCATATATACCTAGTTATAATAAATAAATGAATTTTTAAAAAACCCAAATAATCCAATCAATAAATGGACAAAAGGACTAAACAGAAACTTCTCAAAAGAAACAAATAACCAACAAATACATAAAAAAAATACTCAACATCTCTACTAATCAGAGAAATGCAAACCAAAATTACACTAATATTTCATCTTGCTTCAATGACCAAGAATATAAACAATAAATGCTGGTGAGGTTGTGGGGAAAAAGGTACATTTGTACATAATTGGTAGAACTGTAGACTAGTACAACCATTCTGGAAAAAAGTCTAAAGGTTCTTCAACAAACCACAGATGGAACCACCATATGATTCAGCTATCTCACTCCTTGGTATTTTCCCAAAAGATCTAAAATCAGCATACTACAGCAATACAGCCACCTCAATGTTTAAAGCAGCACAATTCACCATAGCTAAATTATGGAATCAACCCAGATGCCCATCAATAGATGAACAGATTAAGAAACTATGTTATACTTGTACATTGGAGTTCTACTCGGCCACAATAAAAATGAAATTATGGCATTTGCCGGTAAATAGATGGAAATGAAGAATATCATGCTAAGTGAAATAAGCCAAACTCAGAAACTCAAATGTCAAATATTTTCTCTCTTACACAGAAGCTAGAATAAAATAAAGGAAAGGAGGGAAGGACAGGATAACAAAGAACCAGTCAAATATAAATTAATAGACAAGTAAAAGGAAGTCAAGTAGAGTAGATGAGGGAGAATGGGAGAAGAAAGAGGATGGGTGGGAAAAGGGGGAGAGAAGAAAGGGGAATCATGCTGAAATCAATACCCCAATGGGGGTATATCCTGGAAAGTGAATGTTGGGTAAATATTTGAAAAATCTATCACTTTAAGTCACTAGACTAATAAAGAAAAAACCTTAATCATATCAATAATACCAGAAAAATTTTTTAAAAACTGAACATCCATTCATAATTTTTAAAAAATACTATCAATAACTAAGAATAGAAAGAACTATCCTCAACCTGTATTGATAGCTAATAGCTTCCTTATTGGTCTAACACTGAATGGTACCCCTAAGATCAGGAACAAGGAAAAGTTATCTGTTTTTATCACTGTTATTGAAAATCATACTCGCGGTGAAACTATTAAAAAAAAGAACTTTGGAAAAAAACAAAGGGGAAGAGTCTCATAAAACTAGATTTTAGATTTGGCAATACTTTCTTTGATATAACAACAAAAGAAAAAATAAATTGGGCTTCATCTAATTAAAAGCTTTTGTGCATCAAAGAACACTATCAACATAGTGAAAAAACAACCCCTGGAACAAGAGAAAATATTTGCAAACCACACATCTGATGAGATATTAATATCTATGATACATTTTTTTAAACTCCTATAACAAAAACAAACCTGACTCAAAATAGGCAAAGGATGGGAAATGTTGATAATGGAAAAGACTAAGAACTGAGGGTGGGGAGAATATATGAGAGCTCTTTAAATTCTCAACTTTGCTGTGAACCTAAAATTACTCAAAAGAAAATTTTAAAAAATGGACAAAGAACTTAAATATTTCTCTAAAAGAAGACAAACTGACAATAAATATGAAAAGTTCAACATCACTAGTCATTAAGGAAATGCAAATGAAACACCACTTTACATACATCATTCAAAAAACAGAGAAAATAAGTGGTGAAAATGTAAGAAATTTGAACATGTGTCTATGTAAAATCTGCAGCCTCTGGGGAAAACATATGTTGGTTCCTCAAAAATTAAATATAGAATTATCATATCAGCAATTTCACTTCTGAATATATATCTAAAAGAAATGAAAGCAGGAAACCCAAGAGATATTTGTACACAGCAGCATTATTCACAATAACCAAAAGGTAGAAACCCAAGTGTCCATCAATGAATAAATGAATAAACAAAATGGGACATTTTGCTCAGAATATTGTTCAGTTTTAAAAGTAAAGGAAATTCTGACATGCTACAACATGGATGAGCCTCAGTGACATTTTGTTAAGTGTCATAAGCCAACTTCAAAGGACAAATACTGCTTTTGACTGCCTTTAAGTTGCTATTAACTATCTACCATACACTGGCTTATAAACAACAGACATTTATTTCTCACATTTCTGGGGAATGAAAGTGTGAAATCAGGATGCAGGTATGGTCTATTTCTGATAATCCTCATTTGTGTTGCAAACTGCTGACTTTTACCTATATTCTCATATGGCAGAAAGAGAGAAAAGCAGCTGTCTGGTCTTTTATAAGGGCACTAATCCCATTCATGAGAGCTGAACTATCAGTGCTGAACTATCATGACTTTGCAAATGCCACAATTCCAAATATCTTCGCATTGGAGAATTAGACTTTACTAAAAAGTTTGTGGGGACACAAACATCTAGTCCACAACAATGAAGAATCTAGAACTTCAAATTCAGACAAAGTTGAATAGTAGCTATTAGGAGCCAGTGGGAATAGCAAATAGAGAATTACGTTTGGATGGTGTTGAGTTCATTTCCTGTTACTATAATGAAACACCTGGAGCCAAATAACTTAATAAAATAAAGTTTATTGAGGTTCTAGAGGTTGAGCTCTGATGATGGTCTCAAGATAGATGGCACCATAATGGTGGGAGTGCATGTGAGAGGGGGGTTGTGTAGGAGGATAGCTAACATTCGGTCAGATTGGAAGCCAGAGATTCAGGGGTCGGGGTCAGGCTCAGGCTTTAATAATCCTTTGTGTTTTCAAGAGCTAAATGAAGATCCCAGGAACTATCTTAAATCCCTCCCAAGTACATGCCTCCCATGATCTAACACTAGACTTTAGTTCTACACAGCCACATTAAGAACCAAGTCCCTAACACATGAATCCTCGCGGACGAACTCAAACCATATCCAAACCATAGCAAATGAATAGAGAAAAAAATTCTGGAGATAGAAGGGATAGTTAGTTAGTTACACAACAATGTTAAGGATTTTTTTTTTTTTTTTTTTTGTGGTACTGAGGTTCAAACACAAGGCTTCACACATGCATGCTAGGTAAGTAGTCTACCACTGAGTTATATCCCCAGTCCTGGTTACACAACAGTGTAAATATGCTTAATGATATTGAACTATATATTTAAAAATGGTTAAAATGATAAATTTTCTTATGCTCATTTTATCATGGGGGGAGGATACTGGCAAGTGTAGTAAGTATAATTAGAAAACAATAAAAGCAATATGGTTCAGAAATGGAAAAAAAAAATCACTACTTGGAGATGTCATGATTATCTGTGCAGAAAAATCACAAAGAATCTACAAAAAAGGCCCAACATGTAATAGATGACTTTAACAAAGTCTTAGGATATAAGGTCAAGATATGAAAATCAAGCCGGGTGCAGTGGCCCACACCTGTTATCCCAGTGGCTCGGGAGGCTAAGGCAGGAGGATCGCAAGTTCAAAGCCAGCCTCAGCAATAGCGAGGCACTAAGCAATTCAGTGAGACCCTGTCTCTAAATAAAATGCAAAATAGGGCTAGGGATGTGGTTCAATGGCCCAGTGCCCCTGAGTTCAATCCCCAGTACCCCCAAAAATAAAAATTTTAAAAAAGATACAAAAATCAATTGTACTTCAGTATAACAGAACTGAACAATTTGGAAAATGAAACTTTAAAAACTGTGTAATTTAATTATCAAGACTACAAGCAAGGACTGGGGTTGTGGCTCAGTGGCAGAGCACTTGCCTAGCATGTGTGAGGCACTGGGTTTGATTCTCAGCACCACATATAAATACATAAAAAAATAAAGATCCCTTGACAACTGAAAAAAATAATTAAAAAAAAAAGACTACAAGCAACAATAAGGGTTGGGACAGACATGGGGAAAAAGGTATACTTATACATTGCTGGTGGGACTGCAAATTGGTGCAATCATTATGGAAAGCAGTATGGAGATTCCTCAGAAAACTTGAAATGAACCCATTATTTGACCCAGTTATTCCAGTCCTCAGTTTATACACAAAGGACTTAAAATCAGCATACTACAGTGATGGAGCCACATCAATGTTCACAGCAGCTCAATTCACAATAGCTCAACTATGGAACCAACCTAGATGCCCTTCAACAGATGAATAGATAAAGAAAATGTGGTACATATACACAATGGAATATTAGCCTTAAAGAAGAATGAAATCATGGCATTCGCAGGTAAATGAATGGAGTTGGAGAATATCATGCTAAGTGAAGTAAGCCTATCCTCAAAACCCAAAGGCTAAGTGAAGTAAGCCAATCCCAAAAAACCAAATGCCAAATGGTCTCTCTGATTAATGGATGCTGATGAATAAGGGAGGTGGGAATAGGAAACATAAGAGAAATAGAGAAACACTGGACGCGACATGGGGGAGGCGGGGGGCAGGAAAGGGGAATGGGTATAGTAAAGATGGTTGATAAA
>CM053399.1:82008506-82103206 GCA_028644305.1 Xerus rutilus | reverse complement strand
GCAAAGGGGAGTGAGGGGAGGGGAGGGAGTATGGGGATGGAAAAGATGGTGGAATGAGATGGACATTATTACCCTATATACATGTATAATTACACTACCAGTGTGACTCTGCACCATGTTCAGCCAGAGAATTTGTGCTCCATTTGTGTACAATGTGTCTAAATGCATTCTACTGCCATGTATAACTACCAAACACATATTCAGCACAGACTTCACGTTTTGAGCAGTCCTCAAGTGAGAAGCAAGTCTAGGAAAAGGGAACAAACTAGAAAAACTATTTGAAAAGAATACTGATAATAAGAAGAGCCAGGCGCGGTGGCACAAGCCTGTAATCCCAGCACTTTGGGAGGCTGAGACAGGAGAATCGTGAGTTCGAAGCCAGCCTCAGCAACAGCGAGGCACTAAGCAACTCAGTGAGACCCTGTCTCTACATAAAACACAAAATAGGGCTGGGAATGTGGCTCAGTGGTCGAGTGCCCCTGAGTTCAATCTCCAGTACCAAAAAAAAAAAAAAAGAAGAAGAAGTAACAGTAGTTTTTTTAAAGAGCAAAAATCAGACTTCAGACAACAAATGAGATGGAAAAATCATACCAAACAGACTGAGGAAAGGACTGCCCTCTGTTACAGTTATAACCAGTTACGAGCAATAATATAAAGCACCCAAATATACAAAATATGATTAGACCACTCTGGTAAGACATCTGGCTGAGAATGGTAGATGTGATTGGCTTACTTGAGGCCCCCGTTTGGAATATGTCTTGTCTTGTGTTTACAACAACAGCCCCAAATAACTCACAAGAAATAATTGTAACTATTGAGAAGGTCTTGATTCATCTGGGAACAGTAGAACACAATGTAGAAGCGTGGGCACTGACTGCACTAATTCATGGCTTTATAGTTCATATACATCTCATTTTGAAATCATAAAATTAACAATAAAGAATATAGGTAAATGTCTTTTAATTTAGTTAACAATAATGAGCCTTAATTTAGTTAACAAAAATTAGTAAGGCCCTTGAATTTCTAAATTTTCATAGCTAGTGGATTAACAGACTTTAACATTTGGCTTAAAATCACTTTGATAATGGCAGATCCCACTTTAATCCATTAAAATCTCTCAGAATTGTTCCACCTTTAAAATCAATAAACTGAAATATTTCAGTTTCTAACCATAATTTCCTTTTTTCATGATCTTTAAATACCTCTAATCAATAAACTGAAAACACTAGATTCTTCCCTAACACCCATTCTACCTAGTAAATCACCAGATCCTGTATATTTCATTCTAATACACCGATTTCCATTATCTTACCAGGAACCTGCTAATTGCCTAATCCAATTGATACTTCTGTGTCTTGTTCTTTCCATAACATAAGTGACTTAATACTTCCAAAGTATGTAATAAATGAAAATTAAGGGTAGTATGTTTAAAATTAAAAATCAGATGTCCAGAGAATATGTGAGACAGTAGAATCACACCAAAAGACTTTTACTAAAGTACTATAATAGACTGTGAGATCATTTGGGCGATACAGATACACTATGAAGGCTTTTATTGGTGAAAGTTCATTTAATGAGAAAGAATTCACAAATAGCAACCTTCAATACATACCTAGCCACTGTTGCTGAGATATTTCACACCAGTATTTTCTCACTGAAAGAATGTCTTTGAGTAGTATGTTGCTACAATCAGCTCCATAAATAACACCATTAGATGAATCTTTCACTGTATCCATGATATAATTCAAGAGTTCATGACATTTTAGTCTGGGTGCTCCTATTTAAAAATAAAACAAAGAAACAAATAAAAATATACCTCTCATCAATAAACTGGAAGCAACATTAGATTCTTCCTAGCATCCACTCTACCCATACAGTGAGTTACTAGATTTAAAATCTTAAATTAAGAACAGTTATGCCGAACACAGTGGCACATACCTGTAATCCCAGTGACCTGGAGGTTAAGGCAGGAGCAATCACAAGTTCAAAGCTAGTCTCAGAACTTAGCAAGGTCCTAAGCAACTTAGTGGCACCCTGTCTCTAAATAAAAAAATAAAAAGGGCTGGGGATGTGGCTCTGTGGTTAAACGCTCCTGGATTCAATTCCTGATACAAAAAAAAAAAAAACCTGGAATGACAACTACTTCAATTACAACATTTGGGACATTAATCTCTCCTTACACAGAACAGTGATTAAAAACTATGGTCCAAGAGCAAAATCAGCCAGTTGTGTTTTTGTAAATAAAGTTTTATTGGAATACAGTCACATGCATGCCTACTGTCCATGGCTGCTTTCAGGCCAAAAGAGCAGAGTCAACTAAGGCAGAGAACATATGGTCTGTAAAGTCAAAAATATTTACTATCTGGTCCTTCTACAGACAAAGTCTATCAAGCCCTGAAGGAATATACAGCAAAAGCAATCATTATTCTGTCCTTAAAAATTCATATTCACAGTTCTAGCATTAAACTTCAAATGATGCAAAATTCCTTGGCACTTTATTACAAAGAAAGAATTTACTAGAATAATAAGATTACAAGGAAGCTCTTGACATTGAAAAATAAACTTTCTTCCAAGTTCTATAATGGCATACAAATGGTATACAAATATGTAAGGCTGTAATTTTAACAGCATATTGTTTGAGATTCCAAAAATTCAGCATTACTATGTATTCTTGAAGGTATCAAAACTGTATTTAAAAACAACTATATTCAGGGGCTGGGATTGTGGCTCAGCGGTAGAGCGCTTGCCTCGCATGCGTGAGGCCCTGGGTTCGATCCTCAGCACCACATACAGAGCAATAAAATAAAGACATTGTGTCCATCTACAAAAAAATTTAAAAAAAAAAACAACAACTATATTCAGTAATTCATGTCATAGCTCAAATGTTATCATACTTCAATAATGACTTATACACTGATATATCTGTAATATCATTTCTACTTATGCCTTAAGTATTTCATAATTATAAGCATCTGACCAATGATTAACTAACTATACAACCATATGAACCTTTTTTTTCCCCTTTGGTACTGGGGACTGAATCCAAGGGTGCTTTATCCCTGAGCTACATCTCTAGCCCTTTTTATTTTTAAACAGGGTCTTGCTAAGTTGCTTAGTCTTGTTAAGCTGCTGAGGATGGCCTTCAACTTGTGATCTTCCTGTTTCAACCTCCCAAGTCACTGGGATTACAGGCATGTGCCACTGTGCCTGGCCCCATATGACATTCTTCTTAACACCATGTGTATCTCTCTCCTACAAAAACGTTTTATCATCTATGATGTCTGTTGTACCATTAGATCCTTAGGGAAAGAAATTAATTAATCTTTATATCCTCACAAATAGCTACGTAAATTAATTAGCATGAAATCACATTTATCAATGTTGTTTATTCTAATATATTCTGTCCTCTGCCTAATTTGAGAAGTGTTTCAAGAATTATGCTAACAAAAAAAAAGAATTAGGCTGACATTTTTTTTCCTAAAAATAAAAATTGCCTTAGGTCAGGGGAGTAGCTTAGTGGTAGAGCAGTTGCTTATAATACAGGGGAAAAAAATGTCTTAAAAAGACACCTAAGTTGCTTGCAGAAACTTCAAAGAAGTTCATGAAACTGAACATTTTTCACAACTTGGTTTCTTGTTTTCTACACTCTCTGCTTTGTGCAGACTCAGACAAATGCTAACATAAAGGTATGAAAAATATTTTCTTGTTCTTTTCCAGCTGCCTTTCCCCTGTTTTTTTCTAATGTCTGTTTCTTTCGTATCATTATGGATACCAATGCTGAGCAAGTTTATCAAAATCTGGGTATGTGTTTAAATTCTCATCAACATTTCAACTTTTTTGGGGGGGAGGGAGTGACAAACTGAAGAAGTGAGGTTAGGTAATAATAATTCCCTGGTTTTTCCCCAAGTGTTTTAAGTTATAAAGTTCATCTAAAAGAAAAATAAGCCCTAAATAAAAACAGCACTTTTTAACTATATAAATGATCTTACACTGATAAATTCACTCTTTCTTACAAACCAACATATTAGTACATTTTCAAATGTGATTTCCGTGGTTAGTTTTGCAAATGAAGGATTTCACTGCAAGGCAAAATCAGCAGCCACCAACTTTTTTGGTCGCTACAAAATAAGCATGGTGGGCTGGGGTATCAAAGTCCTATCTTTAACTGCAATGACTACACAGAGTCTGAGCCCAGAAGTCTCTAAATGAGTGTTTCTTCAACACTGTGTAAATGCCCATTTCCTTACAAAAGCTTACCTATATTTTGATTAAAAAATATCAGCTACATAAATTCAACTCTATAAATTCAAGGTGGGAGATATACTGCTTATCAGTAGCCAGAAAGTCCTGGGTTTTGTTGCTGTAGTTTTTCTTAAGCGATAGTACATTAGTTGAGTATGGATTTTGACTGTCAAAGAAGTTAATTGATCTTAGAATCAGTAAAAATACACAATATACAATAAAAGTTGGGAAGTCCTGTTGTACTCTATACCTATCAGCACCACACTTTGGGAGATATAATTAAACTAAAGAATATTCAGAAGAGAGTAAAATAAAAACTAGGTCATACTAGCTAAAGAAAGTAGGTATATTTACCTTAAAAAAGAGGACTCAAGGGAAATATTATAGCTATCTTCAAATTCCTCAAAGAATCTCATGATGAAAAAATGATTAAGGAGGTATTTTTATGTATACTTAGAAGCACTAACAAAAAAAGACAGGGTTTTAATACTCATGAAGCTGTTCAAAGATAGAAAAAAAAGCTGAAAAGGTATATTCAGTCATTTAGACAGTACTTGTATCTAAGAGCTTGGGATGTACAGAAGGGATCCAAGAATGAGGAATTGAAATAATTTTTAATCCTTTCAATTCTGAGATTTTATCATTTTAAGCTTATATAAATTCACAAAAATATTTGAACCTACAGTATTAAAACTCATTATATATGTACTAGAAATTATAATTAACATTTATGTTACCATATTCAGATCAAACTTTTTTTATGGTAGCTTATTAGACCATTTATTTAAAATAAACAATGTTGCTTACTTTTATTTGCACATTTGATGAAGTATCTGACCAAACTACTGATTTCTTGCATTTTTTTCTGTCTGGAGGTTTGTGTTGAGGCTGATACATTTGGTTTTGCTGTTCTCAGACATTCTGTTTCTTTCTGAATGTATTTCTGTAAAAATCTTCAAGAAAATCAAATAGAATTCCAGAAAAAAAAATTATGCTTAAATTTTTATAATTTCACAAAGAACATCTTTTAAAACCACATTGCTTTGTTCAATGTACCAGCTAATTGAAACAAATCCCTTTTTTGAGGCCTAATTTCTACAATACCAATATAGAGTCTGGCCTGTAAATCTCTTAATCTACAGCCTTCTTGACTTTGTATTTTACTTCTTGCTTTCTCATTTTGTCATTAAAAGTTTACAATGTTATTGAGAGCTCTCAATCCTCTCTACCTCTCCCAACCACCTGGTCATACCTGTACCCTTTCAATGAAGCCCTAGCTTCATGACTAGCCAGTAGTATCAGGTGCCAATTTGGCCTACCTAATCAGCTTATATAAAATAGTATTCACCTTTAGGTAATAACTGTATTTGTGGTATCTAAAATAAACCAAGTAACCAGAGAACAAGGAACATGCATTTTTTATGCCATATTTATCCAAATCTATAACAATGTAGTACCAAATAAGAGCTAAAAAATTGTTTATCTGTTCCAAATACTAAAAGACAACTAAATATTCCTACTTCCTCTTGACTGCAAATGTTGTTTTCAAGTTATTTAATACACTCAGTATTCTACATTAATTTTAAATACTTTCTCTTTCCCAAGATTTACAAACTGTTACAAATGGACTTTATGGTTGAAAATGTTGTCTCAATGTAAAAACCTACCAACCCTGTTTGCCACCTCTTTCTATCCAACAATCATGTCTTTTCATTGCCTAAGGTTTTGTTTTTTAACTGCTTTCATCTCAAAGTATCCTAATATTTCTTTCACTTGTTTTACTATAACTTAACGCATGGCAGCTGCTTATAATCCCAGTAATAAAGGTGTAAAAATAATAATTATTTTTTATAACCTGAAATTTTTTCCTCTAATTTGCAATGAATTCTTACAAACTAATCCATATGAAAAGAATTCTTTCTCAGTCTTAAGTGGGACATGTATAAGACATTTTGTAGAACAATGATTTAACACTTTTAACATTCCATATAATAAGCATCCTTTAAAAATAATGCTTTAGGGGCTGGGGTTGTGGCTTAGTGGTAGAGTGCTTGCCTCACATGTGTGAGGCACTAGGTTCAATCCTTAGCACTGCATACAAACAAATAAATAAAACAAAAGTCTATCAACAACTAAAAATATATACATATATATTTAAAAAATAATAATACTGCTTTGGACAATCATTAAGTGCTAACTTCATATGCAAGGCACAATGACACACAGGTAGCAAAGCCTTACAAAAATATCACAATAAAATAAATTTGAAAGAGAAAAGCAAAGACAATTTTAAATGTACAATAGAATACCTAAAAACAGCATCCCAATTCAAATATTTTCCTTGTTTGGAATCTGAATGCCTATCTAAATCTTGAACTATTTCAGGATCCTGAATCAGGCGTTTAAATTTCTCAACTTCTTTCTGAAAACAAAAAATGATCATGATAATGTGTTACCAATCACATTCAATTTCAATGCAAAATTAAATTTAAGCCATTTACTACCCTTCGTTCTGTAGCTCTATCATGTTCTAGTTGCCGGCAGCAAATAAGGAGATCATTAAGTGCTAAACTCATGGTTTAGGATTTCAGAACACACATTCTTATCTGTAAAAAATAATAACAAAAGTAATAATAATTAGTAATAATTATATAATTGTTTTATTTCATTTATATATTTTTCTGATGCTAGGAACTGAACCCAGGGCCTTATAAATGCTAAGCACATGCTGTACCACTGAACTATACTCCTAGCCTTTATATAACTATCTTAGACTGTGTTATTAACAGGCATATTATGATCAAAGGCACAGTAGTTTTTCTTAATATCTGCTTATTCCAACATTCAAAATATTTCTTAGAACATATAAAACAATGTTCCAATACTCAAATGTGTTGTTTACAGTAGCAGGATAAAGCATAATTTCCTTGAAAAAATAAAAGTTCAGTACTATCTACATAAACAGAAGATGTTCATTCATTGATACATGCAAATAATATTTCCTTCACACCTACTGTGTTCATAGTACTATGTTAGGGATAGCTAATCCCCCCCAAAAAACACAAATCCTACCCTTAAGGAGATATATCTGGGGAGGCGGAAAATAAACAAGTAAAAAGATAAAAGCATGAGTAATTCCAAATTGTGACATATGCCTTCAAGGCAACAAAAACAGAAGAAAATAACAGTACAGAAGATCGTGTTAGATAAATTGTCAGGGAACATATCTCAAAGGAAGTCATTATAAAGTCGAGATCTAAATGAACTGGTGCCAATTATATAAAGAGCTAGAAGACCAACATTTCAGAAAAAAGACTAGCATAACCAAGTGGTCCCAAGAAGAGTGCGGTATATTAGAGAAACTAAAGGTTCCACTCCCAATATTCAACTGAAATAATACAGATTTCTAAGTAACAGCCTCTGAATTAATAAATCTAATGTTTCTTTTGAGATTTCAACCAAGTTGATCTCTTTGAAGACTTTCACAAAGACTACATCGCGTCTTCTGAGAAATAACTCTACCCTTGGCGTGCCATTTTTATTTAATGGTTAAGAGAGTGGGAACTCTATAGTAAGACTGTATTGTTTCAAATCCTGGGCCAGTCACATAAATACAATATAAACCAAGTTTTTTCGTTAATCTCTCCAAACCTGTTTTCTCAATAACAAAATAAAAAGCAATACTCATATATACCTCAAAGGGGTGTCATAAAGACCCATATGTTTAACACAGTGCCTAGAACACAGCCTGTTCATGTTAGCAATTATCATATTCCCCTTTTTATGGCAGTTTAATAAGTCTCTTTGATGATTCTTCCACTCACACCTCAAAGTCTCTGCCTCTGTGCTCTCATTCATTCCTGTCTTCTACGTGTTGAAAACCCCAAATCTATCTTATTCAATGCCAGACCTCACTCGTGGGCTTCAGGAACTTATTACACTTTGTGCCTTTACACGCATTTCCCCATTTGGAAGGCTTCTACCACCCTCCAGAACAATTTACACACTGTCAGGTTCAGGCCAAACTAACTGATTTCTCCCAGGTAGAATTTCCACATAACCTGTCACTCTAGCAGCACAGCACTCTTTTATAACATTATCAGCTTGAATTGTAGTTGTCTTTCTACTTACCTGCCTCTAGGGAAAAAAAAATTAAAGCTAAAGCTCACCACAGTGAAGGATTGTCACTCATCTTCACTTCCTTAAGCAGAAAGTCACACAGCTTAAGATCATTATTTGAACGCTGGTAGTGTGGTTCCAGAGCCCACGAATTTAACTATGAAACAGTATTTAAATCTCAATAAACGGTCGCGGTCTGAAAGTATTAATTACAAGGAAAAAAGTGACTTTGTCAAGTCACCTAAATTTGAACCCTAACGTGACAGGAAAATGGGGTGCACAGGAAGGAGGGTCAACTGAGAGTATGCATGTATATACACATATATATGTGTGTGTGTTTCTCTATATGTAGTCACACACACACTCCCTCTCATTGCTCCCCTTCCTGGCTATTGAATCCAGAGGGATTCCACCATTGAACTACACCTACCCCTTTTATTTTTTGAGATAGGGTCTCCCCTAGGCTAGCCTTGAACTTGAGATAACCTGCCTGGGCTCCCCAAGCAGCTGGGATTACAGGCACGCACGCACCAGCACATTTAAAGTCCGCTAGGGGCCGAAAGCAAGGACAGGAGAAAGAGTAGTGAGGACAGGCGACCATAAACAAGGGGTAACAACAGGGGGCTAGGGCCACTCGGGAGCAGTGCGTCAGACTGCGCATCGGGGCAAGAAGGCCGACTGGGTCCACGCTAATTCTCCCACACACAAGTCACTGCGTAGCCCCCCCACCCCTACCGCCAAGCTCTGACCGCGCAAGTATTATCTCCGGAGGCGGCAGGGTCTGCACCGCAAATCCACGCTCCTCTGCCTCCTCCCGACCACAGCTTCGCACCCCGTTATTCACGGCCTCTTCCCGCTTCCGCTTCAAATGCGGCGTGGCTGCGCAGCCGGGGTCGCGGGAGGAAGAGTCTGGCAGAACGGCGGTGCACAGTGTGCTCATGCGCAGGAACATCACGGGCTCTCGGCTCAAAACACAAGCTCCCCCAAAACATTCGCCTAGTCTGAGGAGGTGCGCCTGCGCCCTGCCCACCAATAGCGAGCCACCTTGCGCCTGCGGCTCGCCCAGAGCCTCCGACAGCCCACCTCCTTGCCCTCTTTGGTCCCACCCCTCCAACTCTGCGAACGGAAATGACGACAGCACCAAGGGGCTCAGAGGCGGGTTGCATTTCGGCGCCTTTCTTTCCTCTGCGGAAGCGATTGGTTATTGTAGGGCGAGAGAGGCGGGACAAATTGTCGCGGGTTCAGTGCCGCCAGTGGAACCGGGAGATGCGGCGCAGGAGCTGTCGCTGTGTTTGCCTTCACTTGAGTCTCTTCTCTTATTCTGGTTCCTTCTGCGATTCGGATCATGCTGTTACCCTCGGACGTGGCCCGGCTGGTATTAGGTAAGCGCAGGCACCGCAGAGAGGGTTACTGGACCAAGCGAAGCTAGACGGAAGGACCTTAGTGGCCAGAGGCTTTCCTTGGGTGGGGAAGCTTTAGAGGTTTGCCTCCTCGCTTACAAGTTCATACTGGTGGTAATTCTTCGTTCCTCGCAGGCTCTGGGAAGTTTAAGCCTCTTTGTATGTGACGACTCCTCTCCTCAGGGGCTGCGTGGCGAGGGCAGGGCTCGGGGTGGAACACCTGGATCCTGGATTCGGAAGAAAGTCGGGCCTGCACGCTTAATTGCGACCCCTGATAGAGAGTTGTCTACGTGACGGACAGGCTGTGTGTTCGTTAACCTTTCCCTTGTCAGAGTTGGGACCGAAACAGGATTTCCAGTCACCCTTCTTTGGAAAAAGACCTTCCGAACGCCCTTCGCATAACCTGGCCTTAGAATTTAGGATTTGAGACAGATGGGGATAATCTTTCTCCATATTCCCCGCAGAACGTCGCCCAGCGTAGAGGTTTGAAATGCCAGTTGCACATTTTAAAACAGTAGCAACTCCAATTCCTTTAATCAAAAAAATTCAGACACATTTTCTAGCCCTAGTTGTTCCCCCATTGGAAGAGTGGTTCGTGGGCTACTTGTTTGTCTAAATATATTGTCTGTGTAGGAGACTTTTGTTGTTGTTTGTTCTTGTTTGTCCCCTGAAGAAATAAAAAGGATTGTACTACTTGGAATGAGAGCCACGTAAAGCTTAAAACCTAAGCCAATGATTTACAAACATCATATGAGACGTCCCTAAAAGTAAATGGTAAACATCTGTGATGAAACCTCCCATAGTTTCCGCAGCCATTACTATGCTACCATTATTTTATTGTTCGAAAACCCCAATTGTTTTGTGCCTTTTAAAAATACTCAGCCCTGTCCAAAAAATATTGTATTTGTGCAGGGCTCTTGATAAGCACATTTTGCGAGAAACCTTGTGGAGGACATGGTTCCACCATTCGTTTTTGGAAAAACTAATGGCTGAACGGCAAAATTTTGTTAATGTTTAGTTAATCTTTTCTCCACTTTATCAAAACTGATTATCTATAGTATCTACCCCATACCTTCGATAAAAAGCTGGATGCCTTGAAATCATATTTATTAGGCTTATAGTTAAGTCCTTGAACAGTGGACTTTCATAATATGCATTGATAAACCTTATGTTTTTCCTCTTGCATATTTGCTTAAGAATTTTGTCTTTTAGCAGTTAGATGATCCAATAGAACTTAAGTACTCGTAGTCTTAAAAATGGTGATTCATCCTCAGCATTATTGACATTTTAGAGTGGATAGTTTTTTATAATGGAGAGTTGTTCTATGCTCAGATTTTGTGAGATGTTTTAACAGCATCCCTGACCTTTGTTCACTAGAAGCCAGTAAGACACCCTTACCCCTACTCCACCCATGCCCAGTTGTGGGGAGAAAAATGTTCCTATGTATTGCCGGTATGACTCCTAGAGAGCCTGTCACACACCTGGTGAAGAAAATCTTAAGCAGTGTGACTTTTTAATTGGAATAATTGGCACCAAATTGTGTTTTCCCCACAAATAAGCTGTTCTGTTTGACTTCCTCCTCTTTTAATGGATAAAAACTCCAGAGTCACTGGTTTTGCCCCCCCCTTAATGTCTTTGCATTACATTTTCACTGCTACCAATCCCAGCAATACACCTCCCCCTACTTCTGTTATGGACTTTCCTTATGGCTTCCCAAATAGTCTTTTTTTCGGTATTGGGGATTGAACCCAGGATGCTTTACCACTGAACCACATCCCCAGCCCTTTTTATTTTTTATTTTGAGACAGGGTCTTGCTGGTTCCTGAGACTGACCTAGAACTTGTGGTCCTCCAGCCTCAGCCTCCCTGGGATTATAGGCATGTTCTACCATGCCCAGCTTCTGGTGTAGTCTTCTTGTAATTCATCTTATTTACTATAGTTATAAATCTTCCTAAAGCATTCACACCAGGCCAACTATTCTAAAAGTTGAAATAGTTGTGCACTCAGTGTATAAAAAGAGCAAGCCTCCCCTACTCTTTCCTCTTGATTGTGTCGTTTAACATTATGTATCTTAAAATTTTATATATATATATCAGAACTACCATTTTATTTGCTCTTGATTCTTCTATTGTACACTCTCCACATCTTTAGCCTCTTTAATGTTGAACCCCTTTTTTTCATAATGTTTTTTCAGCAAATCTTTGTGTGTCTAATGAGTTCCAAACACTGTGCCAATTTCTAAATTAAAAATCAAGTTTCCCCCCTTGGCATTCGTGTAATTAGGGTTTTTACCCTTAAACATTTATAACAAAACCACTTTCCTTAATTTTACCTTATATTCAATCTAATGCTCTGTCACCTTTTCACAAGTCACATTTATTCATAAGACAATTTAACTTAGTTGCTTTACTACTTCACCTCCTTTGCATTCTTCAGCAAATTTACAGACATCTCCACCTCACTACTCACTTAACAGCCCTGGTCACCGGTGTTATTTATTTAATGCCTTTGCATTCTTCAGCAAATTTACAGACATCTCCACCTCACTACTCACTTAACAGCCCTGGTCACCGGTGTTATTTATTGCCTACTTTGGTGTTTTATCAGCGTATCAGACAAGGTACTCTATTGAACTGATCCCAGGGCAAACTACTTGAAGTATCTCCCCATATTCTTATGTATTCTGCTTTTCCTTATCTAATATGCTTGTATTCAAGATTCAAGTCAGTCAGATGTAGTGACACATGCCTTTAATTCCAGTGGCTCAGGAGGCTGAGGGAGGAGGATCCAAAGTTCAAAGCCAGCCTCAGCAACTAAGCGAGACCCTGCCTCAAAATAAAACAAAAAGGACTGGGGATGTGGCTTGGTGGTTAAGTGCTCCTGGGTTCAATTCCTAGTACCAAAAAAAAAAAGATTCGGCTCAAACACAGTGTCTGAAACCTTTCCCAGCAATTATAGTTAGTACTTTCTCCCCAGAAGTCTTATTGTAGCTGTACATTACTTTTTTCTGTTAAGTTTACCATTTTTGCTATTTTAAGTATGTAGTTCTATGGTATTAAGTACATTTACTATGTTCTGCAACTATCACCATTATCCTTCTCTATACTGAAACTTTTTGTCCATTTCACTATTCTTAATGTTGGATTAATGAACAAGCTTCAAAAGTTCTGGGAGCCTCCAAAACTATCTGCAAAAGTTTATGGTCATATGTCATTTTTATAGATGAAAGGTCCAGAATTTTCTTCAGTTTCCCAAATAGGTTTGTTACTTTCTGTATGAGTCAGCATCTATTCAGAAATAACAGAAATCCGTGTGAGTATTTAACATAGAAGTATTTAATGAGGGAATTGGTTACACTAGTAATAGAAGAACTAAGAAGCCAAACAGCTTACTCAAGGCTACTCAGAGGTTAGCATAGCAGGAAGCCACTAAACTAATCAAGAAGATAAGAGAGAAAGCAAACCAGAGGCAACTGTAGAAGATAGATTTTTTTTTTTTTTTTTAATAAGAGGGCAATAGAGAGGAGATTCTACTGAGGCAGTGATAACATAGGAGTAAAATATACAGCCTCTTCCTCCTGTGCTCCAGTCTTACATTATTGCTTCCCATTTCACAAAGCCAGCCAAAGCTAGCTGACATAAGCCTGGGAAACTTTGCCAGTATGGAGTAGGCTTCCTGTCATACAGAACAGAGGAAGAATGGATTTGAAGGCATGCAGGACAAGGACTGGCACACCCCCAAAAGATCAAGAACCACTGGTCTGTTCACCTTTAACATCACAAAAACATACAGATGTTTAATAAGTATTTACAGAAGTGCAACTCTGAGCATGATACTCCCCTTCGTCTACTGAATAATATCTGTACTCATTACTGACATGTGCAATTTTTCATGGTCCTTACCTATTCTTTTTGGTTGTATCTCCAACTAAGTGTTCTTTTTCATATACTTTGTGGTGGATCCAAACTGAGCCTTTTCCCAAAATAAGCTCTGCATATATGGTTTACATCAGTGTATTCAGGGTCCCTGCACTCTTCAGGATTCACCTCCTCCTTGAAGTATTGCATAGTTTTACCCCAAGCCTGGTAATAATTGCTATCTTCTCATAAAGTAATTGTTTCTTTCTTTTTAAAAAAATTTTTTTTAGATATTGGTGGACCTTTATTTTATTAATTTACTTATATGTGGTGCTGAGAATCAAACCCAGTGCCTCACACATGCTAGGCTCATGCTGAGCCACAACTCCAGCCCCAGTCCTGTTTTCTTATTGCTTTTGCTTTGCATTACACTTCTTTGTGTATATATCTTCTGGTTCCTTGTGGATCATAACTTATTTATAGATTAAGACCTTGTCTTTTTTTTTTTTTTTTTTTTTTTTGTAGATCTGGTAGTACAAAGCACTATTAAGACTTAAGATTATTTACATTTTCAAGAACATAAAACCACCAGTTTCTCTGGGAAATTACTAGAGTGTGTGAAGGCAATATTTTCACATAGGTGCCTTTAGTGTTTCTTTAGACTCCTCTCTTTTTATCTTTCCCTCTTTACAAATAGGAAGAAGTCAAACTTGGCATTCCAATTCCTTAAATTTAAATAACCTTGATATAGTTAGAATTTTTATCTTTTCATCAGCTGTTTAAGAACTGGTTGCAATCAGGTACTTGATAAATAAGCATATTTTAGACACACAAACTGGTTAATCAAATATAATGACTATGAATTTCAACTATTTCCTGCGTTATTTTGTAACTTCTAGAACAAAAAAATACATCACATCTAATCTAAAATGGGAGCTTGAGGTTGCCAATAGTTGGGCATGCTCTTCAGAGAAGATAATGCATTTCAATATTATTTCAAGATGCATTGTAATTTGAACACTTGTTATATAAATAATCTAGCCTTTTAGCAGCCTTTTCCCAAGTGTGTGCTATACAAGCATGTATTCTGTTATGACATACCATGAATTATCCAAACTGATTAGTCTTTTCCCAAGGTAATGCTGGTCAGATGACCATATTTTTCTGTAAATGGTTAACTATATCACTATGTTGTGTATAGAATTTTGTTTCTCAAACTATTTCACTTATAACAGCCGATAAGAACTAATTTTAGACTTTTTTCACCAATTCCCCCTCCCCACATAAAGTTTCAATGTCACGATTATATTGTATATCTGTTCATATGTTTTATCAATATGATTTATGCATAAAAATGAAATTTTTCTTATTCCTTCCTCCCCTAGAACCAGTTTTCATCCCATTAGGGTGATATCACTCTTTGAGAATGCCTAGTCTTGGGGAAAGAAAATCTACTTTAATTAGATTTTATACTAACACCTGTCAGATGTAGTAAGTAACCAAATACATCTAGGGTGATTAGTGCTTTTGGAACTCTACCATGAAAAAAAAAACTGTTTATTTGGCATTTTCAATCTAAATCTTGAAACATGAAGAGAATGTTCTAACTGCCCTAATTCCAGGGTGATTCCAGTGGTTTGTAGATATTTTAAATTTCTATGTTCATGAAATTCTAGTAGCAGCTGACTCATTTAGTCCAAATCATATACCTAGCAGAATGCCAGTCACAACTGACTATATTTCAAAAAATAAAAAGGAAAGTACCAACTACAGCTGACTATAGTTTCACAAAAAGGAAAAAATACCAATTTGCTTTTAATTTATGTAGCTTCACATCTGCTGTGGGATCTTCAACCATGGGAGTATTAAGGTAATGGTACCTGAAATAAAAGTTTCTTCAGGTTTCTGCTTTTTCATGCTCCAAAGCACATTGTCTTTGGATTTTTTTATTTGTATATTTGTTTGATTCTCCTTACAGCATTAGTAAGAAGAAAACCTGATTCATTGACTATAAGTAGGAAGTAATGAGTTGAGTCTCAAGTCATAGTTAGGGCAAGGCCTAAAATGGAATGGCCTTTTCTTTGCCCTTTCCTTTTTAAAACCCTCATGTGTAATGACTTTATAGGCCATCTCGTTAGGGTTTTTTGTTTTGTTTTGTTTTTTTTATATTACTACTGGGACAATGTTAAAAATATAGTCTCAGGTGAAAAGAATAGAACCTGATAATTTTTTTTTTTAATGTGGTGCTAAGTGAGGATCAAATCCAGTGCCTCACACATATTAGGCTAGTGCTCTACCACTGAGCCCCAACCCAGAACCTGATAATTTTAAAGTTAAAAGAACCTTAGAAATATTTTCTTTAGTGGCTAACAAATATGTGTTGACTTTTATAACAACATTGAAAACAGTTTCCTACAAAGACAAGTACAAGAGAATATTTACCAACCATAGCTAGTCATGGTTTTACAAATAAAAAGAAGGAAAAATACAAGTTCATCTTTAATTCATGTAATTTCACATCTGCATTGTGATCTTCAGTGATGGGAATGCTAAAGTAGTGGTATCTGAAACACAGATTTCTTCAGGTAAAGAAATATCATGTATAGAAAAGATTAATTTGGCTGGGCATGGTTGTGCAAGCCTGTAATCCCAGAGGCTCATGAGGCTGAGGCAGGAGGATCAGCAAGTTCAAAGCCAGCCTCAGCAACTTAGCAAGGCCCTAAATCAACTTAGGCCCTGTCTCTAAATAAAATTTTAAAAGGGGATGGAAATGTGCTCGCTAGTTTGTTAAGCACCCCTGGGTTCAGTTCCCGGTACCAAAAAAACAAAAAAATCATCTGAAAGAGATGGAACAGCAAGACTAACAGTCAAAGAGGAAATTAGGAAGTAAAGCTTCGTACAACATGTTAAGAATCTAGAATTATATTTTTCATTGAGATAATTCACTTTAAACAAAATAGAAAACAATAATCACCTCTAATTTCAAAAAATTTCTGTAATTCCAAAAAGAAACCCCACATTGCTAGTAGTCACTCCTAATTTTCCCCTTTCGCCTTTTCTTATCCTCTGGCAAACACTAATCTGCTTTCTGTATGTATGTATTTGTTGTTTCTGGACAGTGCATGTAAGTGAAATATAATATGTGGCTATTTGTGTCTGACATCTATCTCTTGGCACGTTTTCACGGTTGATCTGTTGTTACAGGTGCTAGTACCTTTGCCCTAGTATGTATGAACTGATATCTCATTGTGGTTTTGATTTTTTTTTCCTACTAATAGTTGAGCATCTTTTTATGTGCTTATTCACAATTGGTATATCTTTGGAGAAAGATCTCTATTCAAATCTTTTGTCCACTTCTTAATTATCTTTTTATCATTGTCCTGTCAGTTCACTATATATTTGGTTTCTAGTCACTTGTTAGATAACATGATAGTATAATCTGCTAATACTTTCTTTCATTTTATCAGTTACCTTTTCACTTTCTTGATAAAATCCTTGGAAGCAGAAATTTTAAATTATAAGATTTTTCTTCCCCTTTGGTTGCTGTGTGCTAGTTGTGTCTAAACAACAACTGAATGATTGAGAAATCATTGCCCAATGCAAAGTTGCAAAAATTTACCTGTTTTTTCTTAAGTTTTAACTTTTACGTTTAGATCTTTGATCATTTTGAGTTAAATTTTGAATATGGCATAAGGTAAGAGTCCAACTTCATTCTTTTACACATGGATATGTAATTGTTCTGGCATCAGTTGTTGAAACTACTGTCTTTTCTCCTAATGAATATCTTGACACCCTTCTTTAAAAATCAATTGATCATTAATCTCATGGTATTCTCAATTCTGTTCCATTAACTGTATATCTGTTCTTGTGCTATTACCACATTATCTTGATCACTGTAGTTTTGTGGTAAGTTTTGAAATGGATAACTGAGTTCTTCAACTTTTTCCTAGTTTACAAGATTATTTGGGTCCCTTGTATTTCCTTGTGAATTTTAGGATCAGCCTTTCAATTTCTGTACAAAAGGGATTTGAGGTTTCAATAGGGATTATGTTGGATGTATAGATTAATTTTGCAAGTATTGACTTTTTAACACTATTAAGTTTTCCAATCCATAAACACAGTATGTCCTTTGATTTTGGTCATCATTAATTGCTTTACTATTTTCTAATCTTGAGTATACAAGTCTTGTATTCCTTTTGTTTTCTTATTGCTAAGGATCATATGCCTTTTGATGCTATAGTAAATTAAATTGTTTAATTTATTGTTCATTGCAAGCATACAGAAATATAGTTATTTTTTATGTATTCATTTTGTATCCTGCAACCTCAATGAAGTTGTCATCGCTAATTGTGCTGGTTCTTTAGGATTTTTCCACATAAAACATCAGGTCACACTGGGCACGGTGGCGCATACCTGTAATCCCAGCGACTCGAGAGGCTGAGACAGGAGGATCCTGAGTTCAGAGCCATCCTCAGCAACAGCAAGGCACTAAGCAACTCAGTGAGACCCTGTCTCTAAATAAAATACAAAATAAGGCTAAGGATGTGGTTGAGTGTTACCCTGAGTTCAATACCTGGTACCAAAACAGGTCATCCACAGATAGGGATAGTTTGACTTAGTCTTTTCAAATCAGGATTTTTTTTTTAAATTTCACTTTCTTTACTAATTGTTCTAGATAGCTAGAACTTGCAGTATAATGTTGTATATAAATAGGTAGAGTAGACTTCATTGTCTTGTCCCTGATCCTGTGGGGAAAATTTTGATTCTTTACTATTGAGTATGTTAGCTGTGAGGTTTTCATAGATTCCTTTATCAAGCTGAGGAAATTTCCCTCTATTCCTAGGGTTTTATCATGAAAGGATGTTAAATTTTGTCAGATTGTTTTTCTGCATATATTGAAAGAACAATTTGGTTTAATTTGTGAAGGATTGATATAAATTCCTCTTTCAGTGCTTCATATAATTCACCAATAAGATCATTTGTTTCTGGACTTTGTGAGCATTTTTTTTTTTTTTTACAAATGCTTTCTCTCGTTATAGGTCTATTCAGATTTTCTGCTTTTTGAGTTAGTGTCAGTAGATTGTGTATATCTAGGAATTACCCATTTCACCTAGATTCTCTAAATTGTTGACATACAACTTTAAAGTATTCCTTTGCAATCTTATTTACTTCTAAAATGTAGATAGATATCTATGTCCCCCTTTTATGTTCCTGATCTTAGTAATTTGAGTTGTCTTTTTTGGTAAGTCTAGCTAAAGATTTATTTTATTTTATTTTTTAGTTTCACACACCAGCTTTTGAGTTCATTGACCTTCTTTTTTATTTTCTGTTTTTCTTATATCCATTATTTCTACTCTAGTATTTGCTGTTTCCTTCTGCTTACTGTGGGTTTAGTCTGCTCTTTTTCTAATTTACTAAGGTATAAGATTAGCTTTTTTTTTTTTTTTTTGGTACTGGAGATTGAACTCAGGGGTACTCGACCCCTGAGCCACATCCCCAGCCCTGTTTTGTGTTTTTATGTAGAGACAGGGTCTCACTGAGTTGCTTAGCACCTCGCCATTCCTGAGGCTGGCTTCGAACTCGTGATTCTCCTGTCTCAGCCTCCCTAAGTGCTGGGATTTTACAGGCTCGAGCCACCGCGCCCGGCTAAGATTAGCTTATTGATTTAAGATTTTTCATCTTTTTTTATACAGATGTTTACATTTATAAATTTTCCAGCACACACTGCATTAGCTGCATAAGTTTTGATACATTGTGTTTTTCTTTTTTTTTTTTTCAACCTCAAAACATTTTCCAATTTCCCTTTCCCTTTTTTTTGTACTGGGGATTGAACTCAGGGGTACTTGACCACTGAGCCACATACCCAGCCCTATTTTGTGTTTTTTATGTACAGACTGGGTCTCACTGAGTTTCTTAGCACCTCACAGTTGCTGAGACTGGCTTTGAACTCTCAATTCTCCTGTCTCAGTTTCCCAAAGTGCTAGGATTACAGGCATACACCACTGCGCCAGGCTCCTTTTCATTTCTTTTTTTTTTTTTTTGGTACTAGAGATTGAACTCAGGGGCGCTCGACCACTGAGCCACATCCCCAGCCCTATTTTGTGTTTTATGTAGAGACAGGGTCTCACTGAGTTTCTTAGCACCTCGCCATTGCAGAGGCTGGTTTTGAACTCACAATTCTCCTGTCTCAGCCTCCCTAAGTGCTGGGATTACAGGCGTGCACTAGCACGCCCAGTTTGGACGTTTTAAATAATAAAATGTGCTAGCTTTCATAATCACATACTCCTCTTTCCTCCATGTTGGTTGTTTTAGCTGTTGCTTGTTATTTAATGAGTTTGCTGAACTAATTTATAAAGTCTATATTCTTCAAAGAGTATGCATTCCATGATTAGATGTTGATTTTCTTAAATGTTGGGAGCAAAAAACTTTTCCATTGTTCCCAAGGGGTTCTGTGTGTACTTTGGGGCCATGTTTTAATATATAGCCCAGCCCTTGACAACTCTCTTAGACTTTATATGTTAAGGTTCTTGGGATTTGTAAGGCTTTTGAGTCCCAAAGGGTATAAATTAAAAGTCAAAGGAGTTCCTTTCTGACTTTTCATGAAGAGTAGGTAGGTCTTCTGTTTACTTTTTTGGGTGAATCATTAGGCAGAGAGTGAAACATACAGTTAAGGTACTTTGACAGAATGTAGGTTTTTTGATAATCTAGCAAGTGAATTTGTACCATCTCCTGACCTAGGTGTTATGGAGTAAAAGAACTTAATTTGTCATTTCTTCATTGGTTTTCTTGTATTCCTAACTGTGAAGTAATTGCACTGTCAGGCACCTCATTTTACAAGCTTAATTAGAATTGTTTCTTATTTAAAAAGCTACCAATATGATCTATCAGCTATACTTTGTATTATAGCACAATCTAGTGTTTCTAGGCAAGTCTGCAAAATACCAGCACATTCTGCCCGACTCCATTTATGTATTGGTACTTACTCTAGCATTTTCAATAGTACAAAAGTACAGAATTTATTGAAAGTACCTAAAGTTTTATTTTTTTTGTTTAGGTTACTTACAACAAGAAAACCTCACTTCTACATGCCAGACCTTTATTTTGGAAAGTTCAAATTTAAAAGAGTATGCAGAACACTGTACAGATGAAGGTTTTATCCCAGCCTGCTTACTGGTGAGTTACTTGTTCCTTAATGGAAATACTTCCTACTTGACCAATATGACAGATAATGAACAGTCTTTCAGCTCATCAAAGTCAGGTGTCAGGGCACAATATAGTCCCAGGTACTTGGGAGGTTGCAGCAGGAAGATCACTTGAGCCCAGGAATTCAAGGCCATCCTGGACAACATAATGAGACCTCCCTCTCAATTATTAAAGATTTAAAAAATCAGCAGTCAGAATTGGCAGAAATTCAGTAGTTTATATTCATCTAGGACTGATAAGAACCAGAAAAGGCCAACTATTCTTTTTACACATTTATGCTAACCTGTTAAGGGATACAGCTTTACCTCTGAGAATCAGTTTCAGAATGACACACTTATTTCTGATTAGTTCCATTGCTGCTTGTCTCAACTTATTTTTGTTGGTGTATGGCTTATTTTATCTGTCAGCTTACTTCAGACAACAATAAAACAGGTATTTTAGTATCTTGATGTCACCTCTTTTGTAAATATCACTAGACCAACAGAGCACCGTTTATCATAAAATGGATAAATTCTAGAACTACGTTATTTTATGAATTATTTGTCCTTCTGTCTTATACATAACTCCTTAGAGACATAATTTTCTGTGTAGGAAACCTAAAAGAATCTATAAAATTACATTTTATCAAGTTCATGGATATAAACTGTACAAAACGCCATGGTTTTTCTACATATCCACAGTAAAAAATAGGGATTTGAAATTTTTTTAAATACCTATTTATAATAGCAACAGATAAACAAAATGCTTTGTTAATCTAACAATATGTTTAAATCTGTATGATAAAACTGCATGAATGACTTTCTCAATAGGACTAGAAAGCACAGGAAGTAATGCCAAGAGTTAATGAATGGGATGACATCAAATTAAAAAGCTTCTGCACAATAAGGGAAGTAATTATGAATGTGAAGAGGGACCCTACAGAATGGGAGAAAATCTTTGCTAGCTACTCTTCTGACAGAGGATTAATATATAGAATATATAAAGAGTTCCAAAAAATTTACACCAAAAAATTAAATAACCCAATTAAGAAAGGGGCAAATGACAATCCCAAAAAACTAAAGGCTGAACGTTCTCTCTCATAAATGGATGATGATTCATGGGAGGTGCGGGGCACAGGAAGAATGGAGGAACTTTGGGCAAAGGGGAAGGAGTGAAAGAGGGGGCATGGGAGCAGGAAAGATGATGGAATGAAATGGACATCATTGCCCTAGGTACATGTATGACTGCACATGTGGTGTGACTCTGTATCGTGTACAACCAGAGAAATGAAAAGTCAGGCTCCATTTGTGTACAATGAATCAAAATGCATTCTGCTGCCATGTATACCTAATGAGAATAAATAAATAAAAAGAAATGGGCAAATCAATTAAACAGACGCTTCTCAAAATAAGTACACAGGGCCAGCAAATATATAAGAAAATATGAACATCATTAGCAGTTAAAGAATGCAAATCAAAACTACACTGATTGAGATTTTATTTCACTCCAGTCAGAATGTAGTCATCAAGAATACAAACAATTAGGGGCTGCAATTGTAGCTCAGTCATAGAGCGCTTTCCTCGCACATGTTAGGCACTGGGTTTGATCCTCAGTACCACATAAAAAATTAAATTAAAAAAAAAGAATGCAAACAATTATAAATGCTAGAGAGGATGTGGAGAAAAAGGAACACTTTTACACTGTTGGTGGGAATTTTTTTTAATACTTGATATCTATTCTTTATTTTTTTTAGTTATAGATGGACATAATACCTTTATTTTATTTATTCATTTCTATGTGGTGCTGAGGATCTGACCCAGTGCCTCACATGTGCTGGGCAAGCACTCTACCGTTGAGCGACAACCCCAGCACTAATGGAAACCAATATTGAGGTTCCTCAAAAGACTAGGCATGGAACCACCATATAGCTAGCTATACTGCTCCTCAGTGTTCATCTTACTGCAGTGATACATGCATACCCATGTTCATAGCAGCACAATTCACAATAGCCAAACTAGGGAACCAGCATAGGTATCTGTCAACCAATGAAAAATGTGGTATATATACACAATGTAATTTTATCTGGCCATAAAGAAAAATGAAGTCATGTTATTTGCAAGAAAATGGATGAAAGTAAAGACCGTCATGTTAAGTGAAGTAAGTCAAACTCAGAAGGTCAAGGTCATGTTTTCTTTTCATATGTGGAAGCTAGAGAGGAAAAAGGAAAAGAAAGCTGGTGGGGGAAGGTGGGAGGGTCTCCTAAAAATCAAGATCAGTAGAGGAAAGGGACCAAGGGATGGAAAGCAAGGAAGGAGGGGTGAAGGGCTGTGGAGTGATATTGGCCTAAATATATTGTTACATTATGTGAATGTATGAATATGTCACAACAAATCCAATGAATATGTACAACTATCACATGCCAATTAAAAAGTGGAAAAAAGGTTGAGCATGGTGGTGCAAGCCTATAATCCCAGCATTTAGGGAGGCTGAGACAGGAGAATCTCGAGTTCAAAGCCAGCCTCAGTAACAGCGAGGTGTTAAGCAACTCAGTGAGACCCTGTCTCTACATAAAACACAAAATAGGGCTGGGGATGTGGCTCAGTGCCCCTGAGTTCAATCTCCAGTACCAAAAAAAAAAAAGTGGAAAAAAATTAGGACAAAAAAGAAAATTGAATTTTGGATAAACAATAAAATTATAAGTATGTTCCAAATACAAAAAAAACTGAATGAAAGAAATCTAAGATATAAAAGGAAAATGATAATATGTTCATGGATTGAAGGAGTATAGTTAAGAATTTAATTCTCCCCAGTTTGATTTATAGATTTATCATAGAATTCCCACATGCAATTTTGTATGTTGAAACATTGAATTTTAAATTTTACATGGAAAGGAATGAGAAAAGCCCAAACAATTCTGAAAAAGCCAACTTGGAGGACTGACATTTCAAAAACAAGATCAAGAAAAACAAGGAAAGACTGAGAACCTCACAAATAAGAGGAATCTAAGGAGACATGATATCTAAATGCAACCTGGCATTCTAGATTGGATCTTTAAGCAGAAAAAGGACATCAGTGGAAAAACTAGAAAAATCTGAAAAAAGTTTATAGTTAGTAGTATTTTACCGTTATTTTTTAGTATTAAAGTACAGTGCTTATGTAAAATCTTAATATGCTGATTGAAGGCTATTATGGGAACTCTGAAATATCTTAAGAATTTATTTTTTATTTATTGATTGATTTTTGTCATAAGGTACTAGGGATGGAACTCAGGTGCACACTACCACTGAGCTACATCTTCAGTTCTTTTTTATTTTGAGGCAGAGTCTCACTAAGTTGCAGAGGAGGCAGAGTCTCACTAAGTTGCAGAGGCTGGCCTCAAAACTTGAATTCCACCTGCTTTAGCCTCCCAACCAGCTGGGATTTTTAGGCTTGTACCATAGTGCCTAGTTTTCATTAAATCTTAAAAAGTTATTTAAAAACAAAAATAAAAAAAATACAAAGAAGGTGAAGGTGAGTACTCATGTCCCTTTTTTTTTTTTTTTTTAGATAAGGAAACAAGTTCAGAAAGATTAAATTACGTGCACATAGTTTCTTACAAGCAGCACTAGATCCTTTGCTGGGCTTTCTGTTTTACTTTTTATTACTGACTACTATTTGGCAGAGTCCCAAAATAGCAGAGAAAGGAAAAAAACAAAGTGGGAAAAAAAGGTAAAGGAGAGGAATATTCTAAGAATATGACTATTCATTGATCCTTCTACCTGATGAGGCCAAAGGGAAGGCATTGCTATCATCTCTTAGGTAATGGGAATTTCATGTTCATGCCTAAAATTTTACAGCAGTGGAGATTAAGGGTTTCTATGAAGAAAGGAAGCAATTCTTGGGTCAGTCATTTGGCAATTAACTATTAGCTACTAATTATTACCAATTATTAGAAACAAGGCATAATTGCCAAGATAGGATTAGACAAATTCCCTATTTTTCCCCACATTTTTTATTGTTACATTACAGTTGTATGTAATGATGGGATTTTTTTGTTGCATATTCATACATACCCACAATAGCAAATCCCCTATTGACACAGGGTTTAGTCAAGGCAGAAGAACAGATTAGAAATCTCTTGCTGAAAGTTCAGGAGAAGAAAGGGAACTAATTGCCTACTGTGTGTCGGAAGTTATCCTCAATCTTCACAACAAATATTCTATGTATTAAGAATGTGTCCACTTTATACAAGTGAAAGTAAGCCTCAGAAATTTAAGTGATTTGACCCACATATAGTAAATGTTGAGTTTGAAACCAAAACTGTGAACTCAAAAATCCTTATTCTTCCCTATAATTTCAATCTCGAAGTTATAAAAGCATGCTGTGGTCATAGTGGGAACCAGTGGGGGGTTGCGGGGAATAAATAGGTGGGCTGATGATAAAAATGAGGACAAGAATGCACTGATCTTCAGAAAGCTCTTACACGCTCAATTTTTTAATTTTTTTTTTTTTTTTTGGTAGGTTCACGTGGCTTTTAGGATAGTATAGCCAGAGCAGATTAGGATTAGATCCTTATTGTTTTGTTTTGTGGCAGTGGGGATTGAACCCAGGGCACTCTATCACTGAGCTTCATTCCCAGTCGCCGCCCTCCCCCACAACCATCTTTTTTGTTAAATGTTGGGGCAGAGTTTTGCTAAATTTGGGGGCTATTCTTGAACTTGGCATCCTCCTGCCTCAAACTCCGTAATCATCTGGTATTACAGGCATGCACCACCATGCCTGACAATTTTTAAGCAGTTGTTTGAATCTCTCCTCCCACCTGAAACCTGCTTTTCTGACCTTGGACTGTCTTGGCTAAGGAAACACATAGTCACAATGTCCTATTGAAACAGGCAAGATTCTTGACTTTTAGAAGATTTGATCCAACCCATTACTTGAGTGGCTTTTTTCATTTTTGATGATGATCTTCTTTAGCCTTTCATCATCTGCTCTTTTGCAATGTGGATCTTTTATTAACTTTTTAAAAATTTGTTCTGTAGTTGTAGATGGACAGAATGCCTTTATTTTGTTTGTTATGTGGTGCTAAGGATCAAACCCAGTGCTTCACACATGCTAGGCAAGTTCTCTCCACTAAGCCACATCCCCAGCCCCTTTTATTAACTTTTGAATGATGAAATATTTCAGTGAGAAATTAATTGTAGTAGATGATTTAGGTAATGTTTGATCTTTTTCTTTTCAGTCTTTATTTGGAAAAAACTTGACAACAATTTTGAATGAATATGTAGCTATGAAAGCAAAAGGTAAGAACTCAGGTTCAGGGATTTTTATGTTGATGTATACAGCATTTATTGATTCCATTAGAAATAATTTTTAAAAGATTAATTTCTACAAACACCTTGAAAACTTGTCTCAGTCGTGATGAGATAAATTTTACTGGTGAATATCTAATTCATTTTTTATATGGAGTACTTTATAAATTTCAAAATTTTGAATGTTAACAAATATAACTCAAACTTAATCATTTAAAAAGTCAAACTAATACTTGCCTAAATTAATGATGAGTTAGAGGAAAGTTCTGATTGTTCATTCTCTAATACTGATTATTTCTATGACTTCTAACGTTAACAAATAATTATTAATTATTATTAATTATTAATTAGCACAAAATGATAACATGAAAGAAATTTAAATACTGTCTAATTTTTTTTTTTTGGTGGTTTTTTTGGTACTGGAGATTGAACTCAGGAGCACTCGACCACTGAGGCACATCCCAAGCCTTATTTTGTGTTTTATGTAGAAACAGGGTCTCACTGAGTTTCTTAGCCCCTCGCCATTGGTGAACTAAGTTTTGTGCTAGATGCTTTCGTGTTTGATCTCATTTAGTCTAACTCTAAAAGGTATTTTTGAGGCCTGTTTTTAAGCATAAGTAAATAGAATTACATTTCCACATTAACAAAGAATAAGCATAACCTTTATGATAATTATTTGTTATGAAGCAAATTGTTTTAATTCACTTTTCAAATGTCAGATGAAATCAGAGGGAAGATCAAAAATAGTTATCTTTTAATTCAAAATGGTACAAAATAATTAGCCAAAGGATGTGTTTGAGTTTATACAAATTTCCATTTCCACTCATATTGTGTTTGATATCCAAAGACTTAAAAAACAAAGCAGCCTCATTATATCTTTTTTCAGGCCATTTTACAAACAACAGGCTTATTTCTCAGTTCCCAACATCAATCATGTCAGTAGTTGAGAGAGGTTTCTTTTGTTGTTGTTTTCTGTCTTTGTTCAAATTGAATGATGAATTTTCTCCAACTTGGTTTATTTCCCTGTGATTTAGAAACATCAAATGATGTCCCAGCAATAATGTCATCTCTGTGGAAGAAGTTAGATCACACACTTTCCCAGATCAGGTACTAAGCTTATTGAAATGTGCATAATGATTTTGGAATACGAACATATTTTGAGTTTTAAAATTCTTAAGACCTATATAGTACACTTACATAACATTTACCTAAAATGAAATTATTTAGAGGTTATTTATATTTCTTAGTCTTTAGTTGGAATAATACGAAACAAATTTGCAGACTTTCAATAAAATGTTTACAAATGAAGAAAGTGAGGACAATAGAAGTTTGAGGACAATCTCTCAAGTTTCTGCAGCAATTTAAAGACAGATCTTGGGCTAGATTATGAGTCTCCTAATTCCAGTCCATTGTCAATTCCCTACGAAAACTCCCTCTTCATAACATATTCAGAGAATTAATATATTAAATGTCCAGTTTGGTTCTTCCCTTATAAAGAAACAAGCTTGATGAATAATGCTACTTCTGGAATCTTTTACCTTTAGAATTTTCTCATGGGAATTACATTTATCTTCTGCATAGTTCACAGCCTCAAAATGCTGGTTTCAATGTCCTTAGGATGCCAATCCTCCTAGTACCAATTTTGTAACATCTCTTATTTTGACGGTTGTGAAAAATCATAGCCTATTGCCCTCTCTTGTACAGTTAAAAGTAAGTACCCCATCTAACTTCAGCAGAGGTCTCATTTTCTTTCTTAGCTTAAACTGTGAAAATAGCCCCAAATGCTTTCATCCTGACTCCGGACCATATCTTATTTGGTACTTTTATCTACTTCCTTTTCCTGACTCATTTTTTCTGCAAATAATCTTCAGACATTCACAATTTAGTATCTATAAATACTGTGTAAATTGGGATATTTATTGACAAGGTACTACATCTTTTTTTAAAAAAGGAATCTTAGCCAAGTTTTTTCCAGAATTGTTTTATATATTTTTAAAAGTGCTTTATTCAGTTCAGTAAGTTTTATGGCTCTTGTTGATGGAGTCTTATTTGACACATTTTCTGTAGTGTTTGTGACTGCTTACCAAATACTGGGTGGGTAACTATAACTCATAGTTAAAGGATTAGCTCGTACTGTGAGTTTTCCTGTATGGTTTTCTCCTTTAGAGGCTGGATAAAATAATTTCTTAGTCATAAATTTGTTAAAATCAGGATATCCTTCAACATGAACTTTGGGATTCTGAAGTAATTGATGTGTGTGAAATCAGAATTTCTTCATGGGAAAGCATCCCTATAATTGTGAAATATAAATTTAGAAGTTACATATTTTGTATATAGCTTCCTTAAATATATATAGAGTTCCTAAAATTATGTCAGACTGTACTCTTAATGTTAAAGTATTCTGATGCATGTTGAATTGAATAATATGTTATGTGAGTATATTTATACATCACTATCTTTCTCCCAAAGCAAATCAGAGTTGCTTACTCAAAAAACTTGTTAGTCTGGGCTGGGGTTGTGGCCCAGTGGTAGAGTGCTTTCCTAGCACATGTGAGACACTGGGTTCAATCCTCAGCACCACATGAAAAAAGAAACAAATAAAATAAAGATATTATGTCCACCTATAAGTACAAATTTTTTTTTAAAACTTAGTCTTTTTGGTCTAAGAGAGATCTGTCACTTTTAAAATTATACTTAGCTTCAGGTGTGACTATAACTAAATCAGAGTGTATCTCAGCAACAAAAATTTTTAGTGAATAACTACTTTGTTTTATTTGTTAGGAGCATGCAAAGTTCTCCAGGTTTTGCTGCCAATCAGAGAGGTTAGTATGAAACTTTAAACAATGTTCCGCATTACTTCAAACACCATCTATCTAATGCATGTTTTAATTAACAGTACATATGAGCTAAGTATATGTTTTGTTTAAACTTTTTTCTAACTAGGATTGTCATATTAGGAGATACTTTATCTGTATACACACACACACACACACACACACACACACACACACACACACACAATTCTCCCTACATTTTTCCATTGGCTCTCATGTAGTGGCATCTTTTTATTCTCATTCCCCATCCCCTCTTGGCTGAATCTTAACAGCTAGAAATTCATAATTTTGAATTTCTTGATTTGTGAGGATATTATGAGTTTTTGCAGAACAAATGTACTCTTGAACTTACAAAGTTTAAATGTGTTTATTTTCTTTTGTTGCTTAAGAAATTATCATGTAAATTTACTTGATATGTTTAAGGGCCATCTTTGAATCTGTACATTTACATGTATATATAGGTAATGCATTATTTTGACTTGTTAAAATTCCAGAATTACTGATATTAATTTTTTTAATGCTCATATGTTTCAGCTCGAACAAGAAATGGAATTGCAGAAATCAAACGACAGAGAAGGCTTGCCTCTCAAACAGCTGCTGTCAGTTCAGAGTTACTGACTTTACCTTATGTTTCAGGACAATTTACCACTTCTCCTTTGACAGCTACACAAGCTATTAGACCAGCTAGCCAAATTTCAACTCCAATGAGGTCAAATTTTATAGTGGTCAACCATTCACAGTCACAAGATACTGTAACTAGTAAGTTTAAATTTTGTTCTTAATTTTGTTGTTAATTAAATGTTGTTAATCAATGGGATGGTCTGCTAATATCTCTATACTCATAGTACAGACTTATGACCAAATAAAAAGATGAGAGACTAGAAGTGGAATAGACTTTGTGTCACTTTGCTATAAAATAATCATATAAAATCTAGGAGCTGGGGTTTTCTCAGTGGTAGAGTGCTTGCCTAGCATGTGTGAGGCACTGGTTTCAATTTTTAGCATCGCAAATAAATAAATACATGTTCATCAACAACTAAAAAAAAATTTTTTTTTTAAATGTAGGAATCATTTTAGTCCAGGGTTCTTCCTAATTTTAACTTAACTGAATCCAACCATCAGTTCTCTTCTAATTTTAGAAAAGATCTTGTATTTTAAACAGAATAAATGTTGTATTTAAACAACTTCTAACCTTTATTTATGGCAGTCTGCCCTCCTAGAATAAGAAATGTCTTTCTAGCTCCCCTCTTTCTCTGCATTGAAAACCCTATGTGTTCTTGGCTGAATCTGGTTTTTTTTTTGTTTGTTTGTTTTATTGTTTATTGCCTCACACATGTCAGATAAGTAAGTGTTCCACCACTGAGCCACAACCCCAGCCCCTCTTGGCTAAATCTTCACAGATACAAATAAACTTAGAAACCATGTGGTACATCTTGCTTGTTGTATGCTTGGCATATAGCAAGCACATGATAGCAAGAAGGAAGAAATAAGTTTATAATGTAGTTAGAATAACAATTTCAAAGTCAGTTCTCTCAGTTCCCAGTCTAGTAGTCTTCTATGCAAATAAAGTTTTTTTGCCATCCATTTAGATCTTCCTCATTTGTGTCTTTTCTCCAATCCTTTTCTACACTCAGAACACTTAGTTTATGCTTAACACTTTTTCATTCTGCAGTACTTTTTGTTGTTTTTTGTATTTGTATTTTATTGTAGAACCTTAAGTCATAAGGACTAAGTTTACAGAATTCAATGTAAAATAAAAACCAGTATTTAATGTTTCTTATCCCATTACAGGATTAGAATCTTTTAGTCTCCTTAGCTTATTGGGTTTGTTTTTTTGTTTTGTTTTTTAAATACAGCTGGAGAGGCTTTAAATATCATTCCTGGTCCTCAGGAAAGGAAAACTCATGCCAGTTTAATGTCTCCTGGTAGACGTAAAAGGTAAATGCTTTTTATAAAGATTATGTTGAAACAAAGAATTACAGCAAAATATTTCCATTGTGAATAAAATAGCAAAACTGGATTAAATTCTTGGGACTGGATACTACTGTATCCATTCTAAAACATGTTGCCTTTTCTCACATTCTAAATTTATTGAACTTGAGTTGAAACCTTTAATCAATGGCATATTATTGTTGCAGTGGAGATTTTTTCCTGTAGTGGCATGTTAAATAATGGTATATCTTATAATTGATGTTATCTCAGATTTTTTTGAAACAAGTGCTTTTTAAATAAATATAAATGATGCCAGTATGTTTATCTACAAACACAGAACTTTCAATTAATAGACTCTTTTCAGGTACACGTTTCAAGAAATGTTCTTTTTTGTCTAGCTTGGGTCTCTTTGAAGAATATTTCAGAAAAGAGAGAAAAGACTTTTTTTTTTTTTTAATTTTTTTTCCCTCTGATTTTTCACCTGTCCATCAATGGGTGTTTTTACTGTTATCTCTAATTCAAGGTTGACTTTATCACAAGCTTCCTTTATTGCTGGGTTCTTTTACTACAAGCTTTCTCACTTAACCACATAAAATAATAATAATTTCTAACATACAGAAAACTTGGCCTTTTCTTAATGAAGTCTGTACACATAATTTACTTCATTTCATTTTTCTGTAAATCCAATAATGTAATTTGTCTTAACTCCAGTATAAATTGGGTGAAAGGATAAGAGCTTACATGCTTAAGATTACATAGATAGTAAATGGTGAAGGAAGGCTTCAAAATTCATTTCTTCTGAGTTCAAATGTGATAATGCCCTTTGTATTCTGCTTCTTTTTGTTCCTATATAAAGAGAGAAAATGTGTTCTACCATGACAATCTTAAAATGTATGTCTGTATATATAATTAGACATAGTAGTTAAAAGACAAGCTTTTAATGTGTTGCAGTGAATCTCAAAGGAAAAGTGTCACTTTATCAGGGCCTCATTCAACGATAAGAAATTTCCAGGATCCAAATGCATTTGCAGTAGAAAAAGTAAGTGATCTTCCCAAACTTTTCATCTTGAATGATTCCTTAGTTTAAAATTTTTGATATATATACAGATGTGTATGTAGACATATATGCAAATATGTATATGAGTATATATGCCTATGTATGAACATACATATAGTATCTGTGTTTATAAATACAGTATTTCTGTAAGAGTGCACTATAAGAATGCTGTGGAATTGCCTTGGGATAGGAGGCAGTAAGTTCAGAGTAGATAGCATGGGCAAATGCTCCATATAAGAAATACTGGTATATTTAAGGAACTGTAAATTCTTTGTTGTTGGATCATGCCGTATAATACTGCATTTCCTGGGATCAGTTATTCCTCATATGATAAAGACTATGAAACTGCATTCTGTAAGCAGTGAAGAAAGATGATGAAAGATCTGTAAAAACACACTTACAAGTTGTAGCATGTTATTTTAATAAGAAGGGATCCACCACAAATCCCAAGTTTCCAGTTAGGTGTATTAAAACCACCCAGCTTGAGCTAGGGTGTGGCTCACTGGTAGAGCACTTGCCTCGCATGTGTGGGACACTGGGTTCAATCCTCAGCACCACATAAATAAATAAAACAAAGGTATTGTGTCCATCTACAACTAAAAAAAAAACCAAAAACACCCAGCTTCCATGGATTGGTATTTTGTTCCTTGTTTTGTTTGAGAGTGAGTCTTGCTATGTTGCCCAGACTGATTTTAAATTCCTAGGCTCAATTACTCTTTGTGTCTCCGCCCCCATAGTAGCTAGAACTATAAGCATACACTACCATGCCCAGCTCCAATGATTAGTTGTTGTTTTTTTTTTAAATATTTTCATAGTTGTCAGTTACAACAGAATATTTTCGTAGTTTCATAGTTCTTTATTTATTTATATGTGGTGCTGAGAATCGATCCCAGGGCCTCACACATGCTAGGCAAGTGCTCTACCACTGAGCTACAACTCCAGCCCTGATTAGTTTTTTAAAATAAGTAAGACAGTACTCTTTACTATCCTTTATTAATGCAGAGGTTTTTTTTTTTCCAGCAAATGGTTATTGAAAATGCACGAGAAAAAATATTAAGCAACAAATCTCTTCAAGAAAAGCTAGCAGAAAACATTAATAAGTTTTTGACCAAGTAAGTTTTACCAGTTAAAATCTCTAATTGTTCTTGCTTAGTTGCATAACTGCTGTGCTAGTCAGCTTTTTTAACTGTGAAAAAATACCTGAGAAAAACAAACAAGGAAAGATTTATTTGGCTGTTTTAGAGGTTTAAGCCCACTTTCAGCTGGCTCCATTGTTTCTAGTCCCATGGTGGGACAGTACATCCTGGTGGAAGGGTGTAGCAGAGCAGAGTTGCTCTCCTCTTCATGTCCATTAAGCAGAGAGAAAGGGACTGGGACAAATAGTCTCCAAGGGCACACCCCCAAGGACTTCTCTCTCCAACTAGGTTCTGCCTCTTATGGTTTCCATCTCCTCCCACTAGTCCATTCAGCTGTGAATCCCTGAATGAATTAATCCATTGATGAGGTCAGAGCCCTCATGATCCAGTCACTTCCACAGATTCCCCACCTCTGAACATTACTACATTGGGGACCGAGCCTTCTACACATGAGCCTTTGGAGGACATTCCAGATACAAACCATAACATATGCTCAATATTTTCTATATTGCAGTGATAATATTGCTCAAGTACCTAAACAAACAGATAACAACCCTACTGAGCCAGAGACTTCAATTGATGAACTCCTGGGACTTCCGGTATGGGTAGATATGTAGAGTGTGTGTGTGCATAGTACATACATTCATAGTTAAAATGGATGGTGTTAGTTTCACTTCAAAATCATTGCCAAAAGATTATATATTGAAAAATCCAATTTAAAATTAAGATAAAGCTTTATTACCCAAATAGAATGTTTCTAGACACATTTGGATAGTGACTTTTCAGAGTCAGTTTATATTTTATTACTTAAGTAGTAAAAGTAATAAAATATTTTTAGCCCATCTAATAGCTAACCAACTTTACCAGATACCAGTAAAACACTTAAACACATACAAAAAAATCAATGTTTGATTTTTAAGTATCTAATAATTAAAAATTAACTAGTAATTATCTTTGTGTTTAATACGTGTTTATTACATTTATTATACCATGTTTGTTACATATCTTCTATATTGCTGCCTACCATAATAATTTTAAAGAAACAATGAGGGTAGTATGTTAAAGATAAACAATGGATACAAGTAATAACACTTTTAAAAAACAAAGGTACTAACCAGATGAATAGTTGTCTGTGTGAGGCTTACTGCTAATAGAAGAAATAGAGGGTCTGCAGTCACTGTTGCTGTTTAGTGATGGTGAATTAAAAAGAGAGTGAGTTGGTAAAGGAAGAATTTTATAGTAAACATTGTAAAACTTGTTCATGTGGAAATGTGCTCTTTAAAGAGGCAACTGAGACACGTGCTTTTACTTGTAAAATCTTGGGCAATGTAAAGATTTTTATTGACTTTCCTGTGCAAGTTCATTATAACAGGTATTCTTTCAGTTAGTAAATTCCAGATAAAACCACTGATCCGCTGCCCTTTCCCCCACATGTCAGTTCTACCACTGCTTCTTTAAAAAGCCTCTTCTATCTTAACATTTAACATATATCCTCTGTTTTAAATTTTTATAGTCTCCAACTCTTTGCTGTTTTCTCTACCAATACCTCAGGTACTTAACCCTAATCATGGCTCTTACATACTATGAGGGATAATAAAGTGAAGACACATCTAGCCACAGTGGTGCATACCTATAATTACTGCTGCTGGGGGAGCTGAGGTAGGATTACAAGTTCAAGTCCAGCCTGGGCCACTTAAGATCCTGTCTCAAAATTTTGAAAAATAAATAAAAGCTTAATAAAGAGCCCCTGGGTTTAAAGACCAGTACCCAAAAAAAGGGCAAAAACACAACCCTCTGTTTTGGGGTTTTTTTGTTTGTTTTTTTTTAGCACAAGGACAAAAGACAAAACAAAAACAGTTGTTGGAAGCTAAAATGGACAAGTGATACCTGACTTAATAGACCCAGTGTTCTCAATAAAGACAAAGCTCAGAAAAAAAGCATATTTGTAACCTGGAAATCTCAGAAGGCTCAAGAAGTAGCAACAACACCTCTGAAAGTAAATGTAAATGTGAAACTACAAACAGGAGGACAAGGTGCAAAATTTAGGAAGTAAACTCCTTGTCTTGTCACCATTCCTTGCTCTGTTCCAGAAATACTATTGCTAGTCATAAATTCTCCATCAAAATATCTTTTTTTTTTTTTTTTTTTTTTTTTTTTGGTACCAGGGATTGAACTCAGGGGCACTCGACCCTTGAGCCACATCCCCAGCACTATTTTGTGTTTTATGTAGAGACAAGGTCTCACTGAGTTGCTTAGCCAAAATATCTTGACTTACTAGCCAGGCATGGTAGTACACACCTGTAATTCCAGTGACTAGGGAGGCTGAGGCAGGAGGATCACAAGTTCAAAGCCAGCCTCAGCAATTTTGCAAGTTCCTCAGAAACTTAGTGAGACCCTGTCTCAAAATAAAAAGGGGTGGGGATGTGGCTCAGTGGTTAAGTGCCACTGGATTAAATCCCCAGTACTTAAAAAAAAAACACTTGAACTAAAAATACGGATGTTTCTGTAAGATTAATTCACAGCTTAGATTATAGTTGAGAAGCTCATAACATAGCCCCACCCTTTTGGCACAGAGCTTTGAGGTGACTTTGGCATACTACTTTTTTTTTTTTTTTTTAATTCATTGTGCACAAATGGGGCACAGTTTTTCACATCTCTGGTTGTACACAAAATAGGGTCACACCATTTGTACAATCATACATGTATCTAGGGTAATGATGTCCAACTCATTCCATCATCTTTCCTCTCCCCATGCCGCCTCCCCTCCTCTCTCTGCCCTTTAGCTAATCCAGAGTTCCTATACTCTTCCCATGCCCCTCCTTTATGAATTAGCATCCACTTACTAGAGAAAACAGTCGGCTTTTGGCTTTTTGGGGATTGGCTTACTTCGCTTAGTATGATATTCTCTAATTCCATCCATTTACCTGCAAATGCCATGATTTTATTCTCATTTATTGCTGAGTAATATTCCATTGTGTATATATACCACAGTTTCTTTATCCATTCATCTATTGAAGAGCATCTGGGTTGGTCCACAGTTTGTGAATTGAGCTGCAATAAACATTGAAGTGGCTGCGTCACTGTAGTATGCCATTTTTAAGTCCTTTGGTATAGACCAAGGAATGTGATAGCTGGGTCAAATGCTGGTTCCATTCCAAGTTTTCTAAGGAATCTCCATACTGCTTTCCAGATTGGCTGCACCAATTAGCAATCCCACCAGGAACATGTAAGAGTACCTTTCCCTCGCATCCTCGCCAACACTTATTGTTGCTTATATTCCTCATAACTGCCATTCTGACTGGTGTGAGATGAAATCTTAGAGTAGTTTTGATTTGCATTTCTCTGCTTACTAGAGATGTTGAACATTTTTTTATGTATTTGTTGATTGATTATATTTTTTCTCTGAGAAGTGTCTGTTCAGCTCCTTAGCCCATTTATTGGTGGGGTTGTTTGTTTTTTTGGTGGTGTTTTTTGAGTTCTTTATATACCTGGTGATTAGTGCTCTATCTGACGTGCGTGTGGTAAAAATTTGCTCCCACTCTGTAGGTTCTCTCTTCACCCCAATGATTGTTTTCTTTTCTGGGAAGAAGCTTTTCAGTTTGAATCCATCCCATTTATTGATTCTTTTATTTCTTGCGCTTTAGGAGTCTTATTAAGGAAGTTGGAGCCCAGTTCTACATGATGATTTGGGCCTACTTTGTCTTCTACTAGGTATAGGGTCTCTGGTCTAATTCCTAGGTCCTTGGTTCACTTTGAGTTGATTTTTGTGCATGGTGAGAGATAGGGGTTTTGTTTCATTTTGCTGCCTATGGATTTCCAGTTTTCCCAGCACTACTTGTTGAAGAGGCTATCATTTCTCCAGTGTATGCTTTTGGTGCCTTTGTCTAGTACGAGATAACTGTGTTTATGTGGATTTGTCTCTCTCTCTTCAATTCTGTATTGTTGGTCTACTTATCTATTTTGGTGCCAATACCATGGCATGCTACTTTTAAATGTGAGTAGATAAGCAAAGATTGTTCAACATTGAAGGAAACATTTAATATGAGGAGACCAAAGTAGACAAATAAAAGAAGTGAGATAGATTTGTTATGAAGAACCTATAAAGTTTGTCTGTAGTAAATTGATGTGAAGGAACCAAATTACAAAACAAAAGTTATTTTTCTATACACATAATTATACTCATTTTATGTTGATGTTCAGGAATATATTCTCCAAAGTGATTGGGAAACAAAGTTAAAGAACATTGACTTTCTATTTTCTAGTCTTGTTTTGTTTTATTTTAAATGAGCCTAGTATTACAATTAAGTTTTCTTGAAAAGAAATGCTTCTGTGTAAAACAGCAAGAATATCAGATGTCTGCTAAGTATCTCCCTGGGATTAAATCATATTATTCAATTAAGGTCATGCCTTCACTCTTTTTTGCAGAGTGAAATCCATATGTCTGAAGAAGCTATACAGGATATATTGGAACAGACAGAATCAGACCCAGCATTTCAGGCACTCTTTGATCTCTTTGACTATGGTAAATAGACAATTTTTTCAAGACAGAAAGATAAAAAATTTCTCTGGTTTCTTTGGTAACTTGAATGAAGAAACATTACACAGAGCATTTGAAAACATTACTATTTCATTAAAGCAAGCATTGTATGGATATGTAAAGGGGTTTCTGTTGTCTTTTATTTATACTTGAAAAAATTTCAGCTCTAAATTTGGACAGCATTATTATTTTTTATTTTTGTGAGCATTTTGCCTAGTCAAGAGGGAAAGTTTTGAAGCCTACTATATTACAGATGAGTTTCACTGAACAATACAAAAGGAATACAGAATACCAGCCATTGCTATGAATTCTCTGACCTAAACCAATAATTCTCAAAGTGTAGTCCCCAAAATAGTAGTATCAACATTATGTGAGAATGTGTTAAATATGCAAATTTTGGGGCCTGCCAGAAGATGTTGATCTAAAGTTTAAGAATTTCCCAGTCTTAGCCAAGTGACCTGTGTGTTCTCATATAGGTGCGTACCTATACTTCTGGCAACTGGCAGACTGAAGCAGCAGGATTCCTTGAGCCCGGGTGTTTGAGACCAGCATAGGCAAAATAGGGAGATCCTGCGTCCCCCTCACCACCAAGAAAAAATCTGATGGGAAAATCTTTATAGTTTTACATATTACAGTTTACATATTACAAAGCAAAATGTCAAAAACATCCAAAACAACTATAATTAAGATATAGGAGTGAGATAGATTTGTTATGAATAATTAAAGCCAGAGTTAAACATTTGACTACACTCAGACAGTACTAATTCTTGCTTGTTTTTATTTTTGTCATTATTTCCTGGTCCTTTTTTAACAGGTAAAATCAAGACTAATAAAAGTATATCACAAAGTATTACAAGTCAGCATATGGAAACCAATTCCACTATAGTCTTAACAGAAGAAACTAATCTAGCAGTTAAAAGTTCATTTGAAACAGAATCTGGTAAGAACTGATTTTTATCAATCAAAATGTTAATATTAGTCTCAAAATTCAAAGGCAGAAAGTATTGTTTATGTTGGAAGTTGTTCAAATTACCACATAAGTCATTTTTGTATTATTAGTTTTCTCTCCATTAGGAAAAATTACTCCCAAATCCTTAGTACTTTGATTAAAAGGTGAATTTTTAGTATTCATTCCTTTATAATATGGTAGATTCTTGGCATACACGATTTAGTATTAGTAGTATTGACTACTTGAACAGAAGTCTATAACAAATAATTTCATTAAGCCACAAATTCTAATCTCTAATCTGCAAAGTTCATATATGATAGAAGTTCTTCAGCCTAATAAGTGAGTAGCTGATGGCTCAGCATCTGTATCAGTTGTGTAAGGGCAATTATACAGTATAGTGGTAGTTTTTGAATTTGAGAGTCTGTGATGTTTTGGATTATGTTTCTACTGTATTCTCATGGATTTTGAATGTCACACAATCCACAGTAACCACTTACTGAATGAAGAAAAGCTATAAATAAGTTCATCTTAGATGTTTTAAAAAATGTATACTAAATTTTTTAAAAACTTAGTCTTATTATAAAATGTATTTTCAGAACTACATAACAAAAATGAATGACTTACTGAACTATCAAATGCAGTCAAATCTTCATGTAACCATTCCTAAGTAAAAAAATGTAGAACACTGCCAGCACCACAAAAAAACAAAAAACCTTTTTGTATACCTTCTCAATCACTACTCTCCACATCACTATTCCTGGCTTCTCACAATTATTGCTAAACAACCTTTTCAGTGCTGCCTCCATTCTGTTTTTCAGCAAACTATGCTAAATCATCTTTTTTGCTCACCTGCTTTTTAAATGTTGTTAACTTCCCATTCCGTAAAAACTTAGTGGCTTTCAATTTTCACATCTTGTCTTCCCAAAACTAGGTTTGGAACATTTCAGACTACATGTCTTCTCGGAATCCTTGGACAACACCAAAGTGCAGTCCTCCCCATTTCTTCTTAGGCTGAGCTCTAACGGAGTATGTCTCACTGTATATTATGGCCAGAAGGTTGTAGATTATTGAAACTCCATCCTTTACAAAACAAAAATTAAAATCTTATTTTCTCAGAAAGTCTTCCATTTCATTAAGAAACTACTTCCCCTGAATTTTTGGCAGTATCAGTGTTGTTATTTTACTTATGTCACCAGTTAAGATAGTTGGCCTAGGTTTTTCTGTTTTCCCTGTACATATTTGTTCAAATTAGTATTTTCTATCCTAAATTGTGAACTCTCTAAGTCTCAGTATATCAATGCTGTGTTGTTTTCTGAAATACCATTTGCTCTTACTCCATTTTATTATACTTCCTTTATTTTTCAAGATCACTTCATACATTACCTCCTTTATAACATTACTTCTTGTTCCACTGGCAGAAATAGTTTCTTTTCTTCCCGTGCTGTTACTTTTTTCCATGCTTTATTACAACTTTATGTTCTATATTGTATTGTAACACCATGCATTTGGGTGGTCTTCAGTCAGTATGTGAATGCTAAATAAAATATTGATCATGCAGGGTATTCTTGGCTCCCTTTAACCTTTAAAAATATATCAGATAAATAAGGTCTTTAGAAATGGTGGAAGTCAAAAAAGTCAATGTGGAAAACAACACTACTACTACCAACACCATCACCACTGCTACTACGAATGATGTTATGAGCCAGTTGTTTTTGTTTTACTTACTAGTAAATATTAGATGTTCTTAAACCTCTGTACTTTTTCCTTTGTTGTTACCTATTTTCCAAGCACAAAAAATAATTTGATACTTGCTTAAAGAGGCATCAATAATTAGAAAAGTAGTTGTAGATGGGTTTTTTTTTTTTGATACTCAGAGAAAGAGAGACACAGTATCAGACTTCCACTTAACTAGTATGCCACAAATTAGTATTTCCTTGGCAAAATAGGTTGTACAATACAGTTGACTAATACAGAAGCTAAAAATATTCACTGTATCTGTCCAACATCCTGGTGTTTTGCAGGTGGTCAACCTGGTCAGCCCCCATTTTGTACATCCTATCAAAATGAAGATGCATTAAATGCTTTGAAGAATGGCAACAACCACGATGTGCTTAGACAGGAAGCCCAGGAAAATTTTTCCCAAATAGGTTCTAGCGTCCAGAAAAAGCCCTTTAAAACTGCTATACCTACTGAACAGAAGTGTAACCTTGACATTACCTTTGAGTCTGTGCCTAATTTGAATGACTTTAACCAAAGAGGAAATTCTGATGCTGAATGTAATCAACATTGTGCTGAGTTATATACAAGTCAGATGCCCAATGAAACTGAAATGGTTATAGAGGTTGAAAAGAATTCTTTGTCTCCAAATGTTACAAATGAATCTCAATTACAGTCTGATCAACCCAGTATACCCATAACTTCATTTGTTTCACTTGGTAGTGAAACTAACAATGAAAACTTAATTATCTCTGGAAAAAGTTCTCAACTTTTGTCCCAGAATACTCCATTAACTGGAAAACCATCTAAAAAAAGTCCATTTTGTGAAGGTTCTGACAGTACAGTAAAACTTAAAACTAATTTCCATGGTAAGTCACCAGATTCTAGTGAAATTCACAAAAATAAGATTGAAATTAGTAATGTAGCAGTTGTTTCACAACTATCAGATTGCCAAGATAATTCTTCACTTCAAAGTAAAATATTACCTGTGTCTGTTGAAAGTTCAGGTTTAAATGTATCTGGACAACAAGTAGAAATTTGTCTTGAAGATTCGATCTCTTCAATTAAACAACCATCTAATGATTCAACATCTGTTGAATTAAATCATCCAGAAGGTGAAACTAAACCAAACAAGTCTGAGCAAGTTATTTTGGAGTCACAAGAGCCTTCATCTTCTGTGAAAGAAGATGGAGATACAGTTTTTCTCTCTCTGGGTGGAAATGATAACTGTGGGGAGGTTGCACTAATGCCCCCAGAAGGTAATCCTATAAAAAATAGTCACTCTCTTCCTTTAGTATCTGGATGTTCTTCAGTGGGAGATTCTCACCCTGAATCCCAAGATACTGATGATAAACCTTGTAGTGACAACTCAACAGAGATGGATGCATCAAATATCGTCTCTCTCAAAATTATCATTAGTGATGATCCATTTGTTTCCTCAGATACTGAACTTAACAGTGCCGTATCTAGTATCAGTGGAGAAAACTTGCCAACTATAATTTTGTCTTCTCCTGCTAAATCCCCTGCCAAAAATGCAGAATTAGTTAAATGTGTATCTTCAGAAGAAAACGCAGGTAGTGGTGTATCTGCTGAAGCAGGGGATTCAGCCTCAACAGAACAAAACCTTTTAGCAGTCAAACCTGAGGACTCTACAGTAAACAACACTCAGAATGAAGATGGTATTGCCTTTTCAACCAATGTTACACAGTGTGTTTCCAAGGATGGAGGATACATACAGTTGATGCCAGCGACAAGCACAACTTTTGGCAACTCCAATAACATTCTGATAGCTACATGTGTGACTGATCCAACAACAGCTTTGGGAACAACTGTCAGTCAGTCTAATGTAATGGTATTGCCTGGAAATTCTGCACCTCTGACTGCCCAACCTCCACCACCTCAGTTGCAGACACCACCAAGGTCAAACAATGTATTTGCTGTCAATCAAGCTGTGTCACCCAACTTTTCACAAGGTAATTTTAAGAACATATTGTAGTTCATTTCTTTATATTGGAATCTAATTTCTCTTTGTGTGAAGTCATTGATGAGGAGATAATAAATTATAAGTGGATTATTTGAGAAATGCTCTGAAATTTGTGATTATGCCTCGTTTTTGTGCTAACTAATTCAGTTAAGCCTTTTTTTTAAATCTGGTAAGCCATGAACTTAAGTGGTTTAAATTTTTTTCTTTCTACAATTATTGTTCAATGTATGTGCTAATAAACTATGAGAAAGAGAAAGACAAATATACCAGTATACCTACTAAAACAATATTCTAGGGTATTTTTTTAATAGCTGTTATAGTCATTTTCACAGAATTTATCATCTATTTGGAGAAATTTTCAAAAACAGTTGAATTTCTCCCTAGATAAAACTAATTCCTCGCTGTCTTCCACCATCTTGAATTGATTCTCATCTTTAGAATCCTTTGTTCAGAGAGGGTTCTTGGCATTTATTACATGCTGTTTTATATATGATTCACATGCCTGTTGTATTGGTCATTCTTGATTTGCATTCCTCAAAGATAGACAGATTGGCACATTGGTCTACTTTTCCATATGTTCTAGTTCTCCAGCTCACCTCCCCGCTATTTGATTTTTTTAATTAAAGCATTATGTTTATATAGGCCTTCCCTTTTATATTATAAGCATACTATGAAATTTGATTATATATTGGCAATTAAGTAAACTTGTGGGTTTGTTCAGTGCTATTTTTTTAAGAGGAGATAAAGGAGAGATCAGAATTGGTAAAGAATAAGCTAAAGCTTAGAGAAATAAGGTATAGGATTTGGAACTCAGGAAGCAAATCTTTTACAGACAAGGGAAGCAGCAAAAACATACGTAGGTATTTGAGAGACTATAATGGGTGTACATGAAAGTGAGATCACCCTGATAAGAGTAGTGAGTGTTTTAGGAAAAAGCTCATTTACAGGGCAGAGCTAAATTATGATACCTGTAGACTCTGGCTGACTTCCTCACAATGGTTTTGTCTGGTTATGCACTTACTGTGAAACTTTTCTGACCTATACCATTAAGATATAGTATGTTGGAGGGCTGGGGTTATGGCGCAGTGGTAGCGTGCTCACCTAGCACGCGTGAGGCACTGGGTTCGATCCTCAGCACCACATAAAAAAAATAAAATAAAGATATTCTGTCCACCTACAACTAAAAAATAAATATTTTTTAAAAAAAGAAAGAAATAAGAGGTAAAATAAAAAAGATATAGTATGTTGGGGTTATGAGCATAGTCTTGGGCTAAAAACATTCAGTTGGGATCATAATTTTCTGGTATAGGTTCAAACTTGGAACATTAATCAGTTTTCTAATTAGTTTCTAATTTTTCTAGTTAGTTTCACAATTCTTTCTAGGAGTTGAGATATACTGTTAATATGATATTCTAGTTAAGGAGCCTTGTGCTTGCTCTTGTTGATTTAACCTAGCTAAATGCCTTAACTTAATATTTAAATTGATTTTTTTTTCTTGTTAGCCTTGCTGTTCTTAAATCAGTTTTTTTAAAGGAGAGTAGATTATAAGAAAGGTTGTTCATAGAATTTATTTCAAAGTACTAAATAGTTTGATGGTTTATGCCAAAATTTTTGAGAAATTATATGAAATTTTTTAGGTTCTGCCATCATAATTGCTTCTCCAGTCCAGCCTGTGCTCCAGGGAATGGTGGGAATGATCCCTGTGTCTGTAGTTGGACAGAATGGAAATACCTTTTCTGCTTCTCCTCAACAGGTAAGATTTTTTTTAAACTAAAAATTGTGTGGTGAAGCTTTTCAAACATAACATAATTAATGGTTTCTTTTCTTCTAGGTTCTTCATATGCCTTTAGCAGCACCTGTATGCAATAGAAGTATTCCCCAATTCCCTGTTCCTCCAAAATCTCAGAAGACTCAGGGATTAAGAAACAAGCCTTGTATAGGTACCATTTTTTTAAGTTAATTTTATGACTTTATATTCATTTGCAGAAATGCCTGAGATTGTTTGGTGTTTTGTGTTTTTTTTTAATCCCTGTACCATTCCTAACGTGATCTTCCTACATTTGCGTAATGTTTGGTAGTAACAGATATCACAAGGCAGCCAACTCATTTACTGTACAGCTTTGGTTCTAATAAAATTGTTTCCTATGTTGAGTCTTTTTAGCCTTTACCTGCTGGTTCTTGGTTTGTTCTTTGTTGCTGCCTAAGATAAGCACAACCCCTATTTTCTGACAACTTATAAAGCGATTAGAAAATGCCTGTTAATATTTGAGACTTCAGAGTAATGCCTCTCAATTTGTGTGTATGAACTCCCTGGCTATTTTGTTAAATGTAGATGCTAAATTAATAGGACAGGTTCAGAGCCTTGGTTTCCTTATTTCTAACAAGCTATAAGAATGCCAGTGCTACTGGTATTAGAGTATACTTTGAGTAGCAGCAAGTCTTAGGTTTGCAAATTATCTTGTTTGTTTCCTATTTTAGTCAATGGCCCAACCATCTCCCTACCCATATCAAAAACTTGAGAGTCATTCTTAAAACACATTTCTCTTAATTAAAATATTAGTCATTTTTCATCTAAGTTATATCAGTAGTGTCTTATCCTGATCTCTCCCTTCTTGTCCTTGTTTTTTTTTAAAGGAATTAGTCTTTTTTAAAAATAAAATAAAATAAAAAACTTTATTTATTTTTATGTGGTGAACCCAGTGCCTCACACATGCCAGGCAAGCACTCCACCACCGAGCCACAACCCCAGCCTTCCCTTCTTTTGTTTTTCCAATTCATTCTATACACATTGTCTAAGTGACTTTTTCACCTTGTATACAAATCTGAATGTATTGCTGCCCCACACAAAATCTTTGAGCAGCTCCCTATTGCCCACAAGATAAAACTGAAATTCCTCAGGGTCCCCTTTATACACACTTGTCAACCCCTCCATTCTCATCTCTTACTACATTCCAACATGGTCTTTATATATACCAGCCATACTTGTTGCTCACCTTATACTCAGTGGCCTTTCTTGTCCCTTTACCCATGTTATTTCCTCTACTTAAAATTCTTTCTTACCCATCACCGTCAATCTGTATCTTATACTTCAAACTTAACTCAAATGTAACTTTATCCAAGAAACTATTTTTTTTTTTTTTTTTTTTTTTTTAGTTGTAGATGGACACAATGTCTTTATTTTATTGCTTTGTATGTGGTGCTGAGGATCGAACCCAGGGCCTCACGCATGCGAGGCAAGCGCTCTACCACTGAGCTACAATCCCAGCCCCCAAGAAACTATTTTTAATAAGCAGTGGCTAAGATGGTTATTCTGATTTTATTTCCCCCTCTCATGCCTCTGCTACAGCACTTAACACATTACGTACTTAAGGGCAATGATCATATAGAGAACTCACTAAATACTGTGATCAGTTCAGCCTTTCTTTAAGTTAACAGGAATACATCTAGTAATGTAAGTTTAAGTTGTGCTTTGTTTTATTGGCACCCTGTTAAAGTTTGTCCACATTATTGCTGCTGTGTATTATTTTTAGTTTCTTCTCTCATCTATCTTATTCCATTTAATGACTATTGGGAATCCATTATTTACATAAACTTAATTTATTTACTTAACCCCTATCAGTGGACTTTTGTAGGGGAGGGAAATACTGGTGATTGAACCCAAGGCACATTACCACTGAGCAACATCCCCAGCCCTTTTTGTTTTTATGAGACAGGGTCTCACTGAGTTGCTGAGGCTGGCCTCTAACTTGAGACAATCCTCCTGCCTTGGCCTCTCATCTGAGTCACTGGGATTACAGGCATGTACCAATGTGCAGATCAATGGATGTTTAAGATATTTCCAAGATAATATTATTTGACAAACAATGATGTGATGAACATCTCTGTAGCAACCTTTGTGTGGACCCATATAAGGGTTTTATTGTGGCATATATCCAGAAGTAACATTTCTGAGTCAAAGAAGAGAGTTTACAGTTTCATTATTTTCTCTGTTTGCCTCACGACATTGCCAGTGCTTGATATTATGTAATATTTTAACTTTTGCCACTATGATGTAAAGTGGTATTGTAGTGTCTCATATCATTCTTAACATTGATAAGATTCAGAATCATTTCTTATGCAAAATAATGTTTCTCCTTCTGTGGATTGCTTGTCATATTCCTTTTCTTACTTCTCTATTAGATTGCCTGTCTATCAAAGTGTTAATCCTTTATTGGAAACATATCACAAATATCTTCTTGGTCGATTGAACTCAGGGGTGCTTAACCACTGAGCCACATTCCCAGTCCTCTTTATTTTTTATTTTGAGACAGGGTCTCACTAGGTTGCTTACAGTCTCACTAAATTGCTGAGCCACTGGCTTCGAACCTGCGATCCTCCTGTCTCAGCCTCCCAAGCCACTGGGATTATAGGGGTGCACCACCACACCTGGCTTCTGACACTTACTTTGTATCTCATTACATAGTTAATACCAGAAAAAAAAAACAGTAAAATTCAGCATCTAGGGCTGAGGTTGTGGCTCAGTAGCAGAGCACTTGCCTCGCAGGTGTGAGGCACTGGGTTCTATCCTTAGCACCACATAAAAATAAATAAACAAAAATAAAGACACTGTGTCTATGTATAACTGAAAAATATTCTTTAAAAAATTCAGCATCTATTTATTTTTTTAATTTTTTTTTATTTTTTAGTTGTAGGTGGACAGAATATTTTATTTTTATGTGGTGCTGAGGGTCGAACCCAGTGCCTCACGTGAGCTAGGCAAGCACGCTACCACTGTGCCATAACCCCAGCCCTCAGCATCTATTTATGATAAAAATTTTTAAAGGCTATCTGTGGTAAACATCATGGGCTTCCTTTAAAATTGGGAAAAAAACAAATGCTCATTCTCACCTTTCTACATAGCCAACATTTCTAACACCAATAAATTATTTAATCAATTTTTTTCCCATTGACATGGGGGTTGACATCTGATTCTACCTTTACCACATGCATGTTCCATATGTAGTCCCATATGTATTCCCAGACAATACATAAGCAAATGGGTATGAAGATTTGAAGAAAGAATAAAACTTGTGATAAATGGCATGATTTTTACCCAGAAAGCCAAGGGAATCAATAAATTACTAAAGCTAGTAAGAATTCAACAGGGTTTCCAAGGTATGATTAATTTACCAAAGTTTTGGTTGTATATACTAGCAACAAGAAATTATTAAATGTAATAGAATCCAGGCATGGTGGCGCATGCCTGTAGTCCCGGCACTTTGGAAGGAAGGCTGGGACTGGAGAATTGCGAGTTCAAAGGTAGCCTCAGCAATGAGAAGGCACTAAGCAACTCAATGAGTGAGACCCTGTCTCTAAATAAAACACAAAATAAGGGCTGGGGATGTGAGTCAGGTACCCCAAGTTCAATCCCTGGTACCAAGAAAAAAAATTTAATAGAAAATAAGGTATCATTTATAATGACGTCAGAAATAATAAAATACAGAAGTAACCTATCCAAAAATGTTAACAAATGCAATTTGAAATCTCAAAGTATCATAGGAACTCCTACATAAATAGAACCTTGTTCATATATTTGAAGATTTAACCACGTTAAAGATGTCAGCTCCCAGTTGAATCAGAAATTCTGTATAATTCCAGTTAAAAATACCATTAAAATATTTTGGGAAATCGTTTATAAAATCTGTAAGGAAAAATTAAGTTTATGGATAGCTAAGACAGAAGAGCAGAGGACAAACCTCACTAATGGATAATAAAATATAGCAAAGCCATGGAAATTAAAACAAAAAAAGACAAATGGAACAAAATAGAGTTTAGGAAGAGACTTTGCACAATGTATGTTAAAGGTACCATGAGAAGTCAAGGAGAACAAGATGGGTTATTTAATATGAGAGTTACTGGCCATATATATAAATACATTAAAAAAATTAGATCCCTTCCTCATATAGTGGTGAACACCAAGATGATTAAAGATCTAAAAATCAAGCACAGAACAGTTATGTGATAGAAGAATGAGTAAGAATATACTTATGACATTGGGATAAAGAATTTTTTTTTTAATGAGAAAAGCATAATTTTTTCAAGTGGAAAACTTTTAATGGCGTCCACTACTCCAAAATTAAAGATTTATGTTCAACAAAAGGCATCATATACAAACACCAGATTTTTATTCAATACTTTGATGACTATGGCTTAATAATTCTTAGGCTTCTTTATCTTAAATTTTCCATCATAATGAATGACAAAGGTGATTATAGTTGTGATCCCAATGACTCTGGAGGTTGAGGCAGGAGGATTGCAAATTCAAGGCTAGCCTTGGCAATTTAGCAAGACTGTGGGTTCAATCTCCAGTACCAAAATGTGTGTGTGTGTGTGTGTGTGTGTGTGTGTTTGTGTTTGTAAATAATAATGACAAAATGCGCATGTAGTTAACCTTCCCAAAATATCCTAGCCTCTGAGTTTTTTGGTCCTTTCTACTCCTGAGACTTTCTTCACTTTAGCCAAACACCTTGGATGCTGTACCTTCTTATTAGCCTTATAAGATTTTTTTTTTTTTTTTAATTTTTTTTTTTTTTAGTTGTAGATGGACACAATGTCTTTATTTTATTGCTTTGTATGTGGTGCTGAGGATCGAACCCGGGGCCTCATACATGCGAGGCAAGCGCTCTGCCGCTGAGCTACAATCCCAGCCCCGCCTTATAAGATTTTTAAAGACCAATAACCTCTCTCAAAATACTCTCATTTTCACATAACCATCAGATTTATCTTAGCCAGTCATAGTTTGTTACTTGTCCTCACCGTTCACCTGAACTTTCGTCGTCTTTCCAAATATACCTCCTTTCCTATACACCTGGACTCCAGTCTTCCACAATAGCCACTTTTGCCAGTACTTTTAAAACCTGCCTACCCACATTCTCCTCCATACCCACTGGCTACTCCATAGCCCTTGATCTGTCTAGCCATCTCTGCTTTTACACCTAGGCTTCTCAAAGAAGCATTGCCATTCAATACTACTTAAAAATTTCTGACTTACCTGCCACTTTGCAATTATTTTATGTATCTACCTGTCTGCTTTCTCTCCTGTTCCTTTTTTTTCTTTTTTTTTTTTTCTTTTTTTTTTTTTTTTTTTTTTTTTTTGATGGTGGTGCTGGCAATTAACCCAGGGCCTTGCACTGAGCCACATCCCCAGCCCCATTACCCCTTTGATACTAACTATTCTAGTCTTACAGAGTTCTCAAATCTATCTAGTCCTTTTCACTCTCAGGCAGTGATTTTATCTTCCAGTTATCAGTAGTAAATTTCATTTCTGATCATCACTCCCCTTCAGTATATACCTTCTTTCAAAATCATCCATTTTGAAAGGAATGATGACCTCCTGTTCTAAGGTTAGTTCTAAGGTTGGTACAGTCTACCTGTACTCTCTAGATTCTGTCTTAAATATCTTTCAACTTTTTAACAGATTGAACCTAGGTGCACTGTACCATTGGTGGGTTGGGTTGCATCTTCCACCCATTGATTGTTTTTTACTTTAAGAGAGGGTTTCACCAACTTGTCCAGGATGGGCTGAAAATTGGGATTCTCCTGCCTTAGCCTCCTGAGTAGGTATAATCACACCTGTGCCCAACTGAAAATTTTCTTTTTTTACTTCTTACTTCTCTGGCAATAATAATTTTGTCCCGTATGCCATTCCCTGTTTATTTCCTACTTATTTCTCCACTTCATTGTCTTTTCCCATGTTTCTGCCAAAACTAACACTAAAGTCACCAGTGCCTAATATTGCCACGTGCTTTGGTCTTTTTCCATTCTTACCTTACTTTACTTTGCTATAACTGTAGATACTAGTGGTGGCTTCTGGAGCCATCACTCAATATAATGCTTTTCCCTTGCTAATTTAATAAAACTCAAGACTTTGCAAACTCTAGATAAGTCTCTTCTCTCTTTCTCAAAGACCTCCATTGCCTACTTTTTCACTTTCATTAATGTCACCATGGATTCCTCCTTTACCTTTCTTATTCATGTGAATGCCCACTTTTGTCTCGAAGATGTTCATCATCTTATATCTGGATAGACAACTTACTGGAATTCTTGCTTTCAGTTTTCTCTCATTTTTTTTTAAGTTGTAGATGGACACAATATCTTTATTTTATTTATTTTTATGTGGTGCTAAGGATTGGTTCAATCCTTAGGCTCACACATGAAAGACGAGCACTCTACCACTGAGTCACAACCCCAGATTCCATCTTTTTTATCACTGTCAAATTAAACTTCTATACGTAAATCTATTGGTGCATCTTTCCTCTTTACAACTCTTGCAGTGTGTCTCAAATAACTTCTGCATAATGCACAAGGTCCATCATGATCTCATCTTTGTGACCCTTTCAAGCTTTTATATCTTGCTTCTTTCCCACATAAATTCTGAAACCTAGACATTAAAATAGCTATTATGAGTATGTAATTTGAGAGACACAAGCTTGCAAACACGACAATTATATGGGCGAAATTTTTAAATAGGCATAACATAATTGCTTTATTTAAATAACTATCTTGATCTAAGTTCACTTGGCCTCCTTCTCAGTGAGTTCAACACCTGCAGTTTGAACCAACCGCAGGTAGAAAGTTTTCAGTGAGGAAAAATTATGTCTGAGTATGCACAGACTTTTATTATTCCCTAAACAATATGCTATAATAACTCTTTACATGGCATTTACATTGTATTATAAGTAACATAGAAATGATTTAAAGGATGTGCCTAAATAATAGGCAATACTGTGCCATTTTTTATAAGGAACATGAGCATCTGCAGATTTTGGTATATGTTGGGGTCATAGAACCATTTCCCCACAGGTACTGGTGGACAAGTGTAGTACATTAAGTACTATATGGAACATACATAGATCCAAAGACTGGGGTTCATAATATTTGGCTGGAGTTGAAGCAAGTCATTTGCTCATAGCTAGATTTCCTCTTTAGAATGAGTGAGTGGCCATTTTGTATATATTACAAAGCTGCTTTTTAAAAGCCAGTATGAGAAAGTATTTTATTTGTACATTAGCTATCATTTGGAAGTTTTTCTCATGGTATGTAATATTACCTGTTCCATCCTCTTTGAGAGGAGTATCTTCTTTCTCTCAAGAATAAGCATTCTCTTTTCTAATCAATTCATTTATAATTCCAGGAAAACCAGTAAATAATCTGGCAGATTCATCAGCTCATTCAGTTGGATGTCATGCACAAAGGTGAGTATAAAGTAGTTTCTATTATAGATTATTTGAATGCTCAAACTAAAAACAGAATTTCTTTATATTGCTAGAAATGATTTGGTTTTGTTTTTGTTTTGGTAGAATTGAAGTTTCTGACAAGAATATGGCCACAGAACTTGGGAAAAAATTGGAAGAAATCACAGTTCCCTTCTCAGTTGAGAGTATAGTTTCAAGTAGCAAACCTTTTGAAAGCCACAGGCGTGTGCTCTGTTTTGATAGCGCTGCTTCTTCTATGACAAATACACAGGGGCCTAATCACAAGTTGGTATCCCAAGACAAAGAAAGGAATGAAACTTCCTTTCCTCATCTTGACTTACCCATTGTGTCCTCTACTTTAAAACCCCCTTCTAATAATGCTACCAAAAAAGAGAGAGAGAAAACTCCTATGCCCAAGATTTTATCTAAATCAGAAACTGCTGTTAGCCGGAATACCACCATAAGAGAAACTCAGTCAGAAAAGAAAGTTTCACCAACAGAGATGATACTTGAATCTTTCCATAAAACAACAGCTAATAAGGAGAATGAGTTATGCAGTGATGTAGAAAGGCAGAAAATTCCAGAAACATCAAAACTATCTGTTGGGCAGCAAAATGGGAGTTTACGGAATGAGAAAACTATAGCTTCTCTGCAAGAATTGACCAAAAAACAAGCTACATCCACAAACAGTAAAAATGTCATTTCAGTGGGTACAGCTATAAAGGACCTGAAACAAGAACAAACTAAATCTGCCTGTTCCTTGATTACCACAGAAATATTACAGGATGTTCAATTGCATAGCCCAGTAAACAGGCTAGCTGATAGTAGTGATTTGCCTGTACCCCGGACACCTGGCTCAGGAACAGGGGAAAAACATAAAGAAGAACCTACAGATGGTATCAAAGCCCCCTCTAGCAGGCGTTTTGGTGAAGACAGTAGCATCCCCAAAGTAATGATCCCTCCTGTAACTCCAGACTTGCCTGCCTGCAGCCCTGCCAGTGAAACAGGCAGTGAGAACAGCGTAAACATGGCTGCCCACACATTAATGATTCTCTCCAGAGCAGCCATCTCTAGGACTACTTCTGCAACTCCTTTGAAAGATAACACACAACAATTTAGGACATCTTCAAGAAGCACTACAAAAAAGCGGAAAATTGAGGAATTAGATGAGCGTGAGCGAAACTCCCGTTCTTCTAGTAAAAATCTTACAAATTCATCAGTACCAATGAAAAAGAAGAAAATTAAGGCAAGTTTGAAAGTTTTAATTTCAAAACCATACCTTTCTTTCCCTTCAGTACTGAGATTAGATAACTCAACATTTTTTGCCACTATTACCTGACTGAATATTAGAGTCAAGACAACATTGAGTCTTGATCGGCAAAATACATTTATGTAGCAGTATCTCTTAGTCATTGTGGAACTCAGAAATTGTCAAGATGAAACAGCATTTTTCAGAAAAATTACTAAGGCATTAACCTATAAATGTTTTTCTAGGGAAAAGCAAGTATTTCTGTCATGGTAGCACCCAGGTTTTTTCATGCGAATGACATAAGGCATGAAAGATTGGAAAACCACTATTATATGTGTTCCTCTCAGACCTGAAAGTTTTTTCATGTCATCTCTTCCATAACCCTAAAAGATGTTAATGTGGTGGAGTATTAGAAAAATTAAATTTATCTGGTTTCTCTTGAATCATGGATGTATATAGGAAGACATTACAGGATCAATAGTCTGGATGAATGAAAGCTATTTATTTTAAATTTATTTAGCTATTTTTTTAGTAGCTGGGTTGAATAGAAAGAAAATGTTTAAAATGAAGTTTAGCTTCAGTAAAAAAAATCTTGGTTTGCTGTCCTACAAGCGTGGATTTGATTTCTGTATCTGCTGCTTATTGGCTTTGTGACTGACCATGGTTAAATCTAGCTTCTCTGATTCTCAGCCCCATCCTTTTACATGATATTACCATACTTACATCTTACCTTGTGGTCTCAGGACATAAAATTTGAGGTATATAAAGTACCTGGTGTATATTCAATGTTTGGAATTTGATAAGTACCTCTTACTGTTAGTATCTGTTAATAGAGCTTTCTGAGATTTTTGGTTTGACAGTAATGACCACCTTATAGAAAGCATGTTCTATCTTGTCTCATTCAACATTTAGACACTCAGGATTTTTGTAATGCCTTTTGCCCCAAACTGATGTTGAAATACCATTACAACATTTAATTTATAAAAACTTTATCAAGTTAATTTATAAAACTTGCCTCTATTTCTCTGTAGAACTAAAATTCTAATAGACTAAATAATTTTGGCTATTTAGTAGTATATGAAAGAACCCAATATAGTGTTTTAGATGGCTCATTAAGAAAACTGACTTCATTTGAGTTTGTTTTTTGTTTTTTCTTTTTTTGACAGAAAAAGAAGCTACCTTGTTCCTTTCCAGCAGGAATGGATGTGGACAAATTTTTATTATCATTGCATTATGATGAGTAAACATCCCAAAAATGTAAGAACTAAAGTAGCTATTTAAAACTTGTATCCCTTAAACTCTGAGTGTAGGGAATGGAATATTGACAGAATCTGAAAGCATGACCTGCACTTTTATTGTACTGAAATTTCACTTTATATCTAAATTATGCTGTTTTTGAAGCAGCTTCCTAGTTTGTAAATAGATTTACTTGGTATATTTTTATTTTAGAAAAAAACATTTGCAGAAATGTAAGTAAAGCCAATCTGCAAAACTGTATAGCTTTGACTGTTGCATATTGTAAATATTATGTAAATCTTGTTAAAATAGCCTAATGTTCTTACACTGTGTTTTTTGACTTCTTATGATCCCTCACTGAGGCTGATTCATCTGGAATAGTTTCTCATTTCTTTTGGAAGAAAATGACGCTTATTCTTATAAATTGCCTTCATTAATTGTTCAATAGGACATAGCTATTCAGTACATAAAATGATAACCACCTCAACTGGTAGTAAAGTATCTAATCAAAAATCAATAGTTTGATGGATTTTTTTCCTACAGTCAGTACTTTACCACCCCTTCTCATTATTGGAGTTAAAACTATATTACTGAGATTTTATTTTAGACTTTATTTCTTCTAGTCATTCTGTTCTCTTTGTTTTAAAGAGAGAATTTTGTAAACCATTTATTGAGTGTTCTGATCTTTCATTTGTAACTTCTAAGATCTTTTTCAGAACATTATAAGTGGTTAGACTATTGAGCCATAAAAAGTTGAGTTTTGTAGTAGTTGAGATTTCTTGGCATATATAAACTTTTCCCCTAAGCACTGGGGATGTAAACAATTGCACTAATTCATGTAACTCTCCACATAATAGTGACCAATGCACATTTTAATTTAAATCTTGTATTTTATGTTAAAGTTTGTGTGGAGGTTTATCTTCTGGTGTCTTTTTAGAAAGTCATATCCATCATAAGATGTAAAAAGATAAATCATAGTTTTATATTTTAATTTAGTTTCTCCCCAAATGGGGTGTGTTAAATAACTATATCTATACTTAGATATAGTGCATTGTCTGTGTGTCCCTTATAAAATGTTATAAAGAGTGACTCTCAAAAGGTCCTTAAGGAGAGTGAGAGAGGTGCCTTCTCTGTATTGGACTTACACAACAGTCAAGTTGAAGAACTGGTTTAAACTTTTAAGTGATAACAGAATTTAAAATTAATACCTAACCAACTGTGCCTAGATATTAAAGTATATTCTCTTAAATGCTTTCTGTTTAATTACCAGTATATTAGGATTTTTTTCCTATAGGTGTATATTTTGTTAAAAAGTCACTTTACTCAACCATTTTTTGTACTGGACCTTTTAAAAAATAAACCCATCCTACTCTAACATAATAGTTTTCAATGTAGAAATCATGTTTTAATTTTGCTGGACTTTACTGCAGAAATTTGTAACTGATTTTTATGATATAACAATGGTCTGTTCCTAAAGAAATAAATATCATACAGTTAATGTTTATCTAATTCAACTTGATACTGTACTACAGTTAGGTTTAAATAAATAATTTCATTAACTTCACAAGTTTGAATTACTCTGGCAGTCCTTTATAGGATTATATTGGCAGTCCTGGTTAGAAACTAAGTTTTTTTGCAAATCAGTTAATTCTCATTTATTCTTTTTGAGGAATTTATAGAATGCTGAAAATTACAGATTTTATTTAATTTATATTTATATGTGCTAGGTACTGAGAATTCATATACAAATAAGATAACTTTCTTCAGGCTTTTTATTTGACTACCCAGGAGCCACTAGATACAGTCCAAAGACAACCTGAACATTTTATGTTTAAGAGCTAAAGCATGATACTCATTTTACTTTTAAAAGACTAAATGTTCTGGACTTTAACTCTTGTACCTGGTAACCTGTTTTAATAGTCAAATGCCCAGAGACTGATTTTCAAAACTTAAGTATAAAATAAATGGTAGTGTGTGGCTATTTTTATAACTACCTATACCTATAACTATAAGGATCCAGTTGGTAAGTTGGACAATTCTTAGTTGTTAATGCAATCAATGTGTGCAAAGTCTTGAGAACTCTTAGAATTTAAATATTCTATTATTTTGGCCCTGAACATTGTTACTCTTATAGTATAATATTCATTATCATTGCAGTATATTTTAGTCTTTTTTAATAAAATTTTCACTATGCTTAACATATATTGTAAGCATAACTTCCTAATGTTTTTAAGGATTTTCTAGTTTTTAGCTATTATAATAAAAACAACAGTGAGCTTTTTCTTTTTTTTGATGGTGCTGGGGATTGCACCCAGGGCTTTATACATTTGAGGCAAGTACTCTACCGAGTTATATCAGCCTCAAGTGAGCATTTTTGTAAATGAACATTTGTTTATATTACCAATTATTTCCTTAAGAAACATTTTAGAGTATACCCAACCAAAAAGTGTATTTTTTGAGGAATATTAACACATTTTGCCAAATTCTGCCCCTAAACTTATATATCAGTTGATGTTCCTCCAGAAAATTATTTCTTTCATAGCATATGTTTGTCCCTTGACAGAGATAAATTCTAGGCTTTTTTTTTTTTTTTTTTTTTTTACTGGGGATTGAACTCAGGAGTACTCGACCATTGAGCCACATCCTCAGCCCTATTTTGTGTTTTTTATGTAGAGACAGTGTCTCACTGAGTTGCTTAGCGCCTCGCCATTGCTGAGGCTGGCTTTGAACTCGTGATTCTCCTGTCTCAGCCTCCCTAAATGCTGGGATTACAGGCTTGAGCCACCGCGCCCGGCTAATTCTAGGCTTTTATTTCTTTAATTTGTTAAAATTAGGAGGTAGCTCTTAATCCACATATGTTGTTTAGGTACCTGGTATGAAAAAAGAATCATAGTGTATTTTTTTCCCTAAATATTTAACCATTTAGTGTGATGTGTTAAAATAACCTTTCCTTTCCCATAATCATTTACTTATATCTTTTCATCCTATAGTGATTCATAATCTCTTATTTACAATTCTAAATCCAAAAGGTTTCTCACAACCAATTTTTTTTCCCCTGAACATCAGAATTCAATACATGGCAAAACCTAACCTGAATTGCTACTTACAATCTTTAATTCTTTTGGTATGAATTTTCATATTTTACTATAAAAATAGTAGTGTGTTTAATTAGAATACTTTTCTAGGCTTAAATGGAGCATATGATTACATACATTGAGTTACTATTTAGAAATACAGTATATTCTCAGTTATGAAATCCAGCTAAGCCCAAAGGTTTATGATCAAAAATTTTGAAAGCATATTAAATTTATACATAGATACACTATACTTTGGTGTATAGAGTATTTTATGTCATCATATTGATTGGTTGACATCACAGACTTTGGCAGTCCAAAGACTGCTTTTTGATTGAATCATTATAGCTTTTTAATCTATTATTACTCTTCTTTTTTTTTCAAATATTGCCTTTTATACTTCCAAATAAACTTTTTTGTTATTGTTGTTTTAGACACACATGATAGTATTGTGTGTTTTGACATTATACATACATAGGGTACAGCCCATTACAATTTCAATCCCTTTTATATAATTGAACATGATGTGGCGTTACACTGGTTTGTTCATATATGAACACAGCAAAGTTATGTACAATTTATTCTACTGTCTTTCTTATTCCCATCTCCCCTCCAAGTTAATGTTAGGATCACTTGTATTATTTTAAATTAAAATTCTATTGGAATATTGATTTTAAAAGTATATTATAGTAATGTTGCTGGGCGTGATGGTACACACCTGTAATCCCAGTGGCTGGATAGAGGCAGGAGGATTTCAAATTCAAAGCCAGCCTCAGCAGCACTTAGCAAGAGCCTGTCTCAAAATAAAAAAAGTAAAAAGCTAGGGATGTAACTCAGTGGTTAAGTGCCCTGGGATGCAATCTCTGGTTAAAAAAAAAGAAGTTATTGTAAGTTAATTAATATTGAAAGAAGCAAATGGCAAAGTCCATATGGTAAGTATCATTAAAGATTTTTAGTTATTCTGTCCACATAAATTTGTATGTAAAGTGGTTGTTTCTTGTTTGCTGCTATTTTTAGAGAAGCTCTTTATTCCACAACCAGTTTTACCTAGTAATAGCAGTTATGTAAGGATGTTATTCCTTTATTAGTTAATGTAAACTTTTAACAGGGGCATAACATGTAAACAGAAAGTACACAAACTACTAAGTTCATACTCTTCAATGAATTTCTCAAAGTAAACACACATAATTGCCCAGAGCAAGACTAGAACAGTTAGTCAGATGTGCACACCTGAATCCCAGGAGGTTAAAGTAGGCAGATTATAAATTATAAATTCAGGAGGTTAAAACAGGCAGATTATAAATTCAAGCTCAGTCTAGCATTTTGGTGAGATCCTGTTTCAAAATAAAATTTAATAAAGGGTTGAGGATGTAGCTCAGTGGTATAGCACTTGCCTGGCATATGCAAGGCCCTGGGTACAATTTCCAATACCAAAAAAAAAAAAAAAAGACATCACCAGTACCTAAAAATCTCTCATACTTCCTTCTAATAAATGCCGGGTCAAAGAGTAATCATTATCCTGATTTCTAGGACCAGAAACTAATTTTAGCATTTTTCCTTAACTATATAAGTGAATTCATGCAGTGTATTTCTTTTTTTTTTTTTTTTTTTTTTTTTTTGGTACTGGGGATTGAACTCAGGGGCACTCGACCACTGAGCCACAACCCCAGCCCTATTTTGTGTTTTATGTAGAGACAGGGTCTCACTGAATTGCTTAGCGCCTTGCAGTTGCTGAAGCTGGCTTTGAACTCGCGATTCTCCTGTCTCAGCCTCCCTAAGTGCTGGGATTACAGGCTTGAGCCACCACACCTGGTTGCAGTGTATATTTTTAACCATTATTCATGTTTTGTAGAATTCATTTTTAATTTGGCAAATCAGTTAATCCATTTTTATAGGTGATAAACATTAAATTACTTGGCATCTTATGAATAGAACTGTCAGTATTGTACATGTTTGAGGGGACATATTCAGCTAGATATAAACTTAGAGTGGGATGCTAAGTCACAATTGCATATTTCCAAACTTATTCAAATTTTTTCATTTTCTGAAGTAATTGTACTACTACATTCAACAGTGTAAGGCACAGTTGGTTATTCTACACTGTTGCCAGTGCTTAATATTTTCATTTTAGCCATTTTGGTGGAATTTGGTTTTTCCTACCTAATAAAGTTGAATGTCTTTTCTAATACTTACTAGTTATTATAGACTGTCCTTTGCATATTTTTATATTGGATTGTCTGCCATTTTCTTAGTGATTTGTGGGTATTCTATAATCTAGATAGAAGTTCTTTATCAGATATCAGATATCTGAGTATTTTGTTATGTTTTCTAAAAATTGGGAGGGGTATTAGGAATTGAACTTGAGGGTACTCAACCACTGAGCCACATACCCAGTCCTATTTTGTATTTTATTTAGAGACGGTCTAAGTTGCTTAGTGCTTCACTTTTACTGAGGCCAGCTTTGAACTTGTGATCCTCCTGTCTCAGCCTCCTGAGCTCCTGGGATTACAGTCATGAGCCACCTCTCCTGGTTCTAAAAACTTTTATTCTCATATTTTGATTGGTCATCCATCTGGAATTAATTTTCCATATGAATATCCAGTTTAACCCAGCACCCTTTATTAAAAAGACTATCTCAACAACTGCATTGCCCTTTTCCTTTTTCATAAGTTGATAAACTGTTTTTGGACCCCAAATTGTTCCATTGATCTTTTTTTAAAAGTTGTGCCTATAACAGACTGTCTTATTATAGGAAACCTCTGTTATATTCTAGTTTCTATTTATATACCAAGTGAACTCTATTAGTGCTAGTGGATTTTCTAGTGCTTCTTTATTTACTAAGGATGTATCTTCTATAAATTATTTTTCAGTTTTCTTACTGCACTATTATTGCCAATACAATTAATAGTGATCAAGGGGCTGGGATTGTGGCTCAGCGGTAGAGCGCTTGCCTCACATGCGTGAGGCCCTGGGTTCGATCCTCAGCACCACATACAAAGCAATAAAATAAAGACATTGTGTCCATCTACAACTAAAAAAATATTAAAAAAAAAAATAGTGATCAAAATAGGCTTGTCTTTTTATTTATTATTTAGTGCCAGAATTGAACCCAGGGGTCTTAACCACTGTGCAACATCCTCAGCCCTTTTTATTTTCTATTTTGAGGCAAGGTCTTGCTTAGGGTCTCGCTAAATTGCTGAAGCTGGGTTTGAACTTGAGATCCTCCTGCCTCAGCCTTCCAAGCTGCTGGGATTAAGGTGTGCACCACCATGCCCAGCTTGTTCCGTATTTTAATGGGAGTGTTAGTATAATGTTTACTTTTATTTGTAGTGTTTTGTTTTCTTTTCCAGTGTTGAGGATGGAACCCAAGGTTTGCACATGGTGGCCATTGTTTGTAGTGTTTTAATAAATTACATCAAGAGTACCTGTTCAGCTTAGTTAGGTGCTTTTCTAATGTCAGTTAAAATATTTGTATTAAACCCATGAGTTTATTTGTACATTAATTCTAGTATTATATACTTGGTGATCTTAATGAATGATTCTTGAACTAAATTTGATTTCTGTACATTTGTTTAAATGTTTGCTTTTAATGAGATTGGTTTCAAACTGATGCTCATTTTTAAATGATTTTGAAATTTTTCCTTCTCTTTAGTTTATCTCAGTACTAGGGATCATAAATACAACCTGTCTTAAGGTTGGTGTAAAGTCTAAATAAGACTGTAGGTGAAACAATTTCAGATCAATGCCTGAAACATAAAAACTTTTTGTGGGGTGGAGGTCAATGGGGATTGAACCCAGGGGCAAAACTACCACTTACCACTGAGCGGTATCCCTATCCCATTTTGTTTTGAGACAGGGTCTTACCAAGTTGCTGAGGCTGGTCTTGAACTTGGGATCCTTCTGCTTTGCCCTTCCCTTAGTTGTTGGGATTACAGGCATGTGCCATCATGCCCAGCCTAAAGAGCACTTTAAAAGAATTAGCTGCTAAAGATCAGTAGAGTAGAGGGAATTGGGAGGGGTAAAGTGCTGGGCACTAAATTAGAACAAATTATATTCCATACTTTTGTGATTATGTCAAAATATATCCAAATGTTTTATATAATTAAAAAGAATCAATTAAAAAACATTTAGCTGATACCATAGCTGATGATGTTCTATATTTATCTTTTCTGCAGTTGATTTAAAATAGCAAATAACTTTTCCTTGAGATTAAATCATCCAAAGCTGTAGTCTTTTGCTTATATAGTGTTCCAATTTCTTTACTCTGAAATTTCTGCCAGGCTGATTTAGCCATTCAGGCTTTGAGCCTTATTTATGAGTCAGATACCATATTTTTCCTCCAATTTTTACTTGTGATATTTAAGTTGATCTAATTTTTTTTTTTTTGGACAAAAACACCATTCTTAGATTTAATAATTTTTAAAGTCTATGGAAGTGTGTGTGGGTGCGCGCAAGCGTGCATGTGTGTGTGTTTTGACAGCACTGGAGATTGAACCCAAGGTACTTTACCACTAAATTATATCCCTAGCCCTTATTTATTATTTTGAGACAGGATAAGACTAAGTTGCTGGGGCTGGCCTCAAACTTGCAATCCTCCTGCCTCAGCTTCCTAAGTAGCTCGGAGTACAGATATGCACAATCATGCCCAACTAGTTGACTAGTTTCTTCTTTATCCTTTGTGCTTCCTATTTCTATCAGGGTACTTTGTACATGTTTACTTGTTAAACTACATAAAGTAATCTTTTTTTAACCATGTAAACATTTAACATTATGACTTGACTTCTGATTTCAACTTTCAACATCAAATCTGGAAGGTAGCTTAAGTAGTATTACTTAAAATTGGTTATTATGCTCTCTGGTGTAAAAACTGTATTACTGTGATCAAAGGATAGTTTGTGTGTGTGTGTGTGTTTGTGTTGCCGGAGATTGAACCCACTGATCTATACCCCAAGCCCAGGTTAAAATTTGTATAGATGTTACTTGGGTGCTTACCATAGGGTGTGTAAGTGTTCCTAAAGACCTGTGTGTTAACAGCTTAGTCACCAGCCTGTGGCCTACTAGGAGGTGGTGGAATCTTTAAGAAATGGGACCTGGTGCTAGGAAGTCAGGTCACTGGGAATGCCCTTGAAAGGAATATTGGGACCCTAGCCCCTTTGTGTTTCTCTTTCTTTGCCTCCCAGCCTCCATTATGTACTCCCTGACCATGTTGCACTCCCTTACCATATAGGCCCAAAGCAATAGGGCCAGTTGATCATGTAGTAGAACCTTTAAAACTGAGCCAATATAAACTCTTCTTTTTTATGTAAATTATCTCAGGTATTTTGTTACAGTAATGGAAAGCTGACAGTGCTTAAAAGTATTCTGTTTACAAAGGTACAAAATTGGATGTTTATTTAATCATACTATTTGGACACAGTCTCATTTTGCCTTTAACACTTTTTCATAAATGTTTAATTTCCCATTATAATTACCCTACCATTGTTTCTGCTTTAATTATTTTGTTATTATTACTCAGTGCATAGTCTATATCCATCATAACTTCATTTTGAATAATCCTTATATAAAATAGTTCATTTCCTATTTTAACACATTTTGCCTTCATTTCTCATTGGTAATATATGTTACTCTTTTTACTGTATAATTGAGTATTTTTTCTGGAGTAATTTAAGGTGTAGAACTTGTTATACTGGTGTTTTTATTTAGCAGGTATATATTTTTCCTGTATTTCATCACTATTTCCTCTTTCCCAGCAGTCCTAAATTCATAATTGTTCTTTCCATTAGCTGGTCTAAACCTTTGTCATTTTGGGAAGAAACATCAGATTGCTCTGTTTTCTAAGCTTTTACATTGCTGAGATACTCTAGCTAGTATCTTATCACCTCATTCCATTAAACAGAGAGAGAGAGAGAGAGACTGGGGGAGTAGCTTAGTGGTAGAGTACATGCTTAGCATGCATAAGGCCCTGGGTTTGACTCTCGGCATCACTCAAAAAATAACAGTGTAGGTGATGGTCATTTGTCTCCTAGCATTTAACATAAGAGGAATAAGAAGGCTATCTGTTTTTCTACTCCCCCTACCCGCCATTACTGGGGACAGAACCCAGGGACATTCTACCACTGAGCTACATCCCAACCCTTTTTATTTTTTTTTAATATTTTTCAGTTGTCAATGAACCTTTATTTTATTTATTTATTTATATATTTATATGTGGTACTGAGAATCAAACCCAGTGCCTCATGCCTACAAGTGCTCTACCGTTGAGCTACAACCCTAGCGCCTTATTTTTTATTTTTTAAGATGGGCGAGCCTCAACCTTGGAATCCTCTTGCCTCAGCCTTCTGGGTAGCTGGGATTACAGGCATGTTCCACAGTGACCAGCTTTTCCACGCATTTTGAAGAATTTCTTTAATTTGTTTTCTCCAAATTCATAGTATGATTCTCCACTGAATAATTTTGCTGATGAAACATACCCTTAAATTTGTTCCATTTATATTTTCTATTACATTGGATTATAATATCAGAGTCCCATTTATTTTAAGAAACACCGTTTACTTGTTAGCTTTGTATCTTTTCTCTCTTCCTCTCCAGTTTTTCCCAGAACTGTCAAAGCACTTTTCATGTTTTCCAGGTCACTGACCTTTGGATGCAGTTGTGTGTTCTGCTTTTCTGGTTTTATTATAAGTTCTTGTTAGTTCGGGCAAATACTTACTGAGTGTATTGAAAGGTGGTTAAAATAAAACATGGCAAAATCAGGACTTGGGCTTTGGAGCCAGACAAAATTGGATTTGAACCCTTGCTCCGCACTTTCCCTTCTTTATAAATCTTTCAGCTAACCCATTTTCACCTTCTTTCTCACTCTGTCACTGTCATAATTCAGAGGCCAAACCCCAGGATCTTCTCAGATAGATCTCATGTATCCCCAGCCCTGAATGCTGATTATGAGACTCTGCCCCCACTCTAGACCAGAGCACATGGGCTTCTCTTTTGTTTCTAGTACTACTATCCATGTTATATCTGTAGGTTTGCCCAGAACAGCCAGCTCTCACTTTAAAGTCTGCTAAATTTAAATTATCTACAAATAACATTCACTTGACCTATAATCCTCAAAAATATAAATTATGATTTTATTCTCACAAATGGAGGCTTCTAGCAACTTATATAAATCACTAACAATTATACACATACTTCAGATACTGTAATTCATAAATAATATAGAAATGTGACAATTTTTTAAGATTACCAAAATTAAAGGAAAGGAAGAAATTTATTTATAATTTCAAGTTTTCGAGATGTAATTATTTTTCTTATTTCCTAGAAAAAAAATTAAAAAGAATAAAAAATGAAATAGCTCATTTTCAGCATAAGCTGACCCAACAGAGTCGCACTGATTTCAGCAGGCTTTCCCGGACACAGGGTGTCTGCTTAACCAGTGGAGGATGTCTACAACTTCTGAATCAGCATGGCAGAAGCACCACCTCCTCCGTTGCAAATACTGGCAAGACCATATTCTCCTTGCTTCAGGGCATGAGCCAAATGAACAACAATCCTGGCTCCAGACATCCTAGGATTAAAAAAGCATTTGGTTCTTTAATGAAGAACAGAATTTGTGACTAACCAGAAAATGTTTCTATTCCAATTAACTTCTTAAAATCCTTATTAGCTACTACTTATAGCTGCATTTATTACTTTCCTTAAATTTAGGAGATTTGTTTTGGGAAAGGTGCCAGCTCTTCTAAAAGCCTGAACATAGACAGTTGTCTTTAGTTTCTTCTTTAGCATAAAATACTGTTGTGTCCCATCCATTGTGACAGGTGTGTTTTCTCTGTTGGATACTCTTTCTCAGAAATGGTGTTTGCCTTATGAAAGATGGATTGGGGGGAAAATTATTGAACCAACAGCAATAGGAATTACGAAGTAGCTGAAGTTTGAGTAGAAATACAGCCACATAATTAACCTGGATGTAGCTGTAATATTTTACTTACCCAATAGGATGTCCCAGAGAAACAGCTCCTCCATTGATATTTACTTTTTGGGGATCAATCTCCAGCATTTTAATGTTTGCTAGTACAACCAAACTAAAGGCTTCATTTACTTCCCACATTGTAATGTCTTCTTTTTTCAATCCTGCATCTTTAAGAACCTAAAATTTTTAAAGAGAAAGATGGAGTTCAAATAATTAGCAATGGCCAGGCTCAGTGGCACATGCCTATAATCCCAGCACTTTGGGAGGCTGAGAAAGGAGAATCGTGAGTTCAAAGCCAGCCTCAGCAACGGTGAGGCGCTAAGCAACTCAGTGAGACTCTGTCTCTACATAAAACACAAAATAGGGCTGGAGATGTGGCTCAGGGGTTGAGTGCCCCTGAATTCAATCCTCAGTACCAAAAAAATTAGCAATGAAAACTTATTTTCATTGTTTTCTTGAGATTTGCTAATTTTGCTTCTTATTTCCCTTTGGTGTTAGTTATTTAAATATGGAGTTTTTTAATTTTCAAAGAATGTTTTTTATTTTAAATTATTTATTTATTTTGCTACTCAGGAGTACTCAACCACAGAGCCACATCCCCAGCCCTGTTTTTTTATGTTTTATGTAGAGACAGGATCTCACTGAGTTGCTTAGCATCTTGCTGTTGCTGAGGCTGGCTTTGAACTTGAGATTCTCCTGTCTCAGCCTCCCAAAGTGCTGGGATTACAGGCGTGCGCCATCGTGCCCGGCTTTATCTTTGAAAATTTTAATTTCTTAATCTAACTACATTAAAATCAAAGTTATCTTATGTCTACTTTGGTTTTCTTGAACATCTCACAAATGCTTGAAAAGGTTTATTCTCTATTTGAGAGCTTACAACTGTTTATGTATTCTTAAAATCTACCTTACTCAGGCTGGGATTGTAGCTCAGTGGTAGAGCTCTTGCCTCGCATGCGTGAGGCACTGGGTTCGATCCTCAGCACCACATAAAAATGAATAAAGATACTGTATCTACAACTAAAAATAATTTTTTTAAAAAACTACCTTACTCATCATATATTCTTGGTCTGTCAAGTGAAAGAGGCATATTACTCCTATTATTATGTTTGTTTTCCCTTGTATCCCCTGCACTTTGTTGTAGGGTTATATGGGACCTGGATATTTATATTTTGTAAAGCTTTCCATCATATTATGCTGCTATAGTCATCCCTCAGCCATGCAGGAAAGCATTTTTGTGCTGGTGATTATCCTCTTTTTAAGAAATTTATCGTTATGCTTTTTAATCTGATGCATTCCCTTTTAGAAGTTGTAATCTTCCATCTTCCTTTCTAAGATCTGGCACTTCTGATCAAACCCATCACTTCTACCCCCCACTGCTTCAGATGCTTTTCTATTCTTACTCCTTCTGATTTCTACATCCTTTTTTTTTTTTGTACCAGGGATTGAACCCAGAGGCACTTAACCACTGAGCTATATCCCTAGCCCTTTTTATTTTATTTTTTTATTTAGAGACAGGGTCTTGCTAAGTTGCTGAAGCTGGCCTCAAAGTTGTGATCTCCTGCCTGGGCCTCCCAAGCCACTGGGGTTACAGGTATGTGCCACCATACCCAGCTCTGCTTCCACTTTTTTTCTGGGTGCTGTCTCAGAAGGGCACTCTCAAGGTGAGGCCCTCTCGGAAGGGAATATTTGCTGAAGCCTTCTGATATCCCTGAATCCCTAATATTTTCTTGGAACTCCTTCTCTGCCTATGACCCCTTAGTACGTTTCCAGAGGGGCTTAGTGATTTCTGCCTTTGATAGCATACACAATTTGGAATATGCTTTTTTGTTATCTAGTTTTATTCTTTCAGTCCTGGAACCAGTAGTTACCTTTCAGGATGAAGATACCTCCTTTTAGGAGTGACTATTTGCTTTGAATTCTAGTTCCAGGACCATTAGCATTCCCTTTTCTTTGCCACATTAACTTCCCTATTTGTGGTTACTATACCAGGTATGTGCATTCAGCATTATACTTACAAGTTATTTAGTTATGTAGTTTTTAGTATTCTGCTGAAGATGTAAATTGTGTGTTACTCTGGATTCTTTTGTTTTATGTTTGTTATTTTCAAAAGTGGAAAATTTGAAACCGAGCTCTCTAGACTTTTGCAAATGATTAACATTTAAAATCTAAAAATGGTGACCTTGGTTTGAGCAAACCAGAAGTTGGCATAATGAAGTACAGACCCTTACTTTTTTCTCACCTTAGGTACAGCATATGCCGGTGCAACTGGAAAATCAATAGGGTCTACAGCAGCATCAGCAAATGCTATTAATGGAGGGATGGGGGAGGAAAGATTGTTAAAATCTTAGTCACAAGTAACCAAAGCCAAGCAGATCTTTTAAATGCACATTTCCTAACCCCCATAATATATGTAAATATACTCCTTTTCTAAGATTCTACACTATAAAGTTATTCCACTCATCTAAGAAATTGATTATTATGGGGAGGAAGTTAGAGATAATTTGCCTCTAGGAACACTGGCATTGTTTATCACAACAGGTAGGATGTTATCACAACAGCCAAGGATGCTGCTAAACAGACTAGAATCCAAAGAATAGCCCCCACAACAAAGAATTACTTGGTGAAAAGTATCAGTAATACTGATGTTAAAAAACCTATGGGTTTGAGTGTAGCATAATCTAAGGGCTGGGGTGTAGCTCAGTAGTAGAGCACACAAGGCCCTGGGTTCAATTCCAGCACCACAAAAGAAAAACTCCATGATCTAAAGGGAGGAAAAAAAATGAAGTTCCAAGATTTTTTCTAAACAAAGTTAACATCTTTCAAGTCCTAATGAAGACAGCGAGGCTTATTTTCCCTCCTCAGCATGGGGATCACACCTGGGCCATGCAGAGGCTAGGCCAACACTACCATGGAGCAACATTTCCAGCCAAGACAGATTTTAAAGGTAAAGATAGGCCTAGAGAGATTGAGGGCTCGCCCACAGCCATACTGTCAATAAGTGCCAGAACATCTAGATTTCTTATTTCTAGACGTCTAATCCCCTATTGTTTTTTTTTTCTACCTGGCTGCCACTCCAGGTAAAACATGTACCTGGTTTTCTCCTACTTGTCTTACAGGATAAGAAAGGGTTTTGTTTAAGGGTATTCTTATATAAAGCAATTATAACAAAAGTATTAAAAGGAGTTTCAGATTCAACTGAAATATGCAGCAATTAAATTGTATCATCAATACTTTGTGATAAATTGTATCACAAAGTACAACTATAGACAAAAATATCTAACTCCATTACTATGTATCACCAACAAGGAAACCTGATTTCAGGAAGAACTTACAGAAATTTAGGAATAAACAAGGTTAGACCATCTACCTGCTATTCTTGCCAGTGGTTTCACATTGAGTCTCTGGGCTGCATGTGCAGTCATCAGGACCACAGCAGCTGCTCCGTCATTCAGTGTGCTCGCATTGGCAGCTGTTACGGTGCCTGAAAGCAACAGTGTGCATAAAGTCAAAATATTCCTTCACATTGAAGTCATTTGGTTCAATTTAACAAATACAGGATATTTTCTGGGTTGGTAAATGTTTGAAGAAATTACTAATATGGCTGGAGATTATCCCTACCCTCAGGAAATATGTACAAAGCTAAGTAAAAAAGAGTGCCTTCTCAAAGCCAGCTTAGGTAAATGCTGTCAACGACTCTTCAAAGATAGGAACAAGTTCATATTTTTCTTCCTTTATCCAAAATATAGCAGATACTGGCTATATATTTTCCAGATCAGTGTCAAAATTAGTTTTTTCTCTAGAATCACTTAAAATATCAATGAACACTAAATACCACAGAAATGTACTTTTTTTTTTTTTTTGGTTGTACTAGGGATCAAACCCAGAGCCTCATGCATATTAGGCAGGCACTCTACCTAGAACTGTACATTCTGAACAAGAATGTTATGATATATAAACTGTCAATAGGGCTGGGGTTGTAGCTCAGTGGTAGAGAGCTTGTCTAGCACATGTGAGGTACTGGGTTCAATCCTCAGCACCATGTAAAAATAAAAAAATAAAGGTATTGTGTTCATCTACAACTAAAAATATTTTTTAAAAAAATACTATCACTGGGCTGGGGTTGTGGCTCAGTGGTAGAGCACTTGCCTAGCATGTGTGAGGCACTGGGTCCATTTCTCAGCACTGCACATAAATAAAGTTCCATCAACAATTAAAATTATATTTTAAAAAAATACTATCAGTAGCTGGGCGCAGTGGCACACGCCTGTAATCACAGCACTTAGGGAAGCTGAGACAGGTGAATCGCGAGTTCAAAGCCAGCCTCAGCCACGGCGAGGCGCTAAGCAACTCAGTGAGACCCTGTCTCTACATAGAACACAAAATAGGGCTGGGGATGTGGCTCAGGGGTCAAGTACCCCTGGGTTCAATCCCTGGTACCAAAAAAAAAATACTATCAGTAAAGCTCTCTTTTTAAAAAAAATGTCAACAGTCAGGCACACACCTGTAATACCCATGACTACAGGCTAAAGCAGAAGGATCCCAAGTTCAAGGCCAGCCTGAACAATAGCAAGACCCTGTCACAAGACTAAAAAATAAAAAGGACTGGGAATGTAACTCAGTGGTAAAGTGTCCCTGGGATCAATCTCCCATCCAAAAAAATAAAAAAAACCATTCAATCAGGAAAGGGGAAAAACTAATTTCAGATAGTTATCCCAACTGTATACATTCCAACTTTAAAGCATCAGAATGGATCTTTGTGTGTGTATATATTTTTTAAGTTGTTCATAGACACAATACCTTCATTTTTATGTGGTGCTGAGGATTGAGAACAGGTCTTCACATGTGCTAGGCAGGTGCTCTACCACTAAGCCACAATCCTAGCCCCCTGAAAGATTAAAACAATTTGGGATCTGGGTATGGAGGCACACACCTGCAATCCCAGCCATTTGGCTGGTTGAGATAAGAGGACAGCTTCAGCAACTTGGCAAAAACCCTGTCTGAAAAAATAAAATGGGCTGGGATATAGCTCAGTGGTAAAATGCTTGCCTAACATACATGAGGCCTTGCATTTGAGCACCAGCACCACCAAAAAAAAATGGTATTTAAAACACCGAGATCCCGTTTGCAACAACATTCAACAATTACTTATTAAGGACCTACTAAATGCCAGGCATTGTTGATATACTAATGAACAATACTGCTATTATCTTAGTCCTTAAGGAGTTTACAGACACTTAACTTGTAAACCTGACTTTCAGTTCACAATAAACTTGTAAGATGAACATATGAAAAAGAATTATATAGTCATGTTACACAATGTCTTCTCTAGGATTTCTACATTAAAAGTATTAACAAGCAATTTAAAATATACTTTGAATTAATACTGCTTTATTACTTTTACTTTAGTCTAATACATTAAAAAATGTTAATATCCAGGCTGGGGACATAGTTCAGTGGTAGAACACTTGCCTAGTATATGCAAGGCCTTGGACTCCATTCCAAGCACTGAAAAAAAAAAAGTTAACATCTAGGTATTTTCTAAAATTACTTTTTAATAGTCCTTAAGAGAGTTCAAGAATAAATATTAATTCCATTTACTCTTTTTTTTTTTTTTGGTACCAAGGCTTGAACTCAGGGGCACTCGACCCCTGAGCCACATCCCCAGCCCTATTTTGTGTTTTATGTAGAGACAGGGTCTCACTGAGTTGCTTAGTGCCTCGCCATTGCTGAGGCTGGCTTTGAACTCGCGATTCTCCTGTCTCAGCCTCCCTAAGTGCTGGGATTACAAGCGTGAGCCACCACGCCCAGCTCCATTTACTCTTACGTTTGATTTCTTACTAACCATTTTCTTTTTGGAAAACTGTCTTCAGCTTTGGAACTTTACTAAAATCCACACGTTTATATTCTTCATCTTCTTTCACGACTACATCTGGTTTACCTAAAACAAATATTTTAGATGATCACTACTCAAAACAAATAGTCATTCAGCAAGAAACTGTTGCACAAGGTGCCTAGTGGTCCAAGCCTCCCTTTATATTCCTGCATGTCTTAAACAACCCTGAGAAAATGCTCATCTAGAACCTACTATCTATAATCACTGTTATGTTAGTGCCATAAAGAGAAGTTTATTAAGTAGCTTCATGCAATTTAAATCTTCTATACATCCACATCCCGTTGTCTTCTCTCTCAGCTCCCTTCTATGATTGTTGATTCTAGGGGTGGACTGCTGGCCAACACTGGACAAACTCTAGTATTATATCATCCAGAACACAATAATCATTTCTGGAGTAGATATGTAACCTAAACTAAGTTAATGAGTCTGTAGTATGGGTTTATTCTGGGGGTGGTGAGAGGGTCTCTTTCTACTTTGAAAGCCCTACAGATGTGACACTAGAGATGGAGGCAGCACCTTCAGAAAGCCTGAAAGAATGTCAAGCCTAAAAGAAAGTACTGAATGTCTTTTGGGGATTTTCTGTTTTGTTTTATAGTACAAATGTCTGATTGCAATCCCTGAAGCTCCCGGAGCAGACTGGTTGCTATCATTCATCCTTCAGTTCTGGGAAGTACCTCCACGCATAGCAGTCTTCTAATATAAATCCCCCAACTTTTTTTTTTTTTCTTTTTAACATCAAGCTAATATGTTGTCACTCATACAAGAAAGAGTTCTAGTAAATACATTCCTCAGATTAAAAATAGGCTTGGGCTGGGGTTGAAATTCAATGGTAGTGTCTAGCATGTATGTGGCTCTGGGTTTGATCCCCAGCACCACAATGTTAGTGGATCTTATCTTTGATTGAAATTTGACATTAAATTGGGTTGATATATGTTGTATCTAACTGGAAACCCCTCCCTTTAACCAGAACTACAAATGTTGATGTACTTAGCCTAAATTAAAGGGATAATAATACTAATTTAAAATGTAAACAAATTCAGTAACATGTAAAAGAAAAAACAAGGTTAAAAATTAATCTGGGAGCTTTATCCCTCTACCTTTTACTGTAATTGTGACAGGAATAACTTCATTTCCAAATTTTCCAGCTTCCCATGCAGCTTTACTTCTGGTGTAAGAGTTAATAGCGTAAGTATCCTGTTCATCACGTGCAATATTCAGCTTCTTTGCAGTATTCTCAGCACAGTTACCCTGATAAAATTGCAATTTTTAAAAACTAAGTTTGTGTGAGTTAGAAAATATCTGTTAACGTTGCATAACTTAGATTACAGTGATTACCACTTAAATTTCGTTTCTTAAAATATACTACTTATGTACTAGGTAACTTTTCACAGATGCATTATCTTCACATACTTTACATTGACCCAGAAGTTGCTTTTTTGGAAGAAAATGCCCTATACAAGTGTGAGGCGATATAAAAACTGAGCCATGTTGATGCAATGGGTATAGAAAAATATTGTTCTAAAACAAATGGCTAAAATCAGCATTTATAGTACCCATCTTTTAGATCAACTTTTTAAATACATAAGGAAAAATCAAGTACTGTATATTAAATGGTATTCCTTATTTAAAAAGCAGTATTTACCATATGAATTTTATTGTAGACATCAGTCAGCCCATCTTTTACAATCAAATCTTCAAGCTTTACCCCACCATATGGAGTTGCTCCTCTGTTCATTACATATGGAACGTTGGACATGCTCTCCATCCCACCTGCCACCATCACATCCTGCTCAGCAACACAGAACAATGTCACTTCACAGAGTTAAAAGTCTACAAGTTAAATATATTCTTCATACATCCAACAACAAATGAGTATTTAACATGGGTTTATTAACCATTTGTTACATAGTGCCCTTTTTCTTTTTTTGGTACTGTGGATTGAACCCAGAAGTGCTTTAGCATGGAGCATATCCCCAGCCTTTTTTATTTTGAGTCAGCATTTCACTAAGTTGTTTAGGGCCTTGCTAAATTGCTGAGGCTGACCTCAAACTTGCAATCCTCCTGCCTCATCCTCCTCTTGGATTACAGGTAAATGCCACCATACCTGGCTGTGAGTTAAGGGTACTCACCCTTACCCACTTGATCCTGATGAAAAACAAACAGTTTTAAATATGTAATAAGATTAGAATCAGACAATAAGAATGCCATGCCAGGTGCAGTGGTGCATGCCTGCAGTCCCAGTGGCTTGGGAGGCTGAGGCATGAGGATCACAAATTCAAAGCCAGCCTCAGCAACTTAGTGAGACCCTGTCTCAAAATAAATATTGAGACTGCGGTGGGATGTGGTTCAGTGGTTAAGCACCCCTAGGTTTAATCCCTGGTACCACAAAAATATAAAATTTAAAAACAAAAATGCTAAAATACCTTTCACATACAGATCACCTTATGAAATTCTTACCTTCTGACCATATCATTGACACTGCTAAAAATTTAATGCCTTCTAAAAGATTAGAAGCCATCTCAGTTCTTGGAAATAATCTATGTCCTTCACTAAAATCACCAATGCTGATATAGCTATAATAAGTTTCCACTTGATCTGACATGTAGCCTTTCCTTGCACAAAGGCATTGTCTACACTCATCTGAGTCATTCTGGCTAGAATTCATTTCACATTTTTTTTTTTTTTAAATATTTATTTTTTAGTTGTAGGTGGACACAATAGCTTTATTTTATTTTTACGTGGTGCTGAGGATCGAACCCAGTGCCTCCCGCGTGCTAGGCGAGCACGCTACCACTGCGCCATAACCCCAGCCCTCATTTCACATTTTAAGTAACTCTTGGTAACAGTCTATCTTCTCCCTTGTCAGTCTCACTGTCTGGACCTACACATCAAGTCATATAGAACTAATTAAAGCTTCCCACAGATACCATGCTCATATACACACACCTCAACTTGCTGACCAATCCAGCAATATGTAAAATGCCTCCTTTTCCTTTTAACCAGACACTTACATTTTCCCTGCCTACTTATTTCTAAACCTTCTGGTATAGTTTCCTTTTGTGTTTTCCCAATTACTATATAATGCTTTATTAACGTACCACTGTATTATAGCTATGATTATATGTCAGATCTTATTGGGCTAAGCTTCTTTGAGGACAGAAACCCTATCATATGTCCTTGGAAATGAGATAGAGGACTCTCGGGGTGAAAAGTAAGAGACCATTAGTGCATGGAGACCCAAATCTAAAAGCATGATCGGCCATACTTATCTGTTAGAAGAACAAATCTTCCAGCACATGCTTGTACCATATCAACTGGAATAAAAATATAAATTTATTTTCTTTATCTTTTTTTAATTATGTTTAGTTGTCAATGGATCTTTATTTTTTATTTATTATGTGGTGCTGAGAATTGAACCCAGTACCTCACACATTTTAGGCAAATGCTCTACCACTGAGCTACAACCCCAGCCCCAAAATATCAATTTAAATGTCACCAGATTCAAAGACTGACTTTACACAGTGTGCTCACAATTGATTTACAACTGAGACTGCTTAACGTTCTGAACCCCAAATATCAAATGATTGACATAGGATTTGATTTTCATGAAAGCTGGCCAGGGACCCTGCACTTTTCTTTCGAGGATTATCATGTGCACCTGCCATTGGGATGTGCTCTTTTTTTTGGTACCAGGGATTGAACTCGGGGGCACTTGACCACTAAGCTACATCCCCAGCCCTATTTTTGTAGTTTATTTAGGGACAGGATTTCACTGAGTTGCTTAGCGCCTCACTTTTTGCTAGGGCTGACTTTGAACTCGCAATCCTCCTGCCTTAACCTTCTGAGCAGCTTGGATTACAGGCATGCGCCATGGTGCCTGGCTGGGATGTGCTATGGTTGTGTGTGTCACTGAGGATGCTCATCACATTTTTAATTTTGTGACAGGGTATCACTCAAGCTGAGGTGGATTTGAACTTGTGATCCTTCCTTGGCCTCCTGAGTCATTGGTATTATATGTGTATGCCACTATGCCCAGTGTGTCCTGAAATTCTTTTCAGCAGTATAAATCAAGAACCCACCTAGGACAAGTTGAGGTTCTACTGTCCCCTTGAGGCCTCCTATGACCTCTATCTGGTAACAAAAGTTTAATAAATATTAACTAATCTGATAGTACTTCACAAATCAACTAAAGAAATTTGCATTATAAGAGATAATTTTTAACAAGTAGTTTAATATAAAACATTAATGTGAACAAAAATTAAAGCCAGCCAGGCACAATGGTGCATGCCTGTAATCCCAGCCGCTTGGGAGGCTGAAGCAGGAGGATTAAAAGTTCAAAGCCAGCCTCAGCAAAAAGCGAAGCAATAAGCAACTCAGTGAGACCCTGTCTCCAAATAAAATACAAAATTGGGCTGGGGATGTGGTTCAGTGGTTGAGTGCCCCCGAGTTCAAGCCCTAGTACCAAACAAAATTAAAGCCAATCTTCAGTCTTCAATCAGGAATAAAGACAAATAGAAGTTCTAAAACAAACCTAAATACTTTGCCTGTTCTAAAATATAGAGATTCTTAATTTTCATCTGTTTTACTCACTTTTCTTGAAATACTATCTTATGTCCAGGGATGGTGGTATACACCTGTAATCCCAGCGTCTTGGGAGTCTGAGACAGGAGAATTATAAATTCGAAACCAGGCTCAGCAACTTAACAAGCCCTAAATTAGTAAGACCTTGTCTCAAAACATTTTTTAACAAGGGCTGGGGATGTGCTCAGTGGTTAAGTGTCCCTGAGTTCAATCCCCAGTACCAAAAAAAAAAATTCCTTAAATATTTAAGTCACTGAATATGTGAACAAATGAGTCAAATAATACTAATTCAAAGTGTTTCAGATGGTGGATGGCAAGTGGCTGCCATGGTGTAAGGAGTTGCTTTCAGTGGTGCTGGAGGCAGCCGATTTCTCCAAGCAGTTCTGTCCCTACTCCAAGAGCAAGAAGCAACGGAAGGCCTGCATGGAATTCATCCTGCACCACCTACCTGACTGGTGAACCGCTCTAAGTCTTCTGCTACCTGGACCAGCTGCTATCCCTCTCCATGGTCTGAGCCAAACACTTCTTCTTAAGCTACAGTTACAAAAAAGACCTAGACAAGGGCTGGGGTTGTAGCTTGGTAGGGCATTTGCCTAGTATGTGTGAGGCATTGGGTTCAATCTTCAGCAACACATATAAATAAATAAAATAAAGGTATTGAGACTGTATAAAACTAAAAAGATACTAAAAAAAAAAAAAAAGAGCTAGACAAGGTGATGGTGATGGCTGATGGGTTTAAGTGTAAGACCTGCCACAGCTAACTACCGGAAGTAATTAATGAAAAAGCACCAAAACTAAGGCAGAAGATTATCACATTTTCATCATCCGCTACTGGCTCAGAAAGGGCTGCTGTGATGAATTTGACACTGACCACAGTAGCTCTTCAGACTTGGTATTACCAACATAAAGAGGCAGCTGGAACAAAAAGGAATCTGTCTAGTTTAAGAGCCTTTGTTCTTCCAGTAGCTATCACTGTAAAATTATGCATGGACATTGATGTACCTATAAATAGTGCACTGTAAGATAATTTCATCAACACTGTACAATCCAAACTTTGTTTTTAAAAAGGCTGATGTGATAATGTCGGGTAATGAATTTTATAGTTTGGATTTTTCAGCAATGTAAGTATGTGGCAGGGTATTTCAATACAATACAGATATATTTGCTAGAGAACTGCAATAAATGCAGACTGCCCTTGAAACAGTTTTGGAACACCTAAACAATCTCACAAATATTTTTCATCCATTATTTTGACAAGGACTTGGTAATACTCAACGTTGGTAAGGATGTAGACAAATAGGCCCACACAGCTTTTGGGAAATTGTAACTGGCATGATTTTTTTGGAAAGCCTTTGAAATTATCAAAATACGAAAATCCTCTGACTCAGCATTTTTCTAACAGTTTTATACATGAAGAGATTTTTAAATCTTTTAGTCACCACTCATCTCTAGTGCTGTCAGAGTACATGCTCAGCTAATAAGGGGCAGAACTAGGATTTTAAGTTAGTCAAGCTCCAGATTTTGCACTATAACCACTAAACTATACTGTTACAGTTTAGTGTTAAGTATAAGTACACAAATATAGCAGGGCACAGTGGTGCACACCTGAATTCCAGCAGTTCAGGAGGTTGAGGCAGGAGGATCACAAGTTCAAGGCCAGCCTGGGCAACTTAGCAAGACCTGTCTCAAAATTTTAAAAGGTTGAGGGTGTAGCTAAGTTGTACCATGCTTGCCTTTGCCTGGCAATGCTTGAGGCCCTGTTAACAGCAATAACAAGGAAAAAAAAAAAAAAGGTCTACAGATGTATTTGTATCCTGCAGCATTATTTCAAACAGTGAAGAACTGGAGACAACCTAAATGTCCAATAAAGAGCCACAGAGTAGACTATAGTTGTTCAGCTCAATAAAATTTGACCCAGTTATCCCACTCCTCAGTGTATATCCAAAGGATTAAATATCAGCATACTACAGTGACACAGCCACATTAATGTTTATAGCTGCACAATTTGTAATAACTAAGCTATGGAGCCAACCGAGATGCCCATCAACATAAATGGATAAAGAAATTGTTATATATACACAATGAAATATTACTCAGCCATGAAAAAGAATGATTTATGACATTTGCTGGTAAATTGATGGATCTAGAAACTATTATGCTAAGTGAAATAAGCCATCCCAAAAAATCAAAGGACAGATGTTTTCTCTGATAGGTGGAAGCTAATACACAATAAAGGTGGAGAGGAGACATTGAAAAGAATCTGACATAACTTTTCTGTGTACGTATATGAATACACCATAGTGAATCCCACCATCAGGTACATCCACAAGACTGGAGCCCTAAGCAGAATCAATTCCATGCATATATACTTCTATCAAAATGGACTCTACTCTCATGAATAAAAAGAAGCAATTAAAAAAAAAAAAAACTATCGCATGTGCTAACACATCTCCAAAACATTAAGTGGGCCAAAAAGAGGTTAAGCAACTTGTCCAGTTATTCTAACTAGTGGCAGAATAACCAAACTGATAAGACTCAGGGGTGAGAAAAAAGAATACTTGTTCTTAAGTTTATGCCATTTGAGTTTTTAGCATATGTGTGTGGGTATGTGTATCAAAGTATCTGGTACAATAGTTCAAATATCACATCAACTTTTTTCCCCTTCTCTGGCTTGCTTTCTAATTGGAAACAGCAAAGGGTACACACAATTATGGTTTTTGTATATGTGAGAAAATAATTTTCAGACCTCACAACTAACTGATTTTTGCCCTAGTTGTGTTATACTTTGGTAGGCTAGAATACATTAGGTAGGAATAAAGACTGTTTTCTTACTCTAGCCCTATAACTTCGTATTTGTGGCTCTCAGGCTCACACTGGTTATCTGAAAAATGGAAGGGGCTCAAATCTGATAAAAATTCTGTGAGTCTAGATCTAGACTCCTAACATCATAGCACTTATTTGCTTAGCAGCCTAGCTCCTGCTTAATGTAATAAAGACAATATCTAGATGATCAAACCAAATGGAAAGCCTACAAATTTAACCAGTGAATCTAGGCACTACAGGAAACTACAAATTAGTAGTCATCAATCCTGGGCTCAGTCAATGACGAGTTCCCAAGTTAGCCCCTTGTTCTCTTTTATAATCAAAACCCTTATTTTCACAAATACAGAATTGATGATTTTTTAAAAAGTCATCAATTGTAAAGTTTGCTTCGGATGCCTAATACCTTAGGTTCAATCCCCAGCACTACCAAAAAATACAAAAAAAAAAAAAAAAGATGATGATGATTAAATCATCTAGAATCTCAAAGTAGGGCTCTTAAGAGTCATTCTCAGACTAAGATGTTGTGGCTGAAAACTGTTTTAACACAAACACTTAAGCTATCATTTTGACCTATACTTCAATGGAGCTGCAAATTCACACACTCCTTCCTGAGTGTTTGAAACAGCACATCAACTTTACTTATAATAAAAATTTATTTTGTTTTTGTGGTGCTGGGGATCAAACCTAGGCCCTGATGCATGCTGGGCAATGCTCTACCACTGAGCCACTCCCCAACCCCAGGAATTTCATTTCTAAAACATATATGTGTTTAGATTTTTAGTGTCTTTTAGAACAATGTCATTTAAATTAATAGATTAAGGGGCTGGAGTTGTGGCTCAGTGGCAGGGCACTTGCCTAGCATGTGTGAGGTACTGGGTTTGATCCTCAGCATCACATAAAAATAAACAAAGGCATTCTGTCCAAAAGAAATTTTTTTTAAATGATGATTCTTACCTGATGTCCACACATAAGATTTTGAGAGGCCAACATGATGGCTTTCATTCCTGAAGCACAAACCTTGTTTACAGTGGTGCATGGAGTAGATACAGGTAGCCCTATAACCAAAATAAGTAATACTTAAGAAAAAACAGAGATACTCACTTTTCAAACACAATTATAGAATTAAGAGTAATAGAACATGTTACTATAATGTGCAAAATTTCTTCTGCCATAAATGCCTATAAGTGTTATATTATGCACTTATTTAAGATGAAGTGACCTCCATTTTGACATTTTGAATATTTTAAGTATAAAAGCAAAAACATATTATTGGTACCTGCACCCAATACTGCTTGCCTCGTAGGGGCTTGTCCTTCACCTCCTTGTAGAACGTTACCCATGTATGCTTCTTTCACTACTTCTTTTGGAATCCCTTTTAAAAAAAACACCAAAAATATACTTCCATACTTTATTCAGTTTAATAATTAGTGATTACCTAATAAGGCACATGACATTACATAGCAGGAATAGCTTCTTTTTGTATCGGTTTTTATTTTCATTCCTAACTCCACAGTACAAGGGAATTCAGAAATGTAGGCATTATTGCATTTCTTACGGCTATGCATGTAGTAAGTGCAAAATAAATGTGTGTTCCACTCAATCATTCTGCCCCCCAACACAAAAAGCAAAGCAACTACTGACCTGCCTTTTCAATGGCTCCCTGAATTGCAATGGAACCAAGTTTAGTGGCTGGCAGTGAGGAAAGGCTGCCGAGGAAGGATCCAATGGGTGTTCTTGTAGCACTTACTATAACCACTTCCTGGCAAAACAGAAGATGGTAAAAAACTACGTTTTTTTACCCAAATCACATTTCATTAAGCTTATATAAGATTATATTTAAATAACTTAAATATAATCTCAAAAACAGACATTTTTGTGAATGAGCAGTTATCCAAGATTAAGATAATTTCAATATTTGAACAGCTGTAAAACACTTCAATGCTAACACTTTATGATTTAAGACCAATAGAAAACCTAAGACAAACTCTAAAATGGACATAAAGATTCTTCCCAGTTCTCTCCAGGAGGTTTGAGGGCAGAAGCTTAAGTTTAGATTCTACTCCTCCGTCAAATATTTAAGGTATCTTCACTTTACCCGAGTTAAGTACATAATAAACAACTGTAGCCAAAAATCGCCCTTACTAAAGAAAATTCTGGACTAGGAACCAAGACCTGTAGTCTAGATGGAGCAATACCACCCAACTAAGACAGAGCCAGACCAGCCTTTGTTTGTTTGTTTGTTTATTTATTATGATACCAGGGATTGAACTCTGGGCTCTGGGGTGCTTAACCACTGAGATACATCCCCAGCCCTTTTTATCTTTTATTTTGAGTCAAGGTCTTACTAAATTGCCTAGTCTGGCCTAGAATTTGCAACACTCCTGCTTCAGCTTCCCAAATTGCTGGGATTATAGGCATGTGCCAACACACATGGCAAACTATACTTATTTTTAATTTTTGTTTTTGTCATAGATGGACACAATACCTTTATTTTATTTATTTTTATGTGGTACTGAAAATCAAACCCAGTGCCCCACATAGGCCAGGAAAGCACCCCACCAGTGAACTATAACCCCTGCCTCTAATTTTTTTTAATTATTTTTAGTTGTAGATGGACACTATTTATTTGTTTGTTTGTTTATTTGGTACTAGAGATTGAACTCAGGGGCACTCGACCACTGAGCCACATCCCCAAACCTATTTTGTGTGTTTTTTTTTTTTTTGGTACTGAAGATTGAACTCAGGAGAACTCGACCACTGAGCCACATCCCAGCCCTATTTTGTGTTTTTATGTAGAGACAAGGTCTCACTGAGTTTCTTAGGGCCTCGCCGTTGCTGAGGCTGGCTTTGAACTCGCGATTCTCCTGTCTCAGCCTCCCTAAGTGCTGGGATTACAGGCTTGAGCCACCGTGCCCGGCCCTATTTTGTGTTTTATATAGAGACGGGGTCTCACTGAGTTGCTTAGCGCCTCGCTGTTGCTGAGGCTGGCTTTGAACTCGTGATTCTCCTGTCTCAGCCTCCCTAAGTGCTGGGATTACAGGCTTGTGTCACCGCGCCCGGTTTATTTATTTATTTTTATGTGGTGCTGAGGATCGAACCCAGTGCCTCACACATGCCAGGCAAGTGCTCTACCACTGAGCTACAATCCCAGCCCTAATTTTTAATAAGAAAAAGTACCCAGCAGCTCGGGAGGCTGAGGCAGGAGGATCACAGAGTTCAAAGCCAGCCTCAGCAACTTAGTGAGGCCCTATGCAACTCAGTGAGACCTTGTCTCTAAATAAAATACAAAAAGGGCTGGGGATGTGACTCAGTGGTTGAGTGCCCCTGAGTTCAATCCCTAGTACCAAAAATAAATAAATATGTAAAAAAGTTCTCAAATAGTATAAAATCCCACTGTAACAACTCTCTCCTCACACCTGTCTTCCTCAATCTCTTATTACACTCCTAGATAGTTCAGAGCGTTAGATAGAAAGATACTATGTCACATTAGAAACCACATCAAACAAAGAGGAGGCCCCTCAGAAAATGCTAACTAGGTGATGAACTTTCCACCCTTGTCCAATCCCCAGCTGGTTCAGCCCCTCTCTTATGAATTTTCCATGTTGCTTCTACATTGTACCAAGTACAATACAATGAGTTTCGCTGAGAATAAAGGAAGACCACTACCCATTTTCAAGGGAAAGCTGTTTTGCAGCAGAATATGGAGAAATACCCAAAATTACAGAAATTTTTTAATCATAATCTAGGAGTTTAACATTTGAATAGCTGACTATTCTAACCGCTGCATAATCTTGTGTTGACCTTCAAACATAACTCATCATAAATATATGCATTTTAATTGACTACATTTTCTTTAAATCTTTGAAATTTTGGGGCTGGAATTGTGGCTCAGTGGTAGAGCGCCTGCCTCACATGCGTGAGGCACTGGCTTCGATCCTCGGCACCACATAAAAAAATAAATAAAGTTATGTCCATCTACAACTAAAAAAAAAAATTTTTTTTTTTAAAAATCTTTGAAATTTTAAAGCACAATTCATACTTACATTCAAAGTTGGTTTTGATACGTAATTTCGCTCCATGTATCTTATTTCCTGTAATATAAATGTTATATAAAATTAATCTACATAATTTTATAACTCACAGTGATACGAGTTATTTCTACCTCATTATGCTTTTATTTCAGTTTTCTACATTCTGCATATAAATGATACTATTCTGATTAGCTGTTCATTGGAAATACATGTTTTAACTTCTGATGAGTTTATCACCTTAAAACTTCTAAGTCTCTTTTAAGTACAACCTTTCAAAAATGCAGTTCTGAGCTAAATCTTTTAAATTATGTAATCTTAGAATTTCACAGGAAAATATTTTTGCTGCTTAAAAAAATATTTTGTAAGTAAAACTTTCTCTTTCCACATCTACTTCCAACAAACATCTCCAATTTATACGAGGCAAACATACCTCATACAAATATGGTCTATATTATCAGATAATTGTTCTAATATCTTCTAGTTTAGGTTCTGGCAAGACCAGCTGCACTTGATTTCATATTCTTTGACATCTAAGAGTTTGCCTATTAAATCTCCTCAAAAATGTCCTTTCTAGGCTGATAGGTAAGTAAGGGGTAACTTAACGATGGAGTGTGTACTCTAAGCATGAGCAAGGCCCAGGACCAAAAAAAAAAAAAACTTCCCTTTGCAAGTTTGAAGTAGAATATTGTTTCTTGTTTATTAAGCCACTTTTCTTTCAAGTTGGTGGTTCAGTTTTTTGTTTTTTGGGTTTTGTTTTTTTGGTTTTTTTTTTTTGGTACCATAGATTGAATGAAGGGGCTCTTAACCACTGAGAGACATCCCCAGCCCTTTTTATTTTTTATGTTTAGAGACAGTGTCTCACTAAGTTACCTAGGGCCTCAATAAATTGCTGAGACTGGCCTCGAACTTGTGATCCTCCTGCCTCAGCCTCAGTTGTCCTTTCCTTCTCTTCACCATTTTTCCTCTTTACTTTGATTCCATAAGCATGCAAATGGGCTGATTCCTTCCAACTAAAAACAAAGTAAAAACAAATATCCCTTGACCCATATATACAGTAAACTTTCACCCCATTTCTTAACTCCCTTTTACAAGAAAAGTTTGTCAACACCTCTGTTTGCCCTCACCTCTGTTTACTGTTCAACCCATTCAACAAGGGGGACTGAACTCAGGGCCTTATATATGCTGTGCAAGTACTCCACCACTGAGCTGAGCTACATCCCTGAGCCAAGGTCAACAATGTCAGCATAGCAAAATCAAATACTTCAGAGACTTTGGACCAACATCTTTTTTTTTTTTTTATAAATATTTTTTAGTTAGAGATAGACACAATACCTTTATTTTATTTATTCATTTTTTGTGGTGCTGAGGATTGAACCCAGTGCTTCACACATGCAAGGTGAGAACTCTACCACTGAGCCACAACCCCAGCCCTGGACCAACATCTTTATAAAGTTTAGAGCTGTCTCTAAAGTCATCAAGGCTAGGCTAAGAACAACATAACCTACTCACAAAAACAACCCTATTGGATAAATATCTACCTACCTGCGAACTCAAAGGTATTTGTATGAAACATGTAAGCACACACATAACCATTAACACATACCTATGTAAAATACAAAATTAACTCATGTACATAAACAGCTCTACTCACCATTCTGGGTACTTTACCATACCAAATATAAGAAAAGACATCAATACAATTTTTTATGGAATTATGTACATATGTTCATGTAGGAGCACTCCCCATACCTTCAGCCCCTCCCTTCCTTCTTTTCCCATTCTATGGTGATAAAACGCATGCCCAGCAGAGCGTGACTCATTGGTTGTAACCGATAGGCCATGATTGGTCTGAGGACCCTATATAAGCCTCTGTACTTCCTGGATTAAACGGGTTCGCGTCTTGTTCCGTCTTGCTCTGGCAGAGCAGTCTTACCTACCCCAGGAGTCTGGGTGGAGTGACTCCACGGACTGTCACCCCTAACCTCATCTCCCGGGACCCCAAAGCCTCCTCCTGTGAGACACCACCTCGTCTTCCCCAAGACCCCTTTTCGTCTCTCAGGACCCCAACTCATCGAGGAGACCCACGAGGCACGACTTCAAACAATATAATCATACAAATACATATTTATAATTAATAAAAAGATACCTATAAAGTAAATCAAAAATAAAAATATACAGCCAGGCACGGTGGCACACGCCTGTAATCCCAGTGGCTTGGGAGGCTGAGGCAGGAGGACTACGAGTTCAAAGCCAGCCTCAGCAATAGTGAGGTGCTAAGCAATTCAGTGAGACCTTGTCTCTAAATAAAACACAAAAAAGGGCTGGGGATGTGGCTCAGTGGTTGAGTGTCCTTGAGTTCAATCCTCGGTACCAAAAAATAAAAATACATATTTTACTATGATCATTTCAATCTCCCAGCAACATCTGACTGACCTTTCTGCTTTACAAAATGCAGAGTGGTTAAGAGCCTGGGCATACCAGCTAAGTACTTTCGTGTGAGTTTTTGGGGCTCATTTCACCTTTGTTTTATCAAACACTCTTCACAAGTTGTTATGAGAATGAAATGAGGTAATATGTATAATCACCATACACATACACACACACACACAAACACACATATATATTTTTGTTTGTTTTGTTTTGGGGGGGATCCAGGGTTGAATCCAGGGACACTTTACCACTGAGCCACGTCCCCAGACCATTTTTTTACTTTTTATTTTGAGACAGGGTCTTGTTAAATTGCTTAGGGCCTCTCAAAATTGCTGAGGCTGGCTAGAACTTGTGATCCTCCTGTTGTAGCCTCCCAAGTTGCTGGGAACAGGCATGTACCACCACACTCAGCTTAAGTAGTTATATTTCTACCAGTGCCCTTTACCATCTCACCTTCTCCTTCTATCCTCCTAAGTGCTGGAGTGCCCTAGGACTTTGTTCCAAGCCCTTTTTGTTTTCTAACTTCACTGTCTTCTTAGATAATCATATCAAGTAATCTTATTTTAAGTAGCAGTTATATGCTGATGACTCCAAATTTATTTATTTCTTTTTTTTTTTTTTTTTTTTTGGTACCAGGGATTGAACCCAGAGTGCCTAACCGCCAAGCCATATCCCTAGACCCTTTTTTATTTTTTATTTTGAGATAGGGTCTCCCTAAGTTTCTCAGGGCCTCACTAAGTAGTGGAGGATGGCTTTGAACTTGTGATCCTCCTACCTCAGCATCCTGAGCCACTGGGATTACAGGTGTGTGCCACGGTGCCCAGCTAACTTTCAAATTTCTATCTCTAGTCCTTTCCTCTTAATTGACCACCAGACTCATATACCCAGGTGCTAGCCTGATAGCAATTTAATGCCTAAGTCATCTCTCTCATTTCCACCCTTAGGAATCCAGTATTCCTTACCCCAGTTGCTCAAGCCAAAATCACCCTTCATTTTTCCCTTTATCACAACTCCTAAAACCCAGATACTCTATCACAGATACTGTCAATTCTGTGTTCAAAACATACCTAAACTCTTCCAGTCTGCTTCAATTTCCTCTACTGCCCCAAGTCCAAGCCACCATCTCTCGCTCCTGTGAGCATCATTCTACTTATTCCTGCTTCCCCTTTCTAGTCTATCAAGTTTTTTTTTTTTTTTTAATTTTTTTTTTTTTTTGGTACCGGGGATTGAACTCAGGGGCACTCAACCACTGAGCCACATCCCCAGCCCTATTTTGTGTTTTATGTAGAGACAGGGTCTCACTGAGTTGCTTAGCACTTCGCCATTGCTGAGGCTGGCTTTGAACTCGCGATTCTCCTGTCTCAGCCTCCCTAAGTGCTGGGATTACAGGCTTGAGCCACCGCGCCCGGCTTATCAAGTTTTAAATAGGCAAACCAGATCACAACATTCACCTGCTTAAAATCCTTTGATGATTTTCTATTGCTCTTAGAATGATATCAAAACTTTTAACCTTATCCTACAAGGCCCAGCATCATCTAGACCCTGACGGTCTCTGAGGTTAGGGTCAGTATTAAGGGAATCAAATTGTAACACATTACCATCTCTTGAACCTCTCCATTTCTGTCTATGTATGTTATCACATCACTATCAATACTTGCTGATCAGCCGAGCGTGGTGGCTCACGCTAGTAATCCCAGCACTTAGCGAGGCTGAGACAGGAGAATCGCGAGTTCAAAGCCAGCCTCAGCAACAGCAAGGCGCTAAGCAACTCAGTGAGACCCTGTCTCTACATAAAAAACACAAAATGGGGCTGGAGATGTGGCTCAGTGGTTGAGTGCCCCTGAGTTCAATCCCTGGTACCAAAAAAAAAAAAAAAAAAAAAATACTTGCTGATCACCATAACATTCTGAGTATTTCTTCCGTCTGTGTAACAACAAAGGCCCTAGGCTGGGGTTGTGGCTCAGTGGTAGAGCACTTGCCTCACATGCATAAGGCACTGGGTTCGATCCTCAGCACCACATAAAAATAAATAAAATAAAGATAAAAAAAAAAAAACAAAGGCCCAAGAACTAAGGCTATGGAATGCACAGAGTAAAAGGGAATAGGAAGGGAGCAAAAACAATGAATGCAGCCACAAAAACAGAGCAATTCTATGTGAAACAGAATTTAGCTCAAGGAATGAAATACACAGGTGATTAAAAGAGCTGAGAACACAAGACAGGCAACACAAAAATTAGCAAAAGGAAGGCACTAGCACACTTGGTATATTAGGACCACGGAAGGAAAATACAGAGAAGGACCCAAATCCATGGAGTCAGAGGTTAGGAGTGGAAATATCTGAAATGACCTGCAAGGGTCAACCCACAGAAATATAGACAAAATAGGGGAGGGGAAAGAAATGAATCTGGAAGCAAACAGGCCCAGGAATGATACTTAAGAGGAGAATTCTTTTAAAGTTTGAGTATTAAAAGCAGGAGAATGGGGGCTGGGGTTGTGACTCAGTGGTAGAACCTTACATGTGTGAAGCATTGTGTTCAATTCTCAGCACCACATATATATAAATAAATAAAATAAAGATCCATCAACTAAAATAAAATAAAATAAAGCAGGAGAATAGGGCTGGGAATGCAGCTCATTGGAGAACACTTACCTAGCATGCACAAGGCCCTGAGTGGATACTGTATATTTAATTAATAATAATAATAATAATAATAATAATAATAATACAATAGAATTAAAAGGGCTAGGGATGTAGCTTAGTGGCAGAGCACTTGCCTAACTTGTGAGGTCCTGGGTTCAATCTCCAGTACCAAAAAAAAAGAAGAGAGAGAGAGAGAGAAAGAAGAAAAGAAAACCAGAATAAAACTGAAAGTGCAGAATAGATAGGAGTTTCAGAAGACAGTGATGAAGGCCAGGTGCATTGACACATGCCTGTAATCCCAATGGCTAGGGAGGCTTTGGCAGGAGGATCACAAGTTCAAGGCTAGCCTCAGTAATTTAGCGAGGCCCTAAGCAACTTAGCAAGACCATGCCTCAAAAGTAAAAAAATAAAAAGAGCTGGCAACATAGCTCAATGGTTAAGCACCCCTGGGTTCAACCTTTGGTACTCCTCCCCACCAAAAAAAGGGAAGAAGAAGAGGGTAACCAATAAGGTATAAACGTAGTAAAAGGTCAAGAAGGAAAATATCAAACACAGGAAAAAAAAAACACATTGGTATTTTTCGGTTGAGAGGTACAGAAATTTAACTGAGGAAGGTTAAAGAGAAACAGATATAAAATAAATGGGAAGTGAGGAGTAGATTCCTTTAACCAGAGAGGAAAGTGATTAGAGGTAGTAAGACAACAAACTTCAATAAGGTCCATAATGGTTTGTTGACCATAAGGGAAATTGTGTATTTAAAGGCAAAAATGAAATAAAATAGCCAATGTAATGGTTGAGAGGTCAAATTTCATTCCACAAAATGGCACAAAAAATTGAAAATCATGTTAAAACAGATTTTCAAGGTTAAGTAAATGATTACTTAATTCAAGTAACATTCAATATAAATAATTATGAGAGTACAATAAAATGAATAAAGGCTATGGGTGTAGCTTAGCAGTGGAACACTTAACTTGTGCAAGGATCTGGGTTCAATTCCCAGCAAAAGAAAGGGAAAGGAAGGGAGGAAGGAAGGGAGGGAGGGAGGGAGAGAGGGAGGGAGACTACATATCATATAACCTTCAGGTTTTTTTTTTTCTTTTTTTTAAAGAGACAGGATGTATGTTGTCTGGAACACAGGCTGGCCTGGAACTACTTAGCTCAAGAAATCCTTCTGCTTCAGCCCCCTGAGTAACTGGGACCACAGGTATGCACCTCTGGGCTGTCTTAGCTTAAATTTTTTTTTCTTCTCTTTTTTTTTCTTCTCTTTTTTTTTAATATTTATTTTTTAGTTGTAGGTGGACACAATATCTTTATTTTATTTTTATGTGGTGCTGAGGACCGAACCCAGTGCCTCCCGCGTGCTAGGCGAGCACGCTACCACTGCGCCATAATCCCAGCCCCTCTTCTCTTTTTTTGTATCAAGGATTGAACCCAGGGGCAGTTAACCACTGAGTCACATTCCCAGCCCTTTTTTATTTTAAGACAGGGCCTGGCTAAAGTGGCTGAAGCTAGCTTTAAACTTGTGATTCTCCTGCCTCAGCCTCCCAAATTACTGGGATTACAGAACTGTGCCACACCTGGTTCCTTATTTTTATTTTTTTAAAAGACAGGGTTTCAACAAGTTGCATAGATTGGTCTGGAACTCCTGGCCTCAAATGGTCCTTCCGCTTCAGTCTCCAGAATGTCTGGGCCTACAGGTAGATGCCAGCTTCACCCAGAATTAATTTTAGATTCTTCCTTTTCCCTTGGCTCTCTATCCTCCCTCCATAATTAGCAAGTCCTACGTTATTCTTTCACAATCTCTTGCATAATGCTGCTCCTTTTTAGCTCTTATTGCCAGCACCCAAGCTCAAGACACATTACTCTTTGTCCAATCTTTGTCCAATACTAGTTTTCTCCCCATGCTAATTCTTCATGACCTGTTTATAACAAAAACAAAAATATCAATGGTACCCACTTGACTTGGAAGTGGATTTCAAAGCTTACTACCCCAACCAAACCAGAAAACAACCTTCACCGCCCACACTCTTAAGTTCTTTACCTATTCCTTAGGCGTTACCAGGCAATAAATCTGTGGTGAAGGCTCCCTTGCTTGAACATATGCAAAGTAAGTTCTTTCAAGGGTCTGCAACGTTCCCTAAACACAACAGCCAGAGAAGACACCCACCCCTCTGCACGCCCTTAGTGTACTCTTACATAGCAAATAAAATTTATTTCCTGTATTATTTGAGTAGTAATTTTTTAAGGGGCTCCTGGATAGGAACTGGGGCACTCGACCACTGAGCCACATCCCCAGCCCTATTTTGTATTTTATTTAGAGACAGGGTCTCACTGGGTTGCTTAGCGCCTCGCTTTTTGCTGGGGCTGGCTTTGAACTCGCGATCCTGCTGCCTCCCCAGCCAGTGGGATTAAAGGCGTGCACCACCGCACCCGACTGGAACATCTTTTTAATATTACAATGCCTCACCCCTTGTAAGACCAATGCTTTTATATTTTACGAGAAAAAGAAAAGAAAACCTCTCTATGGACCATAACGCTCACACACGTTTTTAAGGAAAATCTCGGAAACGGTTTTATCCTCTGGCAAAGAGGCTCATCTCTCTGCAGTCTACACGTCAGGCCCAGTGGGAGCCAACGCTGGGCCTTCCTGCCAGCACAAATACCTGCTCCGTGGTTAACACATTAGAACAGTAACAGCAATTACGACGATTACACGGAGATCCTGGGCAAGGAAGGGCGCGTTGTCAGTGCCTTTACAAGGCTTTCAGGGCAACACGCCCCTTTAGTAGCTCCCTTCCGACCTACTTTTAAGGCTGCACCCTGCCCACGGCAGCAACCGGAAGGAACCTTCACAGGCAGGAACCTTATGAGGCGGGGAACGGGCTCCCCGAATCCTGGTTCAGGGCACGGTGGGGCCTAGAACTACCCAAAGGACGAGCCTACCTCACCTGTATCAGCCTCCGAAGTAGAGGGCTGCGCCCACCGACGCTGCCATACAGAATTGCCGCCAACACAGCCATGGTCAGACAGACAGCAAGGAAAGGTTTCAAGGGCAAAGAGAACTGCGGAACCGCTGCAGTTTCCCGGACCCGTAGACCCCGCCCCTTGGATCAGGCACCGCCCCCGACCTCGTCTTCTGCAATAGCAGCCTGGGACCGGCAGCCAAGGGCGGGGCGAGACCGGGAGCTGGGCACAGCCACAGCCCGAGCCTGGGTAAGGTTAAAGTGTGACCTACATGGCTCCAGGCGCTGGCGGCTGAGCCAGCAAGCACCTAACGCACTCTCGATTCGCATTTCCACCTCCTTCTAACCTGAGGCCAGTGGCTTATGTGTAACCGAAGCTTTCCATTCACTGCGCCTGCCTTTCACATTCTCACCCATACAAAGGAAATTAATGAATAGATTTCAAGCGACCTAATAAGCTTTAAAAAAAAAAAACAAGTTTTGTTATTTCTTCAGGTTTGGGTACTTTGTTAACAATTAGCTTTTATGTTATGTTGGGTGGATGTGCCATTGTTTTTCAGTAGGAGGAGGAAAAGGAAGGTTAGAATACATATTAATAGTACATTAGGGGGCTGGGATTGTGGCGCAGTGGTAGCGTGCTCGCCTCGCATGCGTGAGGCACTGGGTTCGTTCCTCAGCACCACATAAAAATAAAATAAAGATATTCTGTCCACCTGTAACTAAAAAAATAAATAAATATTTTTTAAAAAGTACATTAGCCGGGCGTGGCTGCGCACGCCTATAATCCAGCGGCTGGGGAGGCTGAGGCAGGAGGATTGCCAGTTCAAAGTCAGCCTCAGCAATTTAGCGAGGCCCCAAGCAACCTAACGAGAACCTGTTTCTTTGTGTGTGTGTGTGTTGTATATGAATAAATAGATTTGTTAATATAAATATAATAATACAAATATATTTTTATATATACACATATATAATATTTATTCATATATATGTATATATGGGGCTGGGGATGTGGCTAAGTGCTTAAGCGCCCCTGGGTTCAATCCCTGGTACCAAAAAATAAGTCACATTATTAAGCAATTAATAAAGATCATATTGAATTTACAAAAATTCCATGAATTAGCTATTATTGTCCACCCTTCAACTAAGGAGGCAACTGAAATACAAAGTTGGTTTTGTTGTTGTTTGTCCATGGTTGCACAGAAAGTGGTATGTTTGAAGTCTGAATTAATATCATTATATTACATTGATTTCATGTACCATTTCCTGGAGAACAGTATAAATGTTAGCTATTATTCTGACATTTGGGGAACTCATTACTTAAATGTAGACCTTCATCTGGGGACAGTAAATCTTTGTGACTTTGAAACATTAGTGTGCTCTGTATTGATTGTCATGTAAGAGATAAAAGGAGCAACAACATACAAATTGAGCACTTTTATTTACCCCAAGTCAAATCCATATGTTTTTTATTTTGTTAAACATGTTTTGTTGGTAGCTGTAGAAAGCTGCGTTTTTCAAAGAAGGCCATATTCGTTATTTCACCCCACGCAGCTTTTTTTTTTTTTTACTGGGGATTGAACTCAGGGGCACTCGACCACTGAGCCACATCCCCAGGCCTATTTTTTTTTCATGTTTTATGTAGAGACAGGGTCTCACTGAGTTGCTTAGCACCTCGCCATTGCTGAGGCTGGCTCTGAACTCGCGATTCTCCTGTCTCAGCCTCCCTAAATGCTGGGATTACAGGCTTGAGCCACCGCGCCCGGCTCCACACAGCTCTTTCATTGTGACTGAAGCTCATCTTCCCACTAGAGATGGGAATCTATTGTTCCCTCCCCTTGATTCTGCCTGGGGGAGGAGTGCTGATTGTTTGGACCAATGGAGTATGTCAGAAGTCATCTTATGTGATTAAAAAGACCTCTGATAGCCGGGCTTGGTGGCGCAGGCCTGTAATCCCAGCACTTAGGGAGGCTGAGACAGGAGAATCGCGAGCAAAGCCAGCCTCAGCAACCCCAAGGCGCTAAGCAACTCAGTGAGACCCTGTCTCTATAGAAAACACAAAATAGGGCTGAGGATGTGGCTCAGTGGTCAAGTACCCCTGAGTTCAATACCTGGTACCAAAATATACCTGATGATTTCTGTCCCCAGTCTTCAATGCCTGATGATTTCTGTCCTCAGTCTTCAACTCTTCCAGCTGAGACTCCAGACTCTATGGAGATAAGCTGCCTTCATTCATGATCCACAGAATCAAAGAGAGAAAGTAAATGATTATGGGTTTGGTTTTTTTTTTTTAGTTTTAGTTTTTTCATTTCAAATGCTTGTGATTTTAAACCACTATGAGGAGAATTTTTTAATATAGCAATAGATAAATATAGAAACTCCACTTTAATTTCCCAGTTTTTTGTTTTTGTACCAGGGATTGAACTCGGTGGGGCGGGGGGAGGGGGGAGGGGGGGCTTAACCACTGAGCACCACATCCCCACCCATTTTTCAAAATATTTTATTTAGAGACAGGATCTCACTGAGTTGCTTAGGGCCTTGCTAAGTGGCTGAGGCTGGCTTTGAACTGTCAATTCTACTGCCTCAGCCTCCAGAGCCACTGGGATTACAGATGTGTACCACCATACCTGGCCCTCATACAATTCTTAATATGGGCCATATATGTCACAGTTTAATTCATTTAATCCTTACAAAGACTCATTGAATTAAGGAATATCTTTGTTCACATTTTATAGGTGAAAAGACTCATATACAGAAGTTTGTCTAAGGCCCAGAGCTAGTAGTTAGTGACAGATGTAATTTGAACCCAGGCACTCACTATACTGACTGCCTTAGGAACACTGGGTAGTTTCTAGAGGACTTCAGAGACATATAGGAGTATTTGGGGGAAAAGGGCGTTAGCAGGCAAGCTGCCATTCATATCTAAATTAAAAAAAAAAAAAAAAGAGCAGTGCAGGGCACAGCAGCATGCCTGTAGTCCCAGCCACTCTGGAGGCTGAGGCAAGAGGATCACTTGAGTCCAGGAGTTTGAAACCAGCCTGAGTTTGATCCATGCCCGGAATCCCAGAGACTAGGGAGCCTGAAGCAGAAGGATCACAAGTTCCAGCAGTTTAGCAAGGTTCTAAGCATCCTCAGCAGTTTAGCAAGGTTCTAAGCAACTTGTTGAGACCCTGTGTCAAAAAATAAAAAGGAAGCCGGGCGCGGTGGCTCACGCTTGTAATCCCAGCACTTAGGGAGGCTGAGACAGGAGAATCGCGAGTTCAAAGCCAGCCTCAGCAACGGAGAGGCGCTAAGTAACTCAGTGAGACTCTGTCTCTACATAAAACACAAAATAGGGCTGGGGATGTGGCTCAGTGGTTGAGTGCCCCTGAGTTCAATCCCTGGTACCAAAAAAATAAAAAAATAAAAAGGAAGCCAGGCACACTTTTGCATGCCTGTAATCCCAGTGGCTCAGGAGTCTGACAGGAGGATTACAAGTTCAAAGCCAGCCTCAGCAAAAAGCGAGGCACTAAGCAACTCAGTGAGACCCTGTCTCTAAATAAAATACAAAATTGGGCTGAGGATGTGGCTCAGTGGTCAAGCGCCCCTGAGTTCAATCCCTAGTACCCTCCAAAAATTAAAAAATTAAAAGAGCTGTGGGTGTGGCTTAGTGATCAAGCATCCCTGAGTTCAATCCCTGATACCAAAAGAAAAAGGAAAAAAAGAAAAAGAAACGAGCCTGGGCAATATAGCAAGACTCTGTTTCAAAGAAATAGTAATACTAAAAGCAGCTTTATAAGCAGCAAATAAAAGTGTAATTAATAATTTCATTTAAAAATGTAGAACTCGGGGCTGGGATTATGGCGCAGTGGTAGCGTGCTCGCCTAGCACGCGGGAGGCACTGGGTTCGATCCTCAGCACCACATAAAAATAAAATAAAGATATTGTGTCCACCTACAACTAAAAAATAAAAAAAAAATGTAGAACTCTAACTGGGCATGATAGCATGCACCTATAATCCCAGTGGCTCAGGTGGTTGAGACAGGTGCATCACAAGTTAAAGGCTAGCCTCAGCATCTTAGTGAGGCTCTGAGCAGCTTAGGGAGATCTTGCTTCAAAATTTAAAAAAAGGGTTGGGGATGTGGCTCACTGGTAAAGCAACCCTGGATTCAAATCCCCAGTACCAAAAAAAAAAAAAGTATATATATTATATACACACATACACATGCATTTTATTTTTTATTTTTTTTTGCATTTTTTAAAATTTATTAATTTATTTAAATGCATTTCAAGTCATAGTACATATATAGAGCTCAATTTTTCCATTTCTCTGGTTGCAAACCAGATAGAGTCGCACCATTTGTGTCTTCATAC